>OY744533.1:99254302-99469302 GCA_963556195.1 Sepiola atlantica | reverse complement strand
ATTCACAGTAAAGTAAAGTAAGGAGAGGTGACGGTGGTTAAGTGGATAACGACGTGGACTGACGAACTGGGTGTGCCAGGTTCAAATTCAGTCGGTTCCATAGAATCACTTTCACTTAGGGATGTTGGCAACCACTATATGGTCCCTCCTGCAAAAATGCCAACAACAGAATTCACAGAATCTCCTTATGTCTCGGTGGCAGTCTGCCTTGTTTGGGGTGAATTGAAAAAAAAAAAAAAAGTTTTTTTAAAACATATATATATTTACTTGGATTTTTCTCATCTCATGAATACTTTTGAAAAAAAATAAATAAAGAGTAATGTATATGAACATTGGACAATCTACATATGTAGTTCATCATATCTGCCAAATTTCACATTCCTAGCCATCTAATATCTAATAGTTACTAGATAGTTAAGTTGTCTTTCATATTGATATGAATGAGAAAGTCTTTGACAGGAAGATACTGTGATGGCTGCCAAATCACTATGGATTGCTTGAAAACAAAACATCATTTTCGGTAAACCACTATACCTATCAAGAGGTATCCTGTGAAGTAGCTCATTCAGACCAATTATCAAATCTTTTCAGGATTAGAAACCATAGAATGGATAATGAAAACCAATTCAACTGGAACAAATAATGGCATACAATGGACACTCTGGTTGACTATCTAATTCTTTGCTGTCAGTATTCACACTGGGTTACTTCCCCTTGGATATTTGATGCTAGAAATTTTTATTCAAGATTTTCATACTTTTTGAAGATTTTTACTGTGAAAATGTACTATGTTTATGGTTTTAAAATAGGATTGTGTTTTGGTTTGATTTGGTTGTTTTGTTTTACGGCATATCAACCCTTTTATGGTCATACCCAGAACCGACTGTGTTTTGATGTTAAACTTTTATATACTGTGTGAAGATAATTATTTTATTTCAGCTTTTTCGGAATAAAATTAAAATCTTAAAAATATGACATTTTATTTAAAATACAGTATTATTTATTTTAAATGCAATTTCTTACAGAATACTGATAGAATATTTAATATAAACTAAAATTTTTTTTAAAAACATGACAGTACACTATAATGTTACAATAGTATTGCATCATATTTGACATGGAGTATTATTGGATTGACAGATGTGTCATAGATAAGTATAAATTCTACTACTACTACTAACTAAAAATGCCACCAGAGTGCGGCTTTTAAGCTATTAATAGTCTCTTTTGGGGAAGGATAGACGATGATGATGAAAAAGGATGAAAGAACAAAAAACAAAACAAAAAGAAATGAACAAAAATAAAAATAAATACATTCATAATGTCATGTTTGCTTATATATATATATATATATATTAGATTTTTGAATGTGAGATGATATATATAATTATTTCCACAATCAGACAACGCCGCAGCCCAACCTCTATGAAAAAAACAAACCGGAAGTCCTAGACTCGAGTTTCACCCTCCTTTGGGCTCATCAGTAGAACACATCCGAACACAGGATTCGAAACCCGAGTCACTTGCATACCAAGCAAGTACGCTGCCGTGGTTTGCTTAATCTGTGTAAATTAATAGACATTCTTGTATGTGTTGAGGTAGTTCAGTGGCAGAGTACTCGCTCGGCATGCAAGTGACTCGGGTTTCGAATCCTGAGTTTGGATGTGTTCTACTGATGAGCCCAAAGGAGGGCGAAACTCAAGTCTAGGACTTCCGGTTTGTTTCTTTCGTAGGTTGTGGGCTGCGGCATTGTCTGATTGTGGAAATAATTATATATATATATATATATAAAAGTTACTTTATGAGATTTTAAGAGTTGAACCTAAATAGCATTTATTTAAGCTGGTATATCAAACTGATTCTGACAAGCTAATTTCCATTTGTTAATCTTGTATCATGTTATCGGCATTATAACAACAGACTTAGCTAGTTTTTTTTAAAAATGATGTAGTCTCAGTCGGGCAACTGGTAATATGGAAACATTTTTCAATTATGGATTATTCTCATCTCATGGATACTTTTTAAAGAAAAAAAAAGAGTAATGTATATGAACATTGGACAATCTGCATATGTAGGTCATCATATCTGTCTTCCCCCCCACTAAAAGAAAAAAAAATGTTTTCGCACCAGCCTCGGCTGATACCACACAAAATAATCATGAAGGGTCAAAGAGAATGGGAAGACTAAGGATGGAGAGCACTAAGCAGACCTCCACTGAAAGAGTGCAGAGAGTATTGAGACCTTGGGGAGGCTTATTATCACCGAAATCCCAGAGAAGACCAATGGTCGTTATCAGCGAGAAATCAATGGTAAACAGTAGTTGCAATACCGCAAAGTCATTTGCAATGGTTATCGAACAAAGGTAGAAAGTGTTGGAAATTTGGGGAGGCTTATTGTCACTCGGACTCCAGAGAACACCACCGGTTATTATCACTGACGATGATGATGATAATAATAATGATAATAATTATCCCGTTGTAATTGGAATGCATGGAACCATAAATGGCTTAAATAGATTGACGAGAAAATTTCTTTTCCAATTCTGTAAAAGGCTTGTCTGTTAGAAACAGTGAAAGTGTTAAGGTACAGCTTACATGTCTAAAGTCAAGGGAATTGACTTGATGTTCAAAAAAGAAAACTCCAACTAAAAACATCCAAAAGTTGAGACTACTATGAAATTATAATGATAATACTGATAATAATGATGATACTGATGATGATGATGATGATGATGATGATGGTGTCATAAAAAGTTGTCGCGCTGGTCCGAGAAGATAGAACGACTGAGGAGGAGCAGCACCATCCCAACCTCGACTGAAAGTGAATGAAAAGCATTGAAATATTGAATGGACTTATCACTCAGATCCCAGGGCAAACCAAACGGTTGTTATCAGCGAAAACTTACTGGTAATGGCTGGTGTTAAAACACCAAGTGAATTAGAATAATAATGGAATGGAAAAAGAATTACTGGAAATCCTCGGAGACATGCTATCACTCAGACTACAGGCAAAGCCATCGATTTCTATCAGCAAGAAAACACTATGAATCCAAATGCGTAAATAATAATATTGATAACGCGCTGTCTCGACCCGGTGTTACCCGGGATACAGTAAAGTCATTTTAGTTGTTTGCACATTTTTTAAACTTATACAGAAAAGGAAATAAAATTTTAGTTCTAAGGGAGATAATACTTTCTATATGTTTCAATAAAAAAATATGAGTTATTCACCTTGTTGAGATTACTGTTTCGATCATAATAGAAAGATTTTTTTCCATTTTACCAGTTGTCCAGGCGAGACTACATAATTTTTTTAAATAAACTCTAGCAAAGTAGTTTATTAGGTCTTATTTACATTAGGACCCATGCTAACTTTGACCTCGTTGTTAGGATTAGGGTGGGGGTTAGATCAAAGTTAGCGTGGATCCTAATCTAACAAAGTACCGTTTATTATAGTGCCAATAACATGGTACAACAATAACAAATGCAATTTGGCTAGTCACAATCAAAGTTTGATATGTCAGCTTAAATACTATTTAGGTCCAACTTTTAAAATCTCACAAGATAAAGTTGCTATCTAACATATAAAGTTATTTCAAATTTCCAAAAATTTTTAATGTATTCCGTAAATTGTTAATTTAAACGTCATCTTCATCCATTATCACCTCATTTCCCATCTTTATTTGCTCATTTTATGCTACAGATGTGTCTTGTGCCAGACTTGAGATTTAATTTGGGGATTAAACAAGAGTTGAAGATGACTGTCACCTAGGTCAGAGGTCAGATGTGTGAGACATGATATAAGAAAGGGTTTTCATAGATTCAAATGTGAGTGGGCTGATATTGTCTATACTTGAGTGTTTTCAGAAAACAGTCAGTCACAGAGGACTGGACAAAGTGACAATATGTAGATCCTAAAAGGGATAGAAAAGAGTGAGGAAAAGGCCACTCGTAGTTTAAGCCTTCTCTCTCTCGTATATATATATATATATATATATATATATACACTTCATACACTGGCAGTAAGTATAGGGTGACCCTTAAAAAATACTACCCATGGAATCGTTAATAAAATTTGGTACTTTAATAGAGAACGACCCGCGTTTCTGTGACTTTACATCGTCAACGTTCGGGTAGGTTACGGAAGCGCCCAAGAGTTGCCGCGGCAAAGACTGGCAGACGATAAATTCAAGAAAAGTTGTAAATCACAAAAGTTAGACGAAGAAAATAAAAGTAAAATAATATATAAAAATAAAGAACAAACAAACCATAGCTAAACAACTGTTATTAATTAGATGTTTATTTCTCAAAAAAAAAACCATTGTTAAGCAAATGTTTTTACATAAAATGTTTCTTTTTGTGAACCAAAAAGTTCAAAAAATGATTTTTTTTTTATATAACAAACAACGAAACAACTGTTTTTAAGCAAATTTTTTTTTTTTCCAAATTTGCTGCACTTTTTTTTTTTTTACATTTTCTGGGTTAGAGTTAGTTGGGTTTTTTTCATTCGAAAATTTCCAATAGTAATAATGTACAGAAACTAAAATTAGGCAACTGGTCCAGAAGGTTTTTTTTGTACGGTTCTGTTACGCTGAGCTCAGACGACAACGATGGCAAACAAGCAGAAGACCGTTGCTGACAGAACTCAATGAGTCCTTCGGAAGATTGAACGCGCTGATACAGATCGTAGAAATTCATTTTTTCCATATATTATCGGCTGCCTGCTGCAACCTGATTAGTTTCGGCAACTCTCAGGCGTTTCCGTAACCTGCCTGAACGTTGACAACGCGAAATCATGGAAACGCGGTGTCATGTTTCGTACCCAGCCCCTCTTTCCATCAAGGACAGATTCATCCCTTCACCGCTTTTTCTTTTTGTTTACGTTTCATTCTCGCTACGACATGTTTCTTTTCGTCTTTCTTTTTCTTCATTCCTTTTTTATTCTGCGTTCTCCTATGAGGATTTTAACTAGTTTTTATCCTGCTTTAATTCTTCATTTTCGATTTATTTATTCTAATAATAATTATCACCCACTCTCGTTAGCGTCACTTGCTAGAGACTTGTTCCTTTGGCGGTTTTTTCAACCGTCGCCATTTTCCTGCAGTTTGTAAACGAAACACAAGGGCGCTTCGCTCCGCAGATTCTTACACCCCACTAACATAACTTGGTATGTAAATTAATTCTCTCCTTTCCTTGCTAAGCTAATCCTCCTTATTATGCCCCTCATGTTTTCATTAACAATGTCTCCCCGTCGTAACAATGTTACAACTCATTCCCGGCGTCGCTCAGGTTTCCTACGACAGCCCCTGAGATTTCTACCTCCTTCGCCTCGCTCCCCCTAGTAGTTAAATTAAGTCATCTATCTTATTGTACTGATTTGCTTCATCTTTTCTCCTTTCGTTTATCTATGAATACTTGTTTCTTCTTCTTCGTCGTAGTGAGTTACCTTTTTGTTTATTTTTTATTTTCAGATTTTTTACCTGTTTCATATGGAATGAAGGTTTTTTTTCTTAAATGGAATTCGTTTGTTTTTCGTTGCTTCCTTTGTCTCCGTGTGATTCCGAGTAAACTGGCTGTCTAGGCAAGATGATAATTATCATTTTGACGATGGCAGCACACGCGGGTCGTTCTCTATAAGAGAGTACCTAAAATTCACAATCCTTTCTGCAATACAACTACATTTCGTGGAAATAAACTTCAGTCTATGCCTGACTTGTCCACCAAGTTTCAGTCATGAATGTCCAACAGTCTATGTTTTATCGCAGTTCAATGATAAACACGGCTGGATATAACTTGTTGAATACATTTGGTAGCTTAAGAATAGACAAATGTCATACTATATGGAATGGTCAATTCTTACAAAAGGCAGAATCTTTTCAGCCTCGTTCTAAGTTTTGTAATCTCTGTAGAACAGTGGCATCATCTATTATGAAAATTAAAACTTATCTCCTTAATCTAGAATCGGAAATTATTTCATCATGATTGCATAAAAGAAAATACAGATATAACCAATTTAAGGAAAATTGAGGATAACTCGAACTTAATCATAAAAACCAACAAATCATAAATTTGCATAAATAACTTTCAAGTATTTATAAATATACATTTATAGTATATAATAAAAAAAAAAGATATAGTTATCTATCAATATAATTATATTATTTCCTTTGTGTATGAGTCAATTGATTTATATAAAACATATAAAGAACATAAATAAAAAAAATATAAATATTACTATAAAACTTCTATTTCCATTAGAATAAGGCTAAAAAAAAAATTTTTTTAAATAATTAATATCTTAAAAGATAATTGATTTTAGTTTTACGATAATTTTTGAATAACTTTCCTGGAAAAGGGAATACTGATAAATTGATACTTATCTCCCTTTGATTGAAATTTAATTCTGCCTTTAATTATTAAAGGGTGTGCAGAAGGGATAGTACCTGTGGTTTAGTCTCAAATTGAGTTATCCCCCCTTTGCAAATTGGCTGTTTGGAGTCTAACCGCTAGGTGGCTCTGGTTGGGAGTCAATTTGCATAGGGGGTGGATTGATCAGTATAAAAACTGTACTCTTGATTGAAGAGTTGTTGATGCTTATATGAGTTTTAAGTAGGATAGTAATGGTATGAATTCTTTTGGTGCATGAATGTAGTATAAATGTGGTATTTTGGTGAATGATGGTCACAAATGAAACTAGCTAAGTTAGATCAGTTAGTAAATGTTAGAGAAGACCGATCTTTCCCCGCCCCCTTTTTGGTCTTGTGCCGCATTTTGTATATATTTTTTTATATATAAATAAATATATACTGTTGCTCAGTGAGCAAAGTGAAGTGCAGAGAGAAAGAGGTGCAGTTGGGGGTTGGCAGTTGGTGGAGAATACATAAATTTTTTTTCAAGAAGTTTCCTTTTACGGATAGACCAGAGTACCTTTTCGAGTTGGCCTCCAGGGGTGTTCTCGAATGGTTTGGTTTGGTTTGGTTTAGTTTACGGCATAGCAAACAACTATGGGTTATGTAATGCCGAATAAAAATGTAATTCGGATTATTTCACATTGTCTTCAGAGACAATGAAAGGTGAAAAGATGAACTTGCAATTAAATTCTTTTGTATAATCCAACTTCCTTGATGAAGTCTAGAATTTTTGTTACATTTATGTTTTCAAACAAGTGTTTTAAGTTTGGGGAGTCGAAATACTTGTTACGGGTTTGCTGCAGATCTTGACAGTCTATTAATGTGTGTTTGACTGTGTATGTTTGTTGACACGCTATGCATATTGAAGACTCCTCTCCTTCCAATAAGTACTTATGAGTGATCTGCGTATGTCCTATTCGAAGTCTGGTTATTATAACCTTCTCTCCTTACTTTTCTAGACTCCAGAGGCCACTCATCTATAGTTGCCCAAATCTGATACAATTTGTTGGTTTAACACTCATCCCAACATTCCTGCCATTTTTGTTTGGTGATCTTGTTAATATTAGGCCGAGTCCTCGAATGGTCTCCGTGCATCTCAGCACTATGTGATGCGTGAAATACAGCCTCTCTACAGTGAATGACTATCCGGGAGTGGTGAGGAGCCACCTCTTACTCTGTTAATAAGCATGGACATAGACAGAACACAGCTGATCTAGAGGAGTAAACTTTGAACACAAATCCTGTAATTCCACGGGTAGCAGTAGTTCACGTCGCACTCAATGGGAAGGCATAACTGGGTGCTTATGCTGTTCAGCGGCCGTACGAAAAAATTATTTTTTTATAAAAACAATATCATATACTCATTCAGCGTTATATTCTTACTCAATGTACAAAAAAGTAGAAAAAATTATCCACTAGAACTTTAATTACAAGTATTTTTCCATTCTGCGTATCATAACAGCGATTCGTTTACTAAGCCTCCATCTTCTTTCTTAAGAAGATTTCAAGGGCAGATACATCGAAATCTTAAGAAAGAAGATGGAGGCTTAGTAAACGAATCGCTGTTATGATACGCAGAATGGAAAAATACTTGGAATTAAAGTTCTAGTGGATAATTTTTTCTACTTTTTTGTACAGTGAGTAAAAATATAACGCTGAATAAGTATATGATATTGTTTTTATAAAAAAATAATGTTTTCATACGGCCGCTGAACCGCATAAGCACCCATAACTGCTCTAGTTAGTGGAGTTCCATGGACTATATGCAGGTTTGACATACCGCATATACAAAAAAAAAGACAAAAGAAAATGTTTTATCATCAATTTATGGATGACCAAAGTAGAATAATTAGAACTTTCTCATTTTCAAGCATTAATAAAAGCTTCTTTCTTTTTTTTTTTTTTAAATATTGAAATTTCTGAATTTTTGAAAATTGAAGACTTTGACGATATAAGACTTTAAAAGATGTTTTTTTGTGTTTTGTT
Organism: Sepiola atlantica; assembly: GCA_963556195.1. NCBI lineage: Eukaryota > Metazoa > Mollusca > Cephalopoda > Sepiida > Sepiolidae > Sepiola > Sepiola atlantica. Next base: position 99,460,907 of record OY744533.1, on the reverse strand, counting down.
TTTTGGGTTTTTTTAATATATTTTGAAACAAAAATGTGACAATTGAAGAATTATTTTCTTTCTTCTTTTTCATGAATGTTTTTGTGAAGAGAAGTCATTTTAATTTTTAAAAAACAATTTTTGTTATTTTGGACTTTCGTAAGAAGGAAGGAAAAAATGTTTAACGAGAATCTTATTTATTTATAATATAAATTTCTGGAAAAATTGATTTACTGACAATTGTAAAAGGATTTTGCTTTGAATTTCTTTTGAATTCAGCTAAAAAAGATATTTTTTAATAAAATGTATATATTAAGCTTTATTTATCTTATGAAGAACATGTAGATTCTATTTTTAGTGCAAGTTTGAACTGACATTCGGAATTGAAAAACTACTTTTAAATTATTATATTTTAAGAATTTTCCTAAATGGGAATTATTAGAAATGGTGTTCTTGTTTAGAAAGCATTGTTTATATGGTAATATGAATTATTAAAAATAAGAACGCCATACAATGCATTTTAATTTCAATTAAATTTTTTCAATTAAATTTTCGAAGATATACTTCATCATTAGAATTTAAAAAATAATTAAAAAAAAAAGATATATTAAATACCCTTTTTTTTTCTTTTTTTTTCTCATCGTTTTTTGGTGTGTTTTCACTTCGTCTGTTGTTGAAGCGAATGTGGGATAAGGGTCTCTTGATTCAAGAACATGGCACGTGGCGGTGAAAATTAAATCAGAAATGGTGTGCTTTTTTAGAAAGCATTGTTTATATGGTAACATGAATTATTATTATATATATATATATATATATATATATATATTAGAAATGGTGTTCTTGTTTAGAAAGCATTGTTTATATGGTAATATGAATTATTAAAAATAAGAACGCCATACAATGCATTTTAATTTTGTTAACTTTTTTCAATTTTAAAAAATTGAAAAAAGTTAATAAAATTAAAATGCATTGTATGGCGTTCTTATTTTTAATAATCCATATTATATATATATATATATATATATATATATATATATATTAATTACTGAATAAGTTAAAAACATTTTTTTGCGCCATTGTTCTTTACAATCAAAGACTCCATTATTCTTATACTAAATTTTATCACAAATTTTTGACAATCGAGCTCTCTGAATCATATTGGCTACTATGAGATTTCATATGGATAACACCCCAGAAAAGTTATTTGATCTTGTTACAAATAAGAATAAAATAAAAACATCTTTGCTGTTTATGGATGTCTGCCACAAACAAAGATCCAACAATATTATTGTAAAATCCCCAACCACTAAATTAAAACGACCATCGGATTCCTCGTAAGATTTTACTTGACAAAATGTCTGATCTTGGTATAGGGATTTCTTTTTACTTGCAGCTCCGGACAGAGAGAAACCATACACATAGCTAATGGTGGAGCATCAAGCCCTTAATACTTTTCGAAAGGGACTGGTGTACCGTATAGGATAAAGGGACCCCTACTAACAATCTTCCAGTTAGGCCTTTGCACTTCCGAGCACTAGCCTTGCGAAGCGAGTGAATAGTCATCAGCAAAATGCCAGAAAATGTGAAAAAAATAGAGGAAAGGAATTACGTCTACTTACATTTTCCACGGGGCCATGGTTTTTGTTCTCGAACATGTGTTCTGTGTTTTGGATGATTAACTTAATCAGGTGAAAATTGGTTTCAATGCAGTTACGAACTTTGCTAAGATGATCCCGGAAGTTAGGGATGATGGATCGATGGTGATCTGGTAATTCATCATAGTAACGCTCTGTGTTCCGGATCCGGTTAAGAGAATAAAGTCTGAAAAGATTCAAGCAAACATAAGCAGATCTTGAAAAGGACAAAACAAGGAATAGCATCATCATCATCATATTCAGTTGAACATCTGTTTTACATGCTGGCATGTGTTGGACAGCCCCTTAAATTATAGAAAGTGTTTAATTATTGTCCCCTTACTTAAAATCTTGTGGGAAGGAAACATTATATCGGTTCATTTTCACAGTAACAACATTTAAAAAAAAAAAAAAGAAGATTTCTCAAGATCATCATCTGATTCAGTTTAATATGTTTTACACGCTGGTATATGTTTTAATGTTTTACACGCTGGTATATGTTTTAATGTTTTACACGCTGGTATATGTTTTAATGTTTTACACGCTGGTATATGTTTTAATGTTTTACACGCTGGTATATGTTTTAATGTTTTACACGCTGGTATATGTTTTAATGTTTTACACGCTGGTATATGTTTTAATGTTTTACACGCTGGTATATGTTTTAATGTTTTACACGCTGGTATAAGTTTTAATGTTTTACACGCTGGTATAAGTTTTAATCTGACCTTAGGTTAAATTTTTTTTTTGAAAACAAGAGCAGACCTAATGTTGCATAATGGGTTTTGTTTCCTTGGATATGGACTTTTTTCGGAAGAACTTCATATTCTTCTGCTGCTTGTTGTAACACATTTTTTGTCAGGTGAAGAATGGTGAACGTTCTTCGAAATGGGGTATATTAATCTGTTCATGGCTAGATTATTGATTACAACACAGGAAGACCTGAATGCCGACACGGAGAGAACTTGAATGCCGACACGGAGAGAACTTGAATGCCGACACGGAGAGAACTTGAATGCCGACACGGAGAGAACTTGAATTTTTTTTTTTTTTTTTAAATATTTTAGCTACTTTCTTGGCCTTTTGGCTAAGATCAAAGTGTAGTATCTGTTCCGATTGATACTGCACCCCATACTGGTGTTGTCTTGGCCTTCGGGTCTTGATTTACGCCGGTCAATGGGTCTGTCCTGTGCAGTTCTGGGAGGTCCACCTTCCCAGGCTTTGCCTCCCCTCTTTGGGGAGAAGTAAGTTTATTGCTTACTGTCTGAGGCGCCTCTACCGGGGAATGTCGACGGGGCTGCCCAGGCAATTTTTAAACCCCACTTTCCCGACCCGACCTTGGGTCACATCTTACTTGTGAGAGTAAGATAAAAACTGGCCTTGTGCCTAACTCCTGGAGAGGAGTAAATCAATACTCAACACTGTCCTTGAGTGTCTAAGGTCTCTCTGTATAGGGGTTTGTCAGGACAACCTGGCATGAGGATATTTTCCCCTACAAGTAAACCCTGACAAAATATTCAAAATAACATAGTATTTGAAGCCCAAATAAGATCCTCTCGGTATGGCTAGCCCACCATCTGTCCATGCATGGAGTATTGTTGCCACATCTGGGCTGGTGTATCATCCATTAGTCTCTACCTCTTGGACAGGGTCCAAAAAAGAGTCGCCAACTTAATAGGTCCCTCACTATCCACCAAGCTCAAGCCCTTGTCCCATCGCTGCAATGTTACATCCTTGTGCTTGTTTTACAAATACTTCAATGAATTGTGCTCTGATGAACTGGCTGCTCTGGTGCCCCCTCAACATAAATTCACTAGACCAACTTGTCAATCAGCTAAATCCCATCCATTCACTGTGGAGGTCCCCAGATGCTGGAGAGCCTTCTACTCCAATAGCTTCTTTCCTCGTGCTGCCAGACTCTGGAACTCTCTCCTTGCTCCCTGTTTCCCCGACTGTACCGACATACAGATGTTTAAAACTAATGTAAACAGACATCTCGCTACACAGCTTCCAGTTCCAACTTAGGATGACACACTAAACCTACACCATAACTCTCAGTAGCCCCTTACGTTTACAGTGGCGGCCTGCCTTATCTGGGGTTGAATTATGTTAAATAAATTTTTTAAATAAAAATTTTTAAAAATCAGTCTGCTTATAGTATCTCGTCGTTTTGAGCAACTGCTCATTAGCTTTGGGACGAGATTTAGGGTGATATCAATCATTACCACAAGGTGATCAGCGTTCCCGAGTGGGCTATGGGCATTCGTCACACAAGCCTCGGTAGTGAGGTCAAGAATAGGTCGAGAAGTGAGGCTTGCTGGTCCACATGATTAAGGAGGCGGGTCGGTAAAGTGACAGTCTGTGATAGGGAGTGTGCTATGGAGAAACTATACGTGGAGCTACCAGCTGTATATGTATAGCTGGAGAATCCAAGCCAGTCACGGTGGTGTGTTAAAATTCCCAAATACATGTATTTGGGCACTAGAGTTAAGTGAAAGTGCTGTATCTATGCTTTCAGAGACAGAGTTAAGCCGGGTACAGTCCTGGGTCGAAGGAGAACGGTATAAGAAATATAACTAACTAACGCTGTGCTGTAAGGTTAATCTAAAGCACATGTAGGCTTGATCATCTGATTCTAGCTTATGTTCTCTAGTCAAGGGGAAGATGTTCCAAACATAAACTCCTAGCCTGTGCATATGTTTGTCAGAGTCTTTACGATAGAGTGGGAGGTATTCAGTCATGTAAAAAAGGTGTGAGGAGATTGAGGATTGTGATTTGTTTCTCTTAGTGCTAGGATATCCGGGGAGTTTACTAGAAGAAAGGTTTCTACATCGTTGATGTTGGTCTTAAGTCCCCAGATATTTGTGAATGCTAGCCACAGGGGCGGAGGCGAAGATGTTTTTTGGTGGGTTAGGGGTTAGGTTTGTTTCTTTTTCTTTGTACTGTCATAATCCCGGTTTTTAGCTACTAACCTCGATCCTATCAAACATGTTGTCATCTAGGAAATAAGCCGATAATACTAGCATATTTATTCATGTTTTTTTGCCCTTTAGATATTATGCATAAATACTGAATTGATTTTTAACTCCAATACGTTCAGAATGTCATAATCTTTTTAAAGATAACATTTTTATCGCCGATACACAATTTTATATCGCCTTTTTCGAAAAATCTTAACCGGACTCTAATCTTTGCGTTTTCCCTATGAATTCCATCATTCTGGACTGACTTTTGAACTTCGGTTACTTTTTTTATAATAATATTATTCGGCTTCCGTCGGTTTGAAAAAATGTAAACAAGTGAAAGTCACAAATAAACAGTAAACAAAAGCTCCGTGGATGAATCTGATGAGAAAGCCATTTTGAAAAATCTGTTTATTTTAATATCCATGCATAAAATTAGGAAATATTTACGTTGGGGGGGGGGGGCATATTTGCCTCTATATTTAATTTGAAATGAATAAATAAATATTTCGTGTTTACTGTTTATTTACCAAAATCCTGAATTAAATGCATTGTTATTGTTTTCGTTTTAAATAAGTAAAAAAAGGCTTCAAGAATGTAGGGGAGGATGGTAGAGAGTTTAAAGGGCCATTTCATAGACGATTTTCTTTTGCACAGAGGGGGATTGAAATCGTGTCATCTAACGTAAAAAGTACACAGATCACCATTATCCTCTTCAAGAGCCGCCATCTTGACATATGCCCCCCCCCTTTCCATTTTTTTTTTTTTTTACGAAGCCTCAACGCCTCAAGTACCGCAGACCCACAGTCTGTTGGTCACACCGATAAGCAGCTGACAAACAAACCCACCAAAATAAATGTCTATTATTCTGTGCATTTATTAGAAATTAAATTCGCTCAACAAACAAACCACCTCTCAGTTTTTATTTATTTATTTTTGGTTTTTTATTCAAAATATTGATTTTATCAAATGAAAAATCTCTGCTTTTAAAAATAACATTTTTAAATTGTAAAAGAATTAAAATTAAAAAAATACGGCGAAATCTTTGAATAATTATTATTAAAATTGTGTGACCACTTCTCGTGTGTTTCTATGAGTGTTACTGTGTTTCTCGCTTCTACGTGACTTTTACATTTTTTTTTTTATTATTCAAAATCCTATTTAACTCATTTCGCGACCATTCCAAAATGTTAAAAGAACTTGGAAGCATTTAAACTGCCGAATAAAAAGTCATTTAAACTGGCTTAAAAATTATTACCAAATCCTCATTTAAATAAAAGATTAAAAGTTGTCGGTTTAGCTAACTTTTAAATTAAAAAGATTATTTGGTGCTTTGTTACATTAGGACCCGCGCTAACTTTGGCCCCGTCGTTAGGGTTGGGGTCAGGGTCAAAGTGGGGGTTAGGGTCCTAATGTAAAAAAAAAAAGTACCGATTATTTAATTTGATTTTGAAAAATAAGACTTTTTTTTTTTTAATTGTTAGACTAATGAAAATTTTTGAACATGAAACCAATTTTTTAATATTTTCTTTTGCTTTATTTGAGGGGGATGTCTACTTTATTTTAGGCTTTTACGTGTGGTTTTAGAACCGTGCCAGTCAGTCTTAGGGTTAGTGGAAAATAAATAGTTAACAGCCCTAAAAAGTTAAAATGACCAGGGAAAAGGGGGTAATTTTACATTAAATTTATATACGAAACTGATCCCCCGTTTTAAATTCTAAAATAATTCCTTTTTTTTTTTTTCCTTTTTTTTCCGACAAGTTTTTCAGGGTGTTCGCACGTAATCGCCTAAAAAAAGTAGAACATCGTTTTTAGCTGAGGGTGTTGATCTACAAATTTACCACAACTTTTTTTTTTTCTTTATTAGAATTTTGAAATTTACATTATATAAAATAATTTTGAAATCTAAAGAAAAAAATTGGACTTATAATATATTGATCAGTCTCCATGGATACTCATATTGGCTCGGTAAAATCTGGTACGGCAATCAACCACACAATATTAAACTCGGGTTCATAAAATGAAACGCAAAACAGAAAACGGGAAAATACTTAATGATCTATTTACATTTGATTTAATTTTTTTTAATATTATTGATATTGTACGACTTTGTTGGGTTTTTTTATTTTTGTGAAATGCAACAATTTAAAATAAATAATCTGTATGCGTGACTAAATAGTGAAAATATTTTTGGTACTTGGTTAGATTAGGACCCGCGCTAACTTTGACCCTAAACCTAACTATATTAGCAACCCTGACGACGAGGTTAAATTAGCTCGGGTCCTAATGTAACAAAGCATGATATTTTTAAATAACACCAGAAAAAAATAATTACAATATAATTCATATTATATATATATATATATATATATATATATATATATATATATATACACACACAATGCGACAATGTACATATGTCAGTAAGAAATTTTAGGCACTTGTGCAGTTTAGTAAACAGCGGCAGATAATCCACAGGACCTAACGACCGATAGATTAAAACATTTTAATAAATTTATTTACTTAAAATATAGTTTCTGCAAGAAAAAACATTGTAATAAATAAAAGTTTATTTTCAATAAAATAACATTTTGTCCAAAACATTGTAATAAAATACAGTATTATTATTATTATTATTATTATTATAATATTCGTTTTATAACATTTTAAATTATAAAAAAAAAAAATCATTGTCAATTTCAGAAACTATATTATTTTATTACAATATTTTGGACAAAATGTTACTTTATTGAAAATAAACTTTATTTTATTACAATGTTTTTCTTTCAGAAACTATATTTTTATTAAATAAATAAATTTATTAAAATGTGTTAATCTATTGGTCGTTACTTCCTGTGGGTTATCTGCCGCTGTTTACTAAACTGCACAAGTGCCTAAAAATATTTATTCGTTTTTGTTTTTTTTTCGTTTCGGGAACCGAGGTTGCATTTTGTGTAGTCGCCTTTCAACTGTTGTCCTAACTCGTTATCAGATTTTATGGGGCCATGGGGACTGAACTATATAAGCATCATGATTTATGTTTTAAACGAAATGGTAAAATAATAATTAAAAATACTTGCTTTTGTTTGGACTTTTCCCCTTGATTTTACCAATAATTTAAATAGATTATTTTACTATTATTCTAAAATCTTTTTAAAAAGTGGAAATTATTTATCGACTTTTTTTCTTTATTTAGTAAAAGTAATCGAGGTGTAACCATGGAGAAGCACCAAATTAATCAAGACATTTCATTTTTAAATAATTTTGATATCTAAACAAACAATAATAAATTATTTTTTTTTTTTTTAGATATAAATAAAGTATTATTATTAATAATAATGATAATAATAAAAAAATTATTTTCGAAACAAACAAAATGTGATTATTTTTCGAATATTTCTTTATTCGAAAAATAATGACAAAATATTTCTAGAAATTAAAAAAAAAAGATTAATATTTCCCAAAATAGCAAATAATTTGAATTAAAAAGTTGAATTTTTTTTTTTTTTTTTTTTTTAAATTTCGATTTTGTTTTTGTGGAGAAAAAAATACGAAATATAAATTTAAAAAAAAAAAAACACGAATTTCTTTAAACATAAATAAATTTCGATGGTTGAAGAAATTAGTGTTTTTTTGTTTTTTTTTTAGATTTCGAATTATTACTATTTACATTTTAGATCGATCATCTTTTTATATATATAATCTAGAATAAACCCTACTAAATTAAATACAAAAAACTTACTATGTTATTCCCCCAAAATAAAATACAAAATATTATTTTAAAAACAAAACAAAAAAAATACTTTCAAATCCCTTTTATTTAATATATTTTGATTCACAACAATAAAAAAATAAATAAATTAAGGAACGGAGTTTTGACAAAAGCCGGCCTCGTGTATGAAACAGATCGGATATGTTTTGATTTATAATATTTAATTATTCAAGTAAAACCTACAGTTGATAAGAAATAAAGCCTCTTCTTCTTCTTTCTCACCTGTAATATTTGAATGCATTCACAATCCTTACGAAATGCTCCTTTTCCAATTCGTCGGCATCTTTAACATTATTTTCTTCCGCCATGCTTAAAAGCTGAAACTGGGAAACAACAACGACGAATCGAGAAGACCGAACAATCCACCAAGTGGAATTACGGAAGCCCACAAACGCCACAATCTCATTTTATCAACCTCACGTATACGACGCTTTCATCGCCTCTAAAAATGTGATTCATTCATTTTTTTCGCGGGTGGAAGGGGGGATTACTATTGAATAACACCAGATTTTTAGAATACTGTGTCCGTTGGGGATACCCAGGTTTCATCTATCTGGTCATCCTAGATTTAGGAAAAAAATCCGGCTTATTTATATTCCAGAAAGATTCATCGGTCCCATTAGGAGCAAATAGCTCAAAATCGGAATTTAACTGGCCCTATATATATCCATATTAATCAACTGGTTCAATTTCTTATTAATATTAACTTTACTTTAATTCTTAAAAATGCCATTGGGCAAGATTAGAAACAACTTATCGCATAAAACCATTATATCCAATGCTCTTTTTTTTTTAAAATACGGTTAATTTAAATTAATAAAAATAAATTGCCATTCAATTCAATTAATTTGGCAAAAAATAAAACGAGCATTTTTCAGTTGCAATGTAGGGAAAGGGTGGTAGAAATTTACACAGAAGAGGATACAGTAGCCTAGCACCTGTCCAAATTTACCATGAATTGCTGCGTTGTTGGCACATGTATTATCTCTCTTGGGAGACTATTCCAAGGTCCAGGGATCCTTGTTGAGAAAGCGGCCCTCCTCCAGTTCAATCGAAATCGGCGTTTCTCTATGTTAACGCGTTGCTTATTTCAAAATGGTCTTGTATTATGATGCTCAAAGTCTGCAGTTTACTGAACAGCATACTAACATCGAGTATCGAATTGTTGTATGCCAGTCGGATATCAACGATAAAGCCCGGCTATGCTAATTACTGTATTAGCCAAGCTAATCACATTACATCTACAGCAATATTATGGGTTTCACGCCCTGTGTGGATCTATGGCTTCTTCTCCATTCTCTGCATCCTTTCTATGGTGTTATGTATATTCCTTGATTTGGCACGTTTATAGTCGGAGTCCGATACTTCATAATTCGACTCTTCAAAAAAAAAACCATGATCATCTGCCAGCACGTTTTCCTGGCAACTTATACCCTCATTTTCGCGCTCACTTATATTACCATTTATAGTGGCACTTAGGGTCTCTTCATATTCTTAACTCGATCTTCATTGGTCTTCATGGGCAACAATGTTATTGCCCTTTCTGCATATCAATGCCTTTTTGTTGTGTCCTTTTTGCTTTATAAAATGATTTGTTCTTTCAAGTTCAGTTTCTCTTTCTCTTGTACAACATGTCTTCATTAGTTGAGTAAGACGTGTTTAATGGGGCTCTAACCTGCCTACCCATTAATGCAGACAGGTTTGTGGCATAGCTATAGAAAATGAGACGAAGTCCATTTCTAATACATAAAACAACTTTATTGAGTCTTCCTCATTAGTACGTGAATAAAAAGGAAAGGGATTAGTATGTCCATAAATATGGACAAAGACAAAAGTAAAGGAAGTCCATTACTATAATTCTCCATGAGTAGGGAAGACAGAATAGTTCATAATATAGAATGTTTGTACACCGGCAACGATGTCAGGACATGTCCATTCGTGTATGCAAGTATGTGTGTGTGTTATATTAATTCCATGTGTATAAGGCAGTGGCTATTTTGGATCCTTGTCTTCTTGTTGAAGTCGAATCCAGGACCAAAGGCCAGGGAAGATGTCTGTTGCATCCTCAGAGAGAGGTGACGTGTGTTTGGCAGTGCCAAAGAAGTAAAAGAGAGAGAGTGGATGACGCTCGAGTGTTTATATAGTTATGCTAGCCATCTGAGATTCGCCTAAGATAAGGCCACTGATTATTCAAGCCAAGGAGAAAGTAGATTGCTTGAACCAATCAGCGGGCAGCTAATATGCACTATGGCACCTTGTAGCAAACTGCTACGTAGCTCCTAGCTTTGCGAAGTGTATTTTAGACGACAGTAGTGTCTTTGGGGATTGCCAAGAACCACGCTAACAATTAATATAAATGTAGCTGAATTGGCGAATGAGATAAATGGATAAAAACATGAATCTTAGGAATACTGAGAATCGGTCACCATTTAACAAGTGCTAAATTCACCAATGAATGAGAGAAAACTTAAGTTAAAGAACAATTCTACATTTAGATGTAAAATATATTTTGAAAGACTAAAGTTTGTTGAGAAAGTTTAAAGTTCTTGAATAAGAACAAGACACGAATGTTAGAATGGTGTCTGGTATATATTAGTCCAAATAAATTATGTGTTCTTTTTTTTTTTGAAAGTCAGAAAATGCTTGGTAGGAATTTTGTATGAGGTGCTATAGAAATTAGCTAACCCAAGAAATGATTGTAATCCTTCTTATAGTTCTGTATTAAACATGGATTTAGCGAACAACCAGCTTTTGAAATTTGGTATCCCAGAAATGCTGACTTTGTACAATGAAATATACATTTATGTTTATTTAATACACACTTAGTTTTTGGTCCAGTTGTTCTTCATTGATTGCACCCAAATATATATCATTCTGATATATTATCATGTTTTCTCAACGGCGTCTTCCAACAGATTCTCAATTGCCTTTTGAAAAACTGAACTGGCTATTTTAAGTCCATAGAGTAGACGAGACCATCAAAGTAGCAATATGGGAATATTAATCGTTGCGATTTCTATAAACTAGTTATCTATTTAAATTTGATTTTATGCATTTTTAAAGTTAATTTTCGTAAAACACTTCATTTCTGCTAATGAATGTAGTATGTTTACAATGTTTGGAATGGGATATGAAACTGAACAAATCTTATTGTAGTGATACTGGCTATTCAGAATGTCTAATTAGCATAAGAGTAGGAAAGTGTATATATATATATATATATATATATATATATATATATATATATATATATATATATATATAGGTAGAAGGATGAAAAGGAATTAGAAAAGCAAAAGGCAGATCTTTTTTAATTCAGTTGCTCAGAGCAAGGTATATTCCGCAAAAAGGCAATTTATTGAAATTAATTTTTTCCTTAAGCCAGGCTTTCAAAATTTTATCATCAGAGGAAATCGCTGGGATAGATAAGTTGGCAAAGGCCAAGATTTAAAATTTGAAAAAAAGATTATGGGGAAAAAAACACACGGCAAAACTCTGCCCGAATGCAAGCAAATGTCCGATTGCAAAAAAGTCTGGTGTCAAAAAGTCCAGCGGAGAAAGTGAATTGTAGGTAGGTAGGTAGGTCGTTAAAAGGCACGAGAAATGACATGAGAGGATTCAAAGTTAAACTCCATCCTTCTACCTATCTATCTGCTCTATCCTGTATATTGAGCTGTATACTTTTCACAATTGGTTTTACCTTTCCTAAAAGATCGCTTTTATTTCGCCACTTTATATATATATATATATATATATATATATATATATATATATATATATATATTGTGTATTTAGGCAGCATTTTCTCATTTATGCAAACATTTTTAAAAATAACAGAATTCGTCTGTTTAATTATACTTTTTTAAATTTTTTCCATTTTTCCGATTGTCTTTTTTGCATTAAAATCAAAAAAATTAATAAATGTTCCATAGGTTTCATACATATATATATATATATATATATATATATATATATATACAGAGTGTTCCAAAGGTCACTGACACTGACTATCAAATCCTGAAGTCTCATAGCAAATTCCAGTCTTTGCTCATAATCCTGAGGCTGAAGCTGCTGGACAAGCTGAATGTTGTATTGAAACATGTTCATTTCATTCAACATCCTATATAAGGAGAATCGTGAAACTCCCAACTGTCGGGATCTTGTTCTGATTGAAACTGCTGGATCTTCTTCCAGACTTCGCTCCAATTCTTCCCGATTGTCTTCAGTTCTTACTGAACGAGACCTTCCGGATCTCGGGAGGTCACATACCGCACCTTATTTTTGAAAACGGGTTATTATGGTTTTAATAGCATTTACACTTGGCGCATCTCTAGTGTTAAAATGTCGTCGGTAACATCGCTGGGTTTCTGAATTTGACCCATGTGACTCAAAGTACAATGTGGCTTCCTTCCTCAATGCTGTATTTGCTCCAGCCTAAAAAAAAAAATTTCACACCTCACCATAACAAAAATCACCCCTCTCCCCTATATCACCGTTTTGACTATTTCCTTCACACTCTTACCCCCCCCTCCCGCCCTTTTTCAAGTTATATTCATTTCTTCAAATCTTTTTCTAAAACTATGATACCACCTACATACCAAACACACAGACACCATGACAAAAACCTCAGCCCCTCCCTCCTTTCCTCTCTCCCACCCTAAGGCAAATTCACTAATACTCTAACCCTTCCCTTTTTCACTGCTGCCTTAATGGTACCCATTCAAAGCTTTCCATATTCATTTCATTCTTCGTCACCACTGACTTCTCACAGCATGGACTCTCCTCCAGCTCTCACAGTATCCATGGCTACTACTTTTTCTTATCACCCCATCATGTCAACCCAAAATTTCGATGTACTTGCATGACATTTTTCTTCAAATTATCATCCTGAGGAAGTCTTACAATAAAGACGAAACGTTGATAAATATGTAAAAAATATCTCTTGGTTTTTTCCTTTTTCATTTCCCATTACGTCAGATTACTCTCATCTTTCCTTTTTCATATATATATATATATATATATATATATATATATATATATATATATATATATATATATATATATATATATAAGTCAGTTCATATTATATTCCAATAACCATGGTTTTATTTTATTATTTTTATTTTTTCACATTTCCAAAAAACATAACATTTCTGTGAGATATATATATATATATATATACAGGGTTAGCCAAAAGTAGGTGGACAGCATTTGGAATAGGTTTATGTATCAGTTATATTAATGCAATTATTTATTAAGTGATCTCTAAATAAATGTTTTTACTGTCCACCTACTTTGACTAGCCACTAACGAGGCTAATTTTACACTTCACAACAATGGCGTTACCGATAGAATTGAAATTGTCTCTCAAGGATTCCGACTTTGTTGATAGATGGCTACGCTATTTTGCTGCTTGTGCAAGAACTAAAATGTTAAAAGACAACAAGGAAACGGGAGGAGAAGATAGAAATAACGGATTTATTTATGGCTACAGCTGGATGCGATGCCGTTATGAAAGTATCCATCATGGTGGATCCCACAAACCATGAAGGCCTGACTTTCGGAAAATAAGACGAAATATGAGATCCTACAAAAGGTTGGTTGTGGCAGAAAAAACGAAGTTGATGTCGATGAAACAAGAAAGCGACAGACCAATCATAAAATATCTACACCGTCTATGAGATGTGAGTAGATATTGTAGATTTTAAAAACTCCGACAAGAAGAAGAGACAATTGAAGAGGACTTAAGTCAATTAAGATTAATTAAAGGTGAAATGTGCAATGCATCACACCGATATAAAATAATGGAACACCTGCAAATAGGAAATATGTCTTTTAATACATGCTTTGACTCTATACAACAGCAAGTCGGTTCTCTCTATCGCTCCAAACACTTTCTCACACCTGAGGCTATTCTCTATCTCTATAAATCTACTATCAGACCATGTATGGAGTACTGTTGTCATATTTCGACTGGTGAATCTCTGTCCCATTTGAGGGTTCTTGATAAGGTGCAGAAACGTCTCTGTAATTTGATTGGCCCTACCCTTTCTTTTTCCCTACACCCTCTCTCTCCCAGACGTGATGTTGCTAGTCTCAGTCTTTTCTATAAATACTATTATAGCATCTGTTCTTCAGAATTATTTGATCTATTACCTGCTTCTTTTGTTACAGCTCGTTTAACTCGTTGGTCTAGTGGTCTCCATCAATTCTGCTGTTTTGATACCTCATTGTAATACAGCTTCCTATTCCAGTAGCTTCTTTCCAAGAACAGCAGGCTTGTGGAACTCTCCACCTGCTGACTGTTTTCCTCCTACCTATAGTCTTGGTCTTTTCAAGACTAAGGCAAATAGGCATCTCCTGTCTTTGCGATAATCATATTTCGTTCTTGTTAGATCCTTACATGAAGTGGCTTCATACCTTGTCTGGAGCGATTTCCATAAAACAAAGAATTAATACAGAAATAAAATACAACCAGTATAAAAGTCAACTCAACGAAAAACATTCGCTGATACTTAAAGATGAAAAAAAAACATCTTGGTATTGTGGACATGAACACGAAATAAAAAAGGAAAAATGCCCACCATTTGAAAAGACTTGTGTAAATTGCTTTACAAAAGAACCATTTTCAAAGAGTATGTAAATTCAAAAAGAAAAACGTTGAAAGAGTTGAAGAAAACAAAACCATTATGGAGAAAATTAAACAAAAGAAAGAAAAAAAACAATATGGAAGTTTTTTCATTAAAAAACTGTGGTGATACTGGCTAATTTATATGCATCATTACTCTATGTAGAAATAGATTACTATATAAGTCTCTCCTTAAGTATAGCTAGCAGTGAAAGTACATTAGCAACTGACTAGGTAAATTTACAACTTCACAACAATGGTGTCGCCGATAGGATCCCAATTTTCTCTCGACGACCCCGACTTCGTGGACACATGGATAAGATGCTTCGCTGCGAGTGCAAGGACTAAAAAATTAAAAGACAACAAGGAAACGGAAGGAGAAAATGAAATGGCTAAGATCAAAGTGTAGTATCTGTTCCGATGGATACTGCACCCCATACTGGTGTTGTCTTGGCCTTCAGGTCTTGATTTACGCCAGTCAATGGGTCTGTCCTGTGCCGTTCTGGGAGGTCAACCTTCCCAGGCTTTGCCTCCCCTCTTTGGGGAGGAGTAAGTTTATTGCTTACTGTCTGAGGCGCCTCTACCGGGGAATGTCGACGGGGCTGCCCAGGCAATTTTTAAACCCCACTTTCCCGACCCGACCTTGGGTCACATCTTACTTGTGGGAGTAAGATAAAAACTGGCCTTGTGCCTAACTCTTGGAGAGGAGTAAATCAATACAGCTGGATGTAAGGCAATCATGGAAGTCTCAACCATGGCGTATCCCATGAACCTAGAAGACCTGAATTTTGGAAGAATAAGTCAGATTATAAAAAGAAATATGAAACCTAAGAAAAGGTTATTCGTAGCAGAAAGAACAAAGTTTATGTCAACGAAACAAGAAATTGGCGAACCAATCATCAAATATTTACACTGTCTACGAAATGCGAGTAGATATTGTAAGTTTGAAAAACTTGGACAAGAAGAACAGACTATCGAAAAAGATTTTATTCAATTAAGATTAATTGAAGGTATTTGCAGTGCGTCACACAAGAATAAAATAATGGAACAGCTACAAATAGGAAACATGTCCTTAAATACTTGCATTGACTTTATACAGCAACAGGAATTAATCCAGAAATACAACGATCATAAAAGGCAACACAGCGAACAAATAGTCGCCGATACGTACATGTTAAAAAAGAAAAAATTGTTGGTATTATGGACGTGAACACGAAATAAAAAGGGAAAAATGCCCAGGATTTAGAAAATTTAGTACAAATTGCTTAAGAATGAATCATTTTCAAGCAGTATGCAAGTTCAAAAAGAAAAACGTGGAAAGAGTTGAAAAAAATGAAACCAATAAGGAAGTCTTTACATTAACAAACAAAAATAAGAATGCTGAAAAAATTGAATAAAAGAAAAAAAGATATTATATTGAAAGTCAAAATGAACCATTTCGATTTGGATATGCAAATGGATACCGGCAGTGAGGTAACGTTTATACCAAAAAAAATCCTGGGAACGTATTGGAAAGCCGACTTTATGAAAAAGCAGTGTACAACAATTTACTGGATTGGTCATAAAAACTTTAGGATACTTTGAAGGTTCGTTAGGGTTAAAAGACAAATTCGAGGTAATACCTATAATTGTCACAAATTGTAAAAAGAACCACAGCCTCCTGGGAAACGGTGTGCTTAAAATAAATTCTACCAAACTAATTAATGAGATAAAAATGAAAAATAAAACGGAAAATTAAAAAACTATAAAGAAAATGTTACCCCTCTTATTATGAAGCACGAACATTACCAGTACATTTGTTGCCAAATTGTACAAATTACGAGACATTAATTGTTCATTTGAAATGTTCAGTTAGAAAAGTAATGAAATGTTTATGTCTGTAATTTATGAGTGTGTATATTGCATGTGACAGTGTAGACATTTGTGTGATACTTTTGTGTTAGAACGCATAACTGTATGAATGTGTTTGTCACCTTTTGTCAGGGTGCGTAGTTGTACGAATGTGTGTGTGTGAGAGTTAAGAATTGATTAGGAACAGGGTAGGAACTTGTGTGTGTGCCGCTTTTTGTCGGCAGAGTGTGTAAGCATGTGTGTGAGTTGAAAATGAATAGTAGTCGCCCGTTTCTCAATAACAGAACATTTTTTCACCTTTGAACAATGAACATTTTTCTCTTTTCACTTCATATTGTTACATTTTTGCTTCTTTTTCAGCAAAAGTGACATTTTGAACAATGAACATTTTCCTCTTTTCACTTCAGATTGTTACATTTTTGCTTCTTTTTCAGCAAAAGTGACATTTTGCTTTAGGCAGCATAACAAGAACATTCTTGTTCAAGTTTATCAATCATATAATCTATTTTTTGAATTTTCATGTTCTTTCCATTTTAATTTCATGTGCTGCTATCAATAAAGTTCCTCTTGTTTTATCGGCTAAAAGCTTAAGCAGGGGGTTATGTAGCAGTTACATGAGTGAACTATTTTCTATCAGTCTACATGACCGGCAGTGAAATGTGATTTTGCTTGCGATTATGTAACTATCGCTTCTTCACTGCACTAGATTCATACACAATGAATTGAGTTTTGGCGTGAACACAAACCACGTTATGAGCGGAGATCTCCAGTTCCAGCCTGTATTTTAAACAGACAAGACGTATATTCCTGCGCTCTCTACCAGGCCTGCGGTAGGTGAGTCAACAAACTCCAGGATAAGATTATTTTGTCTTTATCAACTTTACCTAACCCAATGTACTATCTTCGTTCTCTTCCTGTGTTTCCGGTAAATAAATCTGCGCACTTCTTTAATTGTGAGACCATTGTTTATTTCGGTGAGGAATGGTGATCCCATTTTGCTTATTCTATTTCAGTCAGACATGGCCAGACGAATTACTCTTCCAAGTAAGTTTGTCATTCTGATTTTCTTCTTGATTTAAACTCAATACTAAAATTGGTTCTCTCAGCTAAAACTTTCTTTTTGTAAATAAAACTTCATAGAAACCACTTGGGGATATTTAAGTAGGATCAGCCCATAGAGTGAATGTGGTATTTTGGTGAGTGTCACGCGTAGGATAAGTCCAAAAAATATTTGACAAAATTGCATGACCCCCCCCCCCCCCCCATACTTCCCCAAAACGATTTGGGCTTTATGCCTCAGAATAATGGAATTTTTATGATTGTTTTTTTGTAATTTTTTTATTATGTTAAATAAAATCGCCTTGACTTCCTTATGATAGTAAATGACACAGTTTCCTATGTAAGTTTAAAGTAAAAATTCCCTAAAAATTCCGAAAATGCGTTTGAAAACTTGATTATTATGGCTGAAGACAGGTCGGAAAATCACGTTAAAACTAATTCTGAACATTGAACAAGTGAGTTATTTTTGCTGCTTTTGCTATGTCACAATGACATTAAAATATTTAAAGAAATGTATAAACTTTGTTATGTACTTTACGTGTTAGTTGAAAATAAGATTGCACGGAAAAAATTACGTAAATTCATCCAGTATTTATTAAATTATAAAAAAAAAGAAAAAGAAAAAAACAATTTCACGTATCGGTAGACATTTTGGTGCTTCTTCTGTTTAGCTCCGACATGTTAGGCCTCTCCTAATAAAAAAAATAGCTAAAGAAATGTACAAACGTGGTAGCTTAAAAGAAGACTGTACACCAAAATTTACGCAAATTCATCCAGTATTTATTAAATAAAAAATAAAAAAACGATTTTATCATTTGGTAGCAATTTTGGTGCTTGTTTACTGTAGGGACGAAAAGATTATTTTATCTTTAATTTTAGGAGAGTCAAATAAGAGGGAGATAACTCTAGTTTAAAGTTTCAACCACGCTTTATCTTAAAATGGATTTGAACTCTCTGAACTGGGAAGATATTTTATATTTAACAAGAGATAATGCCAAACTAATAGACTTGTTCCAAGCGCTTTGATCTTATCGACAAGTACCGGAATGAAAAGCCCCGTGATAGAGTATGGACTTGGACATCTAGACGCGGTTCCAATTTGAGACAACTCTCGAGTTATATCGATCGGTTCTTAATTAGGAGAGTCGACGTAGGGGTAGTTGAATGTCCAAGTCTTCATAATATAGTTTACTCGGACCATAAACTTATTCGGGTCCGTGTGAACTTAGATAGACCTAAGCCTAGATTAGTTGAGTACTGGAAGCTCAACACTTCGTTGTTCGATGTGAAGGGCTACCAGGACCAGCTTCTGCTAACATTACAGCGGGAATTGACGGGGGCTGTAATTGGGAATAGGAAGTGGGTCCATTTTAAGAAGGTGATCAGGTCCTTTACTGCCGATTTTAGCAGACGGCTAAACCTAGCAACTAGGGCAGTAAAAGTGGCACTAGAGTCTAGATTAGATCGGGTAGTGGAGGTGGGGCATAGCTCTAGTGTTACTATAATTAAGGCGAAGCTGAATTCTTTGGCTAACCAAGAACATCAGGCTTTAGTGATTAGGGCTAGGTTAAAAAGAATGTCTGAGGAAGCAACAAATATCGCCGCTGAATTGCGTGCAGAGGAGTTTCGTCATGCAACTGATCGGCATATCGCTCATGTCTCATTGCCGGATGGGCGGCTCGTGACTACAAACGAAGGTATTCTGGAGGCTTCTCGCTCTCATTTTCAGGAGCTTTTTACTCAGGAACCCGGTTTGTCTTTAGCACAATTCGACCCCTATTTGGCCGACTTTTCTCGCCTTGAGGCAACCGAAGCAGCTAGGTGTGAAGGTTGCATAACAGAGGATGAAGTCCAGGAAGCATTAAAGCAGGTTGGCCTTAACAAGTCTCCTGGAATTGATGGTTTGCCCTATGAAGTGTATTTGAGGATGTCGCCCATTTTTGTTCTCTTGCTGACAGTTTTGTTTAATTCGTGGTTTAGGAACGGGAATATTCCTCAGTACTTGACCATGGGTTTGGTGAAGCTGATATGCAAAAGCAAAAATGGTGGGGATGGGTTAGATAATTTTCGGCCCTTAACAATGCTCAATGTGGAGTTAAAGATTTTGGCCAAGATCTTAGCCAATCGTCTGCAACTTGTTTTGCCTGGTCTTATTAGCCCTGAACAGACTTGTGCTGTAAAGGGTCGGACCATTCAGGATAATTTGCATTCGATACGCTTGATCATTGATAAAGTCGACACTGAAGCCGCGCTGATCAATTTAGATCAGTCCAAAGCATTTGATAGGGTGGACCATCGGTATATGGAGGCTGTTTTGTCTGCGGCCGGGTTTGGTCCACAATTCCGCTCTTGGATTCGCCTCTTGTATGCGAACCCCGGTGTTAGGGTAGAAGTGAATGGGGTGAGGTCGGAGGCTTTCAGATTGTCCAGATCTCTTCGTCAAGGGTGTCCTCTTTCACCGATGCTTTATGTTCTTGTTTTGGAACCCTTCCTTAACAGGCTCAGGGTAAATCCGGTCCTACGTGGAATTACTTTGCCAGATGCTTGCACCACTTTGAAGTATTCTGCCTATGCCGACGACGTATCTGTGCTTGTAACGAGCAATGCCGAGATTAGTGTCGTCGGCAGAGAAATCAGAACATATGAAACGGTGACAGGGGCCAAAATCAACTGCGTTAAGTCTATTGGCTTGCGCATCGGTGCCTGGAAGGGCGTTTCCTTGCAGGGACCCTTTGGCTGGACGGATGGACCTTGCAAGCTACTTGGCATCTGGTTCGGTCCTGATCCTCAGCTGGAGAAAAATTGGTCGGAAGGATTGAAATCGATAAGGGCTGCAGCTGGTCTGTGGACCCGTAGAAATCTTTCATTAAATGGGAGATCAGACGTATGTGCTTCTCACATTTACCCGATCATCCTATATCATCTTTCAGTACTTCCACTCCCGTCGGATACACTGCTTGAGATGCAGCGGGCTCTTTTCAATTTTTTATGGCTTATTTATTTCATATGGTCCGTCGCGAGATTTGTTACCTTCATCCTTCTGAGGGCGGTTTGGGTATGCCGAGCATGGAAATTCGATGCCACACACTTCGACTTTTTTATCTAGACCGAATGAGTAGACAATGTGAGGGAAACGGTGTCTTCCTTCCAGAAGACACTAAGAAAGCCTTCCCGGCTTTGAGAAGTGTGCACTTGGACGAGGGGGAGGCACATAGGTTACCCCGAGGCGAGTGCTCCTTCTATCGCGAATGTAGACGTGCATTGAAATTCCTTTTAAGGGAGACAGATGGCCTCTCTGACTCCCTGCTGTTATCCCGTAAGGCATTATATCGGGTAATGGTGAGGGGGGCTGTCCATGAAGATAGGATTGAGGGGCTCGGTTTGACGAGGGGGGAACTTCGCTCAATCTGGCCTTGGGCGCCTGGGCTAAGGTGTCTTGATAACGACGAGGCATCGCTGACCTGGCTGACGATTCGAAATGCACTCTGGGTCGGTAAGAGGCTTCATTCAGCGCGCTTGAGTAATTCTCCGACTTGTGTTAGATGCGGCGACGAGGACGAGATCGTAAGTCACGCCTTCGTTTTTTGCCGCATTGTCGTGCCGCTGATTAGGCTTGTTTCAGGCTTCATGGTTCGTGTTCTTAATGTGTCGTCTTTTGACCTGGAACCCATTAATGTATGTAGCAACTGGGCTCCGACAACTGATAAACAAAAACGTTTAACTTTTTTAAGCTTGCTAGCCGTTACGGGAGTTGTGATATGGAAGACGAGATGTAAGACAGTCTACGGAGCTGAGACCTACACGCCCCTCGACCTTATTGCGATTTTCAAATATTACCTGAAAGCTCGCATTAGGGCCGAGAGAGTGAGACTCTCTTCGGCAGATTTTGGTGAAAGGTGGGTGACTGGTGCGCGACTGTGTAGAGTGGCTGGGGCTAGATTAGAGTGGTATTTGGACGTGCCTTAGGCAAGAATATCGAGTTGGAAAAACGAACGTAGATTTCATTTAAGTTAGGTTAAGCTGTATTTTTATTTATTCTTTGTTGGATTTTTTGTTGAATTTTAAGTTCAACAACTTAGCTAGCGTATGATTGTTTTCATTACACCTCCCATTTTATTTTGTCCTCTTCCCACTCCCTCTTTTTATTTTCTACCCCTTATTTTATCCCCCTCCCCTCTGCCACATTTCAATAACGGGAGGCGCTTTTTACTAACCCCCCCCCAAATTTTTTTCTCATGTAAATATGATCATTTTTTGTATATATATATTTTTAGTCCCTCCCCCCCGTTGCATATTTGCTTATGGGTTTTAAGTAGGTTTTCATAGTATGGATTCTTATGGTGATAGCGATGGATGTATAGTATGAATGTGGTATTTTGGTAAATGATGGTCGCTATTGAAACTAGCTAAGTTGAGACCTTTTTTAAGTTATAGTTGACCGATCCTTTTACCCCCTCCCCTTTTTTCTGGCCTTGTGCCTCATTTTATGTATATAGTTCAATATATGTAAATAAATATTGACTTCTTACAAGCGCACAGATTAATTTCAGATGCGGAAACCTGCATCTGTAGCCATGACATACGACTTCTGTCAACATTAAAAACAACTGATGCGTTTATGTAGCGTTGTCTAGGTGCCGAAGGATTCCATCATTTGCGTGTGAATCACAAATACAATTTTGTTGATCCACTAACAGGTGTCACAACCAACCACGTAGAACCAATGTGGAATGAGACGAAGAAAAGGAACAAATTTGAATGTGGCACCCACACGCAAATAGTGGATTTTTCCAAAAAAATTTCTTTTTTTAATTTATCTACTTCCCACGAGGTAAGATGTGATACAAGGTCGGGAAAGTGGGATTAGATAAGCCAGCGTTCGAGAGTTGAGCACTCTGGCCATTTAAAAATTGCCTAGGCAGCCCCGTCGGCATTCCCCGGTAGGGGCGCCTCAGACAGTAAGCAATAAACTTACTCCTCCCCAAAGAGGGGAGGCAAAGCCTGGGAAGGTGGACCTCCCAGAACTGCACAGGACAGACCCATTGACCGGCGTAAGTCAAGCCCCGAAGGACAAGACAATACAAGTATGGGGTGCAGTATCCATCGGAACAGATACTACACTTTGATCTTTTACCTAGTTGAATTCATGTAGAAACAAAAATTCCGAAAGAACACTACTGCATTAGGAACTATTTTCAAACAAATTGCAGAATTTTACCCAGTGTAAAACTTTCATTTATTTCCCTCGTTTCATGTTTTTTTCCCTTTCCATATTTTCTATTTTTGTCCTTTTTTTTCTGTGATAATTAATTTATTTTAATAAATCATTTTACTTTTCATTTATGTCGAATGCGGTGGGATTGTTTTATTCCTAAATCACCTTTTACGTAGCGTGGGTGAAAACTAGAGTTAACTCCCCCTTATTTGACTCCTCTACTTTTTATTTTTTTATTTTCGGCCCTACGATAAACAAACACTGCCATGTTCGTTAAACCCGTAAACAAAATTTGAGTTATCTCCCTTGTCTATTTCATAAGTGAAAATGTCTAACGAAACTTAAGATCGTTTTTTTCTCTTCTTTTTCTTATAATTTAATAAATACTGGATGAATTTGCGTAATTTTTTCTGTAAAATCTTATTTTCAGCTAACACGTAAAGTACATAACAAAGTGTATACATTTCTTTAAATATTTTAATGTCGTTGCTAAACAGCAGAAGCACCGACATTTTATAACCAGGTTAGGCAAGGGAGATAACCCAATGATAAAATCGGACGAAGTTACAATATGGCGACGACCGATCGAAACGTTTTATTTTTATTTTTAATTTAATAAATACTAGATGAATTTGCGTAATTATTGGTGTACAGTCTTCTTTTCAGCTAACACGTAAGTACATAACAAAGTTTATACATTTCTTTAACTAATCTCTTTTTAAAGAGAGGCCTAACATGTCATCATTGTGAAACTGCAGAAGCACCAAAATTTGGTAAATTTATAGAAGTGCACCCCTCGTATTTCGCTCCTTAAAAAAAGTTTCTACTTTTTGGGCAAATTAATGTAAACAGCCTCAACAATTATCTGCTATGAAAAAAAATTATGAAAATTTTTATTATTTTAGATTTTGGGAGAGGGGGGTCACTTTCCAATATAAGTTATACGTAAAGTGAGCACGCATTTCTTGGCCACGGAAATCTCACCCCTCACATTTTTCCCTCTAAATAAATAAAAATTCTACTTTTTTTTGCAAATTACATGTAAACAGCCATAACAAATATCCGCTATCAAAAAAATTATTAAAATTTTTATTATTTTAGATTTTAGGAGGGGTGGCCAAGAAATGGTGCCTCACTTTACGTATAACTTATATAGGAAAGTGATCCCCCCTCCTAAAATCTAAAATAATAAAAATTTTCATAACTTTTTTTCATAGCAGATATTTGTTGAGGCTGTTTACATGTAATTTGCCCAAAAACTTTTTTTTTTTTAGGCGGCGAAATTCTAAAAATTTAACCAAAAATTTTTTATATATAATCTGATAATTTAGTACGTAACAAATAACAAGCAAACTATTTAAATAAAAACATTGTTTTTTTTTTATAGAAATGAGGAAACGTAATCATATTTTTACCGTGGATTCGTAAAATATGGTGTCCGAAACCGGAAGTCGAGCGATTAAATACGTATAACAGAAAACTCTTATAAAGCATTTGTATAAACAAAAATCTCATTTGAACAAAGATTTAGCATGTATAAGTATATAATAAATCTTGGAGTAGTTTTCTTTAAAACTTTTTGTTTATTTTTTAAATAAAGATTTAAGTTTTGCTTTATGCAAATGAGATATGGCGTAAATGGTATATTGTAGTTGTATGTCTATGAATCGGTCTGGACACGGAAAATTTCAGATCCTTCGGTTCTTAAACCACATGATGAATCGGGTACTCAGGTTTTATATCTGAAACATTCCACCGTCAACATTTGTTACGCATAAGGTTTGTTACCCTGTCTGACTTATAAGGATCTCAAATCAACTAGTTTTAGTAGTAAATAAATTTAATTATTATCTACCAAATATTTTAACAGTAAAATATTTTATATTTATACATAAAAAAATCGGATATTAAGCTATTTATTTAATATTCACGCGAAAAAGTAACACAACTAAACTCAATTGCTAAAAAATGTAAGATTTAAAAAATAAAATATGAGTAAATTTGCAGATTAACACACTCCACTCTCCTCCAAATAAATATATTCTGCTTTTTTAGGCGATTACGTGTGGAAAACGGAAAGAAGGAAAACATATTTTAGAATTCAGACTGATGTATCAGTTTCATATATATTTAAACATAAATTGTGCGTTTTTTTTTTTTCAGGCCGGGGGGGGGGGGCTCTTTTAGGCGATTAGTCCTAGTATAGTTAACTAATATATATATTGTATCACTGTAAATTAGTTAACTATACCCTCTCGCAGGAGGACGGGTACGTTTGGCTAGTTGTTAAATAAATGTAACTTTAAGAAACCTCTTATCCAAATCTGTATTTTTTTGTTAAAGTTCAACTCGCAATTATCTTGGCGTAGTGGATAAAATTCACTTCTAAGTGATAGTCATTTGAAGGTTCATACGGGCGATACAAAGAATTGCGAATTACTGAAAAACGTAACGAGAGCGCATGCTATCCCCGTGGATTAAATAAAGGGTTCCGTTCGAAATTCCGTCCAGATTCCCGAGTTTGACAGAAATACTCTAGAGTTCGACAAGGTACACCTGAAGAAGGCCGGAGCTTACATCTGCCGAAACGTTGTGAGAATAACACCCGAGATGAGAACAGTAGTCCGAATATTCCAAATTATACGAATTATCAATCGTCATCTAAAAAGGAGCTAGTGTACGAATAGAGTACCGTTATGATCGTCTGCATACAGGAATTTGTCTTACAGCGTAAGTCACCGTTTTGACATACCTTACGAAAAAAGTTCCGGATAGTCGGTAATGTCGCAGAGAAGTGGTACCCCCCCCCCCTCGGAAAAGCCATATACTGGAAATCTCGCCCCCCCCTCCCTTTTGGTATTTTTTTTTAAGTAAATAACAAATAAACAAGTCTTGTTTTCTTTTTTTACTTAAAGTAAATAACAAATAACCTTTAATAATATGCTAATGCATATTTCTTATTTTTATCCTGTGAATTAAGTTTGAAAAAAAAATCATTATTTATTCTTTTAATAATTTATTAAAACAATCACATTCCGTTGTTCGAAAAACATTATTTCGTTGCTCAAAAACATTGTTTATTTTTTTCATATATTACTCGTTTCTAAATTACTTGTTTCTTGAAAAAAAAAATTATTTGTTATTATTCTCAAAAGAAAAAAAATCACATTTCGTTGCTCAAAATTTATCACTTGTTTCTTGAAAAAAAAAAGATTATTTATTCTATTTTGTTTGTTTTTAATAAATTACTTATTTCATAAAAAAATTAATTCTGATTTTTTTACATATATTTATTCTATTGGGGGTGGGGGACCTGGAACTTTTTTCGTAAGGTATGCCAAAACGGTGACTTACGCTGTGAGACAAATTCCTGTTTGCAGACGATCATAACGGTACTCTATTCGTACACTAGCTCCTCTAAAAAATTCAGAAATATAATTTTTTAGCTGAAAACAAAAAAAAACGAAAACAAAAATAAAAAGTGATCCTTGAATTTAAACGCCTTAAAACGATAAAAAAAAAAAGAAATGACAGATTCTTCATTTTTAGTGTAATAAATAAATAAAAAGATAATTTATAAAAAGTAAAAATTACAAAAATAAACAAATAAACTTATACTATAAGTTTTTTTGTTTTTTTTTGGTGTATTAAAAAAAAAAGTAGGCAACAAATAAATGTTACCAAAGGCAAGATAAATTCTTCAAGAATAATTTATCTTGCCTTTGGTAACATTTATTTTTTGCCTACTTTTTAAAAAATATAACTTTCCTTAGTTTCAATTACTTAAATCGAAAGCAGACTTAGTAAACGTTAGTTCTATTGTGAAAAGTAACAAAATAAAAATAAACCGAAAAGAAAAATATTCTATTCATTGGGGGGGGGGGGGGTCAATAAAATGACAATTTGGTGTTTATTTTTAATAATGAAGGTGAAATATCTATTTTAAAATGATTGCGATTGATTGATTTATTTAAGTCACGTCTACTGGCGTCCGTGGCGGGTATAAAAAGAGCTGCCGTAAAATAACTCAAGTTATATAAATGTTTCTTTCTGTGTTTCCGTAATGTTTTTTGTTTACTTTCGCTTCGGAAAGTTACAACGGCAAAGCGACAAGAACACTAACTCGTTTCTACTTCCGGTTTTTAGGCGACAAAGGGAAGTAACCAATGATTACTTCCGGTCATCTCGCCGGCTCCGTTCACTCTTGTTATTGACGCGTCTACAAGAGAGGAATTAAAAGTTAACAAAATTCAATTTAGATTTAATTTATACTTTTATGACAACTAATAAAAAAGGACTAAATAAGAGGAAACAGTTCTGTGTAGATATAATTTAAGCTATTCAGCGTAAGTATAAATGTTTTTTTGGTCAAATTTTATTTGTAAAGAAATTGAATCTTTTGCAACTAATTTCAATTTCAATTTCGCTTGTTTACGACCGGTTTCCAAATCAAACATTTTATCAGTTAATTATAATCTTTAGGATTATTATTTCTAATTTTGGTTCAATTGGAGCATAGGAACGTTGAAATAGCTCGCATTTTGCTTGCTTTTCACTCACAGTTAATATAAAATTGATTGTCAATCTTAAATTGTATTTCCTCGACTGAAGCTAGATTCCAATTTACTTTAAAAACTGACAATCCATCTGGCTCATTAACCCTTACCCTCGAATGGCTTTTAGCCTTGATAAATGGTGACTCATGAGTATCAATAAAAGGGCATTTTTAACGACAGCTAACAGAACGAAAAAGGAGTGAAAAAAACAAACAAACAAAAAAACAAATGTGCAACAAATAAATGTTGCCAAAGGCAAAATAAGTTACTCTTCTACCTAACTGGATAAGTTTATTTGTGTTTTAACTTATTTTAAAGCGTTTTTTTTAGTTCGATTTAAAACTAGCATCGAGATGTCACGTGATCAAATACAGAGATTTTGTGTTTCCGAGTTTAACATGGCGTCGAAACACTAGTTGTAAATCGAACTAAAAAAAACGCTTTAAAATAAGTTAAAACACAAATAAACTTATCCAAGTAGGTAGAAGAGTAACTTATCTTGCCTTTGGTAACATTTATTTGTTGCACATTTGTTTGTTTTTTTTTTTGTTTTTTTTTCATCTCTTTTTTGTTCTGTTAGCTGTCGTTATAAATGCCCCAATAAAATGTGTTTAGGAGTTTTTGAGATGAGGATTTGATAATTTGGATTATTCGGACTACTATTCTCATCTTGGATATTATTTTCACAACGTTTCGGCCGATGTAACCGCCGGCCTTCTTCAGATGCGTCTTGTCGAACTCGGGTATCATTTTATTCGTTGTGGCAAGGGTCCATGTTGTGCAACATATACAGTGCTAAGTTCGCTAAGTGACAGTCTTCTGCAGGTTGAAGCTTCAGTACAGGCGATACTGAGAATATCACCGATAATTACTATTGATCTGAGTGTATTTGCAATCTTTACTTTTCAAATATGAGCTTTTTTTTATATACTTCCCTCTCACAGCGGTAAGATGTGACACAAGGTCGCTAGGTGGGATTGGAAAGCCAGCGCCCGAGAAGATGAACAAAGGGTGAGAAGGCAAAGCCTGGGAGGGTGGACCTCTGAGAACTGCATAGGACAATACCCCAGACCGGCGGAATCAAGGCCCGAAGGCCAAGACGGTACCAATATATAGGATGTCGAAACGGATACTACACTTTGATCCCAGCCAAAAGGTCAAGAACAAACAAAGATTTTAACTTGAGTACATATTTCTGAACACGTTTATTAGTGTACACAGAAATAAAGGAAGTAAATAGATGCATCACAAAAAGTAATTAATACATGTTTAAAGCTTCTGCTTCCTTCCTTGACAGCCAGCACTCGGTGCCGTACACAGCAGCAGTAAAAGTTTGAAATGGCGATATTTTATACGAATTGACATTGTGGCGTTTCAGATATAAATATATTTATCATATATCACCATTTAAATATGACACCGACCAAAGAAGCATTAGAATTCGTGGAGGAGCCATATTCAGAGATGTGAGAGTAGCCAGTGGCAGAAAAAGCTGAAAGCAAGATGAATTTCCTAATGCCCCCCCCCCCACCGTCTGTGTGTGTGTGCACGTTTGTGAAAGGCAACACAAAAAACAATGTGTTTTTTAAACGACCCCAATGTGTTTCAATGAAGAAAGTCAAAATTAAGAGAAAGCCACCGGGTGCGTATGTGAGGGGAAGGAGACAGGAAGTCATTCTTTGAAAAAAGAATATCATCAGTAATTACTTAAGGCTAGTGGAACGGGAACAATCTACCCCCGTGGATTAAATAAAGAGTTTTATTCGAAATTCTGTACAGATTCCCGAGTTCGACAAAGAGGTTAAATCGGCCGAAATGCTGTGCGAACGACATAGAACAGCAGTTCAAATGATCAAATAAGGAGAGTAGAAAGTGACTAACTTGGGTTTACTTCTGGCAGCCTCGTAACTCTCGCTTCCCTTATTTTGTCCTTTAGTCCTCACACTCCATTAGCGATGTTTCTGACAAAGGGGGAAGAATTGCTGTTTTTTGGGTCGGAATCTATCCATCTAATACTTATCGTTGGCTAGTTTTTGACTTTGAAGTAGTATTTTTTTAAAGCTCCTTACATCAAGTGGCTTCATGCCTTGTCTGGAGCCATTTCTATGAAAAAAAATTGTAATGTTAAAATGCAGTACTACACAAAGGCTTTTTCATACCAGTCGAGGTTTGTCTCGGCAATCAATCCGACAACCTAAGGACCGGTATGGCTGTACCAGACTTTTTTGTTTTGACGGGATGAGATAGCTTATGGTCCATCTCGGTTCTAGAAGGTGCATCCTCCCAGGCAGTACCCCTCTCTCTTTGAGGAGGGGTTGAGTTATTGCTGATCGCGCTCTACCGGGGAATGGTTAATTTTATTCTTGTACCCGTACCAGCTAAAGTGCCTTCTCGGGGGAGCTGGCTTTACCCACCTCCTGGCCTTGTGCCACAACTTGCTTAAGTGAGAAGCAAATAAACACTCAGAAAAGTTGGCAGTTTTCATTTTTAGCAGTGAAAAATGATTGACAAATAAATGAAGCTGCGATGCGGTCAACATGATTTATTTTAGCTTAAGCTCATGATTTGTGATGTTTTTTTTTTGTTAAAACGTTATGTAAAAAAGAATGGGGTACATGAAAACATCAGTATTTCCAGTGATCGTTGTAGCCTTGGGTTGAATTGGGAAACATTCATATTAATTGAAAAAGTATACCTGCCAGTTCACATGTTACAGACCCCCCCCCCAAAAAAAAAACAAACAAACAAACAATTCTTATAAGAACTCGCATTCTACATGTAAAGAGTGTGAGATTTTTCTTTATTTTTTTAAACATAGTTCACCCCAAACAAGGCATGTTGCCACTATAGACGTAA
Source organism: Sepiola atlantica (assembly GCA_963556195.1). Classification (NCBI taxonomy): domain Eukaryota; kingdom Metazoa; phylum Mollusca; class Cephalopoda; order Sepiida; family Sepiolidae; genus Sepiola; species Sepiola atlantica. The sequence goes on along the minus strand of OY744533.1, from coordinate 99,430,394 downwards.
GGGGCTACTGAGAATTAGGGTGAATGTTTAGGGGTCATCCTAAATTGGGAGTTCTGCAGCGAGATGCTTGTCTGTACAGTCGATGAAACAGGGAGCAGGAAGGGAGTTCCAGAGGCCGGCAACACGAGGAAAGAAGCTATTGGAGTAGAAGGCTCTCCGGCATCTGGGGACCTCCACAGTGAATGGATAGGATTTAGCTGATTGTCGGGTTGGTCGAGTGTATTTACGTCGAGGGGTCATCAAAGCAGCAAGTTCACCAGAGCACAATCCATTGAAGTATTTGTAAAAACAAGCACAAGGATGAAACATTATGGCGATGAGACAAGGGTTGAAGCTTGGTAAATAGTGAGGGACCTATTAGATTAGAGACTCTTTTTTTGGGACCTTGTCTAAGAAGAGACTGGTGGATGGTGCACCAGCCCAGATGTGACAATTATACTCCATGCATGGGCAGATGGTGGTTTTGTAGAGATATAGGATAATGTCAGGTGTGAGAAGTTTTCTAGCTCGGTAGAGGGAGCCCACTTTCTTTGCAATAGCTTTGACAATGTCTTCTATTTGTTCCAATTCATGTTACCTGTGAATGTAAGGCCGAGGAGTTTTAACGTTGGACTCTCATGTAGAGTGTTATTTGCCGTGACAATCAGTGGTTGTAGTTGTTGAAGGAAAGGAGCTTTGTCTTAGCAGCATTAAATGTTACCCCACTATTTATGACCCGATTCCACTACAGACTGGAGGTCACTTTCTAAGCATTCAGCCATTGTCTCGGATATGTTTTACCCATATGACGAGAGTAGAGTCGTCAGCAAATATACCCATCTCAAACACAATGTCATCAGGTCGTTTATGAAAATCAGATGATAATAATAATACAAACGCAAGAGAACAGAAATTGCCATGAGTATTGATTTACTCCTCTCCAGGAGTTAGGCACAAGGCCAGTTTTTATCTCGCTCCCACAAGTAAGATGTGACCCAAGGTCGGGTCGGGAAAGTGGGGTTTAAAAATTGCCTGGGCAGTCCCGTCGGCATTCCCCAGTAGGGGCGCCTCAGGCAGTAAGCAATAAACTTACTCCTCCCAAAAGAGGGGAGGCGAAGCCTGGGAGGGTGGACCTCCTAGAACTTCACAGGACAGACCCATAGACCGGCGTAAATCAAGGTCCGAAGGCCAAGACAATACCAGTCTATGGGGTGCAGTATCCATCGGAACAGATACTACACTTTGATCTTAGCCAAAAGGCCAAGTTGCCATGAGTAGATATACAAGAAACATCCCATAATTTGCCCCCCTCCCACACAAACGGTGGCACCAGCAGTGGTTGGCACCACACAAAATAGTTGGAAGGGAGAGAGGGGTGTAGGAGGATATTAATGGTCAAGGAGAGGGGGTGGGGCATGATCCAGACTTACACTGAAACAGAGAATATTGGAATCTTGAAGCAGCTTATTGTCACTCAACTTCCAGAGAAACCCCAATAGCTGTTATTAACGAGAACTCATTGGTAAACGGCTGTTGCGAGAACGTAAAGTGATCAAAAGAAGCTGAGAGTGCTAGAAATTTGAGGAGACTTTTTACTCAAACACAAAACGACACCATTTGTTGTTGCTAGTGAGTGATCACTGGTATTGAGTCGTGTAAGAACTCCAAGTGAGTACCTCATCATGTTATTTTGCTGTCATACTCTTTTTAACTATAACTATTTCAGTAAGCAATATCTACTTAAATCTCGACTTAATAATACATTTGGATAATTTCGATTATTCGAAGTATTGTTCTCATCTTGAGTGGTATCATCACGACGTTTCGGCCGCTGTAACCTGCAGCCTTCTTCAGGTGTATCTTTTCGAACTCGGGAATATTTCTTTCGAACGGAACACCTTATTTAATCCACGGGGGTAGCATGCTCTCATTCCATCAGCCATAGTTGGGATAAGTCTTCGGTAATTCACAATTCTTTGAAACTTCAACCTTCAGATGACTGTCACTTAGAACTGAATTTTACTTAGTACTATATCCACTGCGCCACGGGTCATTGCGTGGATTAATTAAAGGGTTCCGTTCGAAATTCCGTCCAGATTCCCGAGTTCGACAGAAATATTCCTGAGTTCGAAAAGATACACCTGAAAAAGGCCGTAGGTTACAGCGTCCGAAACGTTGTGATGATAATACACAAGATGAGAACAGTAGTCCGAATAATCCAAATTATACAAATTATCAATCCTCATCTCAAAAATTCAGAAACTCAATAATACATCTATGAAAGCATTTTTTAGATACATGAAAAGTAGAAACTGCATTTATTTAATAAAAAGATTACATGTCAATCTGTAGTATATTTTCAAAACGTATATTTTGTCGTATAACGTTGAAGCTTTTATTTCTTTTTGCAGTAGAAAGAGGCTTACTTTGGGTGGCATTAATTTTTAGAAATTCTCTAATCTATACATAGCATGTGTGACCATTGTTTCCTGTAGTTTTCTTAATTGAGACTTTGAAAAGTTTGCACTAGTTCTGAAATGGACGATTGTTACAACTAGACTTACACGTGTATGTATGGAGGAGGAGGGGAGGGCATCAGGGATAGTTTTTGGTGAATTTCGGGAAGAACGAAGGTTTTAAAGGATGCAGTGTCTCGGCAGCCAAAAACCGATACAAACAGTTTGTTTCAACCTTCAGCAATTCTAAGCATGAACACTTTCTGAAAATTATGGGAGCTGTGCTGTTGTCTGACTTTGCAGGCACGTCCACATCTGTTACCCACATGGAGATCAAAAGGGTGTTCAGAGTTGTTGTTAATTAATGAGATGGTTAATAATTTATATAATTATCTCCGTTCGGTGTGAAGTGAATTGTTTCTATTTAATGTTTTTTGTCTGTTTCAGATGGATAGCAAAGAGATAAAAAGCAAATTAAAAGCCGCCCGGGAAGCGCTTAAGAACAAAGATCACAAAGAAGCCTTGAAACATTGTAAGGTAAGAAAACGGTTTCATTTAGAAAATTAATGTGTTTTTATCTTTTTTAAAAGAGAAACCTGCAGTTGTTGTTTATCTTCTTTTTTTTCTTTCTTTTTTTTAACATAGTTCACCCCAAACAAGGCAGGCCGCCACTATAGCCGGGAAACGGTTTGGGGGGGGGGGGGGTCAACCTAAATTGGGATCTGCTCAGCGAGATGTCTGTTTACATAAGTTGTAAATTTCTGCATGTCAGTACCGTCGGGGAAACAGGGGGCAGGAAGGGAGTTCCAGAGGCCAGCAGCATGAGGAAAGAAGCTCTCCGACATCTGGGGACCTCCACAGTGAATGGATGGGATTTAGTTGATTGTCGAGTTGGTCTAGTGAATTTACGTCGAGGGGGCACCAGAGTAGCCAATTCATCGGAGCATAACCCATTGAAGTATTTGTAAAACAAGCACAAGGATGATACATTGCGGCGATGGGACAGGGACTGGAGCTTGGTTTACAGTGAGGGACCTATTAGGTTGGCGACTCTTTTTTGGACCTTGTCAAGGAGGGAGAGACTAGTAGATGATGCACCAGCCCAGATGTGGCAACAATACTACATGAATGGGCAGATCATGGCTTTGTAGAGATACAGGATAATGTCAGGTGTGAGGAATTTACTAGCACGGTAGAGGGAGCCCACGTTCTTTGCTGCAGCCTTGTGTGTGTGTGTTGATGTTTCAAAGAAACTAAGGAACATATATTCCAACTAACATGATCCGAAGTTTCCATGGTGACTGTCCTGCAGGTTGCCATTTGCAGGCTCCGATGAACTTGGTGCCCCCTCGACATAAATACACTAGATGAACCCGACAATCAGCTAAATCCCATCCATTCACTGTGGAGGTCCCCAGATGCCAGAGAGCCTTCTATTCCAATACCTTCTTTTCTCGTGCTGCCGGCCTCTGGAACTCCCTCCCTGCTTCCTGTTTTCACCGACTCTACTGACATGCAGAAATTTAAAACTAATGTAAACAGACATTTTGCTGCACAGCTCACAACTTAGGATGACCCCCAAGACTTACTTCCTAATTCTCAGTAGCCTCTTACGTCTACAGTGGTGTCCTGCGTTGTTTGGTGTGAACTATGATAAATAAAAAAAATTAATTAAAAAAAAAGTCCAAGGCACATGCTCGGTGTTGGGATTTTTTTGTGGGTTTCAGTCATCTACATGCAAAGATGACCGCTATCTTTAAAAGGTAATATACAACAACAATAGTTGATACGTGAGAAGAAAACGGAAGTGGAAGCAAGTCGACGTGTGGCAAAAGATTGGTGCAGACACTGATATTCACTAACAGAAGAGCAAGAAGAAGAATAAGAAGAAGAAAGAAAGAAAGAAGTAAGAGTGAAGTGGTAATCAGATGGTGAAGAGGAAAATAGTGTACCCACTAATAAATCTACAGTGTTTTCTAACCCAACCTTAACCTTAACCCTAACCTTCTAATAAATCTACAGTGTTTTCTAACCCAACCAGGAACCCTACCCTAACCATAACCCTAACCTTAACCCTAACTCTAACCCAACCCTAACCCTAACTCAGCCCTAACTCTAACCCAACCCTAACTTTAACCCTAACTCAACCCCAACCGTAACCCTAACTTTAACCCTAACCCACTAATAAATCTACACAATTAGAAGCTATTTCAACCACGATGGATGACCAGTTCAACCTGGAAATTATTCCTCAATTTAACAGGATTCGAGCTACAGTTGACTGAATCAATAAACTAAAATTAGTATGCGTCCTATCCTATCGAGAGTGAAGCGACTTGGTTGTGCCATCTCTCTTGCCTAACTGGAGATGCATTCATGGTTTACTAACGACACACCAACAATGAGAAATCAGACACGGTCCGAATTAAAGGAAGCAATGATCACAGCCTTGACCCATTCGCAGATCCGTGTCATATGAGAAGTTTGAGGCACGTGTATTCTATCCGAGTGAGACCAATGTTTATTTGGCAGATTTGCGTAAGTTGTCTGTCCTTTTTAGAAGAAATACCAAACTGTGTGATGACGTGCGTGCAGGGATTTCCTGGCTTCATAAAGAGGTTCCTATGGTCCTTCTCCAGGGTGGATCGTCTATATCTCGAGAATCTGTTGCCCAAGCTTGAGCACTTACGAAGGACAAAGCTGTGATGCGGGAACCAGTCGTTGCTGCAGTGCAGCCTGTCTAGATGATTCAACCATTACCCAACGTGAGTCCGTCTGTCACATGCTAAAACCGCAATAACCCCAATTACCATGCAAGAGACTACATGCATCGGGGCAAACCACTCACGCATGCTGTTACCAGTGCAACAAGAACAGTCAGCTGGTCAGAGGTTCTCCGGGAAATGATGTTGAGGACAACGCCACATTCTGCAGGAAGTGTGCAAACTTAGCACTAGCTGTTGTTCGTTTACAGAATTCTGTAATTTTCTTGTATTATTTTTTTAATTGCAGGCTGTACTGAGTGTTGACAAAAACAACTACAATGCTTTGGTTTTTGCTGCTGTGGCCACATCCGAGATGGATCAGCCCGAACAAACTATTAAAGCTTACCAACGAGCGATTGAGACAAATCCCAACCAAATTCTCGCCTGGCAGGTAAGAAAATTTACAACCATTTCATATAAATTTTTTTAAAAACTAATCAGTCAACATCTATCAAGGCTAAAATACCAATTGAGGATAATGGGTTAATGAGATGTTAAGATTGACAGTTGGTTTAAGATGAATACTATGAGAGGATTGAAAAGCTCCGCATCGCACTCACTCAAAACAACAGCTGACCTAGAAAACAGCAATTCTTCCCCCTTTGTCAGAAACATCGCTTATGGAATGTAAGGACTAAAGGACAAAATAGGGGCAGGGTGGTGTGAAAGTGAATCCATAGTCTAATTTCTACTCCATAAATATTTGAGATTAAATACTTTTTCTGGTGTACATCGAAACTAGTTCTCTGCGTGTTTATATATATATATATATATATATATTTCTTTGTAATATAGCAGGAAAAATCCCAGCAGAGTGCTCGATTAATTAAGAATTAAAGTTAGAAAATAAAAGTGTAATATTTATTTATTTTGGTACATAAAAATTAGTACAACATTCGCACGGAAGGACTTAGCCATCCGGATGGCTAAGTCCTTCTGTGCTTGAAACCGACGGTACGAATGTTGTACTAATTTTTATGTACCAAAATAAATATATATATATATATATATATATATATATATATATATAACTAGCAAAACTGATCCATCAGGTCACCGATTGATGTCGGTTAATTTGAATCAGGAAAATGAGTTTGTAAAGCCAGTCAAAAAAAATACAAAATGAACCTTTTTCTATTCACTATATCTCTCCCATCCCTCTTTCTCTTTCCAACTACAAATTAAATAATATTACTACTTGTGTCGATATTCCCTTTTGTTTATAATGGACTATCCCAATATTTTTATTCTTTCCTTTCTTTATTAACTGCGACTGTTAATAAACACCGAGAGAGAAAGAGTTATGGAAGCGAGAGTGATAGACAGCGTATAGAATAAGAACAGGTCAAACACCATACAGTGGGAGGGGGTAAATATGATAGATGCAAAGTTAGTAAGAGATGGATCACTTGATGAATTAATTGCAAATTACTGCTAATTAGAACCATTAAAATGAAAGTTTTTTCAAACATAACTCAATCCCAAAACTAAGGTATAGTTTGTGTGATTGAAATATAAAGAAAAAGCCTGAGTGAAACAAACGTTGATTAATTCAGCTTTAGTCGTATGAAAAATATATTTATGGCAAGTAAGCTACACAGGAACGTTTTTTTTCCTTCACTGGGGAAATCATTAGGCTAATGATTTCAAGCTACACCGAAACGGATAATGATTTCCCCCGAAAAGGAAATAACCGTTTCTATGTAGCTTACTTGCCATAAGTATAAGCTACTAAACTCACCTCATGTATTGATCACTGTTGAAGTAAATACTGAAAATATAAATATATATAATCTATTATATTGCTTTATGTGTATATACATGAAATATTTATAATATATATATATATATATATATATACATATATGTATGTATATGTGTATATATATATATATATATATATATATATATTTTGTTGAATATAAGAGACAACTCATGTCTAGATATCCTTTGGTAGATCCTTTCATGGTCCGAATTAGGATCTTAGTTTCGGAGTTTTTGTTTGTTAGTACTCCATATATTAGAAGCCCTATATATAAAAACCAAAAATCCCTAATTAATAGAATTAATTTTAATATCAGTAATAATATTCTAAAATGTTTATAGCTCCAATATAATTTTGTACTTAGTACATAATTCCCGCCAAAAACCTTCTTATAAATACTAACACATGGTCTAGACCTGATTGACCTCATCCCCCTGAAGATGGGCCCAGATGGGTCCGAAAGTACTTGGGAGACAAATGCAAATTATGGCAAATTCATCAGCCAATTCCCCTCCGAAACTAAGATCCTAATTCGGACTATTGAAAGGATCTACCAAAGGATATCTAGACATGAGTTGTCTCTTATATTCAACAATACTTGCCTGCAAGAGAAGATACTGCCTAGATATATATATATATATATATATATATATATATATATATATATATATTGTGTGTGTATTTAGGCAGCATTTTATCATTTATGCAAACATTGTTAAAAATAATAATTCATCTGTTTAATTATACCTTTTTTAAATTTTTATGATGGTCTTTTTTGTATTAAAATTTTTTTTAAATGCATAAATGTTCCATAGGTTTCACGAAGGTTTTTGATTCTTCGTCGAATCATCCTCAGATGTCAAAAGCAAATGAACAAAAAAGCTAGAGAAAGAAGAGAATTTTTAAAAAGACGGTGGAGAAATGCGCCTAGAACGTTTTTAGCATTGTTCCAGGAAGTCGTTGACGATTTAAATTCAGCAACACTGGATGGCATCACAGAACAAAATCGCATTACGTTAAGCATTTTATAGGGAGATGTGTGCAGAGCAGGAGACTTTGTTAGTATGGCCACATTGAAAGAATAAATGAGAGTTCTGTGATTAATATATGTAGAACAGTTGAGGTAGCAGGGTCAATTGGCAAGGGTAATCCAAGGAAAAAATGGGAGGGCATGATAAGGATGGACTTGAGGGATAAATAAAGACCTGGCGGAGATTGGTTAGTTTGGAAGTCAGTTTCTAAAAGTTGTCCAACACATGTCAGCATGTAAAACAGACGTTAAACCGCCGACAACGATGATAATGATGGTGATGAAATATAGGATACTGTCACTGTCAGGTGTGAGAAGTTTTCTAGCTTGATAGAGGAGGGTCTACTTTCTTTGCAGCAGCCTTGACGATGTCTTCTATGTATTTGTTCCAATTCATGTTATCTGTGAATGTTAGGCCGAGGAGTTTGAACGTTGGACTCTCAGGTCGAGTGTTATTTGCCATGGCAATCGGTGGTTGTAGTTGTTGAAGGAAAGGATGCTGATAAAAAAATATCACTTTAAAACTTTTTTTTCTTTAAAGGGACTTTGTAGCTTTTATGAAAAGAAACCAACAGAAGAGAGTCAAGCAGATCTTGTGACAGTTTACACCAAATTAGAAGAACTTTATGAAAAGTAAGTAATACTTTTAGTCGTTTTGGTTCCGTACCTACCCTCTCCTCTCTTCCGATCATCTTCATCCCCTATTCGCATGCTTTTATAGATTGCATTTTTTTTTAACCTCCTACATTTGTCTGAATCCTGTGTCTTGTCTTATCCTCCACCTTTGCAGAATTGTAAATAAAACAATCAATAACTATTTAACCAAAATTAACAAAAGAAATAAAAATGAATTCAGTTTTCCTTTTCGTACAAGTTTTATTTTTTTGAATATCTTTTTAATTTGAGGAATTAGTTGTGTAGCAATATTGAACGCGGCTGTGTTAAAAATGGAATTTGCCGTTAGACAAAGTAGAAAGTGAAAAATTCCATTAGAAGTTTAAGATTAGAATTTGAGCTAACGTGTTCAGGATATGACGTGATGGCAGGAAGTCGAGATGGCAAAGAAGACAGATAGATCCTGTCTTTTGAGTGTTTGACGTTGAAACAAACGGATGTCTTTTTTATGCTCTTCCACCACACCTACGAGGGATGGCTGGAAAAATGCAATCATTTAGATGAACTTGGTGTCAGCAAGAAAATAAAATGCGGCCCAGAGCAAATAATGGAATTGTTGTTTTTTTTATTTAATTTCTTCCATTATCACAACACTACTGTTACTATTATAGTAAGATGGCACTACCTACGTGTGAACAAGACTCCAGCTGTTTTCTGTCGACGAAACACCGAGCAATCGGTTGGGGTCAAAAGGACTCCATCTAACATTAAATGCTTTATTAGTGCCGTTGCATTCATTAAAATTTTGGATGTTTTTTTTTTTTTCATTTGTTTTTCTTTTTCAATGTTATGACTGTTTATTTGAAATTTTAAAAATGCCAATTTATTTATCTTCCTCCCATGAGGTAAGATGTGACACAAGGTCGGGAAAGTGGGATTTGAAAAGCCAGCGCCCGAGAAGGTGAGCACTCTGGCCATTAAAAATTGCCTGGGCAGCCCTGTTGGCATTCCCCGGTTGAGGCGCCTCGGGCAGTAAGCTATAAACTTACTCCTCCCCAAAGAGGAAAGGCAAAGCCTGGGAGGGTGGACCTCCTAGAACTGCACAGGACAGACCCATAGAATGCCAAATTCAAACAAATGTTGCATAACATAAAAAAAAAGAGATCAAGATGTAGTTTTGGACAAATTTGCGATCAAGTTTCCATCCAGAAGCCAAAATCAAGAGAAAACTGGTTATTTGGAGTTAACAAATATTTTCATCGAAAGTGAAAGTCTGGTTTCTATTTTAAGAAAACATGTAGAAAAACAATTATAATTTGCTTGAAAATTCATTTAATTAATTTGTTTTTCTTTTTTACAGAAGGATATGTTTATAAAAATAATAAAATAAATATTTAATTTTAATCAAAACTTGATTCTCCCGGCCTCGAAAGTGTTTACCTCAAATAACCAGTATTAAACCAACACCATTTTTGTTGTCTCGTCTCTATAAATGTTCGTCAGCCATCTTTAATTGTTCCACACATAGTCTGCATCTCCGGAGACAAAATCAATCTATTACTGATGATGTTGTTGCTATCTTGTTTGCTTGCTTGCTTGTCATCGTGCACACTTCATCTGTACATGAATGTTTTAGATGATGGGAGGAAGGGGAAATAACGTAAATATAGGACAAATGATAAGAGAAGCGCTGAGAGGAATGGAATGATGTAAATGATAAAGAGGTATAGGGTCTATTATAACATCACAATGTATTCTGACTTTGTGAAATCTTGGTAATAGAATGATGTAAATAATTAAAAGAGGAGAGGGAAAGAGAGGGTCTATTATAACATCACAATGAGCAGCAGAGAATGCAAGGAGACCCGATTCTGACATACAACATTATCAACTTTAATTTAAATTTACCTTTTGAGTAGATTTTCACCCAAAGTGCCAAGTCGTCGTGATCTCAACAGGACCCAGCAAAACATGTACGATAGTCGCTTTCGTCTCAATAGAAGAAAGGCAGCATTCTTTGTTCGTGTTTCTGTTCTGTGCAACAGCCTACCAGAGGAGGCAGTGATGATGCCTACCATATCCAAGTTTAAAGTCGCCTTGGACAAATCTTCAGACTGTATATAGATATACACATCTTCTAACTCTCTTTTATTATATGGCTTGTTGCACTTTTACATGGCTTGCTGCACTTACCTATTTTATACCAATAGCTTTGATTTGATTTATTTTGCATTTTTGTGAAAGAAGTAAATAATTGAGAGAGAAGTGTTCAATTATGACATCACAATGTATTCTGCCTTTGAAATCTTTTGACTTTGTAATCCTTGTAAAAAAAAATAATATCAAAGTTAAGAAATTATAAATGTTATAATAATATATAACAAATACTGACCCAAGGGGTCACGGGTGGTCAAGTAGAGAGGATGTTTATTTTCATTTTGGTTCTTGAACCTTCGGCAGGGATTGAAAGTTGCCATTATTGAACATCTATTTATATTGTTACGGCGCAACCACTTGCATATCTTGTCATGTTGAAGTCAAAGACGAAGGAGGAAGTGACTGCCTCAGTTCTTAGATGTGTGACTGACGTCACACATGTCTAATCAGGTCTTGTTATCAACCCACTCCTATCTTATGATGTAACATTTTGACCGTTTAATTTCTTTTCTAGTTTGGGGTGCTCGATGGAAACCTGGTCTGGTCTAAAGTTTGAATCTCAACAAATTGATGAACAAGATAAAATCCTAAACTGTCAAAAAGATCAAGATAGAAAGCTGAATGGGTTAGGGTTAGTCTGTCCCCAAATATAGAAAACAGGTGGTTAGGGTATCCCGAAAAATAGAAAACAGGTGGGTAGGGTTAGTCTGTCCCGAAAAATAGAAAACAGGTGGTTAGGGTTAGTCTGTCCCCAAATATAGAAAACAGGTGGTTAGGGTTAGTCTGTCCCCAAATATAGAAAACAGGTGGTTAGGGTTAGTCCGTCCCCAAATATAGAAAACAGGTGGTTAGGGTTAGTCTGTCCCCAAATATAGAAAACAGGTGGTTAGGGTTAGTCTGTCCCCAAATATAGAAAACAGGTGGTTATGGTTAGTCTGTCCCCAAATATAGAAAACAGGTGGTTAGGGTTAGTCTGTCCCCAAATATAGAAAACAGGTGGTTAGGGTTAGTCTGTCCCGAAAAATAGAAAACAGGTGGTTAGGGTTAGTCTGTCCCGAAAAATAGAAAACAGGTGGTTAGGGTTAGTCTGTCCCGAAAAATAGAAAACAGGTGGTTAGGGTTAGTCTGTACTGAAAAATAGAAAACAGGTGGTTAGGATTAGTCTGTCCCCAAATATAGAAAACAGCTGATGCCATTTGAGGTACTCCAGGAATTTGGATTAGACATTTCAAGATAGCTCAAGTGTAAAGAAACCGAAAGATTGTATAATGAAAATATGATGCGGACATAATTCGACTAAATAATGTGAATAAGTTTCTAATTTGTTTTGTTTTTTAGCGATCAGGAAAAACGTTTGGAGACTTTGCAGAAATTGGCTGCGCTCTCCACTAAAATTGGAATTATTGAACAGGTAAGAAGAATTGGATGTAACGCATTTACATCTGACTAGCAGTCTCGTGTGGTCGGATAGATAACATAAAATATGTGTTCAAAACATGGTGGTTTAATATATCTTGATCAAATAAAACATTACTTATGATCAAATAAAACATTACTTATGATCAAATAAAACATTACTTATGATCAAATAAAACATTACTTATGATCAAATAAAACATTACTTATGATCAAATAAAACATTACTTATGATCAAATAAAACATTACTTATGATCAAATAAAACATTACTTATGATCAAATAAAACATTACTTATGATCAAATAAAACATTACTTATAGTCAAAGAAAACATTACTTATGATCAAATAAAACATTACTTATGATCAAATAAAACATTACTTATGATCAAATAAAACATTACTTATGATCAAATAAAACATTACTTATGATCAAATAAAACATTACTTATAGTCAAAGAAAACATTACTTATGATCAAATAAAACATTACTTATGATCAAATAAAACATTACTTATGATCAAATAAAACATTACTTATGATCAAATAAAACATTACTTATGATCAAATAAAACATTACTTATAGTCAAAGAAAACATTACTTATGATCAAATAAAACATTACTTATGATCAAATAAAACATTACTTATGATCAAATAAAACATTACTTATGATCAAATAAAACATTACTTATGATCAAATAAAACATTACTTATAGTCAAAGAAAACATTACTTATGATCAAATAAAACATTACTTATGATCAAATAAAACATTACTTATGATCAAATAAAACATTACTTATGATCAAATAAAACATTACTTATGATCAAATAAAACATTACTTATGATCAAATAAAACATTACTTATGGTACTAGGTGTTTAGTAGTAACATGTTCTCTGCACGAAAAGGAAACGAATCAAGGATCTGTTGAATAAAAAATTTAAAAAATTTGTGTATAAAAAGAAAATTACCTTTGATTGGTTATAAAGTCAGAGCCGCTTTTAGATTAAAAATAGATTGATATCATGATGGGTGCTAAGTTTTTCTTTTGCTATGAACCTCAATATACAATGATTTATATGGGTTTTAGCTTTGCATGAACTGAGAAATGCAGACACATTTTATGTCTTTTACATATATATATAGATAATAATTTATATATATATATATATATATATATATATATTATAGAATTTTGAAAAAAAAGAGACTTTTTTTTTATATTTATCAAATGAATAAAATCATTGTTTTTTATAAATATTTATAAAATATGTCATAAAACATTTATGAAAAAAAAATGATTTTATTGATTTAATAAATATATAAAAAAAAATAAAAATAACGTTTCTTGTTTTTTTTTTGTTCAAAATTCTATAATATAATTCAAAAAACGTTTTCCTAAGGATGTGTGAACCCTTTTTCATATTTATATATATATATATATATATATATATATATATATATATATATATTGTGTATATATTATATATGAGGGATTTTAAAACATGAAATGAACATTTCAGACAAAATGAAATATTGAAAAAGCATAATCCTCGTAAAAATAAGGACACAAACATATATATTATGAATGAGAAAAGTAGACAATTTTTTGTCTTTTATTTATATATATATATATATATATATATATATATATATATATATGTAAAAATAAAAATGGAATAAAGGATAAGCAATTCAACAACTAACAAAAATATATATATATATATGTAGATGATAATTTGTGTGTATGTACATGTATATCGCATAGAAGTCAAAGGTGACTCAGTCTGTAGTTCGAATCTTGCGACCGGTGGTACAGTTATATCTAGCAACACTGATGAGTCTTGGTTAAGATGAAGCATATATGTATGTGGATATTGAAAAACAATGTATTTTTTTATGTAATTGTTTTTGTAGGTGATTGCAGCGTTTGTTACTTTGCTTTATTAATTACTTGTTCACTTAAGTAAATAATTACATAACATATATATATATATATACTTATGTAATTATTTATTTATAAATATTATACTAAGCCCCTTTAAGAAATTAAAGTTGAGCACTCTCGGGGATGTTAAAAATAGACTGTCAAAAAGCTTTAATGCAATGTTTCGAATACGTTCGTTGAACACTCTCGACTAGTCTTCTATCTGTGCCCGCTTCTAGGTACATATAGATCTTAATTTCCCTTAATTACGTGACAGTTTCCGTTGGCCGAGTGGATATGGCGACTGCTTACAGATTCTAGGCTGACTCTGTGAACCGGGTTCGCGCCTCCCGACCGTCTGAAATTGTTACTTTCCTGCACTGATGAGAGCAATAAGCTTGAAACGCTAGCGTTTGTAGGTATTAATAATTTAATATTTATTTATAAATGTTTTATATATATATATATATATATATATATATATATATATATATATATATATATATATATATATATATATATATATATATATATATATATGTAAATTATAACTAAAAGGTAAACTTTTAGAGAGTTGGACCCTATTGTGAAATAAGGAAAGCTCAATATACTGGATAGAGCAAAAATATGGTAAGTCAATGAAAATTGATAAGACCTGCAAATGGAAGCAAATCGATATCTTCAGTTGTTCAAAACAAGGAGCAGTTTAGTTAATAAAAATCATTTATTTTTCTTCTCTTTCATTCCTTAAACCAGGTTTTTCAAAGATTAAAATCTTATCATCAGAGGAAAAATTATGATTGATAAGTTGACAGGATAGGACTGTCAAAGTTTCAAATTTGAAAGAGTTTTTTAAAAAAATTTTAAAGTTCAAATGGGCATGGGAATCTCCAATAACGAAATCCCAAAAAAAAAAAAAAGAAAACGCGGGGCTCAGAAATATTGGTAAATCCAGAGGTATACAGATTCCTCTGGATTTACCAATATTTCTGAGCCCCACGTTTTTTTTTGTTTTTTTTTGGATTTCGTTATTGGAGATTCCCATGCCCATTTGAACTTTAAAATTTAAAAAAAAAACTCATTGACTTACTATATATATATATATATATGTAATGTATATGGATATTGAAAAATATTTATCATAAATAATGTATTTTTTATGTAATTGTTTTCGTAGGTGATTACAGCGTTTGTTACCTATTGCATTTGCTTTATTAATTAGTTGTTCACTTCCTAAGTGATACCTATTAATGCAGAAAATTACATTATTACTCGTCCATAACTTTATTGGACATATTTTTTGTTAATATATCTATATTTATTCATTTTATACGTACATAAAAGTAATCCTTGAACACATGTTTCTGGCTCACAGCTGTCATTAGCATGGCTAACTTATATATATCGTAAAATACATCTTGTAGATGCTCCAAGGTTGGTCATAATTGAACTGGTTTCACTGCAGATTTCTGATTTTAAATCATCAGAGCCAGTCCACCAGCAACCCAAGCATTTCTCAAAAGAAGATGCTTCTTCCTTGCACGCAATGTTGTGCTCCACATAAACATTTCAAACTAAATAATCTGACAGAAAAACAGACCATGTCATGTGACATGGACGCACAGCATCAGCCAATGAAAATCGTTGTAGCAATTTCACTTCCTGTGGCCTCTGCCGCCAAGATAGATCTGGTTACTTTCCGTAGAATAACAACTCGATAGAATTGAATGGCAGCTTCTTTTTAACACCTTTTATGGTATTACTTTGTTCCATGAATCAGCTCCCTTGAACCAAATCCATGTGGAAGCTTTTTCTAATGTTTCGGTGATGCTTCTTTTTATCTTCCTCCCACAAAGTAAGATGTGACACAAGGTCGGGAAAGTGGGGAAAGAACCAGCGCTCAACAATTTAAGCACTCTGGCTGTTTAAAAATTGCCTGGGCAGCCCCGTCGGCATTCCCCAGTAGGGGTGCCTCAGACAGTAAGCAATAAACTTACTCCTCCCCAAAGAGAGGAGGCAAAGCCTGGGAGGGTGCACCTCCTAGAACTGCGCAGGACCGACAACCCCCAATAGACCGGCGTGAATCCAGACCCAAAAGCCTGGACAATACCGGTTTATTAGGCGGAGTAAAAAACCCTCGGTGATGTTTTTCATTGCCTTCCTCCTTGCCGCTTCCACTATTCTTATTTTTATTAAGCGTCTGCATAAGGACTGACCTGCAAACTCTCTACAACCCATTTCAGTTGGGTCGTAATGCATTTTCCAATTAATTCACCGACACAACTTACAAGTTCTTGGTATTCTTCACATTTCCTTTTAATTGGTCAGAATAATAAACTCCTCCCACAATAAAAAAGTTCCCAAATAATGCAGTGATTCGTGCTCTCCAGTATACTATTACATCTAGATGGGGGGAGGTTTAAAGTTACGGGTATTATTTTTTTATATTCATCCCCAACTGCCAGTCAGATGTGGATCAAAACAGACTTGCCCTCTCTTTGTTATACTTATTTTTCTCTGTCCCGGTTCTGTATTCAAGTTCAGTCAGGTCTATTGGGTCATCCTCATTTCTCTAAGTTGTTTTAAATGTTGATACATTGTAAGATATCATGATACCAGTTGCACATTTGATACATTTTCTGATGATCCTCTACTCATCGGGTGTCAAACCTTTAACATTATGTGTGTTCAGATGCACCATACAATTTTACAGGACAATAATTCAATTAGGAAGGTTTACCAAAATCTCTATCACAATATCTTTGTCCTATATTTCTCTTTGGTCCTGGGTATGACCTTAAAAGACATCCAGTGATGAGGCCTCCACTTGGGAGCTGTGGGGAATGTGGAGTTGCCCCTTAGTTGCCATTGCTCCCAGGTCCACTCTGGCCTGGAGTGGTAGTACCTGTAAGGACCCCATCTATGGGTCAAATAGAACCTACTGGTGCTACCAGATCAGGCTGTCTGAAGTTATTGACTTCCTGACTCAAAATGCACCAAACATTGATGTTTTATTGTTTTTTCTTTGCAAAACTTAATCTTGTTTTGCAAAATCCAAAACAAAAACAATCTCCCTCCCCTCTTTCTCCCCCCCCACTCCCTTTCACTCAACCAAACACCATGAATAAATACTTAAACATATAAAGAACTTGAAGCATAAAAACTTTCACCAAAATGACCGGATTTGGCATTAAATAACCCGAAAAGGGTTGATATGACGTAGAACAAAACAACCAAACTAAACACCAAAAATATTAAAATAGATAAACATTTTTAAAAATGATATTAAAATGCATAAACATTTTTAAAAATGATCTTAAAATAGATAAACATTTTAAAAAATGATATTAAAATGCATAAACATTTTAAAAAATGATATTAAAATGCATAAACATTTAAAAAAATGATCTTTAAATAGATAAACATTTTAAAAAATGATATTAAAATGCATGAACATTTTTTAAAAAATGATATTAAAATGCATAAACATTTAAAAACATGATCTTAAAATAGATAAACATTTTTAAAAATGCTATTAAAATGCATAAACATTTAAAAAAATGATCTTAAAATAGATAAACATTTTAAAAAATGATATTAAAATGCATAAACATTTTAAAAAATGATATTAAAATGCATAAACATTTTAAAAAATGATATTAAAATAGATAAACATTTTAAAAAATGATATTAAAATGCATAAACATTTTAAAAAATGATATTAAAATGCATAAACATTTTTTAAAATGATCTTAAAATAGATAAACATTTAAAAATGACATTAAAATACATAAACATTAAAAACTAATGTTTCGGCATTAAATGGCCCACAAGAGGTTGATATGTTGTAAAACAAAACAAGCAAAACTATATTTCTCTTTAAAAATTTTTTCATGAATGAGGGCTGACAAAAAGCTTTTTTCCTCCTTTTTCAAGTTAATATTTATGATTCGAACATAAGAACGTAAGAATACACATTTTGGTTTCATTTTGAGCAAATTACTGAAATCCTCAGAAAACCAATTTAATCAAAAAAAAAAAGCAGTACAATAATAAAAAAAAACCCAAACAAACCTGATATTACTTTTAGCACTCTACCCCTCCACCCCATGTTTATTCTTTTTCCTAAATATTGAAGAGAATTTTGGTTTTAATTAGCAATACACATCGACCAGAAAACTGTTTGAATAATCACAGATTTGAGGGTAGTTCTATTAAAATAGTCATATCTTAAAAACTAAAGCACTTTAAGTGCTCAAAATACCATCATTTTGTTAGGAAATGAATATCCTTTCAGGTGCATTCATGAATAATAATATACATTATAGATTTTAAAGAGTTTTGAGCAAATAAAGGCAAAAAAATATTAACGCTATTTTCAGCAATTTACATCACTTTTTTTTACCCCCCCCCTTCGTTTAAAAGTCTCGTACCATTGCTGTGTGTGGAATTTCGTCCTGAAATTTGGAAACTAATCCGGGAAAGCATCACTTTAAATGTTTGTCGGTGTACGAAGTAATTCGGCTCATTCATTTTTTTGAAATTTTAAAAATAAACCTTTAACTCGACGTCGGTTGAACATTTTTGAAAAATACATTTCTGTCGCCCAATTAGTAAGTAAATCAATCATTTTACTTTTTTATGCATTAAAATTATAATTGTATATATGTGTTCTCTTTTGGTAGTCATGATATTTCATGACCCTATCGGGAAAAAAAAAGCGTTTTCTATTTATAGTTTGAAAAACATTGTAGTAGCAGCAGTAATAGCAGCTATAAACACGAGGCGATTTTTGTTTATTTTCATTCTAGAACGAATTTTTAAAATTTAAAATATGAATATAGAAAATGTTGTTACATGTTTCGTACCCAACTAGTAAATAAATTAATCTTTTATCTTTTTTTATACATTAAAATTATAATTTTATGTTGTTTTGTCTTTCCGTAGTAGTAATTTTAAATTACCTTATCCGAAAAAATATTGTCCTTTTTTTTAGCGAAAGTCAACAATGGCTGCTAGTATTGCTGATATAACAATCAATCAGCAGCAGCAGCTAACTAGTCTTGTAAAGCTTTGTAAAAATAAGACAAAAAAACTTGTGCTTAAAAAAGTTAATCCTATTTGGTTCTTTTATAAAAAATACTGGTTTTCACTCAACTTTCAGAACTTCTAGTAGTAATGACTTTCTAGTCGCCAATTTAAAAAAAAAATTAAGATTATACTTTTTTAGGCGATTACGTGTGAACACCCTTAAAGTCTTGGCGAAAAAAAGAAAAAACAAAACAACAAAAAAATAATTTATAATTTAGAGTGGGGGATCAGTTTCGCATATAAATTTAATGTAAAATAATCTCCGATTTCCCGGCCATTCTTGCCTTTTAGTGAAATTCATAAAATAAATAATTACTCTACCATTAACTCTAGGTACGACTAACAAGCCCACCTCCTAAAAATGCCTTCTTGAACGTACTGTACCATTAACCTTATATATGAGTGGCAAGCCACCCCCTAAAAAACTCCCTTAACCCTAACACTAAGTCCGAATGGCAACCTCCATCCAAAACAAAACCACTTCCTTAACCTTATCACTAACCCTAAGTCCGAGTAGGAAGCCCTAATCCTACAAAAAAGCCCATTAAAACCACACATAATCGTCTAAAAAAAAAAAAGAAAGCAAACCCCCATAAAAAAAAAACGCACAGGATTTATTTTCCATAGAAAAAAATTGATTAATGTCCTAAAACGCTAGAATGGCCCGGAAATGGTGAATTATTCTACATTAAATATATGTGAAACTAATCCCCCACTCGAAATTCTAAATGAATTGTTTTTTTTTCTTTCTGCTAAGTTTTCAGAGTGTTCACACTTAATTGCCCCTAGCCCTACCACTAACCTGAAGTTCAAGTGGTAAGCCCCCCTCCTCCCACAAAGACCCTCATAATCGTCTAAAAAAAAAAGAAAAACGCACAGGATTTATCTCCCATAGGAAAAATATTTAACTGTCCTAAAACGCTAGAATGGCCTTGAAATGTGGGATTATTTTATGTGAAATTCTAAAATAATTGTTTTTGTTTCTTTCTTTCTGCCAAGTTTTTCAGGGTGTTAACATGTAATTGCCTAAATAAAAAAAGTAGAATCTCGTATGTTGGGGAGGTAAGCCAAAGAAATCTTGCAATATATTCATTTTTAAACAGTCCTAGTATTAGATTTTAGTTTCTTGTACATAAAATGTATTACAATTCAACTTTGAGTTTTCTAACTTCTTTCTTTTAATGGATACATGGTATTTTTAAGGTATTGCAGCATATTTATGTGCACTTAGTGCAAATTACTTGGAAACCATTAATTTCTGGAGATTTCAGTGGCACATTCTGATTCCTTGTACAAAAATACATTTATATGGTAAATTTCATTGCTTAATCTTGTATTTTAACAAAGATATAACATTTTTACTGAAAAATTAGTGTAAAAAGATGTGACGAAACGCATATGGTCTTAAAGAGGGGAAAATATCCAATCGTGTGAGGCACAAAAATAGTCATAACTTCCTTATTTTTAGTCAGATTTAAAAAATTAAAAAAAATTCTTTCTTAGATCATCAAGCTCTTTCTATATATGCCATTATTGAGATATTTTAAGCAATTTAAATTTTTTCATGTGTATTGCTATTTTAATGGTTTGTTTTTTTCAGGCCGTGTCAGCCTATCAGAAGCTGATGGAAGTGGCCGGTGAAACATCGGCAAGAGGAATCACTGCTTTAAAGGAATTAGCAGAACTTCTTGAGAACAACAAAGAACAGTCTGAAATGCATGAAAATGTGGTAAGCACAATAAAAAAGGCATAAAACATCAATAGCCATCTTCTATAATATAAATGGCAGTTGTCTGTATGTATGTATGTGTGTGTGTATGTGTTTGTTTCTATGTATGTATGTATAAAAATGAGAAAACAACTAGTTGGTATTTTCTTGATCGGCGTTGCCCCGGTTGAATAATATCTAAAATTTAGAAAAAAATATTAATTATTCTTAGACCCTAAACTGGCTCAGATTTCGGGGAGGGGGTCTGTTTTCTAGTCACTAACTAAAGGGAAGTAACTGATTTTGTCTCAAGGAGTTAATTCCTTATATAGACTCAATCCTCAAAGAATGTATAAAACAGGCATCCGCGGGGCAACGCCAATCAAGAAAATACCAACTTTGTTGGTATTTGTTTTCTCGTTTTTTAATTTTAGTCGGACATACATACATACACACACACAGATAACTGCTTTTTATATAATAGATTATTCATTCTTTGAACCTAAACTGGCACAGATTTCACCAGGGAGGTGTGGGGTCTGTTTCCCAGCCACTAACAGGAAGTAACTGATTTTTTTCTCAAGGAGTTAATTCCTTAATATGACTCATTCTTCGAGGAATACATAAAACGGAGTTGTCTGTGTGTATGTACAGAGAGAGGAATGGGTTGGGTGGAAAAGAAAAAGGGGGTGGGGAGAGAGAGAGCGAGATAGAAGTTTTAATAGAAATATGTTACACTTTTGCCCCGGGCAACGCCGGGTAGCCCTGCTAGATATATATAATGGCCATTGATGTAATATATATATATATATGTCTGTGGTAATGTGATGTAGGTGATGAGGAATATGTTTGTGAGTGTGTTTTAGTATCGTAAATATACTATATTCTGTATATGTGAATCTGCTTGTCTGAATGCAAACTAACCCCCCCCCCCCCCCCATTGGTTAGAAATTTTTCTTTTGAAAATATTTTTATTTTTGGATGAAACTTTCGACAATTTACTTTCTATTAAATGTATTGGCAAATAAGATCATTGCATCGTAGCTGGAAAATATTTGAATTTGTACGGGTGAGACATGAATTTTATTTGGTTTTTAATTAATTAAAGAATTTCTCTTTTTATTTGTTTCTTCTGCTTCTTTGGGAATCTCTCATCTTAATTCAACCCTCAAGAATTTTCTTTTTCACAGACATTTACCTATATACGAGATCAATATAGAGATCAAATTCTGTTAAATATTTCATCCAATAGTTCCCAAAATTGCTCTCTTAATTCCGTTCCGTTACCATTATTTCTTAATGGATATAATTCCATCTAGAACTGTTATACGCAGTTGCTGTTCTTAATCTGATCTGGAAACTTGTTCCCAAAATATATTACTCTATCAGCAAAAAACTTATTCAATTGGTTAATAGATTTAGTTTTTATAATCATCCTGAGAATAACATTCCAGATCACGGAGAAAACTGTCCACCATAGTTAGAAATTCAATTAATTGTTGTATAAGTTTTAATTAATTCATCTCTCATTTTTCACTCTAATAAAGTAGTTAATCCTAATTTTTCAATCTTTCTCTGTAATCTTTTATTATTAGTTTTGGCACTCTACTTTGTATGCCTACCAAAATCAATATTACATTCCAGTTTCAATGTCTAGAGAATTGAATCTTGAATGCAAACTTCGTATAAGATCTAATAATAGCTTTATACATCTTTAAAACAATGTTTGGCTCCCTTGAAATAATATCTAATCATTCTATTTGCCCTCAATACAAGAAACAAAATATGATTGTTGTTAACTTTTAATCTATCAACATAACCAAATCACATTCTTTATGAAGTTTTTAAATTTTTAAAAATCTCTCTGCAGTTTAATATGTCTGGCCAGATCCAACATGTGGTACTTTACATTTTTCTTTGTCAAATTATCATCTCCAATTATCTTTCCAATATGACAACTAATTCAGATCCAACATGTGGTACTTCACATTTTTCTTTGTCAAATTATCATCTCCAATTATCTTTCCAATATGACAACTAATTCAGATCCAACATGTGGTACTTCACATTTTTCTTTGTCAAATTATCATCTCCAATTATCTTTCCAATATGACAACTAATTCAGATCCAACATGTGGTACTTCACATTTTTCTTTGTCAAATTATCATCTCCAATTATCTTTCCAATATGACAACTAATTCAGATCCAACATGTGGTACTTCACATTTTTCTTTGTCAAATTATCATCCCCAATTATCTTTCCAATATGACAACTAATTCAGATCCAACATGTGGTACTTCACATTTTTCTTTGTCAAATTATCATCTCCAATTATCTTTCCAATATGACAACTAATTCAGATCCAACATGTGGTACTTCACATTTTTCTTTGTCAAATTATCATCTCCAATTATCTTTCCAATATGACAACTAATTCAGATCCAACATGTGGTACTTCACACTTTTCTTTGTCAAATTATCATCTCCAATTATCTTTCCAATATGACAACTAATTCAGATCCAACATGTTGTACTTCACATTTTACTTTGTCAAATTATCATCTCCAATTATCTTTCCAATATGACAACTAATTCAGATCCAACATGTGGTACTTCACATTTTTCTTTGACAAATTATCTTCAATTATCTTTCCAATATGACAACTAATTCAGATCCAACATGTGGTACTTCACATTTTTCTTTGTCAAATTATCATCTCCAATTATCTTTCCAATATGACAACTAATTCAGATCCAACATGTGGTACTTCACATTTTTCTTTGTCAAATTATCATCTCCAATTATCTTTCCAATATGACAACTAATTCAGATCCAACATGTGGTACTTCACATTTTTCTTTGTCAAATTATCATCTCCAATTATCTTTCCAATATGACAACTAATTCAGATCCAACATGTGGTACTTCACATTTTTCTTTGTCAAATTATAATCTCCAATTATCTTTCCAATATGACAACTAATTCAGATCCAACATGTGGTACTTCACATTTTTCTTTGTCAAATTATCATCTCCAATTATCTTTCCAATATGACAACTAATTCAGATCCAACATGTGGTACTTCACACTTTTCTTTGTCAAATTATCATCTCCAATTATCTTTCCAATATGACAACTAATTCAGATCCAACATGTTGTACTTCACATTTTACTTTGTCAAATTATCATCTCCAATTATCTTTCCAATATGACAACTAATTCAGATCCAACATGTGGTACTTCACATTTTACTTTGTCAAATTATCATCTCCAATTATCTTTCCAATATGACAACTAATTCAGATCCAACATGTGGTACTTCACATTTTTCTTTGTCAAATTATCATCTCCAATTATCTTTCCAATATGACAACTAATTCAGATCCAACATGTGGTACTTCACATTTTTCTTTGTCAAATTATCATCTCCAATTATCTTTCCAATATGACAACTAATTCAGATCCAACATGTGGTACTTCACATTTTTCTTTGTCAAATTATCATCTCCAATTATCTTTCCAATATGACAACTAATTCAGATCCAACATGTGGTACTTCACATTTTTCTTTGTCAAATTATCATCTCCAATTATCTTTCCAATATGACAACTAATTCAGATCCAACATGTGGTACTTCACATTTTTCTTTGTCAAATTATCATCCCCAATTATCTTTCCAATATGACAACTAATTCAGATCCAACATGTGGTACTTCACATTTTTCTTTGTCAAATTATCATCTCCAATTATCTTTCCAATATGACAACTAATTCAGATCCAACATGTGGTACTTCACATTTTTCTTTGTCAAATTATCATCTCCAATTATCTTTCCAATATGACAACTAATTCAGATCCAACATGTGGTACTTCACACTTTTCTTTGTCAAATTATCATCTCCAATTATCTTTCCAATATGACAACTAATTCAGATCCAACATGTTGTACTTCACATTTTTCTTTGTCAAATTATCATCTCCAATTATCTTTCCAATATGACAACTAATTCAGATCCAACATGTGGTACTTCACATTTTTCTTTGACAAATTATCTTCAATTATCTTTCCAATATGACAACTAATTCAGATCCAACATGTGGTACTTCACATTTTTCTTTGTCAAATTATCATCTCCAATTATCTTTCCAATATGACAACTAATTCAGATCCAACATGTGGTACTTCACATTTTTCTTTGTCAAATTATCATCTCCAATTATCTTTCCAATATGACAACTAATTCAGATCCAACATGTGGTACTTCACATTTTTCTTTGTCAAATTATCATCTCCAATTATCTTTCCAATATGACAACTAATTCAGATCCAACATGTGGTACTTCACATTTTTCTTTGTCAAATTATCATCTCCAATTATCTTTCCAATATGACAACTAATTCAGATCCAACATGTGGTACTTCACATTTTTCTTTGTCAAATTATAATCTCCAATTATCTTTCCAATATGACAACTAATTCAGATCCAACATGTGGTACTTCACATTTTTCTTTGTCAAATTATCATCTCCAATTATCTTTCCAATATGACAACTAATTCAGATCCAACATGTGGTACTTCACACTTTTCTTTGTCAAATTATCATCTCCAATTATCTTTCCAATATGACAACTAATTCAGATCCAACATGTTGTACTTCACATTTTACTTTGTCAAATTATCATCTCCAATTATCTTTCCAATATGACAACTAATTCAGATCCAACATGTGGTACTTCACATTTTACTTTGTCAAATTATCATCTCCAATTATCTTTCCAACATGACAACTAATTCAGATCCAACATGTGGTACTTCACATTTTTCTTTGTCAAATTATCATCTCCAATTATCTTTCCAATATGACAACTAATTCAGATCCAACATGTGGTACTTCACATTTTTCTTTGTCAAATTATCATCTCCAATTATCTTTCCAATATGACAACTAATTCAGATCCAACATGTGGTACTTCACATTTTACTTTGTCAAATTATCATCCCCAATTATCTTTCCAATATGACAACTAATTCAGATCCAACATGTGGTACTTCACATTATTTTTGTCAAATTTTCATCTCCAATTATCTTTCCAATATGACAACTAATTCAGATCCAACATGTGGTACTTCACATTTTACTTTGTCAAATTATCATCTCCAATTATCTTTCCAATATGACAACTAATTCAGATCCAACATGTGGTACTTCACATTTTTCTTTGTCAAATTATCATCTCCAATTATCTTTCCAATATGACAACTAATTCAGATCCAACATGTGGTACTTCACATTATTTTTGTCAAATTTTCATCCCCAATTATCTTTCCAATATGACAACTAATTCAGATCCAACATGTGTTATTTCTTTTTGTAATTGTCTAACAAGTAATTTAACATCAGCAGCAAATACTTCTATTTTCAGATTCTTTATGAATATTAAAAACTACAAAGGATTAGTTGAGCCGGCCTCTTTCCAATTAATTCACTGAGTCCTGAATAAGCACGGCGGCCCATTGCCAACCTCGAGAGAATGGCAATGGTGATGCAAATATTCATTTATGATATCAATACTTTTCAAAATATTAGATAATGTTACCATTAACAAAAACATGTTGATGACAATTTATATCATCTAATGTATAAAATTATCGTGAAATTTTAAAAGTTGGACATAGATAACATTTAAGCTGACATATCAAACTTTGATTCTGACTAGCCAATTTTCATTTTTATCTTTATTGTTGCACCATATTATTGGAACTATAACATACTTTGCTGTAGTTTTTTTAAAACATTATGCCTGGACAACTGGTAAAATGGAAACATTTTTCAATTATGACTGAAAAATCAAAATCGGCCAGGGGAATAACTCATTTGTAATTAAAGAATATAAAAAGAGTTGTCTCCCTTACAACTAACATTTTATTTCTTTTTCTGTATAAGTTTAAGATATATATATTAATATATATATATATATAAAGCTATAGATTAACTTTCAGTTATTCAGAAGAGTAACACACCCCTGATTTATGCGTTTAGCTTTTGTAAGTATGGATGGTTGGAAGGACAATAATCTCGACAAAAATCTAAAATCTAGGTCAATGACTTTTTTTAATAATTACATAAAGTTAACAATGGAATAAAAAGATAAATAAAAAAGTCTTGGAATTCTTTTTTTTTATTATTTATATTAAAAAAATAAATAAAATTAACGTCCATGGAATGTTTTCATTAAAGACATATTTCTTGAAGAAAATTTGTATGTGCCTAAAAATATGAATTTTTTATTTATTAATACTAAAAAATAAGTTAATAAAATTAATGTCATGGGATTTTTAAATAATTTGTTTTTGTCCAAAATATATGTATTTTTTCTGTGTTTACAAATAATTTATTTCTTTAAGTTTCATAATACAAACGGATATAGTACAAGATATTGACGAAAAGATTACATTTAGTAGTAATAAATAAAAAGTTTTCTTCAAGAAAAAATTCCACAACATTACTTTTATTTTATTTTTTAATATAAATAAAAATTTATTTTTAGATATTTTACCGAGTCTGGTCATTTTACCAAGATTATTGTCCTTCTGACCATCCATACTTACAAAAGCTAAACGTATACATCAGGGATTGGTTACTCTTCAGATTAAGCTAACTTTCTCTAGCACATTTTAGACAATAATTATTTCAGCCTACAGGAGTTCTCAAGTCAACTTGAGAAAGCCTTTAGGCTGAAATAATTATTGTCTAAAATGTGCTAGAGAAAGTTACCATATAGTCTTAATATTAGCTCTGTACGCTAAATACATTGAGCTCTACAGTTGGAAATATATTACCCACCCTGTGTTTCAAAATTCATAATGATCGATAATTAGTTTAGGAGTGAATCCTGTACATAAAAATATATAAACATAGACATGTACCTAACTATATATAGATAGATATTCGACACATCCTTTTATTAATTCAAAATTGGCTTACCCCTCTGATAAAAAAAATAATCCTTTTTGAAAAGCTCAAGCTTAAGGGAATTGAAATTCTTACTTGAACATATTAAGATAATATGCAAATATGTTCAGTCTTGAATAATATATTTGTTTGTTTTTTTTCACTTTTATATAACATATATATATATATATATATATATATGTATTTTTATGTAATTATTTTTATTGGTGATTGCAGCATTCGTTGTTTTTATGCTTACTACTATTTTGATTGTTTCTCTTCCTTAGTGATTAAGATGCAAAAAATTGCATTATTAGTCGCTCTTAACTTTATAGGGCGTATTTTTCGTTAATATATATATTTTTTTATTTTATACGTACATAAAAGTAATCCATAGACACATGTTTCTGGCTCACAGCCATCATCAGCATGGCTAACTTAGACAAAGATTGAACATCTGATATTGATGTCTATAGTCCAGCGTTTTACCATCGGACCAAGACGCCCTGTCTAGAAATATGTACGATTTTTATCACTTAATGTATTTTTATGTAATTATTTTTATTGGTGATTGCAGCGTTCATTGTTTTTGTTACTCTCTACTACTTAGATTGTCTCACTTCCTAAGTAATTAAGATGCAGAAATTGGCATATTAGTCGCCCATAACTTTATAGGACATATTTTTTATTTATTTTATACGTAAATGTAAATATATATATATATATATATATATATATATATATATATATATACACACACACGTTTAATGTTTGTCGACAGTGAACATCAGATGATGATTAGCAGTTTCTAGCCTTGCATTCTTCAGACCATGTGACTGATGTACGCAAGGTAAGAATGCGTTGTTAAATAACTTTTGTTGTTCATATTTTCTTCTTGTGTTGACTAATATTTTAATGTTTCCAAAATCACATTTGCGTGTTTTTCTTCTCCTTCTTTCTAGTTAGTTTCCTCTTACAAGAAATGTTTGAAAATGAAAAACGTTTCTTCTGAAGAAAAGCAGTGGTTAACCAAAAAATACATCTCAAGTTTGATCAAGGTAGAAACGTTTTCTTCTCAAATCCCAAACTGAATTTTTTCATTTTTTCATCTCATGTTGGCTTTTTCCTCCAAAAATGTGGCTTAAAAAATCAAACAATCTATTTTTGATTTCGACTCTGAAATATTATTTTTTTAAATTGCTTTCTTTATGTAACCAAATGGTTTATGTTGTCAACATTTGAATATTTTTTTTTTCACACGCCATAATTGAATTTTTATTGAAATTAATTCTTTTCTTAAAATAGATTTTTATCTGGCCTTAGGTTAGGATCAAAGTGTAGTATAGAGTATTTATTTACTCCTCTCCAGGAGTTAGGCACAAGGCCAGTTTTATTTTACTCCCACAAGTAAGATGTGACCCAAGGTCGGGTCGGGAAAGTGGGGTTTGAAAAGCCAGCGCCCGACAGATGAGCACTCAGGCCATTAAAAATTGCCTGGGCAGCCCCGTCGGCATTCCCCGGTAGGGGCGTCTCAAGCAGTAAGCAATAAACTTACTCCTCCCCAAAGAAATTCTCTATGACTGAGTGAAGACAGAACATATACTACACTTTGAATACAAAAACATATACCAATAAAAGCATGCCAGGTGGAGCGGTGCATTGAAAACAAACTTTAGTTCTATTGAATCTTCTATATAGGAAAATAGTTGGCATTTAGTTTTGGATTATAAAAAACTTCAAAACTAAAGAATATGTCACTAGAATTTTTCTCACATTCAATTCTACATTCTTCTAAAATCCCCAGTACTAGTTTGTGTTCTAAAATCCCAAGTAGTACTATTAACCTCTTTTCAGGTCAGGTTTTGAAAAGCCAGCACACTAGGAGAAGTGCCCTCAGACCAAAAAAAATTGCTTGACCAGCTCTGTCAGAATTTTTCAAGCTATTAACAATAAACTAACCCCTTCTCAAAGGAAGAAGGTAAAGCCTGGGAGAGTGAACCTAGGACTGAACAGAACCATACTTCAGCCTGACATAAGCAAGGTCGATGTCGAACTGATCGTTGAAGACGTATCCCAAGTAGTAAGCTGTGTTCATCTACAATCCCCAGTACTAAAGTGTTCTTTTAATGTCCCCCAAAATATTAATTTGTGTTCATCTACAATCCCCAGTATTAACGTGTTTTAATGTCCCCCAAAAATATTAATTTGTGTTCATCTACAATCCCCAGTACTAAAGTGTTCTTTTACTGTCCCCCAAAATATTAATTTGTGTTCATCTACAATCCCCAGTACTAAAGTATTCTTTTAATGTCCCCCAAAATATTAATTTGTGTTCATCTACAATCCCCAGTACTAAAGTGTTCTTTTAATGTCCCCCAAAATATTAATTTGTGTTCATCTACAATCCCCAGTATTAACGTGTTCTTTTAATGTCCCCCAAAAATATTAATTTGTGTTCATCTACAATCCCCAGTATTAACGTGTTCTTTTACTGTCCCCCAAAATATTAATTTGTGTTCATCTACAATCCCCAGTATTAACGTGTTCTTTTAATGTCCCCCAAAAATATTAATTTGTGTTCATCTACAATCCCTAGTACTAAAGTGTTCTTTTACTGTCCCCCAAAATATTAATTTGTGTTCATCTACAATCCCCAGTACTAACGTGTTCTTTTAATTTCCCCAAAAATATTAATTTGTGTTCATCTACAATCCCCAGTACTAACGTGTTCTTTTACTGTCCCCCAAAATATTAATTTGTGTTCATCTACAATCCCCAGTATTAACGTGTTCTTTTAATGTCCCCCAAAAATATTAATTTGTGTTCATCTACAATCCCTAGTACTAAAGTGTTCTTTTACTGTCCCCCAAAATATTAATTTGTGTTCATCTACAATCCCCAGTACTAACGTGTTCTTTTAATGTCCCAACAAATATTAATTTGTGTCCATCTACAATCCCTAGTACTAACGTGTTCTAATGTCCCAACAAATATTAATTTGTGTTCATCTACAATCCCCGGTACTAAAGTGTTCTTTTACTATCCCCCAAAATATTAATTTGTGTTCATCTACAATCCCTGGTACTAAAGTGTTCTTTTACTATCCCCCAAAATATTAATTTGTGTTCATCTACAATCCCCGGTACTAAAGTGTTCTTTTACTATCCCCCAAAATATTAATTTGTGTTCATCTACAATCCCCAGTACATACGTGTTCTTCTTATGTCCCAACAAATATTAATTTGTGTTCATCTACAATCCGCAGTACTAACGTGTTCTTTTAATTTCCCCCAAAATATTAATTTGTGTTCATCTACAATCCGCAGTACTAACGTGTTCTTTTAATTTCCCCCAAAATATTAATTTGTGTTAATCTACAATCCCCAGTACTAACGTGTTCTTTTACTGTCCCCCAAAATATTAATTTGTGTTAATCTACAATCCCCGGTACTAAAGTGTTCTTTTACTGTCCCCCAAAATATTAATTTGTGTTAATCTACAATCCCCGGTACTAAAGTGTTCTTTTACTGTCCCCCAAAATATTAATTTGTGTTCATCTACAATCCCCGGTACTAACGTGTTCTTTTAATTTCCCCCAAAATATTAATTTGTGTTCATCTACAATCCGCAGTACTAACGTGTTCTTTTAATTTCCCCCAAAATATTAATTTGTGTTAATCTACAATCCCCAGTACTAACGTGTTCTTTTACTGTCCCCCAAAATATTAATTTGTGTTAATCTACAATCCCCGGTACTAAAGTGTTCTTTTACTGTCCCCCAAAATATTAATTTGTGTTAATCTACAATCCCCGGTACTAAAGTGTTCTTTTTCTGTCCCCCAAAATATTAATTTGTGTTAATCTACAATCCCCGGTACTAAAGTGTTCTTTTTCTGTCCCCCAAAACATTAATTTGTGTTCATCTACAATCCCCGGTACTAAAGTGTTCTTTTAATGTCCCCCAAAATATTAATTTGTGTTCATCTACAATCCCCTGTACTAAAGTGTTCTTTTAATGTCCCCCAAAATATTAATTTGTGTTCATCTACAATCCCCGGTACTAAAGTGTTCTTTTTCTGTCCCCCAAAATATTAATTTGTGTTAATCTACAATCCCCGGTACTAAAGTGTTCTTTTTCTGTCCCCCAAAATATTAATTTGTGTTCATCTACAATCCCCGGTACTAAAGTGTTCTTTTAATGTCCCCCAAAATATTAATTTGTGGTCATCTACAATCCCCTGTACTAAAGTGTTCTTTTAATGTCCCCCAAAATATTAATTTGTGTTCATCTACAATCCCCAGTACTAACGTGTTCTTTTAATTTCCCCCAAAATATTAATTTGTGTTCATCTACAATCCCCAGTACTAACGTGTTCTTTTAATTTCCCCCAAAATATTAATTTGTGTTCATCTAAAATCCGCAGTACTAACGTGTTCTTTTAATTTCCCCCAAAATATTAATTTGTGTTCATCTACAATCCCCAGTACTAACGTGTTCTTTTAATTTCCCCCCAAATATTAATTTGTGTTCATCTACAATCTCCAGTACTAACGTGTTCTTTTAATTTCCCCCAAAATATTAATTTGTGTTCATCTACAATCCGCAGTACTAACGTGTTCTTTTAATTTCCCCCAAAATATTAATTTGTGTTCATCTACAATCCCCAGTACTAACGTGTTCTTTTAATGTCCCCCAAAATATTAATTTGTGTTCATCTACAATCCTCAGTACTAAAGTGTTCTTTTAATGTCCCCCAAAATATTAATTTGTGTTCATCTACAATCCCCAGTACTAACGTGTTCTTTTAATTTCCCCCAAAATATTAATTTGTGTTCATCTACAATCTCCAGTACTAACGTGTTCTTTTAATGTCCCCCAAAATATTAATTTGTGTTCATCTACAATCCCCAGTACTAACGTGTTCTTTTACTGTCCCCCAAAATATTAATTTGTGTTCATCTACAATCCCCAGTACTTACGTGTTCTTTTAATTTCCCCCAAAATATTAATTTGTGTTCATCTACAATCCCCTGTACTAAAGTGTTCTTTTAATGTCCCCCAAAATATTAATTTGTGTTCATCTACAATCCCCAGTACTAACGTGTTCTTTTACTTTCCCCCAAAATATTAATTTGTGTTCATCTACAATCCCCAGTACTTACGTGTTCTTTTAATTTCCCCCAAAATATTAATTTGTGTTCATCTACAATCCCCTGTACTAAAGTGTTCTTTTAATGTCCCCCAAAATATTAATTTGTGTTCATCTACAATCCCCGGTACTAACATGTTCTTTTAATCTCCCCCAAAATATTAATTTGTGTTCATCTACAATCCCCAGTACTAACGTGTTCTTTTAATTTCCCCCAAAATATTAATTTGTGTTCATCTACAATCCCCTGTACTAAAGTGTTCTTTTAATGTCCCCCAAAATATTAATTTGTGTTCATCTACAATCCCCGGTACTAACATGTTCTTTTAATCTCCCCCAAAATATTAATTTGTGTTCATCTACAATCCCCAGTACTAACGTGTTCTTTTAATTTCCCCCCAAATATTAATTTGTGTTCATCTACAATCCCCAGTACTAACGTGTTCTTTTAATTTCCCCCAAAATATTAATTTGTGTTCATCTACAATCCGCAGTACTAACGTGTTCTTTTAATTTCCCCCAAAATATTAATTTGTGTTCATCTACAATCCCCAGTACTAACGTGTTCTTTTAATGTCCCCCAAAATATTAATTTGTGTTCATCTACAATCCTCAGTACTAAAGTGTTCTTTTAATGTCCCCCAAAATATTAATTTGTGTTCATCTACAATCCCCAGTACTAACGTGTTCTTTTAATTTCCCCCAAAATATTAATTTGTGTTCATCTACAATCCCCAGTACTAACGTGTTCTTTTAATTTCCCCCAAAATATTAATTTGTGTTCATCTACAATCCCCTGTACTAAAGTGTTCTTTTAATGTCCCCCAAAATATTAATTTGTGTTCATCTACAATCCCCAGTACTAACGTGTTCTTTTAATTTCCCCCAAAATATTAATTTGTGTTCATCTACAATCCCCAGTACTAACATGTTCTTTTAATTTCCCCCAAAATATTAATTTGTGTTCATCTACAATCCGCAGTACTAACGTGTTCTTTTAATTTCCCCCAAAATATTAATTTGTGTTCATCTACAATCCCCAGTACTAACGTGTTCTTTTAATGTCCCCCAAAATATTAATTTGTGTTCATCTACAATCCTCAGTACTAAAGTGTTCTTTTAATGTCCCCCAAAATATTAATTTGTGTTCATCTACAATCCGCAGTACTAACGTGTTCTTTTAATTTCCCCCAAAATATTAATTTGTGTTCATCTACAATCCCCAGTACTAACGTGTTCTTTTAATTTCCCCCAAAATATTAATTTGTGTTCATCTACAATCCCCGGTACTAAAGTGTTCTTTTAATGTCCCCCAAAATATTAATTTGTGTTCATCTACAATCCCCAGTACTAACGTGTTCTTTTAATTTCCCCCAAAATATTAATTTGTGTTCATCTACAATCCCCAGTACTAACGTGTTCTTTTAATTTCCCCCAAAATATTAATTTGTGTTCATCTACAATCCCCAGTACTAACGTGTTCTTTTAATTTCCCCCAAAATATTAATTTGTGTTAATCTACAATCCCCGGTACTAAAGTGTTCTTATACTGTCCCCCAAAATATTAATTTGTGTTAATCTACAATCCCCGGTACTAAAGTGTTCTTTTTCTGTCCCCCAAAATATTAATTTGTGTTCATCTACAATCCCCGGTACTAAAGTGTTCTTTTACTGTCCCCCAAAATATTAATTTGTGTTCATCTACAATCCCCGGTACTAAAGTGTTCTTTTAATGTCCCCCAAAATATTAATTTGTGTTCATCTACAATCCCCTGTACTAAAGTGTTCTTTTAATGTCCCCCAAAATATTAATTTGTGTTCATCTACAATCCCCAGTACTAACGTGTTCTTTTACTGTCCCCCAAAATATTAATTTGTGTTCATCTACAATCCCCAGTACTTACGTGTTCTTTTAATTTCCCCCAAAATATTAATTTGTGTTCATCTACAATCCCCAGTACTAACGTGTTCTTTTAATTTCCCCCAAAATATTAATGTGTTTTCATCTACAATCCCCTGTACTAAAGTGTTCTTTTAATGTCCCCCAAAATATTAATTTGTGTTCATCTACAATCCCCGGTACTAACATGTTCTTTTAATCTCCCCCAAAATATTAATTTGTGTTCATCTACAATCCCCAGTACTAACGTGTTCTTTTAATTTCCCCCCAAATATTAATTTGTGTTCATCTACAATCCCCAGTACTAACGTGTTCTTTTAATTTCCCCCAAAATATTAATTTGTGTTCATCTACAATCCGCAGTACTAACGTGTTCTTTTAATTTCCCCCAAAATATTAATTTGTGTTCATCTACAATCTCCAGTACTAAAGTGTTCTTTTAATGTCCCCCAAAATATTGATTTGTGTTCATCTACAATCCCCGGTACTAACATGTTTTTTTAATCTCCCCCAAAATATTAATTTGTGTTCATCTACAATCCCCAGTACTAACGTGTTCTTTTAATTTCCCCCCAAATATTAATTTGTGTTCATCTACAATCTCCAGTACTAACGTGTTCTTTTAATTTCCCCCAAAATATTAATTTGTGTTCATCTACAATCCGCAGTACTAACGTGTTCTTTTAATTTCCCCCAAAATATTAATTTGTGTTCATCTACAATCCCCAGTACTAACGTGTTCTTTTAATGTCCCCCAAAATATTAATTTGTGTTCATCTACAATCCTCAGTACTAAAGTGTTCTTTTAATGTCCCCCAAAATATTAATTTGTGTTCATCTACAATCCCCAGTACTAACGTGTTCTTTTAATTTCCCCCAAAATATTAATTTGTGTTCATCTACAATCTCCAGTACTAACGTGTTCTTTTAATGTCCCCCAAAATATTAATTTGTGTTCATCTACAATCCCCGGTACTAAAGTGTTCTTTTAATTTCCCCTAAAATATTAATTTGTGTTAATCTACAATCTCCGGTACTAACGTGTTCTTTTAATCTCCCCCAAAATATTAATTTGTGTTCATCTACAATCCCCAGTACTAACGTGTTCTTTTAATT
Source organism: Sepiola atlantica (assembly GCA_963556195.1). NCBI lineage: Eukaryota > Metazoa > Mollusca > Cephalopoda > Sepiida > Sepiolidae > Sepiola > Sepiola atlantica. The sequence continues at coordinate 99,394,354 of OY744533.1, read as the reverse complement.
TCCCCTAAAATATTAATTTGTGTTCATCTACAATCCCCTGTACTAACGTGTTCTTTTTCTGTCCCCCAAAATATTAATTTGTGTTCATCTACAATCCCCAGTACTAACGTGTTCTTTTAATTTCCCCCAAAATATTAATTTGTGTTCATCTACAATCCCCAGTACTAACGTGTTCTTTTAATTTCCCCCAAAATATTAATTTGTGTTCATCTACAATCCGCAGTACTAACGTGTTCTTTTAATTTCCCCCAAAATATTAATTTGTGTTCATCTACAATCCCCAGTACTAACGTGTTCTTTTAATGTCCCCCAAAATATTAATTTGTGTTCATCTACAATCCCCAGTACTAAAGTGTTCTTTTAATGTCCCCCAAAATATTAATTTGTGTTCATCTACAATCCCCAGTACTAACGTGTTCTTTTAATTTCCCCCAAAATATTAATTTGTGTTCATCTACAACCCCCTGCACTAACGTGTTCTTTTTCTGTCCCCCAAAATATTAATTTGTGTTCATCTACAATCCCCGGTACTAACGTGTTCTTTTTACTGTCCCCAAAATATTAATTTGTGTTCATCTACAATCCCCAGTACTAAAGTGTTCTTTTAATGTCCCCCAAAATATTAATTTGTGTTCATCTACAATCCCCAGTACTAACGTGTTCTTTTAATTTCCCCCAAAATATTAATTTGTGTTAATCTACAATCTCCGGTACTAACGTGTTCTTTTTCTGTTCCCCAAAATATTAATTTTTGTTCATCTACAATCCCCAGTACTAACGTGTTCTTTTAATTTCCCCCAAAATATTAATTTGTGTTCATCTACAATCCCCAGTACTAACGTGTTCTTTTAATTTCCCCCAAAATATTAATTTGTGTTCATCTACAATCCCCAGTACTAACGTGTTCTTTTAATTTCCCCCAAAATATTAATTTGTGTTCATCTACAATCCGCAGTACTAACGTGTTCTTTTAATTTCCCCCAAAATATTAATTTGTGTTCATCTACAATCCCCAGTACTAACGTGTTCTTTTAATTTCTCCCAAAATATTAATTTGTGTTCATCTACAATCCCCAGTACTAAAGGGTTCTTTTAATTTCCCCCAAAATATTAATTTGTGTTCATCTACAATCCCCAGTACTAACGTGTTCTTTTAATGTCCCCCAAAATATTAATTTGTGTTCATCTACAATCCCCAGTACTAACGTGTTCTTCTAATGTCCCCCCAAAATATTAATTTGTGTTCATCTACAATCCCCGGTACTAACGTGTTCTTTTACTGTCCCCCAAAATATTAATTTGTGTTCATCTACAATCCCCAGTACTAACGTGTTCTTCTAATGTCATCCAAAAATATTAATTTGTGTTCATTTACAATCCCCAGTACTAACGTGTTCTTTTACTGTCCCCCAAAATATTAATTTGTGTTCATCTACAATCCCCAGTACTTACGTGTTCTTTTAATTTCCCCCAAAATATTAATTTGTGTTCATCTACAATCCCCAGTACTAACGTGTTCTTTTAATTTCCCCCAAAATATTAATGTGTTTTCATCTACAATCCCCTGTACTAAAGTGTTCTTTTAATGTCCCCCAAAATATTAATTTGTGTTCATCTACAATCCCCGGTACTAACATGTTCTTTTAATCTCCCCCAAAATATTAATTTGTGTTCATCTACAATCCCCAGTACTAACGTGTTCTTTTAATTTCCCCCCAAATATTAATTTGTGTTCATCTACAATCCCCAGTACTAACGTGTTCTTTTAATTTCCCCCAAAATATTAATTTGTGTTCATCTACAATCCGCAGTACTAACGTGTTCTTTTAATTTCCCCCAAAATATTAATTTGTGTTCATCTACAATCTCCAGTACTAAAGTGTTCTTTTAATGTCCCCCAAAATATTGATTTGTGTTCATCTACAATCCCCGGTACTAACATGTTTTTTTAATCTCCCCCAAAATATTAATTTGTGTTCATCTACAATCCCCAGTACTAACGTGTTCTTTTAATTTCCCCCCAAATATTAATTTGTGTTCATCTACAATCTCCAGTACTAACGTGTTCTTTTAATTTCCCCCAAAATATTAATTTGTTTTCATCTACAATCCGCAGTACTAACGTGTTCTTTTAATTTCCCCCAAAATATTAATTTGTGTTCATCTACAATCCCCAGTACTAACGTGTTCTTTTAATGTCCCCCAAAATATTAATTTGTGTTCATCTACAATCCTCAGTACTAAAGTGTTCTTTTAATGTCCCCCAAAATATTAATTTGTGTTCATCTACAATCCCCAGTACTAACGTGTTCTTTTAATTTCCCCCAAAATATTAATTTGTGTTCATCTACAATCTCCAGTACTAACGTGTTCTTTTAATGTCCCCCAAAATATTAATTTGTGTTCATCTACAATCCCCGGTACTAAAGTGTTCTTTTAATTTCCCCTAAAATATTAATTTGTGTTAATCTACAATCTCCGGTACTAACGTGTTCTTTTAATCTCCCCCAAAATATTAATTTGTGTTCATCTACAATCCCCAGTACTAACGTGTTCTTTTAATTTCCCCTAAAATATTAATTTGTGTTCATCTACAATCCCCTGTACTAACGTGTTCTTTTTCTGTCCCCCAAAATATTAATTTGTGTTCATCTACAATCCCCAGTACTAACGTGTTCTTTTAATTTCCCCCAAAATATTAATTTGTGTTCATCTACAATCCCCAGTACTAACGTGTTCTTTTAATTTCCCCCAAAATATTAATTTGTGTTCATCTACAATCCGCAGTACTAACGTGTTCTTTTAATTTCCCCCAAAATATTAATTTGTGTTCATCTACAATCCCCAGTACTAACGTGTTCTTTTAATGTCCCCCAAAATATTAATTTGTGTTCATCTACAATCCCCAGTACTAAAGTGTTCTTTTAATGTCCCCCAAAATATTAATTTGTGTTCATCTACAATCCCCAGTACTAACGTGTTCTTTTAATTTCCCCCAAAATATTAATTTGTGTTCATCTACAACCCCCTGCACTAACGTGTTCTTTTTCTGTCCCCCAAAATATTAATTTGTGTTCATCTACAATCCCCGGTACTAACGTGTTCTTTTTACTGTCCCCAAAATATTAATTTGTGTTCATCTACAATCCCCAGTACTAAAGTGTTCTTTTAATGTCCCCCAAAATATTAATTTGTGTTCATCTACAATCCCCAGTACTAACGTGTTCTTTTAATTTCCCCCAAAATATTAATTTGTGTTAATCTACAATCTCCGGTACTAACGTGTTCTTTTTCTGTTCCCCAAAATATTAATTTTTGTTCATCTACAATCCCCAGTACTAACGTGTTCTTTTAATTTCCCCCAAAATATTAATTTGTGTTCATCTACAATCCCCAGTACTAACGTGTTCTTTTAATTTCCCCCAAAATATTAATTTGTGTTCATCTACAATCCCCAGTACTAACGTGTTCTTTTAATTTCCCCCAAAATATTAATTTGTGTTCATCTACAATCCGCAGTACTAACGTGTTCTTTTAATTTCCCCCAAAATATTAATTTGTGTTCATCTACAATCCCCAGTACTAACGTGTTCTTTTAATTTCTCCCAAAATATTAATTTGTGTTCATCTACAATCCCCAGTACTAAAGGGTTCTTTTAATTTCCCCCAAAATATTAATTTGTGTTCATCTACAATCCCCAGTACTAACGTGTTCTTTTAATGTCCCCCAAAATATTAATTTGTGTTCATCTACAATCCCCAGTACTAACGTGTTCTTCTAATGTCCCCCCAAAATATTAATTTGTGTTCATCTACAATCCCCGGTACTAACGTGTTCTTTTACTGTCCCCCAAAATATTAATTTGTGTTCATCTACAATCCCCAGTACTAACGTGTTCTTCTAATGTCATCCAAAAATATTAATTTGTGTTCATTTACAATCCCCAGTACTAACGTGTTCTTTTAATGTCCCCCAAAACATTAATTTGTGTTCATCTACAATCCCCAGTACAAACGTGTACTTTTAATGTCCCCCAAAACATTAATTTGTGTTCATCTACAATCCCCAGTACAAACGTGTACTTCTAATGTCCCCCCAAATGCTAATTTGTGTTCATCTACAATCCCCAGTACAAACGTGTTCTTTTAATGTCCCCCAAAACATTAATTTGTGTTCATCTACAATCCCCAGTACACACGTGTACTTCTAATGTCCCCCAAAACATTAATTTGTGTTCATCTACAATCCCCAGTACAAACGTGTACTTTTAATGTCCCCCAAAACATTAATTTGTGTTCATCTACAATCCCCAGTACACACGTGTACTTCTAATGTCCCCTAAAACATTAATTTGTGTTCATCTACAATCCCCAGTACAAACGTGTTCTTTTAATGTCCCCCAAAACATTAATTTGTGTTTATCTACAATCCCCAGTACACACGTGTACTTCTAATGTCCCCCAAAATATTAATTTGTGTTCATCTACAATCCCCAGTACTAAAGTGTTCTTTTAATGTCCCCCAAAATATTAATTTGTGTTCATCTACAATCCCCAGTACTAAAGTGTTCTTCTAATGTCCCCCCAAATGCTAATTTGTGTTCTTTTGAACTGCCATTTTATTTGCCCTGTCACGTGTTTATAATCTTTTTTCAGAACAATGATCAAGAACTTCTCAAGTCTGAGATTACCCGATTAATGGCGGTCGACCATGAAAACCCTATCCTCATTGATTTTGCACTTTTGTTAGAGCTTGATTCAAACGTAGGTAAGTGATATATTTTGTGGATGTCGGCAGTGAGTATTCATTTAAACAAATGTATCATAACAATTGCAGTTTTCAGCAACTTCTAAAAAGTTTAGCAATTCTTGAGAATTTTTTTTCAAACTTTTGACATGGATAAGTCATCATCATCATCATCGGGTTATAGAGGATATCTTGTGGTAGTGGTGGCAGACCTGCACAATTTTCAGGTCGCAACAATTTATTTTTTCTTTTCAAATATGGACGCCAATTAGCATGAGAATAACTGATTTGCAAAATAATATACACATCATTGGTTCAAAGTTATAATTTATTTATTTATTTCTATTTATTATGGATGTTTCAAGAAAGGTGAAAAATTGATAAATCAGTGGAAAAGTTTTTTAAAAAAGTACAACTGACAGCGCCAATGTTTTAACCTATTGGTTTCTGCAGAGCCAAGTTTCTTAGAAACGCATGTATGTTATGCTTAACATTTATCTAGGACACTTCGCTCTGAAAAAAAGACAATAGGTTGAAACATTGGCACTGTCAGTGGAACTACCCGAGGTACCCAGCGTTTTCCAGGTAAAGGTATAAATAAAATAAGAAAAAACAAAATTCTTTGTTATAATCTTGGATGAAATGAAAAGTTAATTAAAGTTTTATAACCTCGTAATTTAGGTGAATTATGAATAATAACTTGTAAATAAATGGATGAACTATCAAGAGAAACGTTTAACAGATTTATTAAAACTGAACACAGAATGAATTAATGAGTTAATTGGCCGCTGGACGCGATTGATATATTCACAGTCTGACGCTATGGTCTTTGTTTTCTTTCTTTCCGGGCAGACGACCCTTTTCCAAGGGTGATAACTCTTCACTCCCGAAATGGTTCAAGGGAGGTAATTCCGTTTTCGTTAGGTGTCCTAACATAAAGTGCATTAGAAATAGATGTAAGCTATTTAGTCATAACCTGTTTTCCCCACTGAAATGAAAGGAAAGAGAAAGAAAAAACGGTATAGCAACACAAACTTACTTTATTACAATAGTGTGTCTACTGTTGAATAATATTTTGAACGGATTGAACACCTACAAAATATTGTCAGTCTTTTGAGCACTCTGCTAGGTGAAGAACGGTTTCTGCATAGCATCAAGCTATATTCTTGTATAAAATGAATTGAGTTCTTTAAGATTACCAATAACATAGAATGTAAACAAAAAGAAAAATACATGAAGCGTTATAATTTCTTCGACTATCAGCAGCCGATTTGTTAGCACAGAGGGAAGATGCCTGACTACGATGATCATAGTTGTGGTTTAAAATCTCGGCGTGGATAAACTGGCTTCAAACGAGGACTATTTTATGTATAGTGATGCCGATAGCTTTTTAATGTATTGAGTCCCCGGCTTGTACATGTGGTGATTTCAGCACTAATGTCTCTTAACCTGTATTTTTTATCGTCTCCGAAACAATTTAAATCGTTTGAAGTTACTTAAATCAATAGTTTTTTGGGGGTTTTTTCTGACAGAAAAGTTTATTTAAATTCCAAACAAAACCAGTCACGATCCAATTAAAGAAAAATACATTTTAAGAATTATGACAGAACACAGATTGTTTGTTTTTCAATTAACAGTAGATTGAAAAATTATAACCATTATTCAAAGAAATTTCATCAGTTAAATTTAAAATGTTTGTAAAACAAAAATATTTAACTTGAGGATAAAATAAAAATAAAACCCCCCAAAAAACGGTTTTCCTCTTTCTGTTTTTCTATTTACACTCCCTCTTCTCTCACCCTCTTGTAAGGAACACTTTGGAAATTGACAAGTTGGGTGTAGATCTCTGCAAGTTGTTAATTTCTGTCGATATGTTTGGAAGGTTGTTTTAGGAGAGTTTGATAATCTGGAGAAAATGTAATAAAAATGGAAAGAAGAAGAAATTAATGCATAATTTCTGGAAACACGCATGAGGGCTTAAGCTGATTGAAGTGATGAACAAATTAACATATGAAGGTTTTCGTTCAAAATCTATAATAATCAAAGTGATAGGGGAAACACGACTTTACTTTATTATCAAGATTTGGTATATTACATCCATTCTATTCCCCAACAAAAAAAGGGTCTATAATGTCATCTGATCTGCATAATAAGGTGTCTTTTTTTTTCATTTATTTTTATTTTTTAGGCAAGTTAATTCCATCATTTAGTAAATTCTTCACGGACTGTGTGAACAAAGCATCATCATCATCATCATGTGTAGAAGAAAGCTCAGCCATTATGAAGATTTGCCTGGGAGCCTGTGCCATCATTTCAAAGGATTACAATGCTGCTACCGAACTACTCAAAAAAGGTTTAGTATTGGTATTTATTAGTTTATTTCGTAAAGTATCAAAGACTGTTAATGATTGTTAAGGACTGTAGTTATTAATTTATTTTGGACTTGCAGGGCTACCCTGTGTTGTCCGGGACATGGATAATAGTAGAAGGGTTAAAAAAGTGTGTAACATCTTTTTTTCCTTTCTCTCTCTCTCTCTCTTTCTTTTTCTCTCTCTTTCAAGAAAAAGAAAGCTGACCATATACATATCCTTATTCACTAAACTTTTTCTCCACTCACTCCTTTTTTCCTTTCTCTCTCTCTCTCTCTTTTCTCAAGACAAATAAAGCTGATCAAATCTATATCTTTTTTACTCACTCCTTTTGTAAGAAAAAAAGTAAGAAAAAAAAATATAAGAGAGTGTTGTAGTTTGCTTGAAGCATTGTAAATAATGTATAGATTGGTTTTAGAAGGTTGTAACGGTGCGAAGATATGAGCACGGAGTGAACTGAAAAAAAATGGGCAAGATGATAAAAGACATGAAAAGAAAATATGTAATAATTTTCTTTTTATTTCTTACTTCTGTTTCATCTTCAATCAATAGCGTTTTACATGGTATCAAAGTTTTACTGATATTTCAAGGATATAACCTCCTTTTCAAAGTATTCATTTCAGAACAGTTTGGATACGAGGGCACAAGTAGTATAAGGATACTAGCGCAAACTGAAATTAACTATGCCAAGTTCAAATCTAGTCGGATCAATTTCTTTCGTTTGTTTTTGATACGTCACCCTTATTGTACGGATGCAAAATCGACATATGTAACATTGTCGTTGATTAAAACACAAGTTTGTTATTTCAAAGTTCCTTACTTCAGATGTTCTCTGGTCTTACGTAGCTTTCTGTATACTGATAGGCCAGCCTGTCCCCGACATCGTTGCCGTCACTATCATCCTCACAGTGTGCCGCACTTCGCTTTCATCACCGTGATCATCTAGGTCTGTAATTAAAATTTTTTCATGCGGAGAAAGGTGCAAAGCGACAGAGAGTTAATAGTTGTTTATTTTGGAGAGATTTTCTCGTCATAATTATAAAGTTCATACCTTCATTAGTTTGAAAAGAGGGGCCAAATTGTCTCTCATAACTTCGATCTACTTCGTTACAGGGATACGAAGGAAGGGGCTATCAACTCGCTATCACTCTTTTAGGAATTAAATTCCCATTTTCCTTTTTCTGAATTACATCTCGATTTTGCATCCGTGCACCAGGCTCCCAAAACACGAACTGACTAAAAAGCTTCTTTCTTTTCTTGTTCCCACGATTGTGACGTAATTGCCTCAAATGGGAACTCTGAGCCTGTCACCACGCACTTGTTAGATAAAAGATCAGGGAGGCGTCAGAGTTCAGGTACGTTTATTTTTAGTCCGGGAGTGAACTTGTGCCCCAGATTTTCGTGTCAAGTTTTGCACTGGTCCACCTAGATACTGATTCCATACTAGCTGATGTAATCATTCTTCACATCCATACATCTATTATGTAACATTATAACATGAAAGATTTAAACATTTTCTTTTTCTTTTTCAGCTCTTCAAGAAAATTCTACGATTTATTGTGGCCATTACTACCTGCTTTTAACTCTCTATTATCTCCATGAAACAACACTAATTGAAAAGGCATACAACATGGGTATGTGTCTCGCTTTTGAATATATTATCTATAGTTTGCACATTTTGCAATTTACATATATATATATATATATATATATATATATATAATTTTCTTTGGGGGTACAGAAATTTATTATTACAGTTCTGAAGCACAGACATTTTTTTTTATTCATGATTAAAAGTATAAAGGAAAAAACAGCTGACTGGTTTTGCCCTCACTCTACAGAGCTGAATCGAGGGATTTAAAAAACAAACAAACAATAAAACCATATCTATTTAAAATAACAAACGATGTGTTATGTAAACAATGAGTCTTAAGTAGTAATCACGCTTAATCCAAGCAAACACTTCCTCTGTTTACAGAAGGAAGTGCTGTCTCGAATGAGCATAGATCCTTTCCAGGTTTTAAGATGGAATAATAAGTGCGACTCAGTATGGTAAATGAATCAATGCTGAAAATCATTGCACAAGGGTGGTTTTAATAAAATGCTCTGCAATTGAAGACCCGTATGTGTTTTTTAGAATGTCCATTAATTGGAAGGTTTCATTTCTAATTTTCCTAAGTACGTGTTGGTGAACTCTGGCATCTAATTTTAGGGTCATTCTACCGATGTAGTTACCACTGCAACCACATTTGAAATGATAAATGACATTATGATAATAATAATGTCGTCATTTCAGATGTGGTTGCATTGATCACAAAAGTATGGCGGAAAGATTGACTTTACTTTATATATAAGATATGGACTATGTTACTGTTATGGTGGTTTACCCTATTCCGTCACTGAATGGACTCTTCTTGACACTATGAATAGTCAGTTTGGACAATCCGAAGAAGTTCAAAGTGAGGAAGCCACCTCTGACAACCCCTTACTTCTGTACTTTTTGTTAATACAATTTCTTGTTAATCACCGGTTCATGTCATTTCTTTTCAGCCCTTTAAGGTCACAACAGTTTCTATCTTGGATTTCGCGGTCATGTATAATATTTGCATTGCGATGAATTGATGACTGAATGACGCAGAATATTTAAAATATTAATTTATTCACTAAATTCAGCGAGCCATCACAGATTGTTGGTTGCATCATATACTCCTAGAACCGTTAATTATTATTTCCTTAGCCAGATAGCCTTGGTGAACAAACGTCCGGACGATAACCCGTTATTTAGATCCGTTTTTTGACAGCTGCTTTAATAACGCGCAATTTCAGAATCCTTTTCTCTAACCTTTCGTCTTCTCGAGCAATCATGGGTTAGTATGCTTCGGCTTCCCCCGTAATCTCCAACAAACTCTTTCCTTTCGATTCACTAAAGTTGTATGTATATGATCTACACACAACCAAGGCCGCACCACTTTTGTGATGACATAAATTTTACAAAAAAATCACGTTCTGGTTAGTCTCACTTGGATGGATTTTTAAAGCATGACATAGCTTGGGTGGACTTCTTTTTTCTTTTTTTTTTAACATATTTCACCCCAAACAAGGCAGGCCGCCACTGTAGACGTAAAGGGTTACTGAGAATTTGGGTGTGGGTTTTGGGTGTCACCCCGAGTTGGGAGCTGTGTAGCGAGATGTCTGTTTACATTAGTTTTAAACCTCTGCATGTCGGTACTGTCGAGGAAACAGGGAGCAGGGAAGGAGTTCCAGAGGCCAGCAGCACGAGGAAAGAAGCTATTGAAGTAGAAGGCTCTCCGGCATCTGGGGACCTCCACAGTGAGTAGATGGGATTTAGCTGATTGTCGAGTTGATCTAGTGAATTTACGTTGAGGGGGCACCAGTGTAGCCAGTTCATCGGAGCACAATCCATTGAAGTATTTGTAAAACAAGCACAAGGATGCTACATTGCGACGATGGGACAGGGGCTGGAGCTTGGTTGACAGCGAGGTACCTATTAAGTTGACGACTCTTTTTTGGACCTAGTCTAGGCGGGAGAGACTAGTAGATGATGCACCAGCCCAGAGGTGGCAACAATACTCCATGCATATGGTTGTAGGGCTAAGAGGTTATTTTACCTAATCGCTTTGTATTTAGTATAAATCCAAAGCATAACTATTATAAGAACAAATAATAGAAGAGATTAAGATTAAGTACACTTACACATTTATTTACAGTTGACAAAATATAAAAAAACATACAAATAACATTATACAAAACATTAATAACATTAGTTTTTACTCATGTACTCATGAAGAGCGTCAGTTCTCTACCTTTTACGATAGGATATAGATATCCGGGCAACCGAGATATTGTTCATTCTGCAGGATCTTTGTATGAGACGTCCTGCACCGGTGGATTCTCTTTTTAGTGCTTGTGCTGTTCAGCAGCCGTATTAAAAAATTATTTTTTCATAAAAACAATATCATATACTTATTCAGCGTTATATTCTTACTCACTGTACGAAAAAGTAGAAAAAATTATCCACTAGAACTTTAATTATAAGTATTTTCCATTCTGCGTATCATAACAGCGATTCGTTCACAAAGCCTCCATCTTCTTTCTTAAGAAGATTTCGAATTATCTGCTCATGAAATTTTAAGAAAGAAGATGGAGGCTTAGTGAACAAATCGCTGTTATGATACGCAGAATGGAAAAATACTTGTAATTAAAGTTCTAGTGGATAATTTTTTCTACTTTTTTGTACAGTGAGTAATAATGTAACGCTGAATAAGTCAATAATATTGCTTTTATAAAAAAATAATTTTTTAATATGGCCGCTGAACAGCATAAGCATCCTCTTTTTTCTCTAACCCCCTCCAGGGTCAACAAAGGGAAACACTTGCTTGTGTCGTGGCACTAGTGATTCATTTCTCTACATGGTTTTTCAGGTATTTGACAAAGGTGCCATGAGATGGTTATAGAGCCTGGTTACAATGTAAGCATTCTAACTGCTCGGCCAAACTAAACATTGTGTTAATAACACACATCAGCCACCAAAGTCCTGCAATAGTTCACACGAAAATTAAATCCAATACAAAATGTATGAGTCAACACAGTTCAACAAAAGACGGTCCAACATGTAAATGTGTCCAATGAATTTTCATAATATTTTGTTCCTAAAACTCTAAGACGTCTCCTCACAATGACTGACTTGCATCTCACCGACAGAATAACGATAGACACAACTAAGGAAAAATGAATACTATGTGGACCATTAGAATAACGATAGACACAACTAAGGAAAAATGAATACTATGTGGACCATTAGAATAACGATAGACACAACTAAGGAAAAATGAATACTATGTGGACCATTAGAATAAAGATAGACACAACTAAGGAAAAATGAATACTATGTGGACCATTAGAATACAGATAGACACAACTAAGGAAAAATGAATACTATGTGGACCATTAGAATAAAGATAGACATAACTAAGGAAAAATGAATACTATGTGGACCATTAGAATAAAGATAGACACAATTAAGGAAAAATGAATACTATGTGGACCATTAGAATAAAGATAGACACAACTAAGGAAAAATGAATACTATGTGGACCATTAGAATAAAGATAGACACAACTAAGGAAAAATGAATACTATGTAGACCATTAGAATAAAGATAGACACAACTAAGGAAAAATGAATACTATGTGGACCATTAGAATAAAGATAGACATAACTAAGGAAAAATGAATACTATGTGGACCATTAGAATAACGATAGACACAACTAAGGAAAAATGAATACTATGTGGACCATTAGAATAAAGATAGGCACAACTAAGGAAAAATGAATACTATGTGGACCATTAGAATAAAGATAGACATAACTAAGGAAAAATGAATACTATGTGGACCATTAGAATAAAGATAGACACAACTAAGGAAAGATGAATACTATGTGGACCATTAGAATAAAGATAGACACAACTAAGGAAAAATGAATACTATGTGGACCATTTAAAAAAAAATGTATCTCTATCCAACGCTGGTCTAAGTGAGAAAACTCTGTTCAACCTATTTTTCCACTCTAACATTGCGCAACAGATAAAAGTGCTAAGTAATAATCAGTTCTAAGTGACAGTCTTCTGGAGGTTGAAGGTTCAATCCTCAGTACAGGCGATACTTAAAATACAATTACAAATTACTTAAAACTTCTACCCAGTCATGAGACTAAGCTACCCCCGTGGATTTAATAAAGGGTTTTGTTCAAAACTCTGTACAGTTTCCTAAGTTCGACAAGACGCGCCTGAAGAAGGGAAGAGGTTACATTGTCCAAAACGTTGTGAGAATAACATCTAAGACGAAAACAATAGTCTGAATAATCTAAATAATACAGATTATCATTCCTCATCTCAAAAATTCTGAAACATAATGTTTTTTTATGTTTTCTTCTTGTACACATTACATGATCTTTTCCTTGCCCCATACCCGAAGAGGCGAACGAAGACAGGGCTTTGCAAAAATGTATCCAAATGCAGTCAGCCAAAGAGAGTTTTTTTTTTCTCTTGATAGTTACGTGTCACTGTGGACTTCCTTCCATCACACAACTTCCTGTACACATAACTTTAACTTTACTCTTGTTTTACTAATACTTCATAGGAAGATTTTGTACTCTAATAGTTTGCTTTTGGAATACTCTCCCTGCTCCTCCAACTGTATCAACAGGCAGAAGTTGTCCCCTATAAATCTGGCCCATGTCACAGTAGCCCCTTACGCTTCAGTGGCAGTATGTCTTGCTGGGTCAAACAAAAGTTAAAAAAATTAAAAAAACACAAAAAACTTTACCTCTTATGGAAAATTCCTTCTTTCACTTAATTTAACCTTATGTGTAAAATTCCGTTTTTTACCCCTTTTTTTTTTACACATCCGAGTTTAATATCGCTACACCAGGTCTTGTTAACAATTTCGATCAGTTGAAATTTATGATGGAAACAAAGATCTTTGTATAAGTAGATGATTTAATTTTCACCGTAATACTTTTTTCAGGGTTCAATGCATTCATTTTTTCTATTCTTTTCTGTCTTGCTTCAGCTCTGAAAGCGATTCCCAAAAAGGTTGGTACCCTGACAATTAGTAAAAGTCGTTTGATGGCATCTCTCCACATGTTGCAGGCAAAGATATGTCTTCAACAAACTTCGCTCGGAATGGTTAACAACATGGTGAAACTTCTTCAAGAGGTTTGTTTGCATTTCTTCTATCCAAATCAAAACACAGAATTCCATAAAGTTAAGAACATAACTTACTAGGGTACCAACAATATCTTGGTATATATATATATATATATATATATATATATATATATATATACGGATGATGAAGTGATAGCATAGATAAAATTTGCATAGTTTACAAGTTTATTATCGTTAAGTGTTCAAACAAGGAATACAAATACAAAATGACCTTTAAGCCATGGCTTTTCAAAGATAACACTCTTATCATCAGAAGGGCTGATCAATATCAATTGAATATCTTGAAAATGCAAAAGTGAAAATATTTAAAAAAAACAAAACATTATATATATATATGTATATATAGTACACGTATTGTATTAGTTTCTGTAGATGTTAATCCGTTGAAACTCCAGTGTTTATAAAAAGTGCTTTATAATAAGTAGAGCTGTTCTTTAGTATAAATTTTTATTGGTTACATATGTGCATACATGTTTCGGTTGTACTTACTACAGAGAGCCAACCTCTGGTCTGAAAAGGTTGACTCTCTGTGAAGAGTACAACCGAAACATATGTGCACATATGTAACCAATAATAATGTTTGTATAAATAAAAATTTATACTATATATATATATATATATATATATATATAAATAAATAAATATTTAGAGAAACAAAACTTATAAATACATTTAAAAAGAATGCGCGGAAATCTCTCAAAGGCCCTTTCGACTATCATCTTGTCAGGAGAAAATCGATAGTTTTATAATCAATAATATCGTAAAGAAAGAGCAAACGGGGAATTAAATGTGCCAAAATTAATGATAAAGCGATTAAAAGAAGTGAATTTAATGATTTCGTTAATAAAACGATTAAAAGGCACTACGTTAGGGGGGGGGGGAAGGGAGGGGGTTTAAAGTTCCCCAAAGAGATTTAGCAATCTGACAAATTCCTTCTGCCGGCACAAGGAAGGTTTGCGAATAACGATAGAGACAGATTCCAATATTTTCAAATGGTTCTTGGAATCTGCTCTATGCAAGACCTCAAAACGGTCTATTGTATAGCTACTGGCTCAACTAGGGTTTTCAACCAAATGCTGGCCAATAGCAGAGTCCAAAGAATTAGAGGAGGGGTAACACAAGGACCCTTCCCTTCCCTGACGTATTTTTGATGGAACGTGCTGGTTTATGCGGGTCTACAAATACAAGGAAGTGCGCCCTATATAGCCAGCATCACATTGGCATTTAAATTGGTATACAATATTACTATAATTTGTATAGGGCACACTATCCTTGCGAAAGGAAGCAAAAGCAGGTCTAGTAGCATAAACTAATCGTAAGGAAACAGAGTAGAAACAATTACTAATGCTATCAACAATCTGTTTACCGAGTTTATTACTGTTTCCCCCTATCCAAAGTAATTTCAAATAAATGGGGCATTTTACAGGCCCAAATATTTGGGGGGATTTAAAGTCAGCAACTTTTTTATTAATGCAATCATTGATAAGGTCCTCAGGATAACCATTATCAATGAATATATCCCTGATCCTATTAAGTTCACATTCTAATCTACTTGGAGAACAAATTACGAGGGCTCCATGTACCAACGATATTATTGATTATAAAACTATCGATTTTCTCCTGACGAGATGATAGTCGAAAGGGCCTTTGAGAGATTTCCGCACATTCTTTTTAAATGTATTTATATATATATATATATATATATATATATATATATAATAGTTATCCACGGATACGTGTTTTACCGTTACTGTTGCTTATCAGCATAGCTGACTATGACAGGATTCGAAACTGCGACTACTATATATAGTAGTATGAAAATTTACCTCTGGCAAGTAAGCTACACAGATCATGTTACATTTCCGCAGGAAATCATCAGGCTAAATGTGTAGGTGTATTGTTTGAATAATGTGTCTATGTTTACGAGATGTTAGGGTGTTTTTAAGTGATGTTTTCAGGTTAACTTTTTCCATTTTAATTTTTTCTAGTAGTGAAATAAATCCTTGAGGAGCTATGCATTATTATTTCATGTATATACGCATATAATATTATAAGGTAATATACTATATTGTGTATATATATTTTCAATATTCACTTTATACATGTCCAGTGTGTTTAATGTGTTTCCTTTGTCTTTGTTATTTTCAGACGACAGTTGAAGATCGAGAGATTGTCTTGACCATTGCGTATCTCTACATAAAGTTAGAGAAATTTGAACAGGCCGAGGTAAATATTAACTTTTTCATTTTTTCTTTTGTTTCGCTAATGAATTTCTTTAATTCCTTGGAGACGATTTTCTTCGAAATTTTAAGACTGGAAACTCTTTTGGTCTCACCTGAAACAATTTTGTTTGTTCGGTCAAATTGAAAGAATGGATGAGATTGCTTGGGTTAGTAAATGTAGAACAGTTGAGGTAGCAGTTTCAGTTGGCAGGGGAAAGACAAGGGAAACCAGAGGTAGTGATAAAGATGGATTTGAGAGAAAGAGGGATAAAGATCTGGCCAGAGATAGGTTAATTTGGAAGTCAATTTCTTAAAGCTGTCTAGCACATGCCTGCATGTGTATCAAACATTAAACCGAATATGATGATGAAGAAGAATAAGAATGAGAGATGCTAAAATTGAAACTTTCAAATAATTAATAAAATTTCTAACTACAGTTCACATTTTAAGGTACTGGTACAGTTTATGACCCATGCTAAAACAGACTATTTGTCAGCATATTCCAGTTGTTTACGTAAACAGCCAAAAGATGCAGAATGAAAACAACCCGGCGTCAAAATCAAAACGAAGCGACCCTATCAAACAGGAAAAAAATAATGAAACAACATTTAAAACAAGAAAAAAACAGCCACCATATGTAAAAATAAAAATATTTTTTGAGGAAGAAAATATAATAAAACAACTGTTGTAATTTTTTTTACAAGAAAGTTTTTTCACAAGAAAGTTAAGGTTTATTTTATTATTATTATTTTTTTTTTGTTTCAATATGTTTGTTTTTTTTGTACTGGTCAGCTTTTGATCCAGACCGATTAGGTTTAGGTTAGGGTTATGGGAAAAAAAAACAACAATTTTTTATATTTTTTTTTAGGGTTTCTGGTAGTTATTTTGTTTTTTTCATTTTCCAAAATTTTGCAGATTATCTGTTAGCGTTAGCGCAGACGAATTTTATGATTTACTCAACTTGAAAATTGTCGTCTGCTGTCTCGCAATCTGATTGGCTAAACACTTCATAATTTTCTGGCTGTTTATGTAAACAGCCGGAAGATGCCGACGAAAAGTTGGTTTTATCATGGGTCACAAATTGTACACAATAAATAAAGACCTGTGCAGAAATAGGTTTACTTGGAAGTCAATTTCTTAAAGTTGTCCAACACATGCCAGCATGTGTATTGATTTACTCCTCTCCAGGAGTTAGGCACAAGGCCAGTTTTTATCTTACTCCCACAAGTAAGATGTGACCCAAGGTCGGGTCAGGAAAGTGGGGTTTAAAAATTGCCTGGGCCGCCCTGTCGGCATTCCCCGGTAGGGGCGCCTCAGGCAGTAAGCAATAAACTTACTCCTCCCCAAAGAGGGGAGGCGAAGCCTGGGAGGGTGGACCTCCTAGAACTGCACAGGACAAGACCCATAGACCGGCGTAAATCAAGCCCCGAAGGCCAAGACAATACCAGTCTATGGGGTGCAGTATCCATCGGAACAGATACTACACTTTGATCTTAGCCAAAAGGCCAAGACCATGTGTAACAGACAATTAACAGAATATGATGATGATGATGATGATGAAGAAGAAGAAGAATGAGTGATGCCGAAATTGAATCATTCAAAATAATTAATAGATTTTCTAACTACGGTGGACATTTAAAAAAATATTCTACATACAACACCTGGTATTGCTAAATGGTTACCCATAACACCAACGAAGCTGTTCAAGAGGAGTCGACAAATACACCCGACAGTAGACTTTCTTTTATTCCCCAGTAAAGAACATATACAGCCTACTTTTACATAGACATCTCGCCATGTTTTTACTTATAGTAACCATCAATATAACTATCATCTTTAACCGAATTTGATATTGTAAACGTTATGTGCAATAATTATTTGGTGCTTATGCTGATTAGCGGCCATATGAAAAATTATTTTTATATAAAAGCAATAATATATATACTTATTAAGCATTATATTCTTACTCACTGTACGAAAAAGTAGAAAAAATTATCCACTAGAACTTTAATTACAAGTATTTTTCCATTCTGCGTATCATAACAGCGACTCGTTCAGTAAGCGTCCATCTTGTTTTTTTAAGAAGATTTGAAGGGCAGATAACTGAAATCTTCTTAAAAAACAAGATGGAGGCTTACTGAACGAGTCGCTGTTATGATACGCAGAATGGAAAAATACTTGTAATTAAAGTTTTAGTGGATAATTTTTTCTACTTTTTCGTACAGTGAGTAAGAATATAATGCTTAATAAGTATATATTATTGTTTTTATATAAAAATAATTTTTCATATGGCCGCTAATCAGCATAAGCACCAATTATTTTTTTAAAGGTTCAGTTGAGAAGAACCGTAACAGGGGAAATGGCCAAAGGGACATCACAAATGAATATACGGAGGATGAAGTGATAGAATAGATAAAATTTGCATAGTTTACAGGTTTATTAACTCATTGCTCTGTGCTCTGATTTGTAGGATTATACTGAAAAACTGTCTGAAGCTGCAGAAGATGCCGAAGTTGTTGCTTTGAGGGGTTGGATCCATTTTCATAAGGGAGATTTTGCCAAAGCCTTGGAAAAGTAAGTAAAACAACTCCATCTTTTTCGAGCTTATCTTTCAATGCATCATCATTTCTCTTATTCTTACGCTCTCTTTGATATGATGTGTCTCTGTGATGCACGTATTACATAGTTTCACGTCACTCAATGAGTGCTACTCGTACTGTCGGATCTGGCACTATCTGTTGCGTAGTCGGGTTAGTGACGGCTAAAACATTGCTCCCGTGAGGCTTGACGGGTGAAGAGGGTTGCTGGTCACCCAGCATGATAAAAAACTGTGGCGTAATTGATGATCTTGAGCCAGAATCGAACGGTGGAGATGGCCCGGACTTACTTCATCCCCGCAGTAAGAGGGTCCGCCTTTGCCTGACTTGCAGATGGAAAGGGAAATAAGTTTTGGCTTACTAGTTTTCTAGTGAGGATTGAACTCGCGACCTTGAAGTAACAAATCTATTGGTTGCTGCACAATAATACGTGGATTCGCCTTGACGACAAATAGTCAGCCAGCGGATTATGTTTTTTCTGCTTGGTTAAGCGGAATTAACTGAAAGAAAATCTGCTAATAAAAAGAGAAGAAAATCAGGAGAAAGACAAAAAGTGAGTGTCGAGTGAGATTCTGCGGTGAGCAGAATTATTTTTCGTTCATTGGAGCTCAAAGTTACACAGAGGGTTTTTGTGCTTCTACAGGAATTGAACCGAACTGGGTTTTTTTTTGTTTAATGTTTGGAGTTTAGTCATAGACTTCTGAATTCCCATTTTCAAAAACAAAACCTGGCGAAGAGTGAACGGTCATGTAGTGTAAAATATCAACATGCTTGAACAACCAAAAAGGTTATCTACATCCATTTACCCCACACATCACATTCCTAGAAGTATGCCCGTCTCTGGAGAGGTTTATGCTATGTTCACCTGAATGTTTATTTGCTGACAGAGGACAAACAAATTATCTTGTTATTAATAAATTGTTATTAATAAATTGTTATTAATAAATTGTTGAAATTTAAAAGTCAGTCCAGAATGATGGAATTTATAAGTTTTAAGTGTGTGTGCATTTACAATCAAGTAGCCCATTGATAGTAATAGCCTAAGTTGCGATGCTAAATCATACTACGCACCCAGCTCCACCATCATCCGACATTCATCGTCCCTGGACGTTATGGTAGTATGTATTGGTATAGGTTGCTTCTGCAAGTGCACAACACAGGTTCGCCGTGTTCTACCTCCTGCGGAACCTGCCCTATGATCAGTAGTAGCAAATGCAGTAACGTAGTTGTGTGCTCGGGGTATTTTATACACTTCCTCTCCAGGAGGTTAGACACAAGGTCTGGTGTGGGTTTTGATGAAAGTGTTTCTGTGGAACGAACTGGATTCGAACCCGGCACACCCAGGTCCTCAGTCCACATCGTTAACCACTTAGTGACCATTCCATCCCCAAGTCTAGGGTATGCATGACCTGCCGACATGTGGAAATGCTCTGGTGCCCAGGAAACCTCCCAAGGGTCACATAGGATGCCAGATGCTAAGCATAGCACTTCAATGTACAGCACTGCTCAATATAGCAGCGAAAGAAAGAGCACAGAGATCTCAGACTGCTGCAAATATCAGAGTTGATTTAACCAGGGGTTTTTACCCGCCTAATGAACCGGTATCGTCCGGGCCTTCAGGTCTGGATTTATGCCGGTCTATTGGTTATCGGTCCTGTGCAGTTCTAGGAGGTGCACCCTCCCAGGCTTTGCCTCCCCTCTTTGGGGAGGAGTAAGTTTATTGCTTACTGCCTGAGGCGCCCCTACCGGGGAATGCCGATGGGGCTGCCCAGGTAATTTTTAAACAGCCAGAATGCTCAAATTCTCGAGCGCTGGTTCTTTCCCACTTTCCCGACCTTGTGTCACATCTTACCTTGTGGGAGGAAGATAAATAGAATCAGAGTTGATGATAGGAAAGGCATCTCGCCATGAAAACTATGCTGCAGCAAAATATGACAGTCCGCAATAGTTCAAGAAAGTCTACGCACTTATTTTTTTTTTTTTTCAAAATAGCAGTGTCAACAGGCGCTTTGATCTTGGAAAAGATATGTAAAAAACATTTCAGAAAGTGACAAGAAAAGATGAAGACAGATGCCAGTGTGCTATGAAGAATTCTCTAACAAGTTTTCTATTGTTGAAGAAGGAATCAGAACATCGAAATGTGGCTTGGCAGCAACTGATAAACAAGCAAAACGATTTTCGTCAACATTAGCGTGAAGTGCGGTAAAAGAAGCAGAAGAACAGAAATCATCATCCCATCCATTCCTCCATCATCATCCCATCCATTCCTCCATCATCATCCCATCCATTCCTCCATCATCATCCCATCCATTCCTCCATCATCATCCCATCCATTCCTCCATCATCATCCCATCCATTTCTCCATCATCATCCCATCCATTCCTCCATTGTGAACAACGATCGTGTAGTATCTTATTAGTGATCACTCTGTGGCAGCCGTTGCAAATTATTGCAAAGATCAAAATTTTAATTCTTGTAATTCTATTTATGTATTAAGGACTGTCCTACCCGGTGTTGCTCAGGAGTCTTTACTTTTATTTTTTGTTCATGTTTTTTTTTTGTTAACTTATGTTGGTTGTTGTTTTGACCAAATTATTATTAAAAAAACAAAAATAAGTATTTTGTAAGTTAAATTCAACTATTACTTTCATTTGGCGATTTAAGTATCAATTGTATCAAATTGTTGTCAAACTGTAACTAATTTTTCTTGAGATAAGTTGCTTTAATCACTATTTCTAAACTGATTGGATGTGAAGAGCATCCAAAACTTTCAATCTTTTAATACATAAAAATTTTCTAAGAATTTTAAACTCAGTTTAAATCACTTTCTATTCAACAGTTTAAATTCTTCC
The DNA here is from genome assembly GCA_963556195.1 of Sepiola atlantica. NCBI lineage: Eukaryota > Metazoa > Mollusca > Cephalopoda > Sepiida > Sepiolidae > Sepiola > Sepiola atlantica. Next base: position 99,372,816 of record OY744533.1, on the reverse strand, counting down.
TGTGGTTTAAGATACTGTGATAATTTGTCTTGGTGACAATATCTGTCGATTGAGTTATCTTCCCTTTGCAGATTGGATGTTTGGAGTCTATGGACATAGATAATGATAACTAGTAGTCAATTTGCGTAGGTGGTGGGTTTTCGTAGTCAATTTGCGTAGGTGGTGGGTTTTCGTAGTCAATTTGCGTAGGTGGTGGGTTTTCGTAGTCAATTTGCGTAGGTGGTGGGTTTTCGTACTCAATTTGCATAGGTGGTGGATTTTCATAGTCAATTTGCATAGGTGGTGGATTTTCGCAGTCAATTTGCATAGGTGGTGGGTTTTCGTAGTCAATTTGCATAGGTGGTGGGTTTATTACTATGAGAATCTAATCTTTTGATATTGAGGTGTGAGTTGATTTCTGGGCAGCAGAGAGTGAAACGTGAGCAGTTGACAGTGAAAAGTGAGCAGTTGACAGTGAACAGTAGAGATTAAGATTTTTCGTGGCGGTGACACCGAAGGAAAGTTAATTGAATTCCATTATCAGATTACACTTCCAAATTTCTTTAAAATTTCCAAGGGTCATGAAGTAATTCATTTTTTTTTTTTTAACTACTAACAAAAGATTAAAATGACTGGATTGTTTACGAAAACAAAACAAAAATGCATTGTGATTGATTTAATTTGTAATTATTTTTTTCATAGTATCTTTACAAAGTGTGAATACTTTGCACTTTTGCATTGTTTTTTTTATAAATAATTGATCAATAGTCAATGAAATAATAATGTGTAAGTCACGTAGAGGCAAGAAATACAGACACATTAGATGTGGTCACACAATTAGATTGATATAGAGATGACATTTTCAGTCATGATTTGTGTGTATCTATCGTTAATTTCTCTCTTTTCAGATTGTCTTCTGCTGTATCCCTGGAGCCGAACAATAGCAAATTTCAGCTGATGCTTGGACGTACATATTGGCAATTGAAGTCTATGTCTTCTGATTTGAGCCCCACAGAATGTTCTGAAAAATGTTTTGCATCATTGCTGCAAGTAAGTGATAGGAGTTGGGGGGGTTGCCTTTTCAATGGGTCCTTAATAGTGTGAAAGAGTGATGCATCATGGGATAGCATATCGCCCTTCCTTCGTCAACCATTTCAAGCTTCTAAAAGTAAAACAAATTTTAATGAAAAAATTGAGGGAAGAATATATTAATTAAATCTAATAAATCCCTTGTTTTCTAATGAAGAAACATGTATTTTTAGGTAACCGTGTCTTACATATGAAGATCTTGTTTGATTTTAAAAGTTACACCCAAATAGCATTTAAGTTGACAACTAAAACTTAACTTCTGACAAGCCAATTTTCTTTTGTTATTGTTGTACCATGTTATTGGCAATATAATAACATACTTTTCTACAATTTATTTATTTAAAAAATGACTTTGTCCGAACCAAACGACTACTAATATAAAACATTTTAAAATAATCACCTAAAAATCAAAATCAGCAAAGGGGAATAATTAATATTTTAACTTTATAAGAATAAAATAGGAGTTGTCTACCTTATGTGCAAAGAAATAAAATTAAAAACTAAAATGACTTTATTGCATCCCTGCTAATGCCGGGTAGGTACAACTAGTTTGTTATATGGTACAAGTTAAGGGTTGCCCTGTCGGCTGAGCCACAAATGCGCCGACTGCAACCCCGTGCAAAGGGGTAAAAAAAAACTCTGAAAACGTAGGCCGTGGGTGGTGACTCGTGATACCTTAGGACGGCATCCTAGTGACTGAGCAGTCCGTTGTTAGATGACTTGCAACACCCCACTTTGGCTAAATGGGAGATCAGAAAGACCCGATCCGATCAATCGGCTGCTCACGTCATGCTCTAGTATCTATAAGTTCATCCCCAACCGTATTATTTAATCTGATTATTCAATAAAATCAAAACCTTATTTTTCCTTTTTATTTTCTCCCCAAATAGATATTAGAAGGCGGTGGCTGAGGGTCAACCGTGTTGAGAACAAAGAAGATTACCAATGCCAAAGAGTAATGTTTTCTAAAGAGTAATGTTTTCAAAGAGAAATTTTTTCGGAGAGTAATGTCACTGGTGGATTGCTCCATTTTCCTATTGTTCAGTAATGATGGTGCCCTCATTGAAATTTCCTTCTAAGAGTAATGTTTTCCAGGAGTAATGCAATGTTTTCTGAGAATAAAAATAATTATTCTACCTATAGAATTATATTTGACATTAAATAACCCATAGATAGTTGATATTTTGTTAAATAAACCAAACCCTAATCCACATTAGGAGTAGTGTTTTCTGAGACTATAAAATAATTATTCTACCTATAGAATTATATTTGACATTAAATGTAATGTTTTCTAAGAGCAATCTATTCTAAGAGCAGTGTATTCTAGGAATATAAAATAATTATGGAATTACATTTGACAACTTTATTCGGCATTAAATAACGCATAGATGGTTGATATGCTGTAAAAATAACAAACCCAAACCAAAATTGAGGGCTGAACTATACCTAAAGCTCTGATTGGTTGAACAAGATAATGTGGGTTAAAGAGAAGGCTCTTATGAAATAGTCCATGAAGTTGCAGCACTAGGAGACGGTGGTTATAAAAATAGTCTCTTCACGTCTATATGAATAAAGTAATGGGAATTTATAATGCAACAAAGCCGACCAGTGATGATGTTGAAAACTTAATAAATTAATATTATAAATATTCTACGTCACACTTGGTCATCATTCATCTATGCATTCTCACTAATCAAGACGACGACAAAAAAGTGAGAATTCAGACCAAATCACCTGTTGAAGATCCAGATAAAACCATGGAGACGATCACAATGAAATATCCTTGTCTTTATTTTTCGTGGTCAGGGGTCCAACATTTTCTGGCAGCCTGCAATCCTAGTCACCAAGCTTGGCGGTCTTCCATTGTCAAAGACCCTTGTTGATAGGGGTGGGACGTAATGGGTGAAAATTTTAGATTTCATGCGAGTAGTATTTTTTTGTGTTCATTTATACATAAATAACACTAAACAATCAAACATTTTGAAAATTTTGCAAAATTCAGAAGATGCAGGCCAAAAATATCCATCATTTTTCGATGAAAAAGTGGTTTCATGCGACATTGCAGGTCCTAAAACATCCTCAAAAGCTATGAATGGATATAGATGGTTAAATCTGATATAGTACTTTAATTTAGGACCATTTTCAGGCTGTGAAAGGGTTTTCATGAATGTAAAATAGCCAAAAACTAGTGGCCTGCACCTTCTGAATTTTGCAAAATGTTCAAAATGTTTGATTGTTTAGTGTTATTTATGTATAAATGAACAAAAAAAAAATACTACTCGCATGAATCTGAAATTTTCACCCATTACGTCCCACCCCTATTGTTGATAATTGTCTTGGATTGTCCAACTTTCCTTCAGTTTTCCACCTTAATGTCTCTGTAGCACCAGGAGCTGATGATCATGAAAACAGTCTCCTCACGTCCACATGAATTATGTAATAAGAATTTATGATGAAACTAAACCAACCGTGATGATATTGAAGATCGTTTCGTTAAATCCAAGTCCGCCAGCAAATGATGAATGTTATGTAAAATTGAATAAAATACCAAATAGAACAATCGTAACATTGCTTTCCTTGGAAAGTTGTTCTATAGATGGAATTTACTTTGTACTCATAACCGTGGCTTAGAAAATTTCCCGATCTTCATATGTAAATAATCTTATCATATTTGACACGTATTATGCTAACAGGGTTGTTAGATTTTTAATCTTTGTCTGGATTGCTGTTTCTTTTCTTCTTGTTCATCCGATTTATTTTTGAACACGCCTTTGATTAGTCCTCTATAAGGTGAGGCCTGTCTGTCAGTCTTGATCAAAGTCTTCCACTCCAGGCTCGGCGGTCGCGAGGATCTAAGTTTGTAATCCCCAGGGCTGCACGATGACATTTACACAGCTCATCCCAAGAAAGCTTTGGTCTTCCAGCCTGCCGACTTGATGCGATTGACATGTTTCTGACCTAGGAGATCCAGCTAGAGCTTCGCCATCTCATCCTGCCCAGCTTAAGGACATCAGTTATTTCATGTATACCAAGCCTAGAGAGAAGAGAGTGTCGTCTTCGAGCCTGACATGACAGATCTATATCATCATGGCTATTTTGTTACGCTGCAGTCTCTTGAGAGTGCTCGCCGATGCAGCCCATGTTTCAGAGCCATAAAGCATAACACTACGCACACAGTTGTGGTGTACACCTGTCCTCTAGTTATGATCACCCGATGCTTATTTTTCAAGATGGGCAGGAGTTCTCTAAAGCCCCTCCAGGCTGACCTGCATTGGGTAATAGCAGCAGTCTCACAACCACCATTGGCTGAAAGGGAGTCACCCAGGTAGCAGAACTCCGCTTCCAGTTTACTATCCCCAACAGCAACCTCTTTCACTGACCTGCCGTCGATTGGTCTATCTGTGCCCATACAGTGAGGACACCTGTATTGCTGATCCGGTCGGAGTAGGCCTCCGATTTCACTGCATCTCTTGTGGACCCAGTAGGAACAGACGGGGCAAAAGATGGATGTTTCTCCCTGTAGCATTCATGCAGGCTGCTGCGCAAGGGAACTTTCCTGATCTTTTCATGGAATTCAACAATGATGATAATAATGATAATAATTAATAATAATAATAAATGGCAGCCCAGGAACAAGCCACCCGCACTAGGTCCATCAGACATTACATTGACAAAACTGCAGAATAATCGATATGCCGATTGTGTAATGAAAGGGAAGAAACCTTAGCGCATATTGTATTTGAATGGCCAATGTTAGCACAACATCAGTATAAAAAATGGAAACACGAAAAAGTTGATCAGGTACTACACTGGAATATATGCAAACTTTATGAATTGGACCACAATGAAAAGTGGTATGAGCATAAGCCGGAAGTGGTACAGGAGAACGACAATATCAAACTTTGGGGCATGCTCATACAGACTGATAAGGTTCTTGAACGTTCAAAACCCGACTTAATCTTTCTAAACAAAAACAGGAGAACTTGCTTAATCATTGATATAGTCTGCCCCTTCGAGAACAGAGTGCAGGAGAAAGAACGTGGAAAAATAAATAAATATCAAGATCTAAAATGATCTTTTCTTTCTTAGATTTTTTTATTAACAAAATTTAATGAAATTTAAATCATCTGCCATTACAGTTTCTCAATTTTTACTTTCTTAAATCTGTAGAGTATTTATTTACTCCTCTCCAGGAGGTTAGGCACAAGGCCAGTTTTATCTTACTCCCACAGGGTAAGATGTGACCCAAGGTCGGGTCGGGAAAGTGGGGTTTAAAAATTGCCTGGGCAGCCCCGTCGGCATTTCTCGGTAGGGGCGCCTCAGGCAATAAGCAATAAACTTACTCCTCCCCAAAGAGGGGAGGCAAAGCCTGGGAGTGTGGACCTCCTAGAACTGCACAGGACAGACCCATAGACTGGCGTAAATCAAGCCTCGAATGCCAAGACAATACCAGTTTATGGGGTGTCGTATCCATCGGAACAGATACTACACTTTGATCTTAGCCAAAAGGCCAATAGAGTAGCAAACCAGAAACAATTTGATACAAATTGCATTTTTGATCGTGAACGCTCGTCTTACAAATATATCTCGTTTTGCACGTTATTTTTAAATGTTCACTTTCTATTTTATTCTTTATCACTTTCTTTGTAGGCAGCAAAATTTGATCCGTTCAATGGAGAAATATTCTTATACCTCGGACATTTTTATCTTTATGGACAACTAAATAAAGAGTAAGCCATTCATTATTATTATTATTTCAATCATGTTTGTTGTTGTTTTAGGGATTTAGTTATTTTATTTATTGTAACAAAAGGGGGTACTCTTATAGATGACGCACCATGTTTCTGTGACTTTGCGTCGTCAACGTTCATGCAGGTTTACGGAAACGCCCGAGAGTTGACGAGGCGAAAACTGCCAAACGCTAAATTGAAGACTGGCAGCCGATATATTTCGACGAAGAAAACCAAACTAAAATACATATATAAAAATAAAGAACGAACAAACCATGACTAAACAACTGTTATTAATTAGATATTTATTTTTGTTTGTTGTTTTTTTTGTCAAAGGAACCATTGTTAATCAAATGTTTTTAAATAAAATGTTTTTTTGTTTGTGCACCAGAAAATTTCAGATGATGATTTTTGATTTTTTAAGAAAATTTTTTTTTTTTACTTTTTTTACATTTTTTTTCGAAAAACTCAATTAGTCGTTCGAGAGATTCAACGAGCTGACAGAGATTATAGAAATTCAGTTTTTTTTCTATTAAACGTGATTAATTTCTTCCAAAAGTTATCGGCTGCTTGGTTAATAGTTTCGTCGACTCTCGGGCGATTCCGAGACCTTCCCAATCATTGACAACGCAAAGTCACGGAAATATGGTGCGTCAGCTATAAGAGTACCCAAAATGGAAGTGAGGAGTCGAAAAAGACAGCTGACAGTATACTGTCTTTTATTCCCCAGTTGAGAACAGATTTGGTCTACTGGATGGAGGGTAAAAAAATCCTTTTTTGTTTTATTCTTACTTGTAGTTTAAAAAAACAAAGTGAAGCTAGGGCAAACAGTCAGTTTTCTTTTTCTTTCTTTCTATTATATTGAACCAGTTGCAAAAGAGAGAAGTTTTTAACTCTTTTATTTTGTTATATATATATATCTATATCTATATATATAAGCTTTACTCTGATGTAATAGTGTTAATAAATGATTTTCTGAAACACATGTACATATGTATAAATATTGTTAAGTTTTTAGTTTTGGAGCTTGATTATATTTAGAATTTTAATTGTCATAAATTTTATAATCTACCGAATTATATATATATATATATATATATATATATATATATATATATATATATATAAAGAATTGTGGTTACCAATGCTTGTAAAAAAACTTTTTCAATAATTATTTATTATCTTATCATTTTAACATTTTTAAAAATATAATTTCATAACGCGTTTCGAGCATTTATCGTTTATCCATTATGCTCTCTTCATATGTATATTCCATTTGATAAAAGTGTTTCATTTGAGAAAACATTTCATTTTTCTTTCATTTAAAAGTGTCTGTTCCATTTGACAGAAAAAATGTTTTTCTCTCTCTCTCTATATATATATATATAGATATGTGTGTGAATGAAAGAAGAAGAAACTAAATTATCAGTAAAGTTATCAACGTTTCGTCTTCATCAAGAAAAGACTTCCTCAGGATGGTTTAAGAGAATAAAAAAGTTATAAACACAAGTATATTACTTGGAAATAGTTTGTATAGAATGTAAAAAATATTTATGTTCATCTTCTGGGCGAAACACGGCCGACTAAAATAAAAATGTGTAATACAAATGTGGTATATATATATATATATACTTCTTTGTAATATAGCAGGAAAAATTCCAGCAGAGTGCTCGATTAATTGAGAATTAAAATTAAAAGCGTAATATTTATTTATTTTGGTACAGTAAAATTAGTACAACATTCGTACCATCGGTTTCAAGCACAGAATGACTTAGCCATCCGGCTATCTTCAGCTTCTGTTGTCATCTGTTTCGGAAATGTGAAGTCACGTGTCACTCTCGTTTGGACGCGTTATTTGCTTAGAGTGTTATGTATGTTTGTTTAAATTTAGTGTAAGGAAGGTTTAATAAGGTGTGAAAATAAGGGTGGGGGGGTTGAAAAGTAACAGTTGAGATTTAAACCGGAGGAGATTTAGAGATATAAAAAAATTTGAAAAATAAAAAAATAAAAAATATTTCTATATAAATCCCGTGAGCCAATATTATGAGTTTCGTACATTTGGCTGTTACTGTTTTGGGGTTTAATGATATGTCTTCTAAAGGAATTAGGGAGAGAAAATGGGTTTAAGGATTAAAAGGGTTAAAAGGAACAATATAAATTAAATTCAAGTTTAAATCCTGGATTAATGGTATCTTTATTTAAATTCCTTTGGGATTGATTTAAAGTCCTTCTGTGCTTGAAGCCGATGGTGCGAATGTTGTACTAATTTTTCTGTACCAAAATAAATAAATATATATATATATATATATATATATATATATATATCCCAGTCAACATCGGGTAGCTTTGATAGGTTATAAATAAATACGGTTTTGGGTGTCCATGTTCTATTATGAATTTTAAATTTCATGCAAATATATGTTTCTTCTTGGTCATGGATAGACAAAAGTATATATTTTTTAAATCAGAATAACTTGTAATTTTCTTCCCTTCCCAAACAACGTTTTGCTTTGCCAACAAAATCCTGATAATGTTAAATTTCTTTCTTGTTCATTTTAGGAAAGCTAAAAAATGTTATCAGAAAGCTTTTGACCTTGACTCTGAGAATTCTGAAGTTGGTGCCGCTTTTTGTGACATCATGATGGACAGTGGCGATGTGGGTAGCTTTTCCAGCTCTTGTATTTTTACTAACTTTTTGTCTTTCTTTTAAAATTACTAATTTTTTTCAATATTTTTTCAATATTTTTCCTTTCTTCATCGTTCATGTAAATTACAAAATCTGTTGAGAAAATTGTCAAAAAAATTTTATCTAAAAAAAAAGATTACGGATCAGAAAAGTTTGTTAATTCTACAATTTGATTAAAATATTTGCTTAGTTGTTATAATCATAATTTTTATCGACTTCACCTTGCCGATAATTTGAAATATCTGCTGATTGGTTGTTTGTTATAGACTCAGAATTGCTGGTTGAATTTCAACTAAACTTTGCATAAAAATGGGCTATGGCACCAGGAGTGTCATAGGCTATGTAAAGTTGATCTAATTTGTGACAATAAAGAGGAACACTCACCATCAGGAAAAAGAATGAGGTGCTTCGCATGTTGTGTATGCAGATTAAAAAAGGGCTTTTCTTCATAGGTGGTCTCTGATTTGCATATGTGGATATCAGGTGATATAAATGAAGAGGACAGCTGGGAGTGGAGGCGTACTCCTGTAATCCAGCTACTTGGAGGTTTGTTTGTGTGAACAATGTGATTTGGATTAGAGAGAGAAAGTGGGTTGCACAAAATTCGATTGGAAATTGAACTACACTTTGATTCTTGTTGGATAGGAGTGACTGACTTCTTGATAGGTTTTTTGAAGTACAAACGTTCAGTGTTTTCCTGGCAAAAATCCAACAAAATTTGATACCTGATGATGAGTGTTCCTCTTTCTTGTCACATAATTAAAAAAAATGAAATCAAAGAAGACATTTCTTACAGATTTTGATCCCTAATCAAAACCTTTCATTCGATAAAACATAAAGAATGATTCTAAAAATGGGGCACCGGACAGAACCAGAATCAATCCTCTTGGTTTTATGATAATAATGTGGGGTCTGCATCATGTTAAATGCTCTGAGTAAAATAATGTTTTAAAAAGTATGACCACACTTCACAGATATGAGAAATCTTGCTTATTTCTTCCCTATAGGAAAGCAAATGCTTCATAATCAGACCTTGAAAATAAGAATGTGCTAAAGAAAGTTAGAAATATGCGATCAGAAATTTCAAATTTTCAAATTCGAAGTTATTGCTCTTGAGCAGTGTTGAGACTTCCTGATCGTTTTAATCGTATTTTTGGTTGAGACAAAATATCTGGCAGTCTTGAGAAATCAACCATAATAGTTTTATTATTTTTCAATTCTTGCTTTTTATTTTTATTTCGTAATGAGGAGGCCAATGATCTGAAATATTGAGAGGAAAATATGGAAATAAATGAATCCGTTTTATATCTGTTCTTCTCAAGTGTATTTTTAACAAATGTCTGCTGTTGTTGTTATTTGAAATATCTAAATACGGACTTTGTTTATTTGTAGGATAAAGTCTTGGAATATCTCAAATCTGTTACTGCAAAGGCTGGACCTGGCAAGTAAGTATCTTTTAGAATGTGTTCTTTTTAGATGTTGTTATTTAAATTATTTGTATGTTTTGGACTGTTGCCATCCATCTTGGTTTTGGAATCAGCACATATGCAAGGCTGCAGTCACCTCTTAAATAGGCCATGTATAGGACAAAATATGGGAACATTTTGGTCCTATACATATTTTAGAAAAATCAGAACTAGTCCCATGAACCATTCTTCCCATGCACTACCTCCCCTATTGCAGAAAAGGAGGAGGAACATATTCATTACTTGCGAAAGAATGCTGAGGAGACTGGGGAAATTTTACCTGGCCATGAGTGCCGATAAAGTGTTGCCTCTCCCCTCCTTCCCTTTATACACAATAAACTTGACCATATCATATCTTGTTATCATAGGAAGCCAGATAAATTCTAACATAAGATGTGGAACACATTACCATGGGACTGCTTCCCTGCAGACTACAACATGGTCATCTTAAAATCGAATGTCACTAAATACTTGTCATAAAGCTTATAAGTAATCCAATTTTGTCCATTCCATCGGTCATTTTTAGTCCTCTCATAATATCCCTTATTTTGTCCTTTAGTCCTCACATTCCATTGTTTCTAACAAAGGGGGAAGAATTGCTGTTTTCTGGGTCAAATCTATCCATCTAACACTTATCGTTGGCTAGTTTTTGACCGTGAAGTATTTTTTTTTAGTATTTTTTTTTAGCTCCTTACATCAAGTGGCTTCATGCCTTGTCTGGAGCGATTTCCATAAAAACAAAAAACAAACAAACTATGAAGCCATTTCGGGACAGATACTCTAGCCATTATTAGTAAAGCTTGATACTCTGTTTAATTAATATTTGAGATTAGAGTTATCCGTTATCCTACATAGATGGATACTTCAGCTATTAATCTAACATATAAAGTTATTTTGTCGGATTTTCAAAATCAGACCCAAATAGCATATAAAATAACAAATCAAACTTGGCTTCTGACTAACCTAGTTTCATTTGTTATTGTTGTGCCATGTCATTGGTAATATAGTAACATACTCCACTACAATTTATTTTTTAAAATTACTTAGTCCGGCCCAAACGATTGGTAATATAAAACATTTTTAAACCTAAAAATCAACACGGGAGATAAGTCATATTTAAATTGAAGAATAGGAGTTGTTTCCCTTAACAACTAAAATTTTATTTATTTTTCTGTATAAGTTTTAAAAAAATGTACGACAAAAATGAAAAATGAAAATGACTTCACTGCATCTCAGGTAACATAGTGTAGGTACAGCTTATATGTGTGTATATATATATATATATATTTTTTATCAGATGAAACATTTTTTTAATCGATGAAACGGGCGGGTGGAAAAAAAAAAAAATTGCTAAAATTTTCCTTAAGGCCTTATCGTCTGACCCTCTAAGAGGAAACGTCAGAATGATAAATCAAAAACTAAGAAAATCGAATGAGATATGAGGGAAAAAAATTGTTTCAGTTGGAGAAAACGATTGAGAGGGAAAAATAAAAAGTAAATCTGAACGTTATTCGATTTTCTTAGTTTTTAATTTATCATTCTAACGTTTCCTCTTAGAGGGTCAGACGATAAGGCCTTAAGGAAAATTTTAGCAATTTCTTTTTTTTTCCACCCGCCCGTTTCATTGATTAAAAAAATGTTTCCTCTGAAATTTATCCTACGATTTTGTTGTAAGCGAAATTTACTTACATATATATATATATATTTGATTATTTTTATTGGTGATTGCAGCATTCGTTGTTTTTTTTGCTTACTATTATTTCGATTGTCTCACTTCCTAAGTGATTAAGATGCAGAAAATTGCATTATTAGTCGCCCTTAACTTCATAGGACGTATTTTTCGTTAATATATATATTTTTTATTAATTTTATACGTACATAAAAATAATTCATGGACACGTGTTTCTGGCTCACAGCCTTCATCAGCATGGCTAACTTAGACAAGGATCTAACCTTTGAGATTGATGGTCTGTAGTCCAGCGTCTTTACCGTTGGACGAAGACGCCCTGTCTAGAAATATGTACGATTTTTATCACCTAAATATTTAATGTATTTTTATGTAGTTATTTTTATTGGTATATATATATATATATATATATATATATATTTATGTAATTATTTTTATTGGTGATTGCAGCGTTCGTTGTTTTTTTGCTTACTATTATTTCGATTGTTTAACTTCCTAAGTGATTAAGATGCAGAAAATTGCATTATTAGTCGGCCTTAACTTTATAGGACATATTTTTGATTAAATATATATATATATGATATGATGGACTCTCCCGTCGATTGCGACGTATGAGGTTCCAACAACTTTCATTTGTGTTTAGATCGTTCATGACACCTGAGTCCGGCAAGAGACCTGCAAGGAAAGCCGCAGACAGTGCAAGAGTGTGAGTAATCGGATACCAGGTGTGGAGCACTCTCTCTAGCTTTTCGCCTAACTCTGGCAGTTCTCATATTATCCACACAGGTCTCGTTGAATCTTTCCAGTCCAATGCAACAAGCTGCTCGCCATGTCTTCCTGTCTTTTGTACAGTCTTCAAAGTTTTTTGGGGGTACTCCAATTGCCGTCAGCGCATCTTTCAATTTATCTTTGTACCTCAGCAAGGGCCGACCAACATTCCTGTTACCACAAGCTAACTGACTGTACATCAGTGCTTTAGGTATCCTCCCTTCGTCCATTCTTGCTACATGACCAGCCCATCGCAATTGAGACTGCAATATATATATATATATATATATATATATATATATATATTATATCCCATCTGCTTTCAGCTTTTAATCATATATTTTTATATACTTTTCAGTGCAAAATGGGCATGGTTAAGGCTCGGCCTTCATCATTTGAAAAATGAGAATCCAAATGCTGCTGTCACTGCTTTCCAAGCCGCCCTACATCCGGATCCACTTGACCAGTGAGTAAAAAAAAGAAGTTTTACAAAAATTTCTTAATCTTAAGCATCATCTGAAAGAATTTTACCATTTCTTTTCGTCTGACTCTTCAGAGAAAGAAATTAAAAAGAACATTTTTTTGGAATAGTTAATCAACCTTGCTTCATTACTCATAAAAACATTAACATGACTTTTTTTTCTTGTCTGCTCTTCTTCTTCCTCATCCTCAGACCCCCTCCATTCTTTCCTGGCTAAGGATGAGGAAGGAGGGGGGGGGGCAGGTCTTCATTCCCTGCATTTGTCATCTACTCTATTCTTCCCCTGCTCTGACTACTTGGACCCTATTCTTTCCTTCTTTCCACAGTTTCTGTAACTACTCATGCATCTGACCCCTTTTTTTAAGTCTGTTCTTTTATTGCCTCTGTTCATTCATCCCTACATTGACCTATTTCAATCCTTCCCTCTTCTTCCTCTGCCTTGACCTCTGCCTCTTCTTCCTCTGCCTTGACTTCTGCCTCTGCTTTCCTGACTGTGACCTGTATGTTCTTCCCTGGCCTTGACCTATACATGTTTTCCCTTGGCCTTGACCTACCTATTCTTTTCCAACCTTGACCCTTACCTGTTCTTTCTTGGCCTTGACCCCTACCTGTTTTTTCTTTGCCTTGACCCCTGCCTGTTCTTTCCCGGCCTTGCCCTCAACCTGTTCTTCTTAAGCCTTTCACTCCACCTGTTCTTCCTTAACCTTCCCCCCCAACCTGTTCTTCCTTAGCCTTTCCCCCTCACCTGTTCTTCCTTAGCTTTGCCCCCTACCTGTTCTTCCTTAGCCTTTCTCCCTCACCTATTCTTCCTTAGCCTTCCCCCCCCCCCCACCTGTTCTTCCTTAGCCTTGCCCCCCCCCCACCTGGTCTTCCTTAGCCTTGCCCCCCCCCATCTGTTCTTCCTTAGCCTTTCCCCCTCACCTATTCTTCCTTAGCCTTTCCCCCTCATATATTCTTCCTTAGCCTTTATCCCTCACCTGTTCTTACTTAGCCTTGCCCCCCACTTGTTCTTCTTTAGCCTTGCCCCCCCCCCCACCTGTTCTTCCTTAGCCTTTCCCCCTCACCTATTCTTCCTTAGCCTTGCCCCCCACTTGTTCTTCTTTAGCCTTGCCCCCCACCTGTTCTTCTTTACCCTTGCCCCCCCCCACCTGTTCTTCCTTAGCCTTTCCCCCCCACCTGTTCTTCCTTAGCCTTTCCCCCCCCACCTGTTCTTCCTTAGCCTTGCCCCCTCACCTGTTCTTCCTCAGCCTTGTCCACCCCTACCTGTTCTTCCTCAGCCTTGCCCCCCACCTGTTCTTCCTCAGCTTTGCCCCCCCCCCCCCCGCCTGTTCTTCTCATGCCTTTAATTCTCCGTCCTTTTCTGTCTTTTTCGTCAATTGCAAGTTTTCTTTTTCTTGTTCTGCAATTTCTATGTAAATCTAATCTATACATGACATTCTAAATGAAAACTTATTCCCAATAAATTATTTTTTTTTAGAATGATTCATATTGAATTTTATATGGAAATTAAAAGATATTCACGAATCTAAATAAAACTTTTGCCAATATGAAAGTCTTATTCTTATGCGAAAAGAGAATCTCAAATCTGCCATAAAATTGAAAACACTGAAATTCTTTCGCAATCCCAAATTTTAGTGTGAATGCGATGTTTTTGTTGGTTTCTTGAAATTGTTCTTAACATTGTCTTTAAAGTCACGTCTGGGAATGTCTGGGTGAAGCCTATGTCAATCGTGGTAGTTACACGGCAGCTCTGAAGGCGTTCACAAAAGCATCCGAGGTGAGTAACAATTGCAGCTTTTCCTTATAAATTACGAGCATTATTTCAGCCATGATTGGCAAATAGATCGACGTAACTAAATGTACCCACCCGGCGTTGCCTGGGATTCATTAATGTCATTTTAGTTTAAATTTCTTTTAATTTAAAATATTTTTGCTAGGCTGGGAGGATAATATAATTGTGAAAAGACTACATAAAATACGAAGTTAAAACAAAACGAATTGTTTTGGACGACGAAAATAATTTCCAACGCTATTGATAATGTTTACCTATTCATTTATCTTTTTATTATCGCTTATGTTTGAATTCATGTTTTGAAACATGACATAAATCATAAATTTATGATGACGTCATGCCAAAGCTATAATTATCTTTTCAAGGTAAGTTTTTAAGCTCTATTTATAAGAAAGTCCAAATAAGTCAGTTAGTAGAACCTCAGACTGAAGATCTCAAGGTTTCGGTTTTGATTTCTGGTCATGGCATCCGTTTTATTTGTTTTGAATTTGATATTTACTATTAATGCAATATTCTCCATTTCTAAAAGTAGTTAAGATCTCTGATATTTCGAAATGAGACAAATTCCGCAATTTATTTATTACATTTAAAAAATTGTGACAGACAGACAGACAGACAGACGGACAAAATCTCAATTTATATAAGACGAGCAAATATATGCTCCCTCTTGTCGCATATTTTTGCTTGGCTGGGAGAATTATATAATTGTGAAAGAACTACATACAATACGTAGTTAAAGCAAATTAAATTGTTTCGGACTATTAAAATAATTTTTAACGCTCTATTGATGATGTTTACTCATTCGTTTATTTATTTTGTAAATAATAGTAAAGTACCTTATTTATGGATGTCAAGCAGACGACAACTTGGGTAAAATTCAGCAAGTTAAAAAAATTGATCAAAAAAAAATCATGAATTCAAGCGAGTTAGGACAGACGCTTCAGTCTCATGAAGGAATTATTGACTTTCACCAGAATTATATTTGAATGTGGTTTCTTAATTTTTCAAATTTGACTGCATCTTCATCAAAAAAAAATCATGAATTCAAGCGAGTTAGGACAGACGCTTCAGTCTCATGAAGGAATTATTGACTTTCACCAGAATTATATTTGAATGTGGTTTCTTAATTTTTCAAATTTGACTGCATCTTCATCAAAAAAAAATCATGAATTCAAGCGAGTTAGGACAGACGCTTCAGTCTCATGAAGGAATTATTGACTTTCACCAGAATTATATTTGAATGTGGTTTCTTAATTTTTCAAATTTGACTGCATCTTCATCAAAAAAAAATCACATGGTTTCCGTTCAGCATTTTCCAGCA
Organism: Sepiola atlantica; assembly: GCA_963556195.1. Lineage (NCBI taxonomy): Eukaryota > Metazoa > Mollusca > Cephalopoda > Sepiida > Sepiolidae > Sepiola > Sepiola atlantica. Next base: position 99,356,817 of record OY744533.1, on the reverse strand, counting down.
GTTTACGTAACCTGCCTGAATATGCTGATGAAATGTCAGTTTTCGACACGGTCCGTAAACTACAAAAGTACCAAAATAATAATTTAATTAAAAAAAAATATAAGTATTAGTGTTAATTCTGAAAAAAAAAAAAAAAAAAGCAGAAAAGAACCCATTTCACTGTAAGTAATTAAGGTGATTAAAGGATTTATCCATGGTTTGGCATTAACCTAGGAAAATATAAAATGATGATTTAATTTAATAAAAAAAATGTGAGAGGGTAAATGAAAAAAAAAACTCATAAAAGAACCCATTTCACTGTAAGTAATTTAGGTGATTTAAATAAGTATTGTTAAATAAGTATTGTTTTAAATGAAACAAAATGAATTTCTCTATGTTTTGGATGACTGCCCCCCCCCTCCCACTCTATCGTTTTAAGTAGGGCGCGTATTCTTAAAAATAAAAATCACTGCACCAAAAAATGAAAAAAGTAAACGTGATCCAAAAATATTCGTGAAGCTTTTTGCAGTCAGTAAAAGAAAATCCTTCTAGACTTACATTCTCTCTGAATATTGGCCAACTTTATAAGATTTTTTTTCTTTTCAGTTTATTTTTATTTTACTTTTCAAAATAGAATTAACATTAAAGTGTAGTATCTGTTCTGATACTAGACTTAATTTTTTCTCTCCTCGGTCAGTGAAGAAGAAATCCTTCTAAACTGCAGCAATTTTTTAGTTTTGTCCCACTCCGAAATTCTGAAATATGAATGTATAGGAATTTCTGTAAATTAGAATTTTAACATTCAAATATAAATGAACAATATTTGAGGACATTAATGAAATGAGGTATTGTTATTTAAATGTTTCGGACTATTGTCAAGCAACACTTCAGCCATGCTCCTATCTTCTTCAAGTGGCATTTGTCTTTTACTGACTCTAAGCACAAAACTCACCTGAAGAAGGTCGGAGTGAACAGTGACTGAAACACGACACCAACCAAAAAGATGCGGACGATAACAGTCTGAAACGTGTAAGTAATAAATGAACACATTTGTGTCTATTATAATAAAGAAATCAACTTTATTTTTGTACAGTTGGATGCGGAATCCACATACAGTCAATACATGTAAGTAGTTTTCTTTTGTTTTCTCAATCTATTACATTATTACTCGTATCTATGATCGTATATAATTAGAATATTTTATATTCTGTTTCATCATTTGTCTAGCAACGCACATGTTAGAGTCTCTTCTCCAACACATGCGCTGCCATTTTGAATATGTTGCGTTATTGTGGATAACACAAGGTCAGAATATAAAAGGGGGGAAAAGACATTTGTATGCCGGGTGATAATGTTTGGAAGTGAAACCTTGCCAGTGAGGGTTGAGGATATATGTTGCATGGAGAGAAATGATATGAGAATGATACGATGGATGTGTAATGTGAGTCTTAAAGACAGGCTTAGATCTGATGACCTCAGAAAGATTCAATCTTGATAATATAGGGAAATGTGTGCAGCAGAGTAGACTGATAGTATGGCCACGTTGAAAGAATGAATGAGAGTTCTTGGGTCAATAGATGTAGAACAGTTGAGGTAGCAGGGTCAATTGGCAGGGTAAGGCCAAGGAAAACATGGGAGAAATGATAAGGATGGATTTGAGAGAAATAGGGATAAATAAAGACCTGGTCAGAGATTTGTTAGTTCGTAAGTCAATTTCTAAAAACCGTCCAACACATGCCAGATGTTAAACTGAATATGATGACGATGCAACGAAAACATCTTATCACATCTAGCATATGTTTCGCAAACTGATATGTTATGTAATCTCCTCATTTCAGGAAATGGTTTACAGGTTGCCAAACTAATTTCCAAATCTTTCCTATCAAATTCCAGGATTGCGTCCATCAAACAGACACTTGGATTATTCTCAGAATCGGTTCCTATGTATCGGCTCATACTTGAAAAGGAACATAATTATGTTCCTGCTCTGAAAGGTAAGTTTTAATTAATCTTTTACAATCATAAGAAATGATGGACTCTGCCTTCATTTTAACAAGGTTTGTTTGATCTATATTCAAAAATATTAATTTAAAACCACATATATAATAATAAAATACTGGTAATAGAATGAATTTACATTTTTGGGGTCTATCTGATGAGCTTTTTAAGAGAATTTGATCTCTATAATCCTATTATATTTTCTGTGAAATTGTAGGCATTTGTTTTTATATATGTTCTTTGCAAGTTTGTCATAAAATCTATGTGAATAGCTCCAAAACGGAGTTTCTATTTGATTTTAAATAATAATAATAATAATAATAATAATAATAATAATAATAATATATCTATATATTTATTTTTGTAGTCAAACCTTCAGAATTTAAGCTCAATATATATATATATATATATATATATAATTTCTTTGTAATATAGCAGGAAAAATCCCAGCAGAGTGCTCGACCTTAGTTAATAATGTTAAATCCCGAATACAAATCATTCAAAAACCCTGCAGAGTTACTGCCCTTAGACCGCCCGGATGATATCTTTATTTAAATTCCTTTAGGATTGATTTAAAGTCCTTTATCTAGGATTTAAACTTGAATTTTATTAATGTTGTTCCTTTTAACCTTTTTATCTCTTCATAAGTATAATCTTTAAACCAATTTTCTCTCCTTAATTCCTTTAGAAGACATATCATTAAACGCCAAAACAGTAACGGCCAAATATACGATATTTATAATATTGGCTCATGGGATTTATATAGAAATATTTTTTTATTTTTGTTTTTTATATCTCTTTAAATCTCAACTGTTACTTTTCACCCTTTCCCTTTTTTTCAAACTTTATTAAACCTTTAAACTAAAATTAAACAAACATACATAACACTCTAAGCAAATAACACGTCAAAACAAGAGTGACACGTGACTTCACATTTCCGAAACAGATGACAACAGAAGCTGAAGAGAGCCAGATGGCTAAGTTCTTCTGTGCTTGAAATCGACGGTACGAATGTTGTACAAATTTTTTTGTACCAATATATATATATATATATATATATATATATATATATAAATTTTCAGTATTTACCTCAACAGTGCTCGATATGTGAGTAGAGCTAGGTAGTATATATATATATAAAACTCAATGTATGTGTGTGATGTTTGCATGTTCCCTTTAGAAAGAAAGGTTAGAGAATCTACATAAAATCTAAAAATCTATTCTTATGTAAAATTTACCAGGGAAGACAATGGAAGTATTCCTGAATCTCTAAGTGCACCCCTAAAAGGGCTATGAGGACATAAGCTCCTTAAAACTTAAAATATATCCTATTTTTATGAAATTTAAATCGTATGTATAAGATTTTCTGAGGAAGACAATGGAAGTGGTCCCGAATCTCTAAGTGCTTTCCTAACAAAAGGGAGCTATGAGAGCTGAACCTTCTTTAAAGCTTAAAATATATCTTATTTTGATGAAAATTCTATTATATGAAATCTAGTCCAGTATCCACATGCCCTTACCTCTAAGTAACGTATAAGGAAAGAACCCCCTTAAAACTTCAAATATGCATATCTGATTTTGATGATATGTATAAGACACTAATTCAGATTTTTCCAACATTTAAGCTTCTCCCAACTATATTAGGGGGTGAAACGGAAGGAGGGGAGCAGTAAAAATAAAGAAAGTAATAGTGTTGTTATGAGTGAAAAAGTACATATTATTCAATCCCGAGCAACGTCGGGTCTTCTTGCTAGTTATTTTATAATTCCAGCGCATTCATAAATAGACAACAGAAAAGCAGATTCCAGCGATTATTTCATTATTTTCCGGTAAAGAGATTCAGTTTTCACATCCGTTTCCTCATTTATCCAGGCAATCAAGGTTTTCAAGCATATCTTGAATTTTCTAGAACGATAATTCATCAGAAAAAAGAATAAAAAAAGCATCCAAAACAATCCCCAAAGTTGAATGATGGCATTCGCTTCGGAATAAATACAAGTATGGTTCGGAAAAAAGAATCGATCTAAAGGAATGTTTTCTTAAGTAAATTTTGGGGGGACTTTTTTTAGATGCTTTTTCTGGGTTTTTTTTCTGGCGAATCATTGTTCTAGAAAATTCATGATATGCTTGAAAACCTTGATTTTCTGGATAAATAAGGAAACGTTCGTAAAAAATGAATTTCTTTCCTGGAAAATAAAGATTAAAAAAATGGTACTTGATGTTTCCTTGCTAAACTTTGACTTACTTATTTGAAACTCACCACATGCTAAAAAAAAAAAAATTTCCGACACTTATCACAGTCTTGGGCCAGTCTTTCAGCTGTCAGGAGTAGCATGCCAGTCTCAACCCTTATCTAGTCGGTCCATCTCTTTGGCGGTCGTCCTCTTGATCTTTCTTGAATATTCGGTTAAACATCCGTTTTACATCTGTCGTGCTACCAGATCAGGCTGTCTGACAATACCGGCTTCCTGACCAAAAATGCACCAAACATTGATGTTATTGTTTTTTTTCCTTTGCAAAACGCAATCATGTTCTGCAAAGCTAAAAACAAAAACAGCATTTTTCCTCTACAAAACAATCAAACTAAACACCATGAATAAATACTTAAACATATAAAGAACTTGGAGCATAAAAACTTTCACCAAAATGATCAGATTCGGCATTAAATAAGCCAAAAAGGGTTGATATGCCGTAAAACAAACGAGCAAACTCTTTGTGGTTAGCAAAGTATGACATACCCGAGCCAGGAATGGATTCATAAAGAAACAGAACCTGAGTGAAATGGCTAGTTATACCAAAGACCTCCCATTACTTCCTGATCTCTTTGGCAGAAGAGCTCACTGCTCATTTGCATGCTCATTTGCATGAGTGCAATGTCACTGGCAATAAAAGGGGAATGTTTTGAAGGAAGCGAGCGACTATGAGTTGGTGATTTGAGTTGGTGACTACGTTGGTGTGTGCCCTGGATGAAAGACTGTTCGGAGAGACATCATTTGGTAGAGCAAGACCGTGGTAACATTTTGTTGCGATAAGGAGTACGGACACGAGGAAATCAGGAGAAAGAAAAATATAATTATACACTTTTACATGCTGGCATATGCTGGGTGGCTTTAAAATTGATTTCCAAACTAACTATTATGATGTTGATTAGACCTCTTTTGGGAAAAGGTCGGGTAACATATAATAGAATATATCAAGAGTCGTACACAGTCCAAACGGTGACTTGGATAACATCTCCTCTCGTCTCGTGACGAGAGTTGCCTCTCTTTCATGCCCTTGGAGCATCTCATTGTCCAACCTCAGGAAGGGGTACTAGCTTACTCCACATCATTAACCAATCTTTGTCTAGGTCTTTATTTATCCCTCTTTCTCTCAAGTCCATTTCTTATCACTTCCTCCCATGTTTTCTTAGTCCTTCCCCTGTTAACTAAATCTGCTACCCCAACTGTTCTACATCTACTAACCCAAGAAATCCCATCCATTCTTTCAACGTGGACAAACCATCAAAGTCTCCTGTTCTGCACACATCTCTCTATACTGTCCAGATTTAATCTTCCTCTGAGGTCATCAGATCTAAGCCTGTATTTAAGACTCACATTACACATCCATCATATCATTCTTATATCATTCCTCTCCATGCAATGCATGTCCTCAATCATACATCATCACATTACATACACGTGCTTGATAGACTCTTCTCTTTGTCAACAGTGGTAATGCTCTGCTGGTTAGTAATGGCAGAAGTTCCCTGAACTTACTCTATCCACTCCTAACCCTTGCAATCGCACTAGCATGCATCTGCTCCACCCTGTGCTCCAGTGGTTTCACCAAGGTAACAAAACTTCTCAACAACCTCAATAGCTTCATCATCCAAATATACTTTCTCCACATCCGAGTTCTCATCCATCTCCATTGTCTTACACTTCTTTCACATAAACTGGTTAAACACGCAGATTGAATTGTAAAAATATCCATTCTTGCTTTGTTTTTTTTTTCTTGTTTTTTTTTTCTTGTTTTTTTTTCTTGTTTTTTTTTCTTGTTTTTTTTTTCTTGTTTTTTTTTTCTTGTTTTTTTTTTCTTGTTTTTTTTTCTTGTTTTTTTTTCTTGTTTTTTTTTTTCTTGTTTTTTTTTTTCTTTTTTTTTTTTCATCTAATTTTCTGATATGATTTTCTCTAAGGAATTGGTGAAACATTATTATTGCAAGCAAAGTTATTCATATCAAAATTTCTTGACCGTCGTGTTCTTGATGCTTGCGAAGAAGCTGTTTCCCATCTCACCAGGTAAGTTTGTCAATTAAAAAAATTAAAAAAAATTTTACACAACAAATATTTAAAAGGTAAATACTTTGTAAATATTTGTTGTGTAAAAAAGCATTATTTTAAATTAGTTGAATCCGTGCAGAGGCATTGCAGGAGAAAAAATCGAAGAACCAAAGGAACTCATGCTCCCACCTCTGAACCCCATACAAATTTTTTTACTCGATAATTTTATTTAACTATCAATATTAATCGTAGTGTTGTGCAAGTGTTAAATTTATAAATAATAATGAACATCAAAACATTGGTATTATTTCATAACTAAAAAAGATGGCGAACGGTTTGTTTCACATTGGATTTGAAGACGACCATGTTTTAGTCTTTAGGGAAGCATTCCCGTGGTAATCTGTTCTACAGATGAGAAGTTCTTGGAAAGAAACTTTATTCATGGAAACTCTATTTGATGTTAGGGAGACGAAGAGAGAAAGTAAAGTTCTTTAAAGCTGTGGTAGTAAGACGTGTTCTTGCTGTGAATGTTTTACAAAGAGGAACCAAAGATCGGAGCTCAGTTGAGCCCCTTCCATGGAAATAACGATAGAGTAGAGAAAGACTAACAGTGGCTGTAGAGAACAGAAGAGATCATCCCCCACTAGATTTCAGAATCGATTTTGAACGTCGAATCAATTTATTTGATTTTATAAGCTAATATACCTGGACTGGTGGTTCATCACAATTTTATATAATTTAATTTGATATTTAAGGTGCTGTAAGTGTCCCGGACTCCGCAGTGGGTAACACTAAGCAACGTCTTACGCCTGTTCTCCATGCGGTCCGATCCAAAGGAGTTGATATCAGTCATGCTTCATGCAGTCATATTACTTCTTACGCACTGAAACTAGGTCTTCTTTGGTCTACCACGCCCTCTAGTGCCTGGGGTATCCAAGCGTGTTATGGAGTTAATGCACATTGCCAAACCAGCTGAGACGCCGAGTGCGTAAGGCATCCAAAATCCCACCAATACCAAGCTTCCGATTGTAGCGTTTCTGTTTTGTTGGTTGTTATTGTGTTTCCATTCGTGTCCGACTCGCGGGGTAACGGCTTCACATAACAATTCAAGTAGGAACACAGAAATAAATAAGAGAGACAAACAGTTGATGCGTGCGCTCCGGTCGCTTCCTTCGTAAGAGGTCGATCGACACGTAAGCATTTATTTATATAGCATGAGAAATATACAAGGGAGATAACTACATAATGACTAATGTAAGGGAGGTAATTAGGATACTACTGGGTGATTCATAAGTCACTTCACTTAGCTATTTAAAATGTCATTTACAATTGAAGAGCGAATTTTTATTGTTATTCATATGGCAAATATTGATGAATCTCCCACACTTGTTGAAAGGCAATGGAAACATGATGTGAACAGAAAGCCTCCTTCGCACAACACCATAATCAATCAAATATGCTACAAAGAGTCGTAAATTCTTTGCAAAAAAGAATGGAGCTATGCATGCAGAACGAAGGTGGACATTTTGAAAATTTGCTGTAATTTTAAACTCCCATAAATGAATTTGTTGAATAAACTTTCTGTTTTGTATTACCGTATTTTTTAACTTTAGAATTTCAAAAATAAATAGCTAAGTGACTTATGCTCGGGTGTAAACATTGTTGCCGTTTCCAAATGCACGAAAGGCACGACACTACACCGATGAAGCACGCTTGAACGGAATTTAATTGCAGCGTATCTTACTTTTTCAGCTTGGCCAATGAGGATTGAATCCCTAGACGAGCTTATGTAGGGATCGCTGCTAAACCCCATCTAGCTACTTCTCACTACTTCAAATATGCCTCTTTCTCCTAACACCTGATGCTGCTTGGCCAACCATAACCTTTAGTATCTCAGTCCACCTTAGCTCTCTAACATGTAGACAACACCCTGAGTATAGATGGCACTGCCGAAGGAAAGTTGTGTTTATTTATTTAAAGTTTTCTTTGTGTTATTCTATTCGATAACTTTGATATAATAAAGAATTATCACCCTTGGAAATGGTAGGATGCCCGGAGAGAAAGTAAACACAGATCACGGCTTCAGACTGTTAATATGTCAATCACGTCTAGTGGCAAATTAATTCATTAATTCATTCTGTGTTCAGTTTTAATAAATCTGTTAAACGTTTATCTTGATAGTTCATCCATTTTATTTACAAGTTATTATTTATTATAACCTAAATTACGAGGATATAAAAACTTTTCATTTTCCTTTCAGAGCGGCTGGTCAGCGGCCAGATTTGTCATGCTTATGGAAACTGTTGGGGGATGCTTGCACTCTGCCGTATATTGTACACAGAAAGAATTTCAGGTAAGTCATAAAAAAAATTCTTATATGAATGCTCTTGACAATTATGGTTGTGGAGTCTGAAGATATAAATTCCGACTCCGATTCCTAGGATTTCAAAAAATCTAATTCTGACTCCTTATTTTAATCAATATTTCTGTTGATTCTTTGGAGATTGAAAAAGCTGACGGTACTTATAGCTGACGCACCATGTTTCCGTGACTTCGCCTCATTAATGTTCGGGCAGGTCTCAGAATCGCTCGAGAGTTGACGAAGCTATTAACCAAGCAGCCGATAACTTTTGAAAGAAATAATTCGCATTCAATAAAAAAAAAATGAATTTCTATAGTCTCTGTCAGCTCGTTGAATCTCCCGAAGGACTAATTGAGTTTTTGGAAAAAAAATGTAAATTGAAAAAAAATTGAAAGAAAAACATTTGCTTAACAAATCAAACAAAATCATCTTTTGAAACTTTCCGGTGCACAAACAAAAAAACATTTTATTTAAAAACATTTGATTAACAATGGTTCCTTTGACAAAAAAGTAAACATCTAATTAATAACAGTCGTTTAACTATAGTTTGTTCGTTCTTTATTTTTATATATGTATTTTACTTTTATTTTTTTTGTCGTAATGCCAGTTTTCAATTTAGCGTTTGGCAGTTTTCGCGCCTCGTTTTCCCTTCGTCAACTCTCGGGCGCTTCCATAATCTGCTCGAATGTTGACGACACAAAGTCACAGAAACATGGACCGACATGCAGAAATGTTAAACTAATGTAAACAAGCATCTCGCTGCACAACTCCCAATTTAGGATGACCCCCAAAACTTTCACCCTTTTTCTCAGTAGCCCTTACGTCTACAGTGGCAACTTGCCTTGTTAGGGGTGAACTTTGTTAAAAAAAAAGTAGAACAATAAGACAAAAGTCCCCATCATTTTTGTGAATCGACTCTCGGTTATTTTTCGCTATATTCTTTAAAAAAAATAATTGTTTTCTTTCTGTTAAAAATTAATATCCTCCGAAAATATTTAAATTTTTTTTGTTTTTTTATATTTTACAAGGAGATCATTTTAGTAAAATATTTTTGGAGGATATTAATTTAAAAAAAAAAATATTTTACAGGGAGATTATGATACCTTGCAAGTTGTTACACGCAAATACCAAAAACCCCGAAGAGAAAACAGGAGTGTCGAAAGGTGTTTTATTGGAACTTGGTTCCAGGTGAGTTCTTTCTTTGACTTTTCACACAAATAACAAAGAAGTTAATATAAAAGTATACACCCTTAAGAAGCCATGTCATAAAGCGTCAAAATAATAATATTTCTACGACTGCTAATATTAAAAATAATAAACACTGATAGATGATCATCGATACCCAACGTTTTCATCTTCTGTTCTGGTCATGTCGTCTCTTGTATTGGGGATCGCTGAGGGCACGTGCACTGGTCCACAAGTTGTGTTCAAAAACAAAATTAAAAAAGACTCGCATAAAAAATACACAAACACAGATATACAAACATAGATATGTATATATTGGGTAAATGACTTGTTGGTAACGGGCGTGTGTGTGTGTGTTGTTGGGCCCCTGCCGCTAGCGTCCACGTCTGAGTTAAGTTCCAGTATATCAGCTAAGACCTAACTGTGATCATTTGCCTGTCGAGGAAAATCATTGTCCACTCGTCAGCTCATCTCATCGCCTGCTCAACCCGATCTAAATCTCTGTCGAACTCTCACTCAAACAACTCTGACTGACTCTCGTCTGCTCCGTCTCCTAAATATATCCACCTTTGACCAGAATTCTTAGGTGTCCGGTCCCTTTCTCAATCACTTTCCACTCGTCATCGGAAATGACTACATCTCAGTCGTTCGCTATCGGATCACCCAGAGTTGTCCGGGAGCAATAAATGTAAATTACACTATTACATTTAAATCTTTTTGGACTATTTTAATTATCAACATCATTTCTCTTCATATTATTGTGAAATCTGATAGGGAAAACGGAATTACCCGGCATCAAGAATTTCATTGTTTTGTTCTACACGACGTTGTCCAGGAGCAATAAATGTAAGATTACAGTATTACATTTAAAAAGGAATAACTCCAGTAATTGAATTACATTATTATTTTTTTCAACACATTAAAACAGGAGAGAGGCATGGGCTGGGTGGAGGAGAAAGACAGGTTGGGGAGAGGGACGAAAAAATCGGGGAGAGGGAAAGAGAGACAGATAAAGAGGAGGAGAGAGATAGAAGTTTTAATATAAAGTTGTTGCACACGCAATTCAACTTCTTCTATTTTGTTTTATATGGCCTCGGGCAATGCCGGGTAGCCCTGCTAGTCTATTATATAAAGGGAAGTGTATGTGTGTGTATGTCCAGCTAAAAGTCAAAAACTACCAAAGAAACACCAACAAAGTTGGTATATTCTTGATCAGCGTTGATCGGAATGAATAATATCTAAAAAAAAATTTTAATCTCTATTCTTTGAACCTAAACTGCCGCCGATTTCGTCAGGGGGTGTTGATTTTTTTTGTAATTTTTTCATGTACTAACTAAAGGGAAGTAACTCAAGTAATCTTTAAAAAGTGTATCTCCATAGAAAGGGCGGAGAAGAAAGAAGGGTTTGAAAGAGGAAGGGAGACCAGGGAAGAGAGAGATAAAAGTTTTAATAGAAATATGTTATTCTTTTGTTCTGGGCAATGCCAGGTAGCCCTGCTAAGTCAATATAAAAGCAAGTGCAAAGTTGAAACTTCCTCTTTTCTTTCGCTACCAGCTTGACTAAAAGACCCTGATGTTAGCTGTCCATTTTCATTGCCGACATCTCTTTTTTCCTCTTTCTACTTTTCACAGCGCTCATGTCTGGGAAGACTAATATTCTTTTGTATGATTTTTGTATTGTCTTTATTGTTTTAGTAAGCACTAGATACCAATAGATATATATTGTTATTCCCTTTGCGAATTGTAAGCAACTTACACATCCTTTTAAATCCTCGTATTATTTTTGTGATTTATAAAATATTCATTTTTATTTATATTTGATGTATATTTTGTCATCATTCTTTCTCGTATTTATCCATATCCTTTATTCTGTAATTTTTGTTGAAAAACAACACATTTTCATTGCACCTATACGCATTTGGTAAGTTGTGAGCTCCACATGAAGTTATATAATCTTGTCACCGATTCCACAGACGCATCTTAAGAATATCCTGTTTATTATTTTAAGAATTCTTTGTTTTGTAAATGTTTTATAAAGAATAATTTTCTGATATGATGTTACGTTAACCAGAATAACTTTCTATTGTCCCTGGCAGATGTTACGGACGGGCGTTGAAAATTTACCCAGAATGTACTTCTCTCTGGCATGACCTGGGTGTCAACTTCCTTTACCAGTCGCGTGAACTGATTGATCGCTACAATGATGAGGACCAGATCGATCGTTCGGAGGTGAAAACCAGGCTGCAAAAATCCGTGGATACGTTGAAGCAGGCCATAACTCTTGACCCGCAGAACTGTAAACATTGGGATGCATTGGGAATTGCCCTCTGTTCAGAAGGTGTGTGATTTATTCTTTCTCATTATTTCTCTGTTTAATTCTTCCTTTTCTAACCGATTATTAATTATCTTTAAATCTTAGCATAAATCTCAATCCTGTCAAGGCTGACAATAGCTGTAGCAGATGTTTTCTGGTGCTTTCTGAAAATGGGACCCAAATTAAAATTTATTCAATCTCTTCTTTTATTATCGTGACATGCTAGTGACATGCCATAGAGCAGGGGTTCTCAGTCATTGTAAGAAGAGAAGTGTTATAGTTACGTAGACGGCTGGCCCCATTCCTCCGCTCACGGGAACACATGTGGTTGCGCCAACACAATTTTTTGAAGATGTTATTGTTGAAGCAAGGTCAAGTTATGGACTGTAATTTCATTATTATTTATTTATCTGGGTTGAAAATTCCTTCCTAACCAGGAGGGTTGGGCACCCTTGCTCATTAAAGGTATTTCACCCAGGGACCCCATTTAAGCTCTGTAAATTTCCATTTTGGCAGTTCAGTGTTAACCTGGTAATGCTTTGTCATTCAGACTCAGGAATTGCTGTTTTTCTGTCAGACCCAAGTTGTCTTGGGAGGACGTGATAGGAGAGCCTTGGGTATGGATTCCGTTGGGGATCACCAAAGACAAGAATGAAGAGAAAGACTTAGATCGAGACTGGACAATCAGGCCCCACCCTCATCAGATTCAACAAATAAACCGGTTGATGATGATGATGATGATGATTTAACAAATACATTGAAGACATTGCCAAGGCTGCCGCAAAGAAGGTTGGCTCCCTCTACCATGCTAGTAAACTCCTCACACCTGACATTATCCTCTATCTCTACAAAGCCACCATCTGCCCATGCATGGAGTATTGTTGCCACATCTGGGCTGGTGCATCATCTACTACTCTCTCCCTCCTTGACAAGGTCCAAAAAAGAGTCGCCAACCTAATAGGTCCCTCACTGTCAGCCAAGCTCCAGTCCCTGTCCCATCGCCGCAATGTAGCATCCTTATGTTTGTTTTACAAATACTTCAATGGATTATGCTCCGATGAATTGGCTACTCTGGTGCCCCCTCGACGTAAATTCATGAGACCAACTCGACAATCAACTAAATCCCATCCATTCACTGGGGAGATCCCCAGATGCCGGAGAGCTTTCTACTCAAATAGCTTCTTTCCTCGTGCTGCTGGCCTCTGGAACTCCCTCCCCGACCCCTGTTTCCCCGACAGTACTGACATGCAGAAATTTAAAATTAATGTAAACAGACATCTTGCTGCGCAGATCCCAGTTTAGGTTGACAACTCCCAAACCTTCTCCCCTTTTCTTTCTTCTCAGTAGCCCCTTATGTCTACAGTGGCGGCCTGCCTTGTTTGGGGTGAACTACGTTAAAAAAAAAAAAGAAAAAAAAAGTTAAAAAATTTTTCTTCATCGCAGACTTTATTAACATTTATTCATGTTCGATTTATATCATAAGAAGTTACTTTCTTTAAATGTTTTAAACGTCTGAAATGAAATGAAATATATACAATTGTTATAATTTAAAGAAGATAAGTTCATTAGTTTTAAGTAGATAACCGTTTTTAAAATCTCACTATAATTTAATTAATGAATTTAATTAACCATGTTAGATAATCATCTTAATCCATCAAGTAAATAGCATTCTTATTAAAATAATCAGCTTTCTACCAAAAATATATTTTTAGCATCTTAAAAATAAAAACTATTCTGAAAGTGAAAATAATGTACTCAAAATTTTTATAATCGAAAAAATTACTTATCATAAAATTAATTAATTAATGAATACTGAAAATCTAATTAAAATTAAATAATTCTCTGAGTGTTGGTATTTAAAAAATCTGGTATTTCAAATTACCCATCATTTTCATGGTACCTAGTATGATGGGACTATGGTTACCGGAATGGACTATTGGTATGGTGTGCCATGTTCCAGTTCTATTTGGTAGAGATGGGAGTTTTTTACTGAAAGAAAAATATGGTATTCGTCAGGAGTATGGTTCCAGTTCAGTCCTAGGTCTTACCTCCTGCAGGCTGCCTGAGATGCACTTAAGGGTAATGCCCACGAGTCTGATCACGACAAATATTTCACCCATCTAGAGTGTCCCCTTTTTGGTGGAACTGAATTCCTTCACATTAACCCAACACCATGTCTCACTTTGCTGTAGTGGCAGCTGGCGGGTAAATATACTTAAATAGATTGGTTTTCTCAAAAGACAATTTTATACTTATTCATAATATAACTGCAGACTTCACTAATAATAAGGCAATTAAATTTATTTTAAAATATTTTTATTTAAAAAGTCGTAATTAAAGTAAATTATACCGTAATTAAATAAAAAAAAAATGAACAATTATTTTACCAAAGAAACATCAAAAGAACGTATGGCTAATTTACTTTGAATTCTGAACATCTTGCTAATTGTTTTTGTTGTTTTCTGCTGTTTAGACATAACCCTTCCTACTGACAAAAAACGATGCCAAAATAAAGAATTAGAACAGAATGGAGACTCAAAGTTTTATTCTTGATATTTTTTTCATTGTTGTCACTATTTTAAGAAGTTAATTGTCAAAAATGAAAGAAATGAATCCTAAAAGGTTTCAACATTTTTAACTCCTTAAATAAGATAATGATCAAGTCACAAATTGATCAACTTCTTTTTAGTGGCATAATTTTAATGTGATGTGGAGTAATAACTAATTATTACACAAGAAAATGGCTTCCGTATCATCATCATCATCATCATCATCATCACCACCACCACCACCACCACCACCACCACCACCACCTCTTCTTCTGAGGGAATCCATACCCAAGGCTCTCCTATCACGTTTGATCACGTCCTCCCAAGACAACTTGGGTCTGCTGGCACGTTCATCTGTCGGGCTTTAGCAATCCAGCCATTGTTGCGCTTAACGTGCTCCAACAAATGCAATTTGCTCTTCTGCATGACGTCCCCTAGGCTTTCCAAATTGACCTGCGCGAGCAGAGACCCAAAAGGCATGCTCTGAAATGCTAAATAAAAAAAAACTGAAACAGAACAGAAAACTGAGGAAGGAAAAAACAAACAAAAACAACACCAAAACTAAAATTGTCATACTGCCCACCTCTACTGTTTGGCATTAACTTTCTCTAGTAGAAACTCTGATACAATACCTGCGACTTGGTAGGTTCTTATCAAGTGACACACATTATGTCCCTTAACAGGCGTCACATGTTTAGTAGAGTCAGTCATGTTTTCCACAATGAACAAAAACAAGTATGTGTGGAAAGTTATCTAATAATTTCAGACTCATTATCATATTATAAAGCATTGTATGTCTTTTAAAAAAAACAAAAAACAAATATGTGTGGAAAGTTATCTAATAATTTCAGACTCATTATCATATTATAAAGCATTGTATGTCTTTAAAAAAAAAAAAAAAAACAAATATGTGTGGAAAGTTATCTAATAATTTCAGACTTATTATCATATTATAAAGCATTGTATATCTTTAAAAAAAAACAAAAATCAAATATGTGTGGAAAGTTATCTAATAATTTCAGACTCATTATCATATTATAAAGCATTGTATGTCTTTAAAAAAAAAAAAAAAAAAAAAATTTCTGAATTTTTTAGATGAGGATTGATAATTTGGATTATTTGAACTACTGTTCTCATCTTGGGTGTTATCTATCCCCGTGGATTAAATAAAGGGTTCCGATCGAAATTAAGTCCAGATTCCCGAGTTCAACAGAAATATTCCTGAGTTCGAAGAGATACACCTGAAGAAGGCCGGAGGTTACAGCGGCCGAAACGTTGTGAAGATAACACCCAAGATGAGAACAGTAGTCCGAATAATCCAAATACCCCCCCCATAAACATATTGATGTGAGTTAATCTTTTTCATTTCAGATTGTTTCAACCCAAAATTAGCTCAGCATTGTTTCATCAAATCCATCCAAATCGAAAACAATGTAAGAAACACGAGAAATATTTTTTTGTTTTTTTGTCTCGTCTTAAAAACATTTTAAAAATAATCCTTTTCAGATCGTGCTTATTTCTCCATCTTATTTGATAATGTTCTTGTTTGCGGGTTAGTTAATGTTCATGCCTGTGTATCTCTCAACACTAGGTCACTAAAAGGTTGACGACGTTTCAGCTTCCTATCTGCGTATGTCCCAATTTTTCTAACGACTCCATTCTCTGCGACTGTCAAGGTTGATTTTTAGGTGTGTTCTCACATTTCTAAGAGGCTTTCTCTGTCCGTCGGACATGTTTCAGTTTCAAATTTAAATAGTGAAATGCACGGAATGAATGAACGCATCTTTCGTTCAGATGCAATCTGTATACGAGGCTTCGTCTCTCACTTTTAATTTTCAAAGATTTTCTTTTGTTTCTCACTATTAGTTTTGATGACAACGTCATTAATTATATACCAAATAACTTTATTTTGTGTCGGCGCAAATACAGCTAATAAAGAAAGACTTTAATTTTTATAAAAGCTGTTGTATTTCTGCGTTACTGGTCTGATAAGAATGTTGGCTCAACGAATCAAAAAATAAATTAAAGTGATTCCTAATAGCCAAAACAATAATAACAGAGTCAAAGAGTTTATGTAAAAATTGTCCAAATTTATTCTCTGCAAAAAAATTTAAAAAATGATATAATGGACTGGATTCAACTACTTGGTTTCAGTAACCATGGCAAGCAAGTCTTTCAAGATTATTGCTTGTTATTGTCCTGAAAAAGAAAAGTTTATCACATGTGAAATTGGAAATAAGATTTGTCTTGAAAAAGACAGTTTATTGCATATAGTAGTTGAAATTAAAATATCATTTTAGTCCTTAAAGGGACAGTTTATGGTTTGCAGTGTAATAACTGTGAAAATGTCTGTAAAGCAAGCTGCTACGAGTAAAGTCGCCATGGTAACCTTGAATAGCTTTAGCTTTGGGTACTGCTCCTGTAGGATCATGGTAGTTGGTTGAGGTCTGTGTTTCAGTCGAAATCTGTCCGTGTCCGAAATGTGCCTTATTATTTTTTTGTTCTACTTTAATTCACCCCAAACAAGGGACCACATTGCCATTGAGACGTAGGGGGCTACTGTGGATTAGGGGACCAGATTTATAGGGGCATCCTAAGTGAGGAGTTTAGCAGCGAGAGTTTATTTACATTTACATTTCTGTATGTTGGTACAGTCAGGGAAACAGGGAGCAGAGAGGGAATTCTAGACTAGCAGTTCGAGGAAAGAAGCTATTAGAGTAGAAAGGCGTCAGGCATCTGGGGACCTCCACAGTGAATTGATGGGATTTAGCTGATTGTCGGGTGTATCTACGTTGAGAGGGCACCAGAGCAGCAACTTCTTCGGAGCACATTCCATTGAAGTACTTGTAAAACAAGCACAGAAATGTAATATTGCGGCGATGGGACAGGGGTTGGAGCTTGGTAGATAGTGTGGGACCTATTAGATTAGTGACTCATTTTTGGACCTTGTCTAATAGGGAGAGACTAGTGGTTGGTGCACCAGCCCAAATGTGACAACAATACTCTATGCATGGATGGATGGTGGCTTTGTAGAGATAAAGGATATCGTCAGGTGTAAGAAGTTTTCCAGCACAGTTTTGGTAGCTTACTTTCTTACAGCAGCCTTGTCAGTATCTTCTATGTATTAGTTTCAATTCATGTTACCTGAGAATGTTAGGCCGAGAAGTTTAAATGTTGGACTCTCGGGTAGGGTGCTATTTGCCATGGCAATCGGTTGTTAAAGGAAAGAAATTCTATAGTATTCGGGCTGCTGCTTTGATGTTTCTGCTTGTTTGAGAAGGAGATGTATCGTGTGAGACAGAAGAATGTTTATTTATGGCGCATACTTTTGGTTTGTCGAGATGATTACTTTTGGTGAAGTCTCCAGTGTTTCGTTTGCTGACCTGATGTGCAGAACGCACCGATAATAAATTGTTCGTGTCATATAGATGTGGTTCGTTAAGCTAATCTCTTCCGGTTAATTTGTCAGAGTATGTTGAATATGGCGTTACCAAAAAACTGAATATTTAACAATTCCTTCATCAGTGTTGACACGCTCTACCAATTTGTACTGCTAGTTTTTCGATTTTCTAATCTGAGGAATTATTTTTATCAAGATGCCTGTTTGTAAGAATGCAGGGAAAAGTTGATTCATGCCTATTTTATTTGTTTAAAGTGAACATTTGCAGCTTCAACTGAAATTTAATGTTGGCTTGCTGATTTCTTTTTAGGGTGGATTATTACATAACTTCTGACTGAAAATGTTTTTTTTAAATGCTATTTATATTTTCTTCATGTCATAGTTATCATTATTATTAATGTCATTATTATTATTTTTATTATTATTTTTATTATTATTATTATTTTTTTATTATTATTCTTAAAATTTTATTATTTGTTTTTATTATGATTTTTATTTTTATTATTTTTATTATTTTTAACCTTATAACCTGCTGTAATTAAACAAATATTGTTATTTTGTAGAATGCTGTTGCTTGGACCAATTTAGGTGCACTTTACCTAAAGAGTAACAATTTACAGGTAAGATAATTTTCGAAACAGTTTTTCATGGTAAACAACTGATGATCTCTTAAAATAGTGTTAGAAACTAACTAATATAATAACTGTAAAAAATAAATTGACTTACATGAGTGATTTTCCACTGGAAGACTTGAGACTATAAGTTTTTTTTTTTTTTGTTTTTTTTTTATATAATTTTTTGTTTTTTTATATATATAGTTTTAATGGTTGAGAAACTTCCGAGACTATATATATATATATATATATATATATATATATAGATATATTGTGTGTATTTAGGCATCATTTTTTCATTAATGCATGTGTTGTTGAAAACGACAGAACTCTTCTGTTTAGTAATTCCTTTTTTTATTTTTTCCATTCGTCGAATGATCTTTTTAACATTGAAATGGAATGAATTAATGTAGGATCCGTGTGTTTGACTAACGTTTTTGATTCTCTCCGGAATCATCTTCAGGTCTTTAATGATAATTATTAGACTAGACCAAATTAAATCAGCCACTATTTTAAATTAAAATTATTAAAAAAAATAAGAATAATAATAATAAATAAAATTAATAAATAAACGAAGAACTGTTTCAATCGTCACATTTCAAAATGTAGACGTCCGTCTTTTACGTGAACGGTTTGCCGGCGTATTTTTTAAGAAATTCCATTCTTTCACTCGCTTTTTATTCATTTTTGCCATTAAAGACCTGAAGATGATTCCGGAGAGAATCGAAAACGTTAGTCAAACACACGGATCCTACATTAATTAATTCCATTTCAACGTTAAAAAGATCATTCGACGAATGGAAAAAATAAAAAAAGGAATCACTAAACAGAAGAGTTCTGTTGTTTTCAACAACACATGCATATATATATATATATATATATGAACATTTTTATCTCATGAAAAGAATGTCAGCATTCTCTGTCCATGATTCTGCTACGTAGAATTTAAAGTCACCTTGGACAAAACATTCAGACGATATATAGACGAACACATCTTCTAACTGTCCATTTACATGGCTTGTGACACTTTGATATATTTTTCCAATAAATTTGATTTGATTTGATACACATTAATGCTAGATGGTTTGAATAATAAAAAGAAAGCCCTGTCACTTCCATTGGTGCCAATTGGGAAACTGAATCGGTGAAGAGAGAGGGAGAGAGAATCTATATTGATGTTGTGGTTTGTGACACAGTGTTGACACGTGTACGTATTGGCCACACAAGACTGACCCACATACACCTACTGGGAGGAGAGGAAGAGCCTCGGTGTAACTACTGCAACGAAGGACAAACAATAAAACGCATATTACTTGAATGCAAAAAATATACATATATACGCAGTAAATACTACAAAGCAACTAATATTAAAAAATTATTTGAAAATATAGCCCCGTCTCAAATGATAGGGTTGCTCAAAGAAACCAACTTGTACAATAATATTTAATTTAAAAAAAAATTTTTTTTTTTAAAGTTTGACCTTAGATGACCTTATAAGGGTTGAAAGGTCGTTAAAACCCAACAAACAAACAAACAGCTTGCTTGTCACTGTGCATGAATGTTTTACATGGTGAGAGGAAGGGCAAACGATGAGAAGTAGTGGTAGGAGTTAAAAGATGTTATTAAAAAAGGAGAGAGAGAAAAATAGAGGATAGAAAGTGGAGGAAAAGAGAGAAAGGGGGTGGCAAGCGGATAAAAAAAAACGATTATTATCAAGTAAGAAATATATATATTTATTTGAAAATGGATGATGTCAGAAAAATGAGTTTTATTATTTTCAAAAGTTGCCAAAGAAAGTGTAACAGTTGTCTAAGGTTGTCTACCGCTCGGCGGCTGCCCTTGTGGTCAGATCTCCAAATTGTTCAGAACAAAAGCCAGTTGACGAAACTTATCAACCAGAGCCCGTGGTGATCCTTGCGTTTCACCTGGGTTGCATCTTGTATTGGCTGCAAAGGTAGTTTCAAAGGAACTGCCAATTCTGTTTGTGACTAACAACAGATTTATTAAATTGAGTAAGAAGAGTGTCACAAGGGGTGAGTATAACAATTCATTCCGGTTCTTTAAGTTGAAATGTGGATGAATAGTCTTCAACCTTCTTTTTACACTGACTGATGGAGAGCTGAGAGTTTTCATGACCTGATTATGATTTATTTGTGGTTCAAGGTTCTTCTAAGTATTTGCTCAGGGTGCTTATACACAGAGGGCTCAAGAACGTGATAACCAGTCTTCACAAAATTAGACTCCTAACTCTCTTATTTTCCTAAGTTGACTGCTTATATCAAATTCCATTTCAGACCAAAGTAGGTTGGGTCGGAGAGAACCCGAACCCCTAACCTCCAGCTTTTCTTTCCCTCCTTCTCTCATTCAATGAGATCCAACTACGTCTCCCTTCAGTTTCTAATAAATCCCTTTTTTGGGTCTACATCTTTTTACTCCCACTTGCTCTGGCCTCCATCTCCTATCACTGCCTTCTGCAATCCTCTAATGCCTGGGGAGTGCGGGTTTTCTCCAACAAAAAAAAAAATATTCATTTTTTTTTTTCGTCTATGTGCCCCCCCCCCTTTCTCACGCTTACTTCTTTTGGTACTTTCACAGATTAGGACGCATGCTAACTTTGACCCTAACCTTAAACTCTAACTCCCACCCTAACCCTAACGACAGGGTCAAAGTTAGTGTGGGTCCTAATCTGTGAAAGTACCCTTCTTTTTACTTTTATTCCCTCTCTATTTCTGTATCTCCCTTCTATCTTATTCTTTTCTTTATTATTTTTTCAATTCTTTTTTTAAAAACTAATTTCCCTAAAACTCTATCGGTTCCAGCACAAAGTGCTATAATCTTTTATGACGTCATCCATTTGTAAGGAAATACTTTCTTGTGAAAACATTATAAACCAATGTCAAAGTTAAGAAATTATATATATAATGATATATATAACAAATTATATATTTAATAATATATATAACAAATTATATATTTAATAATATATATATAACAAATTATATATTTAATAATATATATAACAAATTATATATTTAATAATATATATATAACAAATTATATATTTAATAATATATATAACAAATTATATATTCAATAATATATATAGCAAATTATATATTCAATAATATATATAACAAACTATATATTTAATAATATATATATAACAAATTATATATTTAATAATGTATATAACAAATTATTTATTTAATAATATATATAACAAATTATATATTTAATAATATATATAACAAACTATATATTTAATAATATATATATAACAAACTATATATTTAATAATATATATATAACAAACTATATATTTAATAATATATATAACAAACTATATATTTAATAATATATATAACAAATTATGTATTACATAATATATATAGAAAATTATATATTTAATAATATATATAACAAATACTGACCCAACGGGTCCTAGTTTTTAATCATTTTTTTTTTTGCTTTCAATGTTTCTCTGGTTAATCAAGTATTTGTGATTCTCTTTCAGTTGGGCCATGAAGCCTTTAAAGTTGCTCAAAGTCTTGACCCCAGTTATGTGGGTTGCTGGATTGGACAGGTAAATATAAAAAGAAACATTCTAACCTTTTTGTTTAAAAATATATTAATTAGAACATTATAAACTGTAAATGCATTTGCATATGAAGAAAAGCATTTTACATAGAATCCAACAAAATGTAGAGAATGAAATGCAAACAGACAATTATACGGAGCAACACAAATTGTAATTAAATTAACTCATATGACGATACTTTAATATTTTGTCTTTTTTGTTTTTTTAACTACTGAGTCACCACTTATCAAGGCCAAACGCACACATACAACTATATTTACAGATACACACACATCTATATCTGTACAGATGCATGCAGAAACGTCTATATTTACGCACATGCATGCATAGCTATACACGTTTTTTTTTTTTCAATTTTCTTATCTTTTTGTTTTTGCTGGGGATGGGGCATCCTACCGAATGCCAGACATTTCAGAGACTCTGAGAGATCTTTTTATGATTCTAATCATCCCGTTAAGTGCAATTGTTTGTGTCTCTCTTTCCCTTGGTTCACCGGGTATATTTGCCAGGTGGTGTTTAAAATTCATTTGCATGAGCCCGGTTGCTTGTATGATTACTGGAATGATGGAGATCTTCCTTAGTTTCGAGTTTCTTTCATGTCATACATAAGACCTTGGTATTTCGTTATTTTCCCCCTCTCAGCTCTGTTTAAGCCAGCATCATTAGGGACACTGACTTCAACGAGGGTTGCTACTTTCTCCCTCTTGTCCCATATAACTATGTCAGGTTTTACAGCTCCTTTCTTTCTCATGTCTCATATTACTATGTCAGGTTTTACAGATCCTTTCTTTCTCATGTCCCATATTACGATGTCAGGTTTAACAGCTCCATTTTCTAGGTAAGTAGTTGTAGGGATTGCATAGTCATAGTAGATGGTGTATGACTTATTTCCAACAGTTCTTTCTGGTATATGTTCCCAGGACTTGCTACACTGGATATTCAATGTTTTACAGATGGTCTAGTGAAGATATTTATGCACTCCATTGTGTCATATTGTATAATATTCGTCCTCCAGCAAAACCTTACAACTGGATGTCAGGTGGTTTACACTCTCCACTTTTGTGTGGCAGAATCTGTACTTGTTGTCGTTGCTGAGACCACTCATCTTTTTAAAGGAATTGGTCATCAAGCTTTGATCTTGGGCAGCCATGATCATTCTCTCCTGATCATAGTGGATCGATCCTCTTCTAAACCAGTCTACAGAACATTCTTTATCTATATATTATATTCCTGGGATAGTTCATCCAGAACATATCTGGCACGTTGTTGGTTGGCCCATTCTTCCATTTTTCTACAATAGAAGCTCTTGGTGTATTTCTGTCGGTTCTTTTGGGCTATTTCCGTGGCAAACTTGTTTTGTGTTTCTGTCTCATTTGTAAGACAGTCTTGTCCAAAATGTTTGAACAGTTTTGTGACAGAGGTTGTTCTACTGGCTATTGTTTCTTTATGTTGATGTACCATCATAAGGTTTAGGTTCTGGGAGCTCATAACATATTGGCCAATGCGTATAATAGTAGCTCAATGTTGATGGCCAATTTCTGAGAGGCCAATACTTATCGCTTCTTTGGCCAGATATAGTTTTGGTAGACACTGGTTTCTGTACATTGCTCTGTACATACAGTTTCAACATTTTTCTTGTTTTAGTGTTTAGCCTATTAATGTCCTTTTGTGGCCAGTCAATAATGCCAAAGCTGTATGTTATAACTGGCATGGCAAGTTGGTTAATGGCAGTTACTTTGTTTTTGTTTGTAAGCCGTGTTTTACAGATTTTTCATACATACTGTCTGCCAATTTTCTCTCATCTTGACACGTTGAATTTGATAATTCTCTTCAATGCCAAAGTATTTGTATTGTTCCTGCTCTTCTAGGTCTTTGATGTCAGCCTCTTCATCAAGTTCTATGTTTTCCGCATGGATCTTCTTCCCAGCTTTGAGGGAGCATTTGGCACGTTTGTTAAGGCCAAACTTCATTCCAATATCTTTGGAGAAGGTATGTGCAGCCTGCAAGAGTCGACTTCAGTCGGTGTCTGAGCTGGCATACAGCTTGAGGTCATCCATGAAGAGCAGATGATTGTGATTGACTCTTTTGTTTGGGTCTTATTGGCGGCCTTGGATTAGGTTTTAAGCACTCCAGAATTTGTTCAGTAGCTTACTTAGTGGATCTATTCCCAGACAAAAGAGTAAAGGAGAGAAGCTATCTTCTTGGAAGATTCCTCTTCGGATCTTGTTCTTCAGGTTTTGTTATTGTTCCATTGGTGTTGCTTAATGACATGATTGTTTGCTACATCTTGATATAGATTGCCATAGTTTTCTGGATTACCGGATGGATCTTATATAATTCAAAGCACCGTAGTAGCCACGAATGGGGCCACACTATCATATGCCTTTTGGTAATCAATCCAAGCCATGCTTAGATTTCTCTGCCTCTTCCTACAGCCTGCAAGGATGATCTTATTAATCAACAACTGGTCCTTGGTGCCAAAACACTTCCTCCTGAATCCTGCTTGTTCTTTTTCAAAGTACGCTCCAGACGAGAGGTGTTCATAGATGCTGTCTGCAACCAGACCAGTGAAGAGCTTGTAGGTCGTAGTGAGACAGCAGATTGGTCTATATTTATTAGGGCATTGTGTTTCACTCGTTTTGGGTATGAGGGTTGTCTCGCCTTTTACTAGCCATGCTGGTGTTGCCTCCTCACTCCATAACAGTCTGGCGAATCAGCTACTATAGTGACTATGAAGTGCTGTTAGTTTCTTCAGCATGAAATTGGGTAGGTTATTTATTCCAGGTTTTTTGTGATTCTGGAATCGCTCCAACTTTCTTTTAATCATTCCAGGTGTTATTCTTGTCTCTCGCATTTCAGGTTTATTTTCATTACTTTTTTGCTGACGACACCACGCTCTACTCTCGTCATGTGGACAAAACCAACGCGCACATATCTGAGGCAATGGCTGAATTCTTAGAAAATGACCTCCAGTCTGTAGTGAAATGGGGTCAAAAATGGTTGGTAACTTTTAATGCCGCAAAGACTAAGCTACTTTCACTTCAATAACTACAAGAAACCTCTCCAACCACCGATTGTCATGGCAAATAACACCCTACCTGAGAGTTCATCATTCAAACTCCTCAGCCTAACTTTCACAGATAACATGAATTGGAATAAATACATTGAAAACATTGCCAGGGCTGCTGCAAAGAAGGTGGGCTCCCTCTACCGTGCTAGTAAACTTCTCATACCTGACATTATCCTACATCTCTACAAAGCCACCATCCGCTCATGCATGGAGTATTGTTGCTACATCTGGGCTGGTGCATCATCCGCTAGTCTCTCCCTCTTAGACAAGGTCCAAAAAAGAGTCGCCAACTTAATTGGTCCATCACTATCCACCAAGCTCCAGCCCCTGTTCCATCGCCGCAATGTTGCTTCCTTGTATCTGTTTTACAAGTACTTCAATGGATTGTGCTCTGATGAGCTTGCTGCTCTGGTACCCCCACGACGTAGATTCACTAGACCAATCCAACAATCTGCCAAATCCCATCCATTCACTGTGGAGGACCCCAGATGCCGAAGAGCTTTCTACTCCAAAAGCTTCTTTCCTCGTGCTACTGGACTCTGGAACTCCATCCCTGCTCCCTGCTTTCCTGACGTTACTGACATGCAGAAATTTAAAACTAATGTAAACAGACATCTCGCTGCGCAGCTCCTAAATTAGGTTGACTCCCCCCCCCCCCCCCACACAAAAAAAAAACCTTCACCCTTTTTTTTCTCAGTAGCCCCTTATGTCTACAGTGGCGGCCTGCCTTGTTTGGGGTGAACTATGTTAAAAAAATTTTTTTTTTAAATATTCAAGATCCACTAGGCCTCTTGATTGCATGGTCTCCAATTCTCAAACAGTGACTTCTAGTAGTCTTTTAGTTCTTGTTTTTTTAGGTGGCTTTTTCATTGTGGTTATCTTTCTTATGAGATTCCTGTAGAACAGTCTTGCATTCTTTTAAAAACTGTTTTCGACTTTTGCCCTGTTTTTATTGTCTTTTGTTCGTATTCTTTTGGCAAGTGCTGGAATCTTGCCTTCGAGCTCTTTCGCAACGTTTTTTATTCCCTCGATATTTGTCTTGAATATTTTGAGCTGAACCTGCAGATGATGTTCTTCTAGCCGCCCCTGCACCGTAGGGGCTGCAAGGAATTGTTTGATCCGAGACGATTCCTTTCTGCATGGGTTAAGTTGCTTTTGAAGCCTCAGTTTCCAAGGCGGTGTTGTGCTTGGTGCCCTGGACTTCCATTGTTTTTCGAATTTAGGGAGTGATTGTTCTTGGTGCTACACATATTCATGCAGAAATATATGCATATGTGTATATTTGATGCTTGTTTGATTAAACAACAGGGATAATTCCTGTTTGTTTCTTTTTTGATCTATCTTTTTATATTGACGGACTAATGATCTAATGTTCTGTTCGAGTGTGAAGAGGAACTCGTCAAAACTGCTAACGTTTACGACTCCCATGAGTTTTCTTTAGGCACGTGAGGAGTTATGCAAACTAAAACTGGTGAATTTATTGAGAAACTAGATTAAAAATTTTTCTTTTCTTTATTTTGATATATGAATGTGTATATTTATATACATTCATCTTATAGACAGAGGGAAATGAAATAAGCATACCCCCCTACACACACACACACAAAATTCGAGTAATATTTTAAATAAGTTGGAATTTATAGAATCACTCATCAGATCATAACACTATCGGGGGTGATGGTGGCTAAGTGGTTAGCGACATAGATTGAAAACCTGGGGGTGCCAAGTTCGAATCCAGTTCCTTCCACAGAAACACTTTCATCAAACCTACACCTGACCTTGTGTCTAACCTCCTAGAAAGAAGGTAAATAAAATAACACTATCTAATGAATTATATATTTTTTATTTATTTATTTATTTATTTTTTTTAACTTAGTTCACCCCAAACAAGGCAAGTTGCCACTGTAGACGTAAGGGGCTACTGAGAATTAGGGTGAAATTTTAGTGGATCATCCTAAATTGAGGGCTGTGCAGCTAGATGTTTTTTGACATTAATTTAAAATTTCTGCGTGTCGGTACAGTCGGGGAAACAGTGAGCAGGAAGGGAGTTTCAAAGGCCGACAGCTCGAGGAAAGAAGCTATTGGAGTAGAAGGGTGTCCGGCATCTGGGGACCTCCACAGTGAATGGATGGGATCTAACTGATTGTCGGGGGTTGGTCGAATGTATTTACGCCGAGGGGGCACTAAAACAGCAAGTTCATCGGAGCACATTCACGGGCAAAAGCGATACATTGAGAACGTAAAAAACTTAACACATTTATCGACGTCATTTACAAGCAAAGGTGAAGATGAATAAGCTACTGAGTGTACACAATGAATTCTTTCGGTTCGTCCAAATATGTGTTTACGTTGTAGGTGTCATGGCTGCCTTTTTTCTTTCTCTCTGCCCTGCCACCTAGTGGCCTGGGATGCAACCCTGATCTCTCTGTTGATGGGGTCCAAGAGGGATAACTCTGAACCTTGCACATATTCTTATGCTATTGGGCCTAACAGACTAAACTGATCAGTCAATTATTTTGTTGTAAAATGAAGGTAGCAAATGTATCCGGTATTGCCTGGGTGTAAAATATGCTGAAAAGATTTTCATCAAATGTATACAAATCTCCTGTTAATTATTTTACTACAGCAACAACTAGACACTAAATAAAATTCATCAAAATCCTCTACAATTTTGAAATCCATAAAAATATTGAATTATTACAAATTCTATAGTTTGTGCGTTTATAGCTGTTTCTTAAAAGATGAATTATTTATGGGAATGTTTTAACCCTTTTAAAAACATTTTATGTAGAAGAAGGGCAAAATATACTAAGTTGTACTTTTACTAATGCATCAATGAAAAAAAGTCTTGTAACAATCTGTCAATTTACTTTTTTTTTTGCTATGTTAGAAATGGGAGGGGTTGGGAAGTGGTCACAGTTTGAACCCCACCACTCTTATTAATTTATTATTTTATACACTGCCTATTACTCTCCCTTCTGTCACTGTTTTTGTCTCCTCATCTCTGTTTATTAATGGTAAGATAATCAGTTTATCTCTGTGGCTGCTTTCGTTTAAACCTCCCTCTTGCCTTCTTTTTCCCCCATTTCTATTTATGAAGACAAACGGCAAGAAAAGTTTAGTACTACTACTCGAGAGAGAGAGAGCGAGCGCGCGAGAAAGGAAGAGAGAAAGAGAGATTGACTAATTTTGGATTTTTTTTTTTAATTAAAAAAAATTTAACTGACTTTGCAAACTCACTTTTTTTATATCAGCCAGGGGGAACCTTTTTTTTTGTTGAAAAGAAGTATGGTTCTATTTGATCCTAGGAGAGCCTCCTCTCAGGCATTACCTTTTCCTTTGGGGGTTATTGCCTAATATCTGAGGCTCACCTATCGAGGAATGCCAGCGAGTCTGTTCACAGCTATTTTATACTCTTCTAGAGTGACTCCTGGGGGAGGGGAGCTGTTATTTTCCCATATTAAATTGACGTGTCGTGGGAAGCATGTAGATAAATTTTTATTTCTTGGTTCTTCTTTTCATACGAGCCGGGGTTAGGGTTAACCATGTGAGTCTTGGCACATTCTTATTCTAGGATCTGTTTTGCAAGGAAGCCGACTCTTTTATCTGAATGGTTTGGTTTGGTCCTAGGTCGTCATCCTCTCGGGCGTTAACCTCTCCTTTGAGAGGGGGTTTGGTTTATTATTGGCCGCTTTTTTCCTGGTTCAAACAATGTAATCCAAACTCAATGGGTGACCCAATGGGTACTTTTTTTCTAGTCATCTATAGATTGGAGAGTTATTATTCAAGGGAGATAATCCCCAACAAGTTAGGCATTACACTTACTAATGATGAAAAGTTTTTATTTATTTTTTAATTTTTTATTTTCATTGAAGAGATCGTTTAAATTATTGTAGGCCTTCATTGCTGAATCTGTCGGCCATGAAGATGCCATGGATTTGTTTCGGCATACAACAGAATTAAGCAATCATGTGAGTCTATTTTTTTTGCTTTTGTTTTCTATTCCAAAAAGGTTTTTTCTTAATGTTGGCTATTGATTTATTTTATTTAGAAATAATAGAAGAAAAATGCAATTTAATTGAATCATGTCATCCTATATTACAGGCCACCTTTTGATGCCTATTTTGAGGGCCTATTTAAAAATATTTGAATTTCATATATCTAAAACTATCAAATTACAATTATTGAATTTAATTATAATGAATGTCTTTTTCATTAATTTCATTGTATAAAAATATTTGTTCAAATTTTATGTTTTTAATGATAAACTGAATTAAAATTATGCTTAATTTTGTTTTAAAATACATTTTTTTTAGAAGGAATGACACAAATTATTCATAAAAGATTACATTTTATCATGAATATATTTGTTGCTAGGAATAATGTTTCTTTTTTATTTTCTTCCTTATTTTCCTTTTAAAAGTCTGAATCTTGCATTGGTTATGGTCACTGGGTTTGCTCTACTCTTCTGGACCCAAATAAAGTCAACACCGAATTATATCGATACAGTATTGAACAGCTTTCTGCAGTCCCGGCTGCATCGGATGCTCTTGCAAAATATACAGGTAAGTAAAGGAAGAGATGAATTCACTCCAGTTAACGATGACTAACCCTAATACTAACCCTAACCCTAAACCTAACCGTATCTGAGAAACTTTCTTCTACTAAAACATTTTCAGATACTATTAAAGATATGTTTCTTTGCAAGTTTTTTCCTCTCTTCACCAACAACAGAGAAGACATTAGCTCTTAGTATCAGCAGCAGTAGTACTTCTTCTTTCCTCTCTTCACCAACAACAGAGAAGACATTAGCTCTTAGTATCAGCAGCAGTAGTACTTCTTCTTTCCTCTCTTCACCAACAACAGAGAAGACATTAGCTCTTAGTATCAGCAGCAGTAGTACTTCTTCTTTCCTCTCTTCACCAACAACAGAGAAGACGTTAGCTCTTAGTATCGGCAGCAGTAGTACTTCTTCTTTCCTCTCTTCACCAACAACAGAGAAGACATTAGCTCTTAGTATCAGCAGCAGTAGTACTTCTTTCCTCTCTTCACCAAAAACACAGAAGACATTAGCTCTTAGAATCAGCAGCAGTAGTACTTCTTCTTTCCTCTCTTCACCAACAACAGAGAAGACGTTAGCTCTTAGTATCAGCAGCAGTAGTACTTCTTTCCTCTCTTCACCAATAACAGAGAAGACATTAGCTCTTAGTATCAGCAGCAGTAGTACTTCTTTCCTCTCTTCACCAATAACAGAGAAGACATTAGCTCTTAGTATCAGCAGCAGTAGTACTTCTTTCCTCTCTTCACCAACAACAGAGAAGACATTAGCTCTTAGTATCAGCAGCAGTAGTACTTCTTTCCTCTCTTCACCAACAACACAGAAGACATTAGCTCTTAGAATCAGCAGCAGTAGTACTTCTTCTTTCCTCTCTTCACCAACAACAGAGAAGACGTTAGCTCTTAGTATCAGCAGCAGTAGTACTTCTTTCCTCTCTTCACCAACAACACAGAAGACATTAGCTCTTAGAATCAGCAGCAGTAGTACTTCTTCTTTCCTCTCTTCACCAACAACAGAGAAGACATTAGCTCTTAGTATCAGCAGCAGTAGTACTTCTTTCCTCTCTTCACCAACAACACAGAAGACATTAGCTCTTAGAATCAGCAGCAGTAGTACTTCTTCTTTCCTCTCTTCACCAACAACAGAGAAGACGTTAGCTCTTAGTATCAGCAGCAGTAGTACTTCTTTCCTCTCTTCACCAATAACAGAGAAGACATTAGCTCTTAGTATAAGCAGCAGTAGTACTTCTTTCCTCTCTTCACCAATAACAGAGAAGACATTAGCTCTTAGTATCAGCAGCAGTAGTACTTCTTTCCTCTCTTCACCAACAACAGAGAAGACATTAGCTCTTAGTATCAGCAGCAGTAGTACTTCTTTCCTCTCTTCACCAACAACACAGAAGACATTAGCTCTTAGAATCAGCAGCAGTAGTACTTCTTCTTTCCTCTCTTCACCAACAACAGAGAAGACGTTAGCTCTTAGTATCAGCAGCAGTAGTACTTCTTCTTTCCTCTCTTCACCAACAACAGAGAAGACATTAGCTCTTAGTATCAGCAGCAGTAGTACTTCTTTCCTCTCTTCACCAACAACAGAGAAGACATTAGCTCTTAGAATCAGCAGCAGTAGTACTTCTTCTTTCCTCTCTTCACCAACAACAGAGAAGACGTTAGCTCTTAGTATCAGCAGCAGTAGTACTTCTTCTTTCCTCTCTTCACCAACAACAGAGAAGACGTTAGCTCTTAGTATCGGCAGCAGTAGTACTTCTTCTTTCCTCTCTTCACCAACAACAGAGAAGACATTAGCTCTTAGTATCAGCAGCAGTAGTACTTCTTTCCTCTCTTCACCAACAACAGAGAAGACATTAGCTCTTAGAATCAGCAGCAGTAGTACTTCTTCTTTCCTCTCTTCACCAACAACAGAGAAGACATTAGCTCTTAGAATCAGCAGCAGTAGTACTTCTTCTTTCCTCTCTTCACCAACAACAGAGAAGACATTAGCTCTTAGAATCAGCAGCAGTAGTACTTCTTCTTTCCTCTCTTCACCAACAACAGAGAAGACATTAGCTCTTAGAATCAGCAGCAGTAGTACTTCTTCTTTCCTCTCTTCACCAACAACAGAGAAGACGTTAGCTCTTAGTATCAGCAGCAGTAGTACTTCTTCTTTCCTCTCTTCACCAACAACAGAGAAGACGTTAGCTCTTAGTATCAGCAGCAGTAGTACTTCTTTCCTCTCTTCACCAATAACAGAGAAGACATTAGCTCTTAGTATCAGCAGCAGTAGTACTTCTTCTTTCCTCTCTTCACCAACAACAGAGAAGACATTAGCTCTTAGTATCAGCAGCAGTAGTACTTCTTCTTTCCTCTCTTCACCAACAACAGAGAAGACATTAGCTCTTAGTATCAGCAGCAGTAGTACTTCTTCTTTCCTCTCTTCACCAACAACAGAGAAGACATTAGCTCTTAGTATCAGCAGCAGTAGTACTTCTTCTTTCCTCTCTTCACCAACAACAGAGAAGACATTAGCTCTTAGTATCAGCAGCAGTAGTACTTCTTCTTTCCTCTCTTCACCAATAACAGAGAAGACATTAGCTCTTAGTATCGGCAGCAGTAGTACTTCTTCTTTCCTCTCTTCACCAACAACAGAGAAGACATTAGCTCTTAGTATCAGCAGCAGTAGTACTTTTTCTTTCCTCTCTTCACCAACAACAGAGAAGACATTAGCTCTTAGTATCAGCAGCAGTAGTACTTCTTCTTTCCTCTCTTCACCAACAACAGAGAAGACATTAGCTCTTAGTATCAGCAGCAGTAGTACTTCTTCTTTCCTCTCTTCACCAATAACAGAGAAGACATTAGCTCTTAGTATCAGCAGCAGTAGTACTTCTTCTTTCCTCTCTTCACCAATAACAGAGAAGACATTAGCTCTTAGTATCAGCAGCAGTAGTACTTCTTCTTTCCTCTCTTCACCAACAACAGAGAAGACATTAGCTCTTAGTATCAGCAGCAGTAGTACTTCTTCTTTCCTCTCTTCACCAACAACAGAGAAGACATTAGCTCTTAGTATCAGCAGCAGTAGTACTTCTTCTTTCCTCTCTTCACCAACAACAGAGAAGACATTAGCTCTTAGTATCAGCAGCAGTAGTACTTCTTCTTTCCTCTCTTCACCAACAACAGAGAAGACATTAGCTCTTAGTATCAGCAGCAGTAGTACTTCTTCTTTCCTCTCTTCACCAACAACAGAGAAGACATTAGCTCTTAGTATCAGCAGCAGTAGTACTTCTTCTTTCCTCTCTTCACCAATAACAGAGAAGACATTAGCTCTTAGTATCAGCAGCAGTAGTACTTCTTCTTTCCTCTCTTCACCAATAACAGAGAAGACATTAGCTCTTAGTATCGGCAGCAGTAGTACTTCTTCTTTCCTCTCTTCACCAACAACAGAGAAGACATTAGCTCTTAGTATCAGCAGCAGTAGTACTTCTTCTTTCCTCTCTCTTGACCAACAACAGAGAAGACATTAGCTCTTAGTATCAGCAGCAGTAGTACTTCTTCTTTCCTCTCTTCACCAACAACAGAGAAGACGTTAGCTCTTAGTATCAGCAGCAGTAGTACTTCTTCTTTCCTCTCTTCACCAACAACAGAGAAGACATTAGCTCTTAGAATCAGCAGCAGTAGTACTTCTTCTTTCCTCTCTTCACCAACAACAGAGAAGACATTAGCTCTTAGAATCAGCAGCAGTAGTACTTCTTCTTTCCTCTCTTCACCAACAACAGAGAAGACGTTAGCTCTTAGTATCAGCAGCAGTAGTACTTCTTCTTTCCTCTCTTCACCAACAACAGAGAAGACGTTAGCTCTTAGTATCGGCAGCAGTAGTACTTCTTCTTTCCTCTCTTCACCAACAACAGAGAAGACATTAGCTCTTAGTATCAGCAGCAGTAGTACTTCTTTCCTCTCTTCACCAACAACAGAGAAGACATTAGCTCTTAGAATCAGCAGCAGTAGTACTTCTTCTTTCCTCTCTTCACCAACAACAGAGAAGACATTAGCTCTTAGAATCAGCAGCAGTAGTACTTCTTCTTTCCTCTCTTCACCAACAACAGAGAAGACATTAGCTCTTAGAATCAGCAGCAGTAGTACTTCTTCTTTCCTCTCTTCACCAACAACAGAGAAGACATTAGCTCTTAGAATCAGCAGCAGTAGTACTTCTTCTTTCCTCTCTTCACCAACAACAGAGAAGACGTTAGCTCTTAGTATCAGCAGCAGTAGTACTTCTTCTTTCCTCTCTTCACCAACAACAGAGAAGACGTTAGCTCTTAGTATCGGCAGCAGTAGTACTTCTTCTTTCCTCTCTTCACCAACAACAGAGAAGACATTAGCTCTTAGTATCAGCAGCAGTAGTACTTCTTCTTTCCTCTCTTCACCAACAACAGAGAAGACATTAGCTCTTAGTATCAGCAGCAGTAGTACTTCTTTCCTCTCTTCACCAACAACAGAGAAGACATTAGCTCTTAGTATCAGCAGCAGTAGTACTTCTTTCCTCTCTTCACCAACAACAGAGAAGACATTAGCTCTTAGAATCAGCAGCAGTAGTACTTCTTCTTTCCTCTCTTCACCAACAACAGAGAAGACATTAGCTCTTAGAATCAGCAGCAGTAGTACTTCTTCTTTCCTCTCTTCACCAACAACAGAGAAGACATTAGCTCTTAGAATCAGCAGCAGTAGTACTTCTTCTTTCCTCTCTTCACCAACAACAGATAAGACGTTAGCTCTTAGTATCAGCAGCAGTAGTACTTCTTCTTTCCTCTCTTCACCAACAACAGAGAAGACGTTAGCTCTTAGTATCGGCAGCAGTAGTACTTCTTCTTTCCTCTCTTCACCAACAACAGAGAAGACATTAGCTCTTAGTATCAGCAGCAGTAGTACTTCTTTCCTCTCTTCACCAACAACAGAGAAGACATTAGCTCTTAGAATCAGCAGCAGTAGTACTTCTTCTTTCCTCTCTTCACCAACAACAAAGACGTTAGCCTTTAGTATCAGCAGCAGTAGTACTTCTTCTTTCCTCTCTTCACCAACAACAGAGAAGACGTTAGCTCTTAGTATCAGCAGCAGTAGTACTTCTTCTTTCCTCTCTTCACCAACAACAGTCCAAAGCAAAAGATAAACCGACACCGATCCAAAACACACACAAACAACGTGGCGTCCAAAAAACATCTTATCCTCTATCACAAAATCTCATTCCTTTTATTCAGCTATTTTAGACTGCCAATTTTGCATAATCACGACCATCGCCCTGAAATCAAACGGTTCCAGGTTCGCTCCCACATGCAGCCACCGTTTCCTTGCATGCTAGTCATGGCCTCTTATCCCTTGGTTTCTCTGCACTGTCACCACAAGTTTTCTATTTCATAAGCATCTGTAATAACACATATCTAGGGAGGTGACGGTGGTGAAGTGGATAACGACACCGACTGATGACCTGGGTGTGCCAAGTTCGAATCTAGTCGATTCATAGAATCACTTTCACTTTAGGGATGTTGGCAACCTCCACGTGGTCCCTCCTGCAAGAATGCCAACAGCAGAATCAAGCCGGTCAATAAAGTTGTACCGTGCTGACTTGTACGAATTTACTTTTGCAAATTAACAGATTCTCTGTTTGTTTAGAGAGTCAGGTGGAAGGCTTAGAGATATTAATCTGTCGTTGGTTGAGCAGCTCATGTTAGGGAGTCAAATAGTGAGTGAATTAAGGAATTTTCTGAGTTATATCTTTTATTTTGATTGTTTTTGTTTGAAAGGCGCATAACATCTCAAATATTTGTTACAAAATGGACTTGTAATGTGATATCTCACAATTTTCCTAGCTTTCTGCATCATTCTGAGAAAATGATATGGATAGATTTGAGAAAAAGTGGGATAAATAAAGACCTGATCAGAAATAAGTTAATTTGGAAGTCAATTTCTTTTGTTACGGTAATGTTTTAAGCTCTATTTATAAGAAAGTCCAAATAGGTCAGTTGATAGAACCTCAGACTGAAGATCTCAAGGTTTTGGTTTCAATTTCCAGTCATGGCATCCATTTTATTTGTTTGGAATTTATTATTTACTATTAATGCAATATTCTCCATTTCTAAAATTAGTTAAGATCTCTAAAATTTCGAAATGAGACAAATTCTGAATGTATTTATTACGTTAAAAAAAATTGTGACTGACGGACAAAATCTCTACTTAAAGTCGATTAAAATTGTTTTTGGGGATTGTTCCTGGACAATATGTACACAAAGTTAATGTTTAACACACGTTCATATGTTTTGTTAAAAAATCTCTGAACATTTTGTTTAATTTCCCTCCCCCTTTTCTTTTCTTTTTTTCAGAACGTATTCACAGCGATGCCATTGCTTACAACATGTATGGAATCTTGTTGGAACGTCAAGGTTTGCTTTCCTTAGCAAATCAAGCTTTCGAAAAGTGAGTAGACATATATTTGTCTTCTATCAGAGCAAGGATTAAACAAAAATGGTGGGCATTCGTCTTCCAGAGTAGAAATTTTAAACAAATGAAATACCGGAATCTCCAACTTTAAAAAAGGCCGCCACTGTAGACGTAAGGGGCTGAAAAAAGAGAAAAAAGGGAGAAAGTTTGGGGGGTCAACCTAAATTGGGAGCTGTGAAGCGAGATGTCAGTTTATATTAGTTTTAAATTTCTGCATGTCTGTACTGTTGGGGAAACAGGGGGCAGGGAGGGAGTTCCAGAGGCCAGCAGTACGAGGAAAGAAGCTATTTGAGTAGAAAGCTCTCCGGCATCTGGGGACCGCCACAGTGAATGGATGGGATTTAGTTGATTGTCGAGTTGGTCTAGTTAATTTACGTCGAGAGGGCACCAGAGTAGCCAATTCATCGGAGCATAATCCATTGAAGTATTTGTAAAACAAGCACAAGGATGCTACATTGCGGCAATGGGACAGGGACTGGAGTTTGGTTCACAGTGAGTGACCTATTAGGTTGGCAACTCTTTTTTTGAACCTTGTCAAGGAGGGAGAGACTAGTAGATGATGCACCAGCCCAGATGTGGCAACAATACTCCATGCATTGGGGATGGTTGTTTTGTAGAGATACAGGATAATGTCAGGTGTGAGGAGTAACTACGGGGTTAAATAGTATTACTGCCTGTGGTGATATCCCCTTTTATTTAGAATGGACTATTCCAATCGTTTTAGTCTTTCCTTTCTTTATTACTTTCTACTGTTAATAAACAGAGAGAGACAGAGAGAAGAGAGTGATGGAAGTGAGAGTAATAGACGATGCATAGGATAAGACCGGGGAATTAAACAACATACAGCGAGAGAGGGTGAAAGTGATAGATAGAAAGTTAGTAACAGGACCAGCGGGGCAGTTATAAAAGTGTGTGTGTGGGGGGGGGGCTCTCCTAAAAAGTGAGGGGGGGGGGGCGGTTAAACACATGCATATATAACTTCATTATTGATGACCATAAAGTGTGGGGGGGGAGTCAAAATGTGGGGGGGGGGCTTTAAAATGCAGCAACATTTTTGTAAGTAACGGATAAATTTTATTAGACAGACGAACAACACAGGTAAGGAGGACTTTTTTTTTTTTTAACAACTAATATAAGTTAGCAAAACATTTATACGGAACAAAACTGAGGTTTAGTATACGGAACGTTTATGTTTTTGTCTTTTAAGGGAAGTGGGGTCTGATCAACTCTGCTGGGAAGCCATGAAATTAAATACTGTCTTGTTTTTAAATTCCTGAAACAGTTTTTCATGGTTAACAACTGATGATCCCTTAAATAATGTTAGAAGCAAACTAATATAATAACTGTAAAAGTTAAATTGACTTACATGAGTGATTTTCCACTGAACGACTTGGGACTTACGTTTTTTGGGGTTTTTTTTTTAAATATAGTTTTAATGGTTGAGAAACTTCCAAGACTATATATATATGAAAAATAAAATAAGGAAAACCAAAATATTAATTAAATATCTATCTACGTTTCAATATTATTAGGTTTCATCAGGACGGGAGATTGAATAAAAATTAAAATACAGGAACAAGTACCAAAGTCTGAAAAATAATACTTGTTGCTGTATTTTTATTTTTATTCAATCTCTCATCCTGTTGGAACCTTCTAATAAAGGTGAAACGTAGATGGATATTTAATTAATATTTTAGTTTTCCTTATTTCATTTTCCATTACGTTGGAACATTTTTCCATTCTTTATTATATATATATATATATATATATATATATATATATTACACATTACACAAATATTCTAAACACCAATCATATATTTAACATAATATTAAAATAAAACTTAACTTAATTTATATTCCCTGTGAAACTGCTTTTTTGCTGCGGTCTATATCTGGCAGCCATTTTGTTTTGTATTATTCTCTACACAGTCGGAGAAGAATAAAATATTTTTCTTCTTCTGGTCTAATTATTTTTGAAAAAGGGATGTCTTTTCCCGAAATATCAAATAGTGATTTTTAATCACCCGGACATCACACGAACAGCTAAAACACTCTTGCTGTTATGTAAGAAAAAAAAAAAAAAAAAAAGGAAAAAAAAGGAAAAATAAATACTAAGTCTTATATCGTATTCGATTTATTGTTATTGTTTTTGTTCCTTTCCTTTCAACTTACATCTTACCCGGAATTGCATTGCCCACAGCCTTTCATAAAAACTTACTACTACTATACCCAGCAATGCTTCAAGCAAACTACCATTCTCTACTAATATATATATATATATATATATATATATATATATTACTATTAATCGATTATTTTCTGAAATTAATAATGCAATAGCATAAAGTACCATAAATAACTAAAAGAATCCTATTTAGAAAAAATAATTTTATTAAGTAACTATTATTTGTTATTTATTGAATAAATGTTTATTTTATTTTTATTTTGCAAAAAAAAAAGAAGTTTTTTTTGAATTAATCTAATTATGAAATTCTCCAGAATGCATTTTGTTTTTTTTTGTAAACAAGTCAACCATTTTTTAATATTTGAAGAAAAAAAAAAAGAATTACTTTGTGACCCTTCGAAATTTGAAAGGAATTTTGAAGAATATAAACGGTTGAATAGAAAGTCATTTAAATTGATTTTAAAATTCTTAGCAAATCCTCATGTATTGAAAGTTCTGGAAGCTTTTTACATCTAATAATTCTGTAAATAGAGATTAAAACATTACCATAACAAAATTAGTTATAGTTTTATAAAAATGTGGTTCAATTAATAACTTGCTGATTCAACGATACCGTAATAATTAAATTTAACTTCCAAATTCCTATTAAAAAAATAATAATACATAGTTTGAAGGAAAGAAAAAAGGTATGAGACATAACTGAAAGTAAAAAGGCTCCTGGGCAACGCCGGCTATGGTAAAGCTAGTATATAATAAACATTGGATGTTATTAATACCAACTAATGCTTCGTTATGTGTCCGAGTTGATTACTGATGCTATTCCTCTGCTATGTTTTAGAATATTTGCATTTTTCATCAAGTCATCTTCCATTAAAAAAATAAACAAAAAAAAGGGCTAGGGGACACGTAAGCCTAAGTCCGGGGCTGGTTGCCA
Organism: Sepiola atlantica; assembly: GCA_963556195.1. Classification (NCBI taxonomy): domain Eukaryota; kingdom Metazoa; phylum Mollusca; class Cephalopoda; order Sepiida; family Sepiolidae; genus Sepiola; species Sepiola atlantica. Next base: position 99,317,329 of record OY744533.1, on the reverse strand, counting down.
GTTAGATTAGGGTAACCTTTTTGTTTTATTATTATCTTTTAAGCTTTAAATTGGCAACTAGCTTCCCCAAAAATCGGCCGCCATCTTGGAAGATAACTCGAATGATACATTGAAAGTGAAAGCAAGAGTTACAAGGTTTACTTTCGTCAGCCTCGTAACTCTCGCTTCCCTTATTTTGTCCTTTAGTCCTCACATTCGATGAGAGATGTTTCTGACACAGGGGGAGGAATTGCTGTTTTCCGTGTCGGAATCTATCTATCTATCTAACTCTTAACTTTGGCTAGTTTTTGACCTTGAAGTAATTTTTTTTTTGTTTTAGCTCCTTACATCAAGTGGCTTCGTGTCTTGTCTGGAGCGATTTCCATTAAAAAACAAAAACCAAACCTTTCATTTCGCCAGCTCTGCATCTGTGAACACATGGCAGCTCTGATTTTTGCTGATTTTCAATAGCGAACATTTTTATGATTCATCACTATTTGCTATTTTGTTGTACGTTTCATTTCCTCTTGATTTTTGTCTTTCCTAGAGCCGTTTACGTATTGCAAATAGAAGATCCGGATTCTGAGAATTTAATGAAAGCTCGAGGAAATCTTGCTCGGGTGAAGTGGTAAGACTTTTCTTTCTTTTTTCTTCTCTTTGTTTTCTTCTCTTTTTTTTTCTTTTTTTCTTTTTTTCTTTCTTTTTCTTTTTTCTTTTCTTTTTTTTCTTTCTTTTTTTCTTTTTTTCCTTTTTTCTTTTTTTCCTTTTTTCTTTTTTCTTTCTTTTTTTCTTTTTCTTTCTTTTTTCTTTTTCTTTCTTTTTTCTTTTTCTTTTTTCTTTCTTTTTTTCTTTCTTTTTTTTCTCTTTTTTCTTTCTTTTTTTTCTTTCTTTTTTTCTTTCTTTTTTCTCTTTTTTTTCTTTTCTTTTTTTCTTTCTTTTTTTCTTTTTTTCTTTTTTTTTCTCTTTTTTTCTCTTTTTTTCTTTTTTTCTTTTTTCTTTTTTCTTTCTTTTTTCTCTTTTTTTCTTTTTTTTCTGTTCTTGGTAGTTAATATAAAAGAATCAATATTTATTCAACAGCAACTTAAACGTGGAGAAAGTATATCTGAATAGCGAAGGTTGTTGAGAAGTTTTGTTACCTAGGTGATACCATTGGAGCACAGGGTGGAGCAGGTGCTAGTGTGATTGAATAAATTCGGAGTGGATGAAGTAAGTTCAGGAAACTTCTGCCATTACTAACCAGCAGAGCATTACCACTGTCGACAAAGGCATCATCTATCAGGCATATGTACACAGTGTGATGATGTATGTAAGTGAAACCTGGCCAATGAAGGTTGGAAAAATAACCAAAATAAAAGTTGAGTGACGAGATGTCCTTTCTTGTTAATGGCCTCGTATGTTGAGGTTAGTTGTAACAGTGAGGGTCTCAATCTAGTTGTTATGGGCAACGAGCTGATGTGTTGCATGGAAGGTTTTTTTTTCCGCAGACTTGTTTAGTTGTTTCCTGTGTTTCGTAGAAGTCAGTGTGACAGTGTGTGTTCACAAATTTGTGGGGGTTTCTTGTTTCGTGTTCGTCCGGCTGTGGCTGACTGTTTGTGGGGATAGTTTTAATTGCATGCCCTCTTGTAACAAGTTTTAAAGGAACTGAGAGACTGATAATTTGGAGGTGTGGGATTTGTTTGTATATGAATTTGATGGGCTCCCAGCGCTAGGCGCAAAATATTGAAACAGCTCTTTTTAAAAATATTGCAAAGGCATATGTTTTCTGATTGGCTGAAATAAGTTGTTTATTTTAAAATTCTTATCCAATAAACAGTCGATATTTTGAAACAATATTTGCTTCCTTTTTCATCTGTTAGAAAATTGCTTTGACAAGTAAAAAAAAAAAAATTATTTAGTTGTACTTTTTACATTTCTTGGCAAGAAAATCTGTAAATAATTTACATATCAACACACTAGTACCGTATAACTACCTACTTACCTACGATGCAACTGAAGCTACTTATGAACTGTTCCACATTTTTATGATGCCAACAGTTTAGAACATTATGAAATACACATGAATTTTTAAAAAAGCTTTATGTAAAGTTAAATTTCCATGGAAAGTGCTCGACTGAGCTCCAATCTCTGGTTCCTCCTCGTAAGACATTCACAACAAGAACACGTCTAACTACCACAACTGCAAAGAAACTTTTCTTTCTACCTAACATCTTTCTTGTGCCTAACATCAAATGGAATTTCTATGAACAGACTTTTTTCCAAGAAAATCACATCTGTGGGACACGTTATCATGGGATTGCTTCCCTGCTGACTGCAACATGACTGTCTTCAAATCCAGTGTCAACAAATACTTGTCATAAATCGTCCTCTTTGATCTGAGATCAAAGTGTAGTATCTGTTCAGATGGATGCTACACCTTGTAGACCGGTACCATCTTGGCCTTCAGACCTTGATTCCACCGTTCTGAGGGATTGCCCTGTGCAGTTTTAGGAGGTCCACCCCCCAGGCTTCGCCTCCCCTCTATGGGGAGGAGTAAGTTTATTGCTAATCACCTGAGGCGCCCCTACTGGGGAGTGCCGACAGGGCTGCCCAGGCATTTTTTGTAAGCCAGAGTGCTCTTCCTCTAGGGCGCTGGCTTTTCAATCCCACTTTCCCGACCTTGTGTCACATCTTACCGCTGTGGGAGGGAGATATAAAAGAAAAAAGTCATATTTGGTTTATTTAATTCATCATCTTCAATCCTCTCATAATATTCATCATCATTTAAAGTCGTGTTCGAATTAACAGCACATTTAGTGACAGCTTTAATGTTAAAATAGGAGTACATCAAGTTTTTGTACTGAGTCTGTTGCTTTTAAAAAAAAAATTTTTTTTAACATAGTTCACCCTAAATAAGGCAGGCCGCCACTGTAGACGTAAGGAGAAAAAAAGAAAAGGGGAGAAGGTAGGGGGGGTCAACCTAAATTGGGATCTGCGCAGCGAGATGTCTGTTTACATTAGTTTTAAATTTCTGCATGTCTGTACTGTCGGGGAAACAGGGGGCAGGGAGGGAGTTCCAGAGGCCAGCAGCACGAGGAAAGAAGCTATTTGAGTAGAAGGCTCTCCGACATCTGGGGACCTCCACAGTGAATGAATGAGATTTAGTTGATTGTCGAGTTAGTCTAGTGAATTTACGTCAAGGGGGCACCAGAGTAGCCAATTCATCATTCATTTGTGTCTGAGAAGGAATTTCCAGAGAGTTCCGTACGAGTTGTCTGGAAGAGATGCTGCGTGCTGATGATTTATTACTTGTGAAAAAAACAGTGGAAGGTTTACTTGATAAGTTAACGACTTGGAAAGTAAAGGGCTGAGAGTGAATGTCACCAAGACCAAAGTGATGATCAGTGGTTGTAATGTTGGAAAGAGGAAAGTTCCACTACTCAGTTTGTGGAAAGGAGTCGCCGACTTATTTATATTCTAAGAGTTAAAAATAACAAAATAATCTCATAGGTATTTGTAGGATTTAAATTTCAACTTTTTTAAGATTTCCGATCGATTTTATTGCAAAACTGATTCTTTTAAATACCTTCAGTGAATTATCTTTTTAAAAATGTAAATATTTTCTTATAGTAATAAATAAGAAGGGTAGGAGTTCAATGAGTGACATCATCATCATCATCATCACCACCATCATCATCAACGTCCATTTTATATTCTGGGATGTGTTGGACAGCTTTTAGAAATTAACTTCCAAATTAATCTATCTCTGACCAGGTCTTTATTCAATTTAATATATACCGGTTTTCTAAACGTTTCTCGAATTTTATATCCAAGTTAAAAAAATTTCAAGTGTATGATTATGATCGATATCGGCTAAGATATAACTGAAACACTATAACAAAAAACATAGCAAAAAACCGCAATTGTCTCGTGCGAGATTTGATCAAACGAAAATAGTTTGTTTTTTCACTTTTTTACATGAGTATGGTGTAGAGATTTTACTCTCAAATTTATTCTTATCGCTTCTTCCCATGTTTTCTTTGAATCAAAAATGAAAAAAAAAGACTCCTACTCAACGCCAAATAGATACAGATGGTTTTATATAAAATGCATGGGCAAGGCTGGGTCCACCCGCTTGTATCGTATAAAAATAGCTTTGCATATCATATAACACTTTCTCTCGTGATATTTATGTTTCTTTTGTTTTGACCAGTTCCATGGGTGATTGTAAGGGTGCCATAAAGCAATATGACCTGATAAAACCATTGGAAAGTTTTGAAGATATCTGTGGCCTGGCACTGACACTCTTCAAAAATGGACAATTCAAAGAATGTTACCAAGGTAAGTTTAATAAGTCTGATTTGTTGCAAAAAAGTTAACAATTTAATAAATTACTAATAGGGGTGGGACGTAATGGGTGAAAATTTCATTAGGGGTGGGACGTAATGGGTGAAAATTTCATTAGGGGTGGGACGTAATGGGTGAAAATTTCAGATTCATGCGAGTAGTATTTTTTTGTGTTCATTTATACATAAATAACACTAAACAATCAAACATTTTGAAAAATTTGCAAAATTCAGAAGGTGCAGGCCACTAGTTTTTGGCTATTTTACATTCCTGAAAACCCTTTCACAGCCTGAAAATGGTCCTAAATTAAAATACTATATCAGATTTAACCATCTATATCCATTCATAGCTTTTGAGGATGTTTTAGGACCTGCAATGTCGCATGAAACCACTTTTTCACCGAAAAATGATGAATTTTAAGTTCCGTGGAGTCCTAACGGCTATTTTTGGCCTGCACCTTCTGAATTTTGCAAAATTTTCAAAATGTTTGATTGTTTAGTGTTATTTATGTATAAATGAACACAAAAAAATACTACTCGCATGAATCTGAAATTTTCACCCATTACGTCCCACCCCTATTTTCACCCATTACGTCCCATCCCTATTAGTAAACTTAATGTTTTCGTTAACTAACCATCATATTGTATCTCGTTCATGCCATAGCCAGAGAAGAGCTATCATTTGCTTCTTTTAGTATCTGAAGACAACATTTTATTTTCATTATATTATCTAAAAACTTTTCATGTGGACACATAGATTTTGCAAAACATAAAAAATGGTATCAAATTTATTTTGGTAGTTCAGTTAACCACTCAATTATGGCTGTTCAGAGTTTGTTGGAAATTAGAAAGTTTGCATTGTGTGAGTCAATTTACAAAGTGTATAATTAAAATCGCAGACTTCAAACAAGTGAAAAATCCTTACAAATGTAATGTCATCTTGTGGTAAATGAAAATTTAGCATAATTGAAGCAATAATTATTATGTCAAACCAGCTTAAACATTGGACAAAATCCCATTATCTCCCGATAAAACATGCAAAAATGACACGAAAGCACAACTTTAATTTTTAATATAAGTTTGATTTCTACAGCTAACACATTGAATCTTCTTAATATGATTCATAGAACATTAGAGATAAAGTTAGATTTTTCTTTTAATAGTAAATCAATAAAAAAAAAACTTCTATTTGGACCGTGTAAAAACTTGATCATAGGGCAACAATTTCTTTAGTATTTCATTCACTAAAAGTTTCTGATTTTTTTATAGAAAATCAATTCAAAACCCTATATTAAGCTTAGCATATTAACAAGCCCGCTGTATACATGGCAATGTAGCGTTTCATTCATTATATAAACTCTGGAGCCGATGAACCAAGATCCCGTTGAAGACTAGACTTCGTCTCTATAACGCGTACTGCGTGTCCATCATGCTCTACAATAGCAACAGTTGGGCAATAACAAAAGCCATGCTTGACAAGCTGGATGCGTGCCACCGCAGACACTTCCGTTCCATCACAGGTCACTGCTGGCCGAAAAAAACTTATCAGCAACAAGGCACTATACGAGCTGTGCAACGGAAAACCCATCTCCACAAAGGTCGCTGAACAAAGATGGTCTATGTTAGGCCATGTCCTACGAATGGACCCTGACACTCCCGCACAGAGAAGCACTAGACTTTGCCGTTACTGGCTCGCAAGCCTACCAACCGCGACTAGGACGGCACTGCACAAATCTGCTAGGCACACTACGTGCTGACCTCAAGCAGGCGGGACTAGGACCACTACGTACAGCGTAACAACTTCATTGCCTACGACAACTTGCGCATGACAAGGCCAGATGGCCTGGGACTAGCATGGAGAACTGATTGCAGCTACGGGATGTCATTTGACTACCGTAGCCGCAGAACACAGTTTTAATAAATAATAATAAATATTGACAAGTGGCCCCTTTTCTTTAATGTAGGATTATCTTTATATGCATCGGGATACACAATATCACATGCACCAAATTTGAAATACATCAACATTTATTTCATGTAAAAAATAAATTGCACGTCACCGAAAATAGTGACCTTATTTTAAGTTGCCTGAAAAAAAAAAAAAATTATTAATGACAAAAGAGAAAAAAAAATGTACATTTACAAAGAGAAAAGGTTAAATTTTGTTTACATCCAAATTTTATCAAAATAGCAAAAAAAAACCTGCGATATCACAAGTTGAAATTGAAGGGAATTTTACTATATTTAAAAAAACCCGTTTTCACATTCTAAACTATGCTGGTTTGTGATGCTTACTTTTGGGTTGTGGCCAGAAGACTGAGGATTTAGCACGGACCCTCGTAGGATGTTCCATGGTTTTTGGTCACATGGGCACTCAGGGCTGTTAAAATGATTCTTATTAGTGTTAGGTGTCTCCAGTTTTCTCCACTTTCATCCTTACTCTATTTAGAGCGACCCAGTTCTTTCTAGCAATGGTTGATTCAGTGGACAGACTTACATTTAGGCTTGAAATGAAATGACTTCATTAGTGGATCATCTTTCAGCCACCTCTCCAATCTATATGAATCCGCTTGACTTTGCCATACTTCATCGATTGTCACAAAGCTTTTGCGACTTGCGCCTTTGTCTCATACCTTGGCGGTCGTGGAGTTAGGTTTCTGTCATCATTAATTTGTCTATATTTCTTGATTCTGAATATTGTTTCGCTTCAGATATTAGGTAGTGGAATACCAGCTGCTCTATATAGGGATGAGGCCAAGTAGCGAACCATCACATACTACCCCTGTAATCCTCATTGGGGACCAATTGCTACAACATGCGCCAAGCTCAATGCCTTCATTAACTGAATGTGCTTTTAAAATGCAAGTACTTCAATTGAATGTGCTCCAATGAACTTGCTGCTCTGGGGCCCCCTCGACGTAAATACACTCGACCAACCTGACAATCAGCTAAATCCCATCCATTCACTGTGGAGGTCCCCACATGCCGGAGAGCTTTCTATTCCAATAGCTTCTTTCCTTGAACTGCCGGCCTCTGGAATTCCCTCCCTGCTCACTGTTTCCCCGGCTGTACCGACATGCAGAAATTTAAAATTAATATGAACAAGCATCTCGCTGCACAGCTCCCAATTTAGGATGACCCCCCCCCCCCCCCCCCAAAAAAAAAACTTTCACCCTAATTCTCAGTAGTCCCTTACATCTACAGTGGCAACTTGCCTTGTTTCGGCTGAACTAAGTTAAAAACAAAAAAAAAACAATGTTTGTTGTGATGTTCATGTTAACAAAAAAAAAAATTGACAAAAACAAAATTGAAAAAAAAAGATTGAAAAAAAAAAAGGGACTACTCCAGGCTATACGCTTAATTTCCGTGACTGCTCGGCCGCAGCGATCGGGCAGGTCGCGGAAGCACCCGAGAGCTGCCGAGTCGAAAACGAGGCTGTATAAACAAAACTGGGGAGGAAAAAAAACTTACGGTGAACCTCAGCGAAAACTTTGTGGACCCGACAACGGGTGTGTGCACCAACCACGTAGAGAGGATGTTGAAGGAAGTGAAGCAGAGAAACAAAAAAGGAGTGCGGGACGAGCAGGGCACTAGTAGATGGGTATCTGCGGGAATTTATGTGGCGTCAGAGATTTCGAAACGACCCCTTCGACGCCATATTGTCGCAGATAGCAGAACTCTATCCCGTCGTCGACCATCCTTCTGCTCCTCCTTCCACATCCTCGACGAACCCCTCCTCTTCTGCCTGTCTTTCACTAAGACTCCCCCCCCCCCCCCAAAAAAAAAGCGCCAGCAACAACAGCAGAATACCCTGAACCTCTCCGGGAAAAGGTACAGAATTCCCCCCCCCCCCGCCCCCCCCCCCCCCCAAAAATAACTATAAAAAAAAGACTTGCCTAATTGAAAAAAAAAGGTTAAAAAAATGGTTCAAAAATATAAAAAAAAGTTTATTTATTTCAGCTATGGGTTTGTTCATTTCTTTCATTTTTTTAATTTTTTAAATATATGCATTTCTTTCCGTATTCATCGTCTTATATTGTCGTCTGCATTTTTTCACAATTTTCGGTTTTGTTTATACAGCCTCGTTTTCGTCTCGCCAGCTCTCGGACGCTTCCGCGACCTGCCCGAGCAGTCACGGAAATTAGGCGCATAGCCTGGAGTAGTACCGAAAAAAAACTAACATTTGCTTAAAAAATCAAACAATGTCATCATTTGAAACTGCACGATGCCCTAACAAAATAACATTTTATTAAAAATATTTGATTAACAAATATTTTGTTTCTTTTGTTGTTCAGTTTATAACAAAGCCCTGCAAATGACTGAGGAGTTTCGTTCCCATGTGATGACGGCTCAAGCTTTTGCGTTGCTCAATTCAGGCAATGTGACGGCTGCTCTTGAATTACTGATGAATGCGTACGTATTTCTTGGTTTTATTACATCGTTACGCTCGACTTAAAAATGATACGTCATTTTTGTGCTTGACTGATTTTTTTTTTTATTTCTTTTTTTTATTTATGAATTTCAAATATTATTCAATAAATAACAACAAATAATAGTTAATTAATAAAATGTCCTTTTTCAAAATCAATATGCAAATATCAAGACGGTTCATCGGATATCCTGCAGTCATTTGTTTATCTTTTGTCTTTTTTTCTATTTTTTAATTTTTTTTTAATGATTTTTTAAATTTTCGCAAGTGTAGCTTCTTCATTTTCTTCTTTCCTTCTTCATTTTCTTCTGTCCTTCTTCATTTTCTTCTTTCCTTCTTCATTTTCTTCTTTCCTCCTTCATTTTCTTCTTTCCTCCTTCATTTTCTTCTTTCCTTCTTCATTTTCTTCTTTCCTTCTTCATTTTCTTCTTTCCTCCTTCATTTTCTTCTTTCCTTCTTCATTTTCTTCTTTCCTTCTTCATTTTCTTCTTTCCTTCTTCATTTTCTTTCCTTCTTCATTTTCTTCTTTCCTCCTTCATTGTCTTCTTTCCTCCTTCATTTTCTTTTTACCTCCTTCATTTTCTTCTTTCCTTCTTCATTTTCTTCTTCCTTCTTCATTTTCTTTCCTCCTTCATTTTCTTCTTTCCTTCTTCATTTTCTTCTTTCTTTCTTCATTTTCTTCTTTCCTTCTTCATTTTCTTCTTTCCTTCTTCATTTTCTTCTTTCCTTCTTCATTTTCTTCTTTCCTCCTTCATTTTCTTCTTTCCTTCTTCATTTTCTTCTTTCCTTCTTCATTTTCTTCTTTCCTTCTTCATTTTTTTCTTTCCTCCTTCATTTTCTTCTTTCCTCCTTCATTTTCTTCTTTCCTCCTTCATTTTCTTCTTTCCTTCTTCATTTTCTTCTTTCTTTCTTCATTTTCTTCTTTCCTTCTTCATTTTCTTCTTTCCTTCTTCATTTTCTTCTTTCCTTCTTCATTTTCTTCTTTCCTTCTTCATTTTCTTCTTTCCTCCTTCATTTTCTTCTTTCCTTCTTCATTTTCTTTCCTTCTTCATTTTCTTCTTTCCTCCTTCATTTTCTTCTTTCCTTCTTCATTTTCTTTCCTCCTTCATTTTCTTTCTTTCCTCCTTCATTTTCTTCTTTCCTTCTTCATTTTCTTCTTTCCTTCTTCATTTTCTTCTTTCCTCCTTCATTTTCTTCTTTCCTTCTTCATTTTCTTCTTTCCTTCTTCATTTTCTTTCCTTCTTCATTTTCTTCTTTCCTTCATTTTCTTCTTTCCTTCTTCATTTTTTTCTTTCCTTCTTCGGTTTCTTCTTTCCTTCTTCATTTTCTTCTTTCCTTCTTCATTTTCTTCTTTCCTCCTTCATTTTCTTCTTTCCTCCTTCATTTTCTTCTTTCCTCCTTCAATTTCTTCTTTCCTCCTTCATTTTCTTTTTTCCTCCTTCATTTTCTTCTTTCCTTCTTCATTTTCTTCTTTCCTCCTTCATTTTCTTCTTTCCTCCTTCATTTTCTTCTTTCCTCCTTCATTTTCTTCTTTCCTTCTTCATTTTCTTCTTTCCTTCTTCATTTTCTTCTTTCCTTCTTCATTTTCTTTCCTTCTTCATTTTCTTCTTTCCTTCTTCATTTTCTTCTTTCCTCCTTCATTTTCTTCTTTCCTCCTTCATTTTCTTCTTTCCTTCTTCATTTTCTTCTTTCCTTCTTCATTTTCTTCTTTCCTCCTTCATTTTCTTTCCTTCTTCATTTTCTTCTTTCCTTCTTCATTTTCTTCTTTCCTTCTTCATTTTCTTCTTTCCTTCTTCATTTTCTTCTTTCCTTCTTCATTTTCTTCTTTCCTCCTTCATTTTCTTCTTTCCTTCTTCATTTTCTTCTTTCCTCCCACTACTTACCTTCTTAATGCAATGCCGCAAACTCATTGAAGGGAGATTGCTATTTCCCCACCCTGGGAGTTGTTGCTTTTACGTCTCCAACCACTTAAAAAAATTTTTTACAAATGAGTCCCCACTTATCAAGGCCAAAAGTCATTTAAGGATAAGGATTTATGAGATGCAATAATTGTCAGTCGAAAGATGAAGAATTATATGAGAGGATTGAAAATGATTTATGGAATGGACCAAGCTTGATTACTTGTGGGTGCTGTTTATGACAAATATTTGTTGATATTTGATTTGAAGATGACTATGTTACCTTCTAAATCATGTTGACACACAGGTTCTCGTCAGATTAGCATAGTTAAGCGACATCGAGCCAAGTTAGTACTTAAATAGGGTCCTGTCACGGGGGTGGTGATTCCGGGCAATGTGTTCCACTTAATGTTATATAAGCGGGATAAGGTATTAATCTTATGAGTTTAGAAAGCTGCTCTCCCCTTTTCACCCAATGAATTCTCCCTTTCTTCCCAGTCTTTAGTTTATTTCAACTTCGATTGTTCAATGCAAGGTGTACTCGGTAAAAACATGTTTATTATTCTTTCCTTAACCCAAGGCTTTTCAAAGATTACAATCTTATCATCAGAGGAATTACATAGATAGATCAGTTGGCAGTGGAAAAGCCAAAATTCAAAATTTAATATATATATATATATATATATATATATATATATATAGATATATATATATCTTGGAAGTTTTTCAATCTTTAAAACTATATGAGGGGAAAAAACAAAAAAAAAAGCACTTTTTAGGCCCAAGTACTTCGTTGGAAAATCCCTTTACTTGTAAATCAGTTAATCTCCTGTAATCACTGTATTAGTTAGCTTCCAGGAATTTGCGCTAGACTTAATATTATTGTAGGGATCATCAGTTGTTTACCATATATATATATATATATATATATATATATATATATATATATATATATGATGGACTCTCCCGTCGATTTCGACGTATGAGTGCGCCACCAGGGGCTGCCCGCGCGTGAATTTGTAATTGCAAGGGTTGCGCAATCCCCAACAACCGCTCTCCTGAGTCGGCATTGTTTGATTCCAATGGCAAGTAGTAATACAAGACGACTGGAAACAATGCCGAGATAAGCAGAGAGCACATACAGCACCTGGTATTCCCAAATGGTCACCCATTTTAGTACTGGCCAGGCTCAACGCCGCTTAACTTCGGTTATATATATATATAGTACTTTTCTCTTTTGTTCAGATCTCAGTTGACTCCACCTTCAATGGAGGGTTTAAAGGCATTGTGTGCGATTGGTTTGCTGAGGAGTGACCAGGCTTTAACCTCGGCCGTCGTCCAAGAACTGCTTAAATTAGAAGACTCACAGCAAAAACATCTGGTGGACGTCACCTGGTTGACTGCGGCTGAAATGCTTACAAAGGTGAGGCAAATAAAATCGACAAAGATATACTGTGTTTACTTTTTATACCTGAATTGTTGCAAGAGAAGTATCTTGGTAAGAAGAAGAACCTGTATTTTGCTTTTGTGGATTTAGAGAAAACTTTTGACCAAATGCTAAAGGATTTTATCTGGTGGGCTTTGAGTAAATTAGAGGCAAATGAGTGCTTAGTGAAGGTTGTTAAAGAAGTGTACAAAAATGCTCAAAGTCATGTTCGAATTTACAGCACATATAATGACAGATTTAATGTTAAAGTTGGAATACTGTACTGAGCCTTTTGCTTTTTTATTTGTGTCTTAAGAGCATTGTCTTAAGAGCATTGCCCTGGGAATTTTGTATGTGTTGTCCAGAAAAGATGCTTTATGCTGATGTTTTAGTTTTTGTCTGTGAAACAATGAAATTACTGGTAGTTTGAGAGATGATAACTGTTGTTAACCAGCAGATTGTTACCACTGTCAACCAAGGGAACTTTTAACCATTATTAACCAGCAGATTGTTACCACTGTCGACCAAGAGAAGTTTTAACCATTATTAACCAGCAGATTGTTACCACTGTCAACCAAGGGAACTTTTAACCATTATTAACCAGCAGATTGTTACCACTGTCGACCAAGAGAAGTTTTAACCATTATTAACCAGCAGATTGTTACCACTGTCAACCAAGGGAACTTTTGCCATTATTTACCAGCAGATTGTTACCACTCTCGACCAAGGAAACTTTTAACCATTATTAACCAGCAGATTGTTACCACTCTCGACCGAGGGAACTTCTGTTATTATTAACCAGCAGATGTTTACCACTGTCATCCAAGGGAAGTTTTGCCATTATTAACCAGCAGATTGTTACCACTGTCGACCAAGGGAAGTTTCTATCATTATTAACCAGCAGATTGTTACCACTCTAGACCAAGGGAACTTCTGCCATTATTAACCAGCAGATTGTTACCACTGTCGACCAAGGGAAGAGTCTATCTGGCATGTGTGCACAGTGTAATGTATAGAAATAAAACTTGGCCAGCGATAGTTGGAGATATATGTTGCATGGAGAGAAATGATATGAGAATGGTACGATGGATGTGTAATGTGAGTTAAAGACACCCTTAGATCTGATGACCTCAGAGGAAGATTAGATCTGGACAGTGTGTGCAGAAGATTAGACTACGATGGTTTAAAGTCTGATTTTCATACGCTTTAATTGTTAAAATATGTAAACAATTCTTTTTGGAATGCTCTTTGCTTATTATTTTTTTATGTGTTACATTAATTATATATTTCGTTTTTGTTTGCTTTTTAGGGCAATCTGACAGAAGGGCGTTGTTATATTCAGAAATTAGTGCACAAATACCCGTGGCAAGCCCCTCTCTGGATTCTGATGGCCAAAGTGATTATGTGGTTTGCACCGGAAGATGCACAAATGGCCTCATCTTGTATCCTCTATGCCCAACAAATTGACTGCAGTTTGAATAAGGTGGGAGTATCGGTGCAACTTTGGAAAAGTCTCAATAAGAAAAAACAAATAATAAATAAAAATAAAGACATATTGATATTATGTATGTGACCGTGACAAAACAAAGACATCGTACACCAAAAATTACGTAAATTGAGCAAGTAGTTTTTGTTTTATCACAGATAATCAAATTTTGTCATTTTTTTTCCATGCTCGCTTGTCACGTCGCCATCTTTGAAAAACAAGGGACGTAAGTCAGCCCAGCGTTACAAGCCCAGCTTGTCGTGACAAACGAGTGTTAAAAAAAAATGGCAAAATTGTATTTTCTATGATAAAAAAAAACTACCTGATCAATTTACATAATTTTTGGTGTACGATATCTTTGTTCCGTCCCGGTCACATACATAATACAAGTATATCTTTATCCTTATTTACAAACATAATACAGATATGTATTTATTATTTGTTTTTCCTTATTGAGGCTTTTTCGGAAGGTGCATCTTGCTTTCTTTCTTTCTCCTTTTTGTTTTCTAGCTTTTTTGTTGTTCATTCATTTAGAGACCCCCCCCCCCCCCATATATGTACTAGACGTACCCGTCACCCGTCACCCGTTGGGGCACAACCACTCCCACTATTTATTCTACTTTGTTTTCATTCGAAAAATCATGAACTCTGACATATTGTTCTTCTTACATAACTAAAAATGATAAGTCTCTTGACTTCTATATTATCCTTATGGACAATACAAGGAGAGTAGAAAGTGGACCTTCGGTTTATGTTCGTCAGCCTCATAACTCTCGCTTCCCTTATTTTGTCTTTTACTCCTCACATTCCATGAGCGATGTTTCTGACAAAGGGGGAAGAATTGCTGTTTTCTGGGTCAGAATCTATCCATAACACTTACCGTTGGCTAGTTTTTGACCTTGAAGTAGTATCTTTTTTAGCTCCTAACATCAAGTGGCTTAATGCCTTGTCTGGAGCGATTTCCATGAAAAAAAAAATAAATAAATAAAGTGACTTATTATTTTGCTATCTAATTTACATACGTGTTTGTGGTGTGTACAGACAATTATGTAAGTTAGATGACAGTGTTGAAAAAAAGAGTCACTCTTTCTCCAAATGCTCACGGAACAGCAAGAAATATTAGAGAGTGGTTAAATCAAGATAAAATGAGAAGAGGGAGCAAGGGAAACACATAGATAGCTAAGTGAGAGATGAGTGACTTGCTCAGTTAATTACAAATTACAGCTAATTACGAAAAAAATTAAAAAATTTAAAACATAGTAATTGCTTTATGTAAATTTTTGTTTGATTTTGAACAAAAACAAATGAAAGAAAATTTTCAATATTATTTTAAGCCACTAGAGGGCCATATCAGAGTTTTCCTAAAAATCAGCCTTCGTCAATATTTTCATACATGCTTTCATAAATTCATGCAAAAAGTTTGTAAAAAAAACTCTAATGAACCAATTTCCAGATAATAAGAAAACAGAATAACGGTATAATTGAGTAACAAGCAGTGAGAAATCGTTATTCCTTTCCAATTAACATTGGAGATCAACAACGAAAAATCAAATTAATCTTTTTATTTGATTTTATTTCCTTTTCTTCAGAATGTTGCACCTTTGCTTGTTCAAAGTCTTCTAGCTGCTGGTTTACACTGCAATTGGAATTGCAACCGGAACGCCTTCTCTGTCGCCCAGAAGGCATATCATGTCCACCCAGGTATGGAGTATTCGTACACTCTCATTTTGCATTTTTTATTTTTTTTATTTAATTTTTTGTTGAGTTTATTTTATAGTTTGTAGAAAAACTTTTTATATAGATTATGAAAATCATTATTTTATAGATTGTGAAAATCATTTTTTTATAGATTGTGGAAATCATGTTTATATAGTTTGTGGAAATCATGTTTTTATAGTTTGTGGAAATCATTATTTTATAGTTTGTGGAAATCATTATTTTATAGTTTGTGGAAATCATGTTTTTATAGTTTGTGGAAATCATGTTTTTATAGTTTGTGGAAATCATGTTTTTATAGTTTGTGGAAATCATGTTTTTATAGTTTGTGGAAATCATGTTTTTATAGTTTGTGGAAATCATGTTTTCTGAAACAAGAAAAAGCTGATATTTGCCAAGATTACCTTTTTTTTTCTTTCAAAATTTAATTATTGTCGATTTAGTTTGAATAAATAAACACACACATTACGTAGTCTTTTAACAAATATTTATCTTTATTTTTCCACTGAACATGTGAAAAAAATTAAGAAGAAACATTTTTACATTAAAAACAAAAATAAATACGGTCATCGATTTTCTGAGAAAAATTTTGCCTGTTTTTTTTAAATATTGAAAAAAAGATTGCTTGTTTTATTTAAATATTGAAAAAAAATTTGCCTGTTTTATTTAAATATTGAAAAAATAAATTTGCTTGTTTTATTTAAATATTGAAAAAAAAAATTTGCCTGTTTTATTTAAATATTGAAAAAATGAATTTGCTTGTTTTATTTAAATATTGAAAAAATAAATTTGCTTGTTTTATTTAAATATTGAAAAAAAAAATTGGGTTTGGTTTGTTTTACAGTTTTTGTTTTTATCTATCTTATATGTAAAAAAAAAAAAAGTAATTATAGAGAAATAAACTTTTTCTTCAAATTTTTAAAATGAAAAACGTATTCAATAACAACAAATAATAGTTAATTAATAAAATGTCCTTTTTTTAAAAAACTAATTGCAAAAATCAAAAAGTTTCATTGGTTTATTTTACGGCATATCAACCATCCAGCCTAGCATTTTATGTCGTCCCTTATTAACTTGGAGGCCATAAATGAATAGATTTTTTAAATTATTATGATTACACATTTAATACAGGTCTACTATAAAATTGATGATTATCACTTTAAATTCCATAAATATTTCTTTAAAACAATTATGCAACACAACAGACAAGAAATTATATGAAGAATTTAAATCAGCATTTTTTTTTTTGTAAAAAAGTATAATAAAATAGTTAATTTGGATAAAATAACGAAACAGTAAAAACACTGGGTAAGTAGGACTCATCCCGATATTGTTACTCATATATTTAATTCAAAGTTTTAATTATACACCATTATTGAAGCTGTAGCACTAATGAGAGCAAACAAAAATATTCAAATGATAAAATTGAAAATATTCAAATGATACAATTGAAAAATATTCAAATGATACAATTGAAAAATATTCAAATAAAATTTTTTAATAATCTTAACACATTTTTTTTTCTGAAAAGTAAAAATGTGATTCTACATTTTTTTGCCAATTACATATCTGCACAATAGTAATTAAAAAAAAAAACATCATTTAGACCTCAGAAGGAGAGATCAGTTTCCAATATAAATTTAATGTAGAATGATCACCCGCTATTTTTAATATAAATTCTAGTGTTTGAAAACTGGTTTCATAGTCATTAATTAAGCAAAAACGGTGCTTCTGTAGTTTCACAATGACATCAAAAACTTTGTTATGTACTTACGTTTAGCTGAAAAGAAGATTGCACAGAAAAAAATTTTGCAAATTAATCCAGTATTTATTAAATTATAAAAAAAAATGCCTGGTACGATTTTCTATTAAAAATAATCATACAGCACAAGATGGTTCGCTTACAAATCAGAAATGATATAGAAATGCTACCGCGGCATTATCCGAGACTATTTACTTTTACGTTTGTAAATAAATACTTTGTTGTGAGTAAGACTCGGTTAATTTTTCTTATTGTTCTTTTTTTATTTTATTGATTGAATTTTTTCTTAAAATCAAAATTAAAATAAGAGAAACCTTAGACGATTTTTTTTTAACATATTGAAAAAAATAAAATTCTAAAATTTTATTTTTTCAATACTTTATTGTAAACATCATTATATTTATTTTAACATATTGAAAAAAATAAAATTCTAAAATTTTATTTTTTCAATACTTTATTGTAAACATCATCATATTTTTTTTAACATATTGAAAAAAATAAAATTCTAAAATTTTATTTTTTCAATACTTTATTGTAAACATCATATTTTTTTTAACATATTGAAAAAAATAAAATTCTAAAATTTTATTTTTTCAATACTTTATTGTAAACATCATTATATTTTTTTTAACATATTGAAAAAAATAAAATTCTAAAATTTTATTTTTTCAATACTTTATTGTAAACATCATTATATTTTTTTTAACATATTGAAAAAAATAAAATTCTAAAATTTTATTTTTTCAATACTTTATTGTAAACATCATTATATTTTAAATTCTTTTTCTATAATTCATCCACCCAGGCAATCCCAGGTATCCTAGCAAGGATTATCTGGTATTGTCACGTGTCATATATGCTGAATATAAGTAATAACTTTATTGATTTATTATCTATAGTGCTTTCATAACTTGACTTAGGTATATCTGGTGCTACCAAATCGGGCTGTCTGAAGATACTGGCTACCTGACTTAAAATGCACCAAATATTGATGCTATTGTTTTTTTTCCTTTCCTTTTTCAAAACTCGATCATATTCTGCAAAGCTAAAAACAAAAACAACATTTTTCCTCTACAAAACAACCAAACCAAATACAATGAATAAATATTTGAACATACATACAGAATTTAAAGCATAAAAACTTTTACCAAAATGATCTGATTCAGCATTAAATAACCCGAAAAGGGTTGACATGCCATAAAACCAAACAACCATCACTTAAGTATAGGGTTCAGCACATGATATAACAGCAAATAACAGTTTTTGCAGTGCTTCTGTCATTTCATAGCGACATGTTAGGCCTCTCTAAAAAAAAAATAGCTAAAGAAATGTGTTAACTTTGTTATGTACTTACGTGGTAGCTGAAAGAAGACTGTACACCAAAAATTATGCAAATTCATACAGTATTTATTGAATTAAAAATAAACGATTTTATCTATATGTTGCCATTTTTCTTATAGTTTGAGTTTTTCCGAAAGTTATCTCCCTTTGCCTACTTAATAAGCTGAAATGTCTACCAATACGTAAGATAGTTTCTTTTTTTTTTTATAATTTAATAAATACTGGATTAATTTGCATAACTTTTTTCTGTGCAATCTTCTTTTCAGCTAACACGTAAGTACATAACAAAGTTTATACGTTTCTTTAAATATTTTGATGTCATTGTGAAACTACAGAAGCACCGTTTTTGCTTAATTAATGACTATGAAACCAGTTTTCAAACACTAGAATTTATATTAAAAATAGCGGGTGATCATTCTACATTAAATTTATATTGGAAACTGATCTCTCCTTCTGAGGCCTAAATGATGTTTTTTTTTTAATTACTATTGTGCAGATATGTAATTGGCAAAAAAATGTAGAATCTCATTTTTACTTTTCAGAAAAAAAAATGTTAATTACCAAAGATTATTTAAAAATTTTATTTGAATATTTTTCAATTGTATCATTTGAATATTTTTCAATTGTATCATTTGAATATTTTTCAATTGTATCATTTGAATATTTTTCAATTGTATCATTTGAATATTTTTCAATTGTATCATTTGAATATTTTTTAATTGTATCATTTGTATATTTTTCAATTGTATCATTTGAATATTTTTCAATTGTATCATTTGAATATTTTTCAATTGTATCAGTTGAATATTTTTCAATTGTATCATTTGAATATTTTTCAATTGTATCATTTGTATATTTTTCAATTGTATCATTTGAATATTTTTCAATTGTATCATTTGAATATTTTTCAATTGTATCAGTTGAATATTTTTCAATTGTATCATTTGTATATTTTTCAATTGTATCATTTGTATATTTTTCAATTGTATCATTTGAATATTTTTCAATTGTATCATTTGAATATTTTTCAATTGTATCATTTGAATATTTTTGTTTACTCTCATTAGTGCTACAGCATCAATAATGTTGTGTAATTAAGACTCTGAATTAAATATACGAGTAACAATATCGGGATGAGTCCTACTTACCCAGTGTTTTTACTGTTTCGTTATTTTATCCAAATTAACGATTTTATTATATTTTTTTACAAAAAAAAATGCTGATTTAAATTCTTCAATGTTTTTTTAAATGATTGTCAAACTTAAAATTTTTTAAAGACATGTTGCAACAAATATGTGTTCACTGTTGTAGTAGTAGTAGTAGTAGTAGTAGATGTAGATTCGTAAATCACATGACCACAAGGTGGTCAACAATTGGTTGATTTTGTCATGTGGTCACTGATATAAAAGGTGTGACTCACAAGTCTACATACTCTTTCTTGTATTTTTGTACTGACAGCTGAATGGGGGAATCATGTTCGCCAAAATGCATCTCTTTTTTGGTTGAGTTACTGAAGTGAAATTCGTTTGTCGACTGATCTTGTTTAGTTCAGACAAGTTCTGGAACGTGCAATCTCTCTCCTTAGCACCATATTAGTTTTGCCGAGGTGTCTTTGAGACACCATGGAGGCAGTTGTTGCCAAATGTCCATACCCGTTATGTTCGACGTACCTCTACACATATCGATTAGTTTGCCGGTTCTTATCTTCACACATTAGGAAACTTTGACATGTTTGCCTATTTCATGTATTGTGAGCATAAATAGATCAAATTATTAATAAAGTGTTTTTGTTTTGAAAGCATTGTTCATATAGGAAATTTGAATTATTAAAAATAATAAACCGTTAAGAAGGCCATACAAGGTCCAAAAAAGAGTCGCCAACCTAATAGGTCCCTCACTGTCAACCAAGCTCCAGTCCCTGTCCCATCGCCGCAATGTAGCATCCTTGTGCTTGTTTTACAAATACTTCAATGGGTTATGCTCCGATGAATTGGCTACTCTGGTGCCCCCTCGACGTAAATTCACTAGACCAACTCGACAATCTGCCAAATCCCACCCATTCACTGTGGAGGTCCCCAAATGTCGAAGAGTCTTCTACTCCAAAAGCTTCTTTACTCATGCTGCTGGACTCTGGAACTCCCTCCCTGCTCCCTACCGTTACTAACATGCAGAAATTTAAAACTAATCTAAACAGAAATCTCACTGCACAACTCCCAATTTAGGTTGACCCCCCCCCCCTTAAAAAAAAACCCAAAATACTCTCATCCTTTTCCTCAGTAGCCCTTACGTCTACAGTAGTGATCTGCCTTGTTAAAAAATGTTAAAAAAAAAAAATCAAATAATATTTAGTTCTTTTTTTTATCTGTAAGAACAATTAATCAACTGATAATTCTTGATTGCAGATCGAATGGAATAATCTTAAGAATATTTGTTCTTGTTTTTGTCTTTTATTGTTCGATATTTTACAGAAATTGTATAATTGAGTGTATTTTACAGAAATTGTATAATTGAGTGTATTTTACAGAAATTGTATAATTGAGTGTATTTTACAGAAATTGTATAATTGAGTGTATTTTACAGAAATTGTATAATTGAGTGTATTTTACAGAAATTGTATAATTGAGTGTATTTTACAGAAATTGTATAATTGAGTGTGTTTTACAGAAATTGTATAATTGAGTGTATTTTACAGAAATTGTATAATTGAGTGTATTTTACAGAAATTGTATAATTGAGTGTATTTTACAGAAATTGTATAATTGAGTGTATTTTACAGAAATTGTATAATTGAGTGTATTTTACAGAAATTGTATAATTGAGTGTATTTTACAGAAATTGTATAATTGAGTGTATTTTACAGAAATTGTATAATTGAGTGTATTTTACAGAAATTGTATAATTGAGTGTATTTTACAGAAATTGTATAATTGAGTGTATTTTACAGAAATTGTATAATTGTGTGTATTTTACAGAAATTGTATAATTGAGTGTATTTTACAGAAATTGTATAATTGAGTGTATTTTACAGAAATTGTATAATTGAGTGTATTTTACAGAAATTGTATAATTGAGTGTATTTTACAGAAATTGTATAATTGAGTGTATTTTACAGAAATTGTATAATTGAGTGTATTTTACAGAAATTGTATAATTGAGTGTATTTTACAGAAATTGTATAATTGAGTGTATTTTACAGAAATTGTATAATTGAGTGTATTTTACAGAAATTGTATAATTGAGTGTGTTTTACAGAAATTGTATAATTGAGTGTGTTTTACAGAAATTGTATAATTGAGTGTATTTTACAGAAATTGTATAATTGAGTGTATTTTACAGAAATTGTATAATTGAGTGTATTTTACAGAAATTGTATAATTGAGTGTATTTTACAGAAATTGTATAATTGAGTGTATTTTACAGAAATTGTATAATTGAGTGTATTTTACAGAAATTGTATAATTGAGTGTGTTTTACAGAAATTGTATAATTGAGTGTATTTTACAGAAATTGTATAATTGTGTGTATTTTACAGAAATTGTATAATTGAGTGTATTTTACAGAAATTGTATAATTGAGTGTATTTTACAGAAATTGTATAATTGAGTGTATTTTACAGAAATTGTATAATTGAGTGTATTTTACAGAAATTGTATAATTGAGTGTATTTTACAGAAATTGTATAATTGAGTGTGTTTTACAGAAATTGTATAATTGAGTGTATTGATAAACGACTTTGCTTTGACAGAATAATTTTATTTTTTTGCAGATGACCCTCGAAGTATGATCAATCTTGTCCCTGGTATTCATGCTGGGGCTCTGATCAAACAATGCGTCATGCAAAAGACTCCAGATTCTCTTTATTTCACCGAGATGATGTTTACAGACCATGTTCTTTTAGAGATGGCAGGTAGGAAAACCTTTTAGAATTTTGGATATTCTAGAATAAATGGAAGAATGTGATTATTGAAGGGTTTTTCTTTCAGACTATTTCCTTTACCCAATGCTTGTGACTAGTCATCCCTTTCTCCCTATCTTTTCTATCTTTCTCTCTCTCTAATAAGTCAAGTGTTACCTTTTCTCATGAGTGAGCTATTTAGGCAGACATAAACAGAGGCTGAAGAGAGTTCAGTAAATGAGACTAATTAGAGGTTCCCTTTGTTTGGATTTGAGACCGACGGTACCAATGTTAGTTGTATCCTCTGTAATATATATATGAATAAATATTGCGCTCTTAATTGTTTTAATCAATCCCTCTGCAAGGGTTTTCTTCCATTAACATTATATATATATATATATATATATATATATATATATATATATATATATATATATATAACTTCTGTTGTGATATAGTAGGAAAAATCCCAGCAGAGTGCTCGATTAATTGAGAATTAAAATTTGTACTAATTTTTCTGTACCAATATATATATATATATATATATATATATATATACTTCATGTATCCACGTAAAATATTATAAGGAGATATAATTTTTTATGTGTCAGTTTTCAGTATTTACTTCAACAGTGCTCGATACGTAAGTAGAGCTAGGTAGTAAGCAATGAAAATATATATGGCAATCAAGCTACACAGAGGCTCCCGTGTTTCATCCCCGGGGGGAATCGTCTCTGTGTAGCTTTATTGCCATATATATTTTCATTGCTTACTATATATATATATATATATATATATATATATAAAATATTTGTTATTGTTTATTTTTTATCTATGGACGTATACGTTTCGTCTCTTTTCAATCGAGACTCATCAGCATAGAAGTACGACTATTCACCACCGGTCACACGATTTCCAACGTCGCTAACTGCTAGGCCAGTTCTGAACAGCTTATAAACAATGATAATTTTAACACATTAACGGCGGCGAAGCGTACAGGCATTCAAACTTCTATAAGTGAAGGAACGATGCATATAAAGCAAGTGACGCTACGCTGTGTTACTACTACCATTTTACAGTGCTCTACTTTTTAACGAGGAGCTTCAAATATAAAATATTTGTTATTGTTTATTTTTTATCTATGGACGTATACGTTTCGTCTCTTTTCAATCGAGACTCATCAGCATAGAAGTACGACTATTCACCACCGGTCACACGATTCGAAACCCTGGACTACAAGTATTTTCCAACCCCAGTCCAACGTCGCTAACCGCTAGGCCAGTTCTGAACAGCTTATAAACAATGATAATTTTAACACATTAACGGCGGCGAAGCGTACAGGCATTCAAACTTCTATAAGTGAAGGAACGATGCATATAAAGCAAGTGCCGCTACGCTATATATATGGATTATGACAATATATGTATTAGCATATACTATCAGTACCTTTTAATTAGTATTCTCATCAAAAAAGATTTAGCTCGGTGATTGTCAACCAGTAACAACAGAGCATATATAAGTAAGACAAGTTCGTTTTATATTCCAATAATTACGTTTTTTATTTTCAATTTTTATTTTTTCACATTTTCAAAAAACATAACATTCCTGTGAGATGTATTTTTTTATGACTCGTTTCCCTGTAGGTGAGCCAACCAACATTATTATATCAATATCGGCTCTGTAACACCTCAAATCCACAAAGAAGAAAAGTTCTCAAATTGAAAGTCTTGAAAAAACCTACACCACACTGTGGGTCATTGTGGGAAAAAAACAAAGAAAAAAACTTTGCACTAGGAAAAATCTCCTTAGGACACCTTTATGTTTTTTTGAAAATGTGAAAAGAGTAAGAATTAAAAATAAAAAACATGATTATTGGAATATAAAACGAACTTGTCTTACTTATATATATCTAAATGAATAGATACGAACGTTTTTTCCATTTATCACTCCTATACTACAATCAAAACGGTTACTGTTATTAAAATCAATAATACAACATTTTATTTACCTCCCCAGGAGGTTAGGCACAAGGCCAGTTTTATCTTACTCCCACAAGGTAAGATATGACCCAAGGTCGGGTCGGGAAAGTGGGACTTGAAAAGCCAGCACCCGAGAAGGTGAGCACTCTAGCCATTACAAATTGCCTGGGCAGCCCTGTCGGCATTCCCCGGTAAGAGCGCCTCAGGTAGTAAGCAATAAACTTACGATTCTCCAAAGAGGGGAGGCAAAGCCTGGGAGGGTGGACCTCCTAGAACTGCACAAGACAGGCACATAAATCAAGCCCCGAAGGCCAAGACAATACCAGTTTATGGGGTGTAGTATCCATCGGAACAAAGGCTGATCAATAATACAACATAGAAATTTGAAATACTCTATATATAGTAGAGACGACCAATAGAAGAATAGTTATTAGATAGTCTAATTTACATATCGATTTTTTAAGCACTTCATAATTAATATTTGATGTAATTTATTTCTAATTTCATTGTTCTATCTTATCTACATATTTGCAATAATTTTGTTAATATTAATTAAAATAATCTGATTAAAAAAATTAATAACTTAAGAAAAAGATAACATCGCTCGCAAGAATTTTTACCGACTCGGCAAAGCGAGAAAGAAAAAAGGAGGAAAGGCATAGCTAGTATATATATATATATATATATATATGTGCGCGTGCGAACTGGGAATTGCGAACTTTGATCCTCGCGACCGCTGAGCCTGAAAAGGAAGACTTTGATCAATTCTGATAGACAGGCCTCACTCTCTTATAGAGGATTAATCAAATACCTGTTAAAAATAAATCAGATTATGATATTTATTTATTTAAATTTCTTTAAGTTCACATAAGAAAAAGTAGATTGAGAGCTCAATAGTGCTTATATTACTAAAGCTTTAAATATATAATCTATATAATAAAGTAAAGTTGATTTTTCCCCTATTTCATCTGACATTAAATCTCTGTAAACACAAGCGATATATAGAATTCCGCTATGGTCATGCTTTATGCCAAGAATTAATGTAGGTTTTCGGAAAATATGCATCCGTTTTATTCGCTTTCAGTAATTTCTACATTTTTTCCAGCTTGCCTGTTGCTCCTAAAATAGTCATACATACAGGGAGTTGGAGTAATTTTCATTCACACACTTAAATCTACTTCCACCCAGGGCGTTACGGAGCCCTCCAAAAAGGAGCGCTCTCCAGGAGCACGCTCCTTTTTGCTGGAACGAAGGAGAGGAGGGCTCATTTTATATTCAGCAGGAGTGGAGCAGGTGTAACTCCATTTGGGACTAAAGAGCGGTGGTTTTATCGCTCTGCGCTCCTCGCTTCAAAATTATTTGATTTTTTTTTCTTTTAAACATTAGTTTTTTATTCAGCAATAAAAAGGAAAAGAAAAGAAAGTCTCAGAGTTTACTCTGAGTTATTTTTAAAAATTTAATTTCTGGTAAATGTATATGAGATAGAGAGGGGGAGAGAGAGGGAAAAAGAATGAAAACAGAACATTTGAAGTTCTCAGATTTTTACATTGTTAAATTTTTGATGGGACAGTTTTCTTAAGGCAGGAGACAATTTGGCAACAAATGTTTTCAAATGCGCCAGTGAGTCTATAGATGTCTTTGAAGTTATTTTCTTATAGATTTGAACTTTTTTTGTATTTATGACAAGGATGTTTATTGCTGATTGAATAAATAAGCCAATTATTCTTTTAATTTGTGTTTTTAAATAAAGAATTTTAGGTTCAATTATACTATAGGGCCGTTGGATTTTCTCACCCATTTTGCTCGGTATTCAACCAAATGTTCGATAAAATCGGTTTTTGGAGTGAAATGGTACATTTTGTCCTGACAAAAAATTCTAATTTATTTTTTAGCATATATCAAATTGAATTTTTATGCCACGTTTTTTCCCGTCGTCTTTTCAGCGACATTTTTTGTTATTCTTAAATTCACGACTAGTATGTTTTAACCTTTTCATGTTAGCTTTTAAATTCGTTAAATTCCGTTAAAACTTGCTTTCATAAATAGAATATTCAAAGTTTTTTTTGTGTGTAATAAAATGTTAAAGCAGTAAAAATATCTTTAGTTCAAGGAAAAAAACAATAAAAACCAACATGGCCGCCAGCGATTAAAACCTGAAATTAAAGTTAGATTCTCAACACTTTAAAAAGTAAATGAGAATTAAGACCAACAATCAGTTTCATCCTAAATTTGGGCGAATACCAAGCGAAATGAGCGAAAGAAAACAGCGATCCCTATTCTACAATTAAACTGATATTTAAACTTAATTAAATGAAAGAAAATATCTTAAATTTTAATTTAAAAAAGCAAAAGTCTAATTAGACTTTCTGACTAATTTGTTGTTCTTTTAAAACCGAAAGTAGATTAGATATCTGTCTTTATCTTAAAATATCTATTATCGAATATTAAAATTGTAAACAGTTTGTTTTTGTTAGATATTTCAAATATAGATGTTTTCACCTTTTTTATTCAAATTTTTAATTTTAAATGTTTTTGCCCGACCTAGGAAAACTTGCTCTACTTAATTTTTCGGGGGAGGAAAATTTGACCCGATATTTTTTCAACTCCCAAGGTCTACGCCAGATATTTTGTATGACATTAAATGGATCTCTGAATTGTTTATTGACAATTTATTGATATTGTTTGGGCAACTTATGAAAAATATTTTTTTTATTCAATCTTTAAAAAATAAACTTCATTGGGTTTTTTTTCGCCCCAATTTGTACTATAGAAAAAAATGGATAAATCTATTTGTTTGAAAGTACTTGCGCGTTTCTCTGTTATAAATAATAATATACATTATACAATATAGTTACGTTCGTAAAACAAACAAATATTAAACAACAATATGACGATTAATGGCTGTCTCTCCTCTCCCAGAGAAATGTTTTCTTTAAAAAGAAAATAATCACTAATAATGTTTAAAAGTAAAACTTTATTTACTTAAAACAAATCTAAATTCCCTTCCAAAAGAAATAGAAAAAATATCGGGTCAAATTTTCCTTTCCTGAAAAAATAGGTTGTTAATGTAATGGAAATTAAAATGGTTTTAAAATACTTCAGGGATTTTTCTATTTCTATTTTATACCTCAGGAAACGAAAAATTACGTATAATCCTATACTTCGTTCGACATGTTCTCCTATAACTCTAAAAATATTAGCGAGATTTTGTCAAATATTATCTTACGGTCTTACACTTAAAGTGACATCCCAACCATATTGATGAGATCCTTTGGCGCCCACCCCTATCCTTCGACCACTCATTGGCAGAATAGAACGTTTATGAAAGAAGGTACATTTTCATTATGGAGCGCTGAAAAAGAGCCGCTCCTTTTTTATAGGAATTGGAGCAGGAGCGATTCCTTTTTGAAAAATGGGGAGCGTGAGAGGAGCCAGCTCCAATTTTTAGTGTTGGAGCAGGAGCGGGAGCAGCTCCAAAAGTAGTGGAGCGCGTAAAGCCCTGCTTCCACCACCACCACCAGCTAACGCCGATAAGTATTCTTCATAGGATATTTAATTTTTCAAGTTTTTGCTATTGTCTTTTATCTATTATACTTTTACTAACTAAATAGGGTTCGCTCCCTTCAAACTACACTTTCTGCTTTTAGGACGTTTTGATTGGCTAATAATAATAATAATAATAACAACCGAATCGGATTGACAAACACTAAACAAACATTAAAATTAAAACATGGCTAATACTAAGCCATTTCGTAATAGCAACTATTACAACAAATTATGCTATTTTTGGTTAGGCTGTTAACTTTGAATGCTAACATCCCATGATACGTTTCCTTTTTCTTTCTTTTTCTCTCTTTCTTTTTCTTTTTCTTTTTCTCTTTCTTTTTCTTTTTCTCTTTGTTTGTTTCTCTCTTTCTTTTTCTCTTTCTTTTTCTTTCTTTATCTCTTTCTTTCTTTTTCTCTCTTTTTCTCTCTTTCTTTTTCTCTTTCTTTCTTTTTCTCTTTCTTTCTTTTTTTCGCTTTTTGTTTCTCTCTTTCTTTTTTCTCTTTTTCTCTTTTTTCTTCTCTTTTCTCTCTCTTTTTTTCTCTTTCTTTCTTTTTCTCTTTTTATCTCTTTCTTTCTTTTTTCTTTCTTTTTTCTTTCTTTTTATCTCTTTTTTCTCTTTCTTTTTTATCTCTTTCTTATCTCTTTTTTTCTCTTTTTCTTTTTCTTTTTTTTTTCTCTTTTTTTTCTCTTTCTTTTTCTCTTTCTTTTTCTCTTTCTTTTTCTTACTTTTTCTCTCTTTCTTTCTTGTTCTCTCTTTTTTCTCTCTTTTTCTTTCTTTTTCTCTCTTTTCTCTTTCTTTTTCTCTTTTCTCTCTTTTTTTCTCTTTCTTTATTTTTCTCTGTTTCTTTTTCTCTTTAATTTTCTTTTTTTCTCTCTTTCTTTTTCCTCTTTCTTTTTTTACTTTCCTACATTGGTTTTCTTTAGTTTTCCTCATTTATTTTGCTTGCATCGTTTTTTTTTTGTTTTTTTTTCAATGTCATCTTCTTCCTTGATTTCTTTTTAGTGGGAAGGGGAGTAAAACAAATTACAATGTACTTTTCTATTCTGGAATAACAGAATGCAGTTTAAGAACAGACAAAACAAAAGATTATAATTCACACATTGCAACGAGGACTTTCTTTTCTTAGGGATGGGGCCATATTCACTTCTTTTTAAAAAGTATTATTATTGTTATTAAAATAAAGTATTATTATTGTTATTAAAATAAAGTATCATTATTGTTATTAAAATAAAGTATCATTATTGTTATTAAAATAAAGTATTATTATTGTTATTAAAATAAAATATTATTATTGTTATTAAAATAAAGTATTATTATTGTTATTAAAAAAAAGTATTATTATTGTTATTAAAATAAAGTATTATTATTGTTATTAAAATAAAGTATTATTATTGTTATTAAAATAAAGTATTATTATTGTTATTAAAAAAAAGTATTATTATTGTTATTAAAATAAAGTATTATTATTGTTATTAAAATAAAGTATTATTATTGTTATTAAAATAAAGTATTATTATTGTTATTAAAATAAAGTATTATTATTATTAAAATAAAGTATTATTATTGTTATTAAAAAAAAGTATTATTATTGTTATTAAAATAAAGTATTATTATTGTTATTAAAATAAAGTATTATTATTGTTATTAAAATAAAGTATTATTATTGTTATTAAAAAAAAGTATTATTATTGTTATTAAAATAAAGTATTATTATTGTTATTAAAATAAAGTATTATTATTGTTATTAAAATAAAGTATTATTATTGTTATTAAAAAAAAGTATTATTATTGTTATTAAAATAAAGTATTATTATTGTTATTAAAATAAAGTATTATTATTGTTATTAAAATAAAGTATTATTATTGTTATTAAAAAAAAGTATTATTATTGTTATTAAAAAAAAGTATTATTATTGTTATTAAAAAAAAGTATTATTATTGTTATCAAAAAAAAGTATTATTATTGTTATTAAAATAAAGTATTATTATTGTTATTAAAATAAAGTATTATTATTGTTATTAAAAAAAAGTATTATTATTGTTATTAAAATAAAGTATTATTATTGTTATTAAAATAAAGTATTATTATTGTTATTAAAATAAAGTATTATTATTGTTATTAAAAAAAAGTATTATTATTGTTATTAAAATAAAGTATTATTATTGTTATTAAAATAAAGTATTATTATTGTTATTAAAATAAAGTATTATTATTGTTATTAAAATAAAGTATTATTATTGTTATTAAAATAAAGTATTATTATTGTTATTAAAATAAAGTATTATTATTGTTATTAAAATAAAGTATTATTATTGTTATTAAAAAAAGTATTATTATTGTTATTAAAATAAAGTATTATTATTGTTATTAAAATAAAGTATTATTATTGTTATTAAAATAAAGTATTATTATTGTTATTAAAATAAAGTATTATTATTGTTATTAAAATAAAGTATTATTATTGTTATTAAAATAAAGTATTATTATTGTTATTAAAATAAAGTATTATTATTGTTATTAAAATAAAGTATTATTATTGTTATTAAAATAAAGTATTATTATTGTTATTAAAATAAAGTATTATTATTATTAAAATAAAGTATTATTATTGTTATTAAAAAAAAGTATTATTATTGTTATTAAAATAAAGTATTATTATTGTTATTTAAATAAAGTATTATTATTGTTATTAAAATAAAGTATTATTATTGTTATTAAAATAAAGTATTATTATTGTTATTAAAATAAAGTATTATTATTGTTATTAAAATAAAGTATTATTATTGTTATTAAAATAAAGTATTATTATTGTTATTAAAATAAAGTATTATTATTGTTATTAAAATAAAGTATTATTATTGTTATTAAAATAAAGTATTATTATTGTTATTAAAATAAAGTATTATTATTGTTATTAAAATAAAGTATTATTATTGTTATTAAAATAAAGTATTATTATTGTTATTAAAATAAAGTATTATTATTGTTATTAAAATAAAGTATTATTATTGTTATTAAAAAAAAGTATTATTATTGTTATTAAAATAAAGTATTATTATTGTTATTAAAATAAAGTATTATTATTGTTATTAAAATAAAGTATTATTATTGTTATTAAAATAAAGTATTATTATTGTTATTAAAATAAAGTATTATTATTGTTATTAAAATAAAGTATTATTATTGTTATTAAAATAAAGTATTATTATTGTTATTAAAATAAAGTATTATTATTGTTATTAAAATAAAGTATTATTATTGTTATTAAAATAAAGTATTATTATTGTTATTAAAATAAAGTATTATTATTGTTATTAAAATAAAGTATTATTATTGTTATTAAAATAAAGTATTATTATTGTTATTAAAATAAAGTATTATTATTGTTATTAAAATAAAGTATTATTATTGTTATTAAAATAAAGTATTATTATTGTTATTAAAATAAAGTATTATTATTGTTATTAAAATAAAGTATTATTATTGTTATTAAAATAAAGTATTATTATTGTTATTAAAATAAAGTATTATTATTGTTATTAAAATAAAGTATTATTATTGTTATTAAAATAAAGTATTATTATTGTTATTAAAATAAAGTATTATTATTGTTATTAAAATAAAGTATTATTATTGTTATTAAAATAAAGTATTATTATTGTTATTAAAATAAAGTATTATTATTGTTATTAAAATAAAGTATTATTATTGTTATTAAAATAAAGTATTATTATTGTTATTAAAATAAAGTATTATTATTGTTATTAAAATAAAGTATTATTATTGTTATTAAAATAAAGTATTATTATTGTTATTAAAATAAAGTATTATTATTGTTATTAAAATAAAGTATTATTATTGTTATTAAAATAAAGTATTATTATTGTTATTAAAATAAAGTATTATTATTGTTATTAAAATAAAGTATTATTATTGTTATTAAAATAAAGTATTATTATTGTTATTAAAATAAAGTATTATT
This sequence comes from Sepiola atlantica, assembly GCA_963556195.1. Taxonomy (NCBI): domain Eukaryota; kingdom Metazoa; phylum Mollusca; class Cephalopoda; order Sepiida; family Sepiolidae; genus Sepiola; species Sepiola atlantica. The sequence continues at coordinate 99,285,565 of OY744533.1, read as the reverse complement.
ATTGTTATTAAAATAAAGTATTATTATTGTTATTAAAATAAAGTATTATTATTGTTATTAAAATAAAGTATTATTATTGTTATTAAAATAAAGTATTATTATTGTTATTAAAATAAAGTATTATTATTGTTATTAAAATAAAGTATTATTATTGTTATTAAAATAAAGTATTATTATTGTTATTAAAATAAAGTATTATTATTGTTATTAAAATAAAGTATTATTATTGTTATTAAAATAAAGTATTATTATTGTTATTAAAATAAAGTATTATTATTGTTATTCAAATAAAGTATTATTATTGTTATTCAAATAAAGTATTATTATTGTTATTAAAATAAAGTATTATTATTGTTATTAAAATAAAGTATTATTATTGTTATTAAAATAAAGTATTATTATTGTTATTAAAATAAAGTATTATTATTGTTATTAAAATAAAGTATTATTATTGTTATTAAAATAAAGTATTATTATTGTTATTAAAATAAAGTATTATTATTGTTATTAAAATAAAGTATTATTATTGTTATTAAAATAAAGTATTATTATTGTTATTAAAATAAAGTATTATTATTGTTATTAAAATAAAGTATTATTATTGTTATTAAAATAAAGTATTATTATTGTTATTAAAATAAAGTATTATTATTGTTATTAAAATAAAGTATTATTATTGTTATTAAAATAAAGTATTATTATTGTTATTAAAATAAAGTATTATTATAGTTATTAAAATAAAGTATTATTATTGTTATTAAAATAAAGTATTATTATTGTTATTAAAATAAAGTATTATTATTGTTATTAAAATAAAGTATTATTATTGTTATTAAAATAAAGTATTATTATTGTTATTAAAATAAAGTATTATTATTGTTATTAAAATAAAGTATTATTATTGTTATTAAAATAAAGTATTATTATTGTTATTAAAATAAAGTATTATTATTGTTATTAAAATAAAGTATTATTATTGTTATTAAAATAAAGTATTATTGTTATTAAAATAAAGTATTATTATTGTTATTAAAATAAAGTATTATTATTGTTATTAAAATAAAGTATTATTATTGTTATTAAAATAAAGTATTATTATTGTTATTAAAATAAAGTATTATTATTGTTATTAAAATAAAGTATTATTATTGTTATTAAAATAAAGTATTATTATTGTTATTAAAATAAAGTATTATTATTGTTATTAAAATAAAGTATTATTATTGTTATTAAAATAAAGTATTATTATTGTTATTAAAATAAAGTATTATTATTGTTATTAAAATAAAGTATTATTATTGTTATTAAAATAAAGTATTATTATTGTTATTAAAATAAAGTATTATTATTGTTATTAAAATAAAGTATTATTATTGTTATTAAAATAAAGTATTATTATTGTTATTAAAATAAAGTATTATTATTGTTATTCAAATAAAGTATTATTATTGTTATTCAAATAAAGTATTATTATTGTTATTCAAATAAAGTATTATTATTGTTATTCAAATAAAGTATTATTATTGTTATTCAAATAAAGTATTATTATTGTTATTCAAATAAAGTATTATTATTGTTATTCAAATAAAGTATTATTATTGTTATTCAAATAAAGTATTATTATTGTTATTCAAATAAAGTATTATTATTGTTATTAAAATAAAGTATTATTATTGTTATTAAAATAAAGTATTATTATTGTTATTAAAATAAAGTATTATTATTGTTATTAAAATAAAGTATTATTATTGTTATTAAAATAAAGTATTATTATTGTTATTAAAATAAAGTATTATTATTGTTATTAAAATAAAGTATTATTATTGTTATTAAAATAAAGTATTATTATTGTTATTAAAATAAAGTATTATTATTGTTATTAAAATAAAGTATTATTATTGTTATTAAAATAAAGTATTATTATTGTTATTAAAATAAAGTATTATTATTGTTATTAAAATAAATCCACTTGGTTTATTTGTTGGCTTAATTTTAGCCCTACGTGCAGATTCCCCGTCGTATAAAATACAATTTATTTTGCAATCTTCTACATTCGATAGCGCATTATTATGATGTTTATTTTTTAGCATGTTTATTTACCTCCTCAAGTTGGAATTTCCCGGTAGGGGCGCCTCAGGCGATTAGCGATAAGCTAACTCTAAAGAAGGTAAAGCCTGGGAGTGGACCTCCTAGGACTGAACAAAAACATACCCCAGACCAACAGCAACACTGTTTGATTTTTTGATTGTTTCCTACAAAACATAATAAAATCCCTTAAACCTACCGCTAACCCTAAGTCTGTGTGGCAAAAAGAAACCAGCTCCGAACGAACCGAGAAAAAAGGAGAGCAGTTGCCACCAGGATTTGCGGTTAGTAATAGGGTTAGGGTTAAGAGAGTTTTTGTGGGTGCTGGTAAACGCTAATCTTTACTCATAATTCTAGATATTTTCACAATAAAAATGAAAAAAAACCAACAAATTTCTTGCTAACTATTAATAAGTTAATACAATTTTATCCACAATTTTCATAAAACAAATTAGTATTACCGACATAAATTGTTTTAAAGCAAATACACTTGGGATATTAGTCAAAAACAATTTTCTGCTTTACCTATCCATTAGTGACCTATTTGCGGCAAATCAATTACTATTTAATAGAAGTTATGAGCCTTTTAAGAACACAGTTTGATTTTCTTATTTGTTTCTTACAAAACATACTGTCCATTAAACTTACCCCTAACTCTAAGTCCGTGTGGCAAAAAAAAAAACAACCTCTGAATGAACCGAGAAAGAAGGAGAGCAGTTGTCACCAGGATTTACAGTTTGTGGTAGGGTTAAAAGTTATTTTGGGGGGGTGGGGCAGCTGACAAATGCTAATCTTTACTCATCAAATATCGGCACAATTCAGACAACAAATTAATAAGGTGGATTATTTTTCCTGGTCACCGCTCACAAAGTCGGACTAAACTAATCGCTAAAATCGGCAAGCAATTTTTACAACTAGCCGCTTCAATATATCCTATTTATTGTTAGTCTTATTGGTATTATTATTGTTATTTGTGGTTGTAATAGTAGTAGTAGTAGTATTTTTTTCTACACGGACGGTTATTATTATTATTATTATTATTTTATTATTATTATTATTATTTTTATTATTATTATTATTATTATTATTATTTTTATTATTATTTTTTTATTTTTATTATTATTATTATTTTTATTATTATTAGCAAGCTCAATTAAGTTGCATTACGGCTCTTCTCTTTGCATTCGGAGGGCAGATTAGGAGTCTTCCTGCAGGTATGGTCTCAATGGAAATGTTGGGAGAGGATGCCAATATGGCGGCATACAATCCCAACGCTCGGGGACCATATTTATTTGAGGCTCCAACGTAGTCTGGTTCGTTTACAATTGAAGGGCCTTGATTTTTAATCCTCATATTATCAAGATAAATATTACAATTCGGGTCACAAATTATTTTAAAGGGAAATACTATTAAGAATTTGTGTTTTGGTTTATTTAGTAATTTGTGACCTATTTGCGTTACACACAGAATATCAAATATGGGATTATTAATCGACCACGTTGGAACCAAAATGGCTAATGGTTAGAATTAAAAGAGGAAACAAACAAAGGAAAGAAAGGAAAACATTATTATTATTATTATTATTATTATTATTATTATTACATTGAAAAAAAAAAGCGAAGGAAAGAAAAAGGCTTCAAAACAAGAATTGCCTTTATTAAAATTAACGATTAAAATAAAACATTTATATTAACAAAACAATTTATTTTTGATAAGATATTTTGTAAAGCTATCAGTTACAGAGAATTTTGGAGTTCATTTTTAAGGAGTGAAATGTTCACTGTAAAAGTTCAGCGCGTACAGTCCATAGTGTTCGTGTTAGTATGAAAGTGTGCGTGTGATCGTAATTGATGTAAAATTGTGTATTTATATCTGTGGCAATTGTAATGTGTGTGTGTGTGTTGAAGAATAGTTTGTTTTTTGTGGTAGGAATTAAAATTGATTACCTACTTTTTGACTATCGCCTTCCCCACTCCTTGCTCGGGTGGGGTGAGTGGACGGCAATCTCCTGTGTGTGCTGTCGGCAAAAGGGAAAAGAGAGGGAAGCGGACCTTAGCCGCTCCTTTTGTAAGGGCTTAAATCTTGTGTTGGTCACTGGTGTGTTGTTCCGTGATTGGCCGAAGTTTTCAGCCAGCGCGTTTCCACGAGATTTCCCTTTCTTTTATGTCAAAGACAAAGAAAGGGTATCAGTCAACACAGAGATGGAAAAGGGGTTGAAATCAACGCCATTTGCTTTCTTGCGTCGCATTTGAGACTGCTATAGCTTCATCGTGACTGGTGACATGTCCTGCAAGTGCTAGTTGTCTTTTCCCCACAACCGTTGACACACAAGGCAAGGATGATCCGTACAGTGACTTGTTGTTGTGTAACAAATGAAAAAAAATGTTGTTGTTGTGTAACAAATGAAAAAAATGTTGTTGTTGTGTAACAAATGAAAAAAAATGTTGTTGTGTAACAAATGAAAAAAAATGTTGTTGTTTTGTAACAAATGAAAAAAAAGGTTGTTGTGTAACAAATGAAAAAAATGTTGTGTAACAAATGAAAAAAAAAAAATGTTGTGTAACAAATGAAAAAAAATGTTGTGTAACAAATGAAAAAAAAAATGTTGTGTAACAAATGAAAAAAAAATGTGTAACAAATGAAAAAAAATGTTGTGTAACAAATGAAAAAAAAATGTGTAACAAATGAAAAAAAAAATGTTGTGTAACAAATGAAAAAAATGTTGTTGTGTAACAAATGAAAAAAAATGTTGTTGTGAAACAAATGAAAAAAATGTTGTTGTTGTGTAACAAATGAAAAAAAAATGTTGTTGTGAAACAAATGAAAAAAAAATGTTGTTGTTGTGTAACAAATGAATAGTGTTTTGTATCTAACGTTCCCTGATGAGTAATTATTATCATTATTAGAATAAAGTTTTTTGTCTTCATTTTGGATATTTTATTGTTTTTATGACTTTTTTTTGTTCTTCGTCTGTTAAGCAGAACAAATTTCCGTGAGTGTCAGCCAGTGGATGTGGAAACTAAAATCCTGGACGGCTATGTATATTTTCTCCTCAATAGAAGATCTGAAATCTATTTGGAAACAAGTGAGTCTAAACTTTTTAAAACCCATTTTTTTTTTTTTTTTTTTTTTGCATCTGAATTTTTATTTGTTCAAATCTGAAAAAATCAACTCAACAAAAAAATCTAACTCTCAACACTGCAATCAGTTTTTCAAAACACACAACTCTCAATCCTGCAACAATCTAACAATTGACTCCAATTTTCAACTTCAATTTCTCGCTTCATAGGTCTGGAGTTAACTAAAACAAAACTAAAACTCCCATCTGCAGTTTTTAGAAACTTGACTACCAACTGCGATTCCTAGAAAAATTTCCAACTCTCAATTTCCTGACTCTAAGGTGAGGAGTCAGCTGAAAAAATACAACTTTTAGAAGCGGTTCTAAAAACACAACTCTGACTCCTGCAAAAATTGTTGACTCCCATTTCTGACTCTCCACCTTTGTAAAAACTTTACGACATTGTTACAGACACATTGATAAACTTTTGAGGAAAAAAAATTCAAATCAAATTTATTTGGCAAAAAACTAGCAAAGTGCAACAAGCCATGTAACGAGGCAGGTGGAAGTTATTTACATGTACATACAGAATTCTGAATGTTTGTCCAAGGCCACTTTAAACGTGGATATGGTAGTCATCGTCACAACCTTCTCTGGCAGGTTGTTCCATGGAGCAGAAACATGGATAGAGAATGCTTCCTTTCTTCTATCAAGCCGAAAGCGATAGTGGTACATCTTTTGTGGGTGCCCACGTTGTTTGTGAAAATTAATCTCTTATTATTAAAAATATGTTTATCTCCAGCTCCGCAGACTAAATAAATCGTTCGTTTAGGGATATTACATTGTTTTTTTTTTAATGGATTAATAGTTAATAAAAAAAAAATATGATAATGTGTAATCCCTGTAAAGGTGAGAAAATCACACAGACATATGAGAATAGGTGACACAATTTTATTAATATGGAGATTTAAAAAGAATTACATTTACATTTGATTAAAACTTTGCTATAAACTTAGCACATTGCTAAAGTAGCATTCATTTAGCTTTCAGAGATAAAAAAAAAATCCCTCTCGGTCTGGAAGAATCTTTTGTTCCCAGTTTCTGGGCAACTTTCAGTTGATTCAGGCAATGATGTTGCCTCCAACCATTGAGATTGCTTGGTTGCTACATTTAAAAAAAATTATTTTTTTATTTTTTTCGGGCAATGATGTTGCCTCCAACAATTGAGATTGCTTGGTTGCTACATTTTAAAAAAATTCTTTTTTTTCGGGCAATGATGTTGCCTCACACCATTGAGATTGCTTGGTTGCTACATTTAAAAAAAATTTTTTTTATTTTTTTCGGGCAATGATGTTTCCTTCCAACCATTGAGATTGATTGGTTGCTACATATAAAAAAATTATTTTTTAAATTTTTTTCGGGCAATGATGTTGCCTCCAACCATTGAGATTGCTTGGTTGCTACATTTAAAAAAATTATTATTTTTTTTTTTTCGGGCAATCATGTTGCCTCCAACCATTGAGATTGCTTGGTTGCTACATATAAAAAAATTCTTCTCTTTTCTTTTTTTCTCAGATGCTAGAGAGTTCTGCATTTCGTGGTGACAAAAGTTTCAACACTCTGGCATACATCCGCACCCTGGAGGGCGTTAAGCTGCACGACCTTGACATTGTGAAGGAAGGGGTTGTACAGGCGGGCGGGTTGCTGAAATTTTGGCAGGTCATTAGAATCTTATTTGCATTTTATCTTCCAACTTCGATACATTCATTGTTAAACTCCACATATATGTGAACATTTACTGTTATTTATTCCATTTTGATTTCGTAAACTGTGACATCTTTTCACATTCTTCTTGCACGACTAAAAATAATAAGTCTCTTTACTTCTACGTTATCTTTATGGGTAATATAGAAGTAAAGAGACTTCTTAGGTTGCTATCTAATTTACATACGTATTTATGGTGTATACGAACACACTATGTAAATTAGATGGCAAAATAAGGCAATTAAGAAGCTATGGCTAAAAATGAGTCCTATATATATATATATATTTTAATTAATTTTTTAATAAATTAATCTTTGCGTGCATAAAAGGAAGACATGAACACGTGTTCCTAGCTATGAGCAGTCATCAGCATTATCTGAATATCCGTAGATGTATATATATATATATATATATATAAATGATGTCCTCCGTTCAGTCTTGAAAGACAATGGATATCCCCTGTAAGAGTGTCTGCGCGTGTAATGGTGAGGTCGGGGGTTGCGCAATCCCACCCAACCATTCCTCTTCTGAGTCGGCACTGCCTGATTCCAATGGCAAGGAGAAGTCCAGGACGATTGGAAACAATGCCGAGATAAGTGGAGAGCACATACAGCGCTCGGTATTCCCAAACGGTCACCCATTTTAGTACTGACCAGGCTCAATATAGCTTAACTTCAGTGATCAAATGAGAACCTGTGTGTCAATGTGATTATGCCGTGTATATATATATATGTATATATATATATATATATATATATATATATATATATATATATATATATATGATAATTTTATTTACACAGACATGTACAAAATCTGCGACACTGGCATGTCGATGTTATCGATCAACAGTTACTATAAACTGAGATCTCATCAGGCAGAGTTAGAATCCGATCTTAACCTCAGATCATATTTGGTTCTCTCCAAATATGATCTGAGGTTAAGATCGGATTCTAACTCTGCCTGATGAGATCTCAGTTTATAGTAACTGTTGATCGATAACATCGACATGCCAGTGTCGCAGATTTTGTACATGTCTGTGTAAATAAAATTATCATATATAAAGCTCTATTTTGATATTGAGCACTTTTTATAAACCCGGTTAAAATTCTCTGGATTACCACCCTGTGGATATTTTTCACCTGGATTATTACCATTATATATATATATATATATATATATATAGTGCATCAGGTTATGTTAAAAAGAAAACAAGTGAGAGCTAAATACAAATTATTTATTTTTAAAACTATATAATAAATATTTCAGAAGCGTACCGTGGTTTCATCCACATGGACTGACTTTTTTAACTTTTAAAAGTCGTCTATAGCCAATAAAGGAATCTTAATGTACTTGAAATGAAAACAACATATATATATATATATATATATATAATCAAATATAAACCAAAAGTAAACTTTTAGTAAATAGGACCTATAGTGAAAAGGTTACGAGATAGAGCAATTATAAAGATAGAAGAAATAAGAGTGATGAACATGTTCGAATGTCTAAATTTATTTCAAATTTCGATTGTTCAATGCAAGGTGTATTCTGTAATAAACTAGTGTTTATTGTTCTTTCCTTAAGCCAAGGCTTTTCAAAGATCGAAATCTTATCATCAGAGGAGAAATACAGATATATAAGTTGGCTGTAGAAAAAGCCAAAGTTCAAATATTTGAAAAATATTAAAATATTATTAAAAATGGGGGGGAAAAAAGTTCGTGTAAAAAGGGTATGTGGTTTGTCCAGATGGTAGTTGTCCGTTGAAGGAGTGTCCGTTGAGGAGATTTTTGAGAAGACGAAAAAAAAAAATAAAATTTTTTCCGTAGGAGCAGTATGGAGAAGGTGTTCAAAAAGAAATAAATCCAAAAGTGAGATGTTGAAATCTAAAACGTAGATGGAGCGCACTTAACTGGAATTGAAGTAAGAAATCTATTTATCTTTATATATATATATATATATATATATATATATATATATGTAAATTTCTATAAAAAATAATATATAGATTCATTTTTATTAAATGATGTATTAATGTTTATGACCTTACGAATTTTGGCATTTTTTTTTTATTAGTTATTATTTAATATCATTTTCACTTTTAGTTTTTGTGTCTCAAGCTTTAGGTTAGACATTTTGTGAATGACTTTTAACTATTCCTGTCTGTTGCCATTTCACTTGTGCCGCTCTCCAGGATCAGGTCATTATCATCACCTGATCCCCCTTCCACGTCTTAAGCGACCCGCCATGTGGCTTTGAGCCATCAACATCAATGTGGAACACACTTTCGAGTGTTTTGGAAGACTGACGGTGGGTTACATGACCGTACCAGTTGAGACGTCGTTATGCAACGTACTCTCTCATTGAAACCTGTAAAGTGAGACTGGCAATTTTCTTCATCCGATACGCTGCAGCCAGGGTCATGTCGTTTTGACGTTTCGTCGACCACATCTTTCACAGCCATACAAGAGTACAGGTTGGACATGCGTGTTGTGAAAGTCAAATAATACTGATGAAATGAATATTTTTTAATACATTATTTTCATAAAACCTGACACTGCTTCATCTCCAAAATTGAGGTAATATTATAACAACAATCCCACGTTAAATTATTATTTCGTATTTTTCAGATTCTTGAAGAAGTTAGCATTCATTAAGAACAATCCTACGTTAAATTATTATTTTGTATTTTTCAGATTCTTGAAGAAGTTAGCATTCATTAAGAACAATCCTACGTTAAATTATTATTTCGTATTTTTCAGATTCTTGAAGAAGTTAGCATTCATTAAGAACAATCCTACGTTAAATTATTATTTTGTATTTTTCAGATTCTTGAAGAAGTTAGCATTCATTAAGAACAATCCTACGTTAAATTATTATTTTGTATTTTTCAGATTCTTGAAGAAGTTAGCATTCATTAAGAACAATCCTACGTTAAATTATTATTTCGTATTTTTCAGATTCTTGAAGAAGTTAGCATTCATCAAGGCATGGTAGAAGATGCTGAATTTATTGCTGGACAATGTGTAAACCTGGCCCAAGCCGAAAGGTCAGTGGATGGAATTGTTTAAAACCTAATTATGTTGTTTGCTGCGTTTTATGCTGACAAAATGTGTTGGTCTGATGCTGTTGCGCATAGTCTTATCTATTATAAAGGCAGAGAGTTATCTTTGTTCATCTGTGTCCGACGCGACTACATTTATCAAAACACACGTGCATGAACTCACGCACAATCTTAGCAAGAAGACGCTATACACATTTCTTTACGGTTCGTAGGTTTATTTATGTTATATATCGACATAAAAGCACCTCTATTCCCTCTACCCATACTGGCTTTTGGGAAGGACGGAAAATTGACATGAGCCCAAAGAAACGTCTGCCTCAGAGGCTTGCTGCTGGAAAAAGGATCGCTAGTAGCTTCAACTCTCGCTATGATGTCGCAAACAAGATCGCCCCCCCCCCTTCTCCTCTAGTTATGCAACAAGGAACGAATCCTGAGAATCAGCTTGGTTGTTCCAACGCATCTCCCTGGCTGTCGTTCGTGGCCACGCAGTGTCAATTACGGTGTTGTCCCGGAATATATAGATGGCATTCGCGGTTGTGCGTTGTATGTAAATAAAAACTAAATGCATATATGTGTATATATCAATAAGTGTAGCATTAAATTATGGGATTGTGAAAGTTTTTTTTATGCAGCAACTAGAGAGGAAACCTGTTGTTGCCCGGGAGAAATAATTGCTTTCAAGTTTAGAGCAATTTGTTTTCTTTCAAATTTTTTTACTTGTTGTTGTCTTCGTGTCTATCTGTGACCTGTAGGCTTCAAAACTACTCAACAGATTGTCATGTTGGGATGTTGGATGTAATAAAATTAAGAATGTTGTGATACTTAAATAAAACCCAAACAGTCTCCCTCCCTCATAGAATAGCATTTTTTATACTAATGTGTCACCACTTATCAAGGCCAAAACCACTCGAGGATAATGGTTAATGAGATGAATTGATTGTCAATTGAATGGTGAAGAATATTATGAGAGGATTGAAAATAATGAGAAAAATTTGCGTACTCTTATAGCTGACGTACCATGTTTCTGTGACTTCACGTCGTCAACGTTCGGGCAGGTCTTGGAATCGCACGAGAGTCGACAAAACTATTAACCAAGCAGCCGATAACTTTTGGAAGAAATTAATCGCGTTCAATAAAAAAAATGAATTTCTATAATCTCTGTCAGCTCGTTTAATCTTCCGAAATACTAATTGAGTTTTTTTTTTTAAATGTAAAAAAAAAAATGTAAAAAACAAAACATTTGCTTAGCAAATCAAACAAAATCATCTTTTCGGTGTACAAGCAAAAAGACATTTTATTAACAATGGTTCTTTTGACAAAAAACAAACATTTTATTTAAAAACATTTGATTAACAATGGTTCCTTTGACAAAAAACAAACATTTTATTTAAAAACATTTGATTAACAATGGTTCCTTTGACAAAAAACAAACATTTTATTTAAAAACATTTGATTAACAATGGTTCCTTTGACAAAAAACAAACATTTTATTTAAAAACATTTGATTAACAATGGTTCCTTTGACAAAAAACAAACATTTTATTTAAAAACATTTGATTAACAATGGTTCCTTTGACAAAAAACAAACATTTTATTTAAAAACATTTGATTAACAATGGTTCCTTTGACAAAAAACAAACATTTTATTTAAAAACATTTGATTAACAATGGTTCCTTTGACAAAAAACAAACATTTTATTTAAAAACATTTGATTAACAATGGTTCCTTTGACAAAAAACAAACATTTTATTTAAAAACATTTGATTAACAATGGTTCCTTTGACAAAAAACATTTTATTTAAAACCATTTGATTAACAATGGTTCCTTTGACAAAAATCATTTTATTTAAAAACATTTGATTAACAATGGTTCCTTTGACAAAAACAAACATTTTATTTAAAACCATTTGATTAATAATGGTTCCTTTGACAAAAAACAAACATTTTATTTAAAAACATTTGATTAACAATGGTTTCTTTTGACAAAAAAACAAACATTTTATTTAAAAACATTTGATTAACAATGGTTTCTTTGACAAAAAACAAACATTTTATTTAAAAACATTTGATTAACAATGGTTTCTTTGACAAAAAACAAACATTTTATTTAAAAACATTTGATTAACAATGGTTCCTTTGACAAAAGACAAACATTTTATTTAAAAACATTTGATTAACAATGGTTCCTGTGACAAAAAAAACAAGCATTTTATTTAAAAACATTTGATTAATAATGGTTTCTTTGACAAAAAACAAACAAAAATAAACATCTAATTAATAACAGTTGTTTAGCTATGGTTTGCTCATTCTTTATTTTTATATATGTATTTTAGTTTGGTTTTCTTCGTCGTAATTTATTGGTTGCCAGTCTTCAATTTAGTGTTTGGCAGTTTTCGACTTGTCAACTCTTGGACGCTTCCGTTATCTGCTCGAACGTTGACGATGCAAAGTCACGGAAACATGGTGCGTCATCTATAAGAGTACCAACATTTTTTTACCTCATCCTGTTGGCCGATTTTGGTTGAATTAATAAAAATAGAAAATAAAAATTTTTTGAACAGCTGTCATTTCATTTATAGAAATCTCCCATTTTGGCGAGTTTGATTTCGTTTGACTTTAGGAAGATGAGAATGTGGATATTAATTAGCTAAAAACAGTTTTATTTTTAGTTGTAAACACAAACCCATGCCCCTCCCTCCCAAGCCGCTGTTGTGTCCCGTAAGAGCAAAATCAAATTGAATCCACTAAAATGTCTGCACAGTAGTTCAAAGTGTTTGCGATAATTTTCCCTCCATTTCAGAACTTACATAACGTTCATCTGTTCTTTCTTTTAGTGCAAGACAAGGCCGATTACTTCCAATGATACGTCTTGCATTGTACAGTTTTAAAAGACTCATGGTAAGTATGGCTGCATTCTGTTTTTTCATTAGACAATGTTTGTGCACCTTTTTTTGTTTCATTTTACTTCAGTCAACTTTAAAGACCCCCAAAATCTATTAAACTGTAGAAGTGAGATAGCAAACAGCTGCCTGCACAGAATAAAATTGACCTTAGGCTAACAATACATAAATAAATAAACAAACAAACAAATACGCGAAAAAAAAACTTAACTAAACTAAAACCTAAAAACTCACAACCTAAAACCTAAAACAGAAATACAAGGAACCACATGTTAAAATAAATTCACCCATTATATTGACATAACAAAGAAATAGGGAGAGGCCACTCTATAGAAAATAGAATAGGAAATAGGAAGTAAAACTAACCGGACCTTTGTTCGTGAGAAGCCCAACGATTGGCTAAGAGAACAACAAAAGAATCTGATTGGTTAACTAGCTAGTCGTGTATATAAAAACACCAGGCAAAACTAACTCCATGCATCTTAGCCTGAAGATTCCCCCGGAGATGAAATGCGGGAGCCTCTGTGTTGCTTAATTGCCATAAATATATTTTCATAACTTATTACCTAGCTCTACTTACGTATCGAGCACTGTTGAAGTAAATACTGAAAATTGATATATAAAAAATTATATCTCCTTATAAATTTTTATGTGGATACATGAAATAGTAATAATTATATATATATATATATATATATGTCTTGGAAGTTTCTCAACCATTAAAACTATATTAAAAAAAACAACAAAAAAAAACCTTAAGTCCCAAGTCGTTCAGTTGAAACTCACTCATGTAAGTCAATTTAACTTTTACATTTATTATATTAGTTTGCTTCTAACATTATTTAAGGGATCATCAGTTGTTTACCATGAAAAACTATATATGTATCCTTGCATAATTTTAGCTCAATCTTAGGGTGGGCTTCCCAAAGCCCATGGAACCGACTATACTTGAAAGAGTGTCTGTGTATATATGTATGGGTGAATATGTGTGTACGTATGTATTTGTACAGAAGTGTACATATATTTATGTGTATGCAGGTATGTATATATAATAGGTATGTGTGATGAGTGAGGGGTAATATCTAACTGTTTTTTTTGTTTTTAGATATTTGTTTATATTTTTATATATATTTGTTGACATTAGAGGGAAGAAATGTTTCCTAAAAGTGCCTTGTTAGACTGTATTTGTGTATGTGTATAATTATGTATGTTCGAATGGGTATATATGTATATGTGGGTTTATATATATATATATATATATATATATGAATTGTCGAGTGTGAATTTAAACTTTTTCAGTTTCAAAAATGTAATCGTCTAAATCGGATGCTTGAAAATACCACAAGGTTGAAATAAATTATTGCATCGATGATTATGTAATTTCGTGTTACTATATTTTATTTTTTTCTTGTTCTGTTTATTACATTGAGCTCTCATACCCGGATTTCCGCCTGGAATTATTTCATTATAACACAAATATATATATATATATATATATATATATATATATATATATATATATATAAAGCAGCAAAAGAATTTTTTTGTAAACGAAATAGTCGTTAGAATCCAAAAAATGTGGTGCAATTATGACGCAAAAAATATTTTTGTTCTTTTTTCTAACATGTGTATATCCTATTATAATTTGGTAGATTATAAAGTCCATGACATAATTAACATTTTCAACATTACAATTTTCAATATTACAATTTTCAATATTAAAATTACAATAAATAATAACATTAATCTGTAATAATTTTTACGTTTTTTATTGCCTTTTTGCAGAAGGACAAGAATTGCCGCTACAGTTTGTCGATGTTTGAAGAAGCTGTGAAGGAAGTGTTGGAGTTGGATCCGCTTTGTACCACGGCCAACTTGATGTCCGGTGTTGTTGGCCACCATACAAAGAGCAAAAACAGGTGAACACCTTTTATCATATCTATAGCTACCCGGTGTTGCCCGGGAATCTTTTTACTTTAATTTTTATTTTGCTTTTTTTTTTTACTATGCTGTTTGTTCGTTTTATCAAATTACTATTTATTTTTTTTTAGATAGGATTTTTTTTTAGTTAAATTTAATTATCATGGTGTCGTTTGGTCATTAAATAATTATTAATTTAACCAAATTGTTATAAAACTGTAACTAATTCTGTTATTTTGTTATTGAGCTAATGTTGTTTTATTCTATATTTATAAAATTATTGGCTGTAAATAGCTTCCAAAACTTTCACTCTTTTACTACATCCAATTAAATTTCAGTAGGTCATGAAATAATACATTGTTTTTATTTTTTTATTTGCCGACTGGAACCCCATGCAGAGGGGTAAACCCCCCCCCCCCATCCCCTACGAAAACGGGACCACCTGTAGGCTGTGGGTGGCGATCCATGATGCCTTAGGATGGGATCCTGGTGGCTCAGCAGTCCGTAGTCGGATGATTTGCAACACTCCACTTTGGCCTTTACTTAAACTAGACGGGATATCGGAGAGGCCCGATCCGATCAATCGGTGGTCACGTCATGCCCTAGTATCTATAAGTTCATCCCCAACCGTATTATTCAATCTGATTCTTTTAAAATCAAAACCTTATTTGTGCTTTTTATTTTCTTCCCAAATACATACTTGAAGGCGGAGGCTGAGGGTCCATCGTGTTGAGAACAAAGAAGATTACCACTGCCAAGGAGTAATGTTTTCTGAACCATAAACATTTGTACAAGTAATAACTCAGTGTAATACACCCGAAGGTTGTTTTGATTTCGGAGAAAATAATTGAAATTAGAAACTTGTTTTAAAATAAGAAAGTCAGTTCGATTATTTTTTTTTACATCACAATAAAAAACATAAATTCGTATGAATCAGAATGGTACAACTTTGTTGACCGATTTGATTCTGTTGTCGGCAGTCTTGCAGGAGGGACCACATAGTGGTTGCCAACATCCCTAAGTGAAAGTGGTATTATGAAATTGACTGGATTCGAACTTGGCACACCCAAGTTTTCAGTCCGTGTCGTTATCCACCATAACCCCCCCCCTTTTACTTTACATCACTGTAAGAGTCTGCCAAAATATTTGATTATTTTCATAGTTTGTGTGCTACTTGTTTTTGTAAATTGAAGGTAAAAATGTATCTTGATATAATTACTTATCTATAGCCATATGAGTAAAATAAAAATTCTGCAGATATTTCATCAATAATTTCAAATCATTAATACATGTATGTACCTGAAACCTGACTTCAATACTTATTCTTAAAACGCTTTTTACATTTATTTGTTTTTAGTTTTATTGTTTCATTTTGTTCTGTATAAGCAATCTGTCATTTTTTGGAAAAAAAACATTTAAAAATAACATCTTCTTCATTCATTTCTAAGGAAGTCTTCTTCCTAATGAAAGCGAAATATTTAAAATCTCACCCTTTAAGTCAATCCAATTTTATTGGTTTGGTCTATTTAAAATCTCACCCTTTGAGTCAATCCAATTTTATTGGTTTGGTCTATTTAAAATCTCACCCTTTGAGTCAATCCAATTTTATTGGTTTGGTCTATTTAAAATCTCACCCGTTGAGTCAATCCAATCTTATTGGTTTGGTCTATTTAAAATCTCACCCTTTGAGTCAATCCAATCTTATTGGTTTGGTCTATTTAAAATCTCACCCTTTGAGTCAATCCAATTTTATTGGTTTGGTCTATTTAAAATCTCACCCTTTGAGTCAATCCAATTTTATTGGTTTGGTCTATTTAAAATCTCACCCTTTGAGTCAATCCAATCTTATTGGTTTGGTCTATTTAAAATCTCACCCTTTGAGTCAATCCAATCTTATTGGTTTGGTCTATTTAAAATCTCACCCTTTGAGTCAATCAAATCTTATTGGTTTGGTCTATTTAAAATCTCACCTTTTGAGTCAATCAAATGTTATTGGTTTGGTCTATTTAAAATCTCACCCTTTGAGTCAATCCAATCTTATTGGTTTGGTCTATTTAAAATCTCACCTTTTGAGTCAATCAAATCTTATTGGTTTGGTCTATTTAAAATCTCACCCTTTGAGTCAATCCAATCTTATTGGTTTGGTCTATTTAAAATCTCACCCTTTGAGTCAATCCAATCTTATTGGTTTGGTCTATTTAAAATCTCACCCTTTGAGTCAATCCAATTTTATTGGTTTGGTCTATTTAAAATCTCACCCTTTGAGTCAATCAAATGTTATTGGTTTGGTCTATTTAAAATCTCACCCTTTGAGTCAATCAAATGTTATTGGTTTGGTCTATTTAAAATCTCACCCTTTGAGTCAATCCAATCTTATTGGTTTGGTCTATTTAAAATCTCACCCTTTGAGTCAATCAAATCTTATTGGTTTGTTCTATTTAAAATCTCACCCTTTGAGTCAATCCAATTTTATTGGTTTGGTCTATTTAAAATCTCACCCTTTGAGTCAATCCAATTTTATTGGTTTGGTCTATTTAAAATCTCACCCTTTAAGTCAACCCAATATTATTGGTTTGGTCTATTTAAAATCTCACCCTTTGAGTCAATCAAATCTTATTGGTTTGGTCTATTTAAAATCTCACCCTTTGAGTCAATCCAATTTGATTGGTTTGGTCTATTTAAAATCTCACCCTTTGAGTCAATCAAATCTTATTGGTTTGGTCTATTTAAAATCTCACCCTTTGAGTCAATCCAATTTGATTGGTTTGGTCTATTTAAAATCTCACCCTTTGAGTCAATCCAATTTGATTGGTTTGGTCTATTTGCTGTTTCTATTTACAGATTCACCATAAATTCCTTTGAGTCTTTACTTGTGGAAGCTGCATTTTATTAACATGTTTTTATTTTCTTGTTTGTTTTAGGAATGTGCGTGACAATTTGGAGCAAGTTGTAAATGACGAAAAAGTGATGGGTGGCCTAGGCTTTGCTGCTTCGATTGCACGTCAACATTTGGTTTGTGAAATCTTGAAGAATAAAGTTAGCGATCCTTTCAGATTGAAGGTAAGTACAACATGAAACCAATCTATTTCCCAAAGTGCGACAAACCCTCTCATATTATTGGCTCACAAAATGGCAATAGCAAAATGTATTTATATAAAATATCATGACGTGTTTAAATTCATGCAATATTTGAAATTTGTGCACCACCTAATGTAAAAAAAAAAAAAAAAGAAAACTTTCTTAGTCAAATCAAAATTACAATGGAAATTGCTGGAATTTGATGAGGTTAGAAATTTAGTCATTTTTACTTTGATATATTTTTTATGTTGAATTATTTTTTTGCTATGACAGAATTTTTTTAATTGTTTACGGTTAGTCTCTGTTCATCTTCATCATATTCAGTTTAACGTCCGTTTTATATGCTGTCATGCATTGGGCGGCTTTAAGAAATTGACTTCAAAACTAACCTATCTATGGCCAGATCTTTATTTATCTTGCTTTCTTTCAAGTCTATCCTTATCACTTCCTGCCATGCTTTTCTTGTCCTTCAACTGTGAACCGAACTTGCTACCTCAACTGTTCTACAGCTACTAGCCCCCAAAACTCTCATCCATTCTTTTAACGTGGCCATATCATTGAAGTTTCCTGTTCTGCACACATCTCCCTATACTCTCCAGATTTAATCTTCCTCTGAGGTCATCAGATCTAAGCCTGTCTTTAAAACTCGCATTACACATCCATCGTATCATTTTTATATCTGTTCATCATAATAAATGTCGGCTTTAAATTATTTACAAATTTTTTTTTTAAATATTTAATAACATTTCGAAAATTGTTGATGTGATGATGTTGCATGTTTTATAAATTCAATGAAGATAAATATTTTTTGTTTTCCTTCCTCTCCTCTTCTTACTCTCCTTCCATCTTTTTCATCATTTTATCTTTTTTCGCCTTCCTACTCCCATTTCTTCATACCAGGGCATGAAAATGAAAAAAAAGATTTGCTTGTATTAATAAAAAAAATATAAGACGAGGAAAACAAAAAAATCTGACTACAACTACACACAGACAACCTTACATACATCTACCATGGATGCTCTTTAGTCTTTAGTTATCAAAACAGCTAGGGTGTAGCCTATGTCTCTCACAAATGACCAGTATGCCTCGGCTGTGTAATATCATTCACATCTGCCGGACTAACTCCTATAGACTGGGTATGAAAGCAAAAGTTTCGGCTCTATAACCGATTCACAAAAAGCCTGGGTAGAATTAGAGTCCTTCCCCTTAAACATATTCCCAAGAAACTAATATGAATTATGTCAGAGTGTCCGCTCCATTTGATGCGGTGGTCTTGTTGTTAAATCGGTCGACTGCCACTGTGCTAGGCAGGCAAGACTGCATTAGGATGGCAGACTGGAATGTCTGCACGCTCTGCTATGAGAGGAAGCAAGTCCTCACAATGAAGACGCTGCACAAATATGGTGTTGGAATCGTCTGTTTGTTCGAGGTCTGACTACCAGATAGTGGAGATCGGATAATTAAAGTGTGATTGCTACTTACGCTTACCATCTCTATCGCAGTGGAGTTGTTGACAACAATGTTAGTGTCATAGCTGTCTATCGCCAATCCTAAATGTGACGGGAAGATAAAGATGATTTCTATCTCAATCTCTGACTAGCGATCGACCTTGTGCGTCGACTCCCAGGCTTATCAGTGAGCTGATACAGGCAGCAAGCATGCCTCTGCGACTACAGCCTAAACAAATTGACATTTCTAAACCGAAACTCGATGCTGAAGATGGCTTAAAACTAGAGCTTCACAATTGCTTCACACTTTTCCAGCCAATTGCTGCCCGGCAATCGGAGAGGGAATGGCAAGCTCTCGAATCAGCCACAATGGAGGCAGCCAACATGCATTTTGAAATCACATCTCGTTGCCATCAGGACTGGATCACAGAATGGACAGGGAGGGGGGCATTATTAGCGGGACCCCCAAACATGCGGAGTCTATAATGTTGTGCAATCCAGATGATTAACTTTTTGTTTCATTTTACTTCAGTCGAAGTTCTCAGAAATCAAGGGGACCCTCCCTGGAGCTAACACTTGATTTCTATATGAGATACATAGATATTTGAGTGTTAAAGTTCTCCTTTACCTATCAAATGCCGAACCAGTAAAGAATTTAAGAACATCAATTTTCCTCTCCCCAATTGACCAGTAAACTATGTGAAAGTATATCTTTCTTGTGGTCTCTTGGTCTTACTGGATTCCAGGACAAGAATTCATCTGGTCTGGTTGAGTACAAACTGAGTCGGGGAACTTTCCTCTTTTGGGGATCTTTCCAACACTACAACAACTGATCCTCACTTTGGTCTTGGTAACATTCACTCTCAGACCTTTCATTTCCATAGCATTCCTCCAAGTCTTTAACTTAACAAGTAGGTCATCCATTATTTCACAGGCAAGTACTAAATCATCAGCATACAGCATCTCTTCCGGACAACTTGTACAGAACTTCTTGGACAATGCTTCAAAAACACAAATGAAAAGCAATGGATTCAGTACAGAACCCTGATATACTCCTACTTTAACATGAAAGCTGTCACTAAATGTGCTGTTAATTCTAACACAACTTTGAGTATTTCTGTACATTGCTTAAACAACCTTCACCAACCATTCATTTGATCCCTAGTTTACTCAAAGCCCACCAGACAACTTCTCTTTGCCCTGTCAAAAGCTTTCTTTAGATCCACAAAAGCAAAATACAGGTTCTTCTTCTTACCAAGGTACTACTTTTGCATTTGTCTCAGACAGTAATTCATACATCGAAGCTTATTTGACAAACGAGCCCAACGTTCAGTGGAAGCTGAATTCATACAAATAATTCATCGCCCAGATTTTGCGATAAATCTATATTTGTTTTTATTATCATTGTAAACCGTAATTTCCTCAAATTTGCGTCAACGTAATATAGAGTTAAAATTGGAATTTATTTCTGACAGTATATATTATATATCTTGTTGCTTTTATGTTGACACTGTTTGCGGAATACCCTTAAATAAATAGTTAATTTAGTCCACAGGGCTGGGAGTAAACAAAAAAAACTATAAAAAGAAAAATGAGTCCTACATAATCTGAAATTGTGCATCTGTCTCCGGTGTCACTTTGAATTGAATATGATTACGTTGGAGGCAAATTGTCGTAGCTGAATTGTTCGAGGCAAATTGACCGCACGCTATTAAAATCACATGCTGCCCTAACAATAGGAGTCATCTCCTCTTCCCAGGCATGATCACCTCCATTTCACCAAAATGAATATCTTCTGATACCTGTTCCACTATCAAAAGTTAGAGTTCCAAGTTTGTTAAATTCATTCCTTTCAAATCCGTACTGGATATGTTCGCACGGAATAGCCATTGTTTAAACCGACTTTCTATTAAGCCTGTCCTTATTCGAGGTAAGTAAATATCCTTAAGTATGTGTGAAATATCTCCGACCCAATGTCTGCCTGGGGAGCATTTACAACGCAAAGTCTCATTTTTCTTTTTCTTTATTCCTTCTTTTTCTAGAGTCTTCTGAAAGATGCTCGGCACTATAAGGACAATGCCACCTTGGATTTATACCAAAGCCTGGAATGTGAATAGAGCTAAATTTTTTAATTTTAGGACACTGACAGAAATCTGGACACGATTTTTTTTTATTTTATTTTTTTCTCTCCTCAGATTTGTGACCTGTTTTTGATATTTGGAGGGGAATTCATATTATGGTGATTCTAGCCTCCATCTTTTATCTCTATTTTTACAAAAAAAAAACAAAACCCCCAAACCTCCCTCAAATTGAAATGGTTATTAATGTGCTACCGACTAATGTAAACTGTGATATGTATCAACATTTTAAAAAAGGGACCATGTAGAGATTCGAGAATCCACTGATCTATGCAGTTGAAAGGAATGCGTTTAACATCACACTGTATTTGACATAACCCAGACCCTCTATCCCTTCCGAAATGTGATAAAACAAAAACAGAACATGTTTTCAATTTGATTGGGTCTCAGAATAAATGTTTTACAAAAAATATATTTATTTCTTACAAAAAAAAACTTTTTTAGTTGAAAAATTAAAAGCACGGAAATAACTTGTTTTCCATCCCATATGTAAATTAATCAATAATTTATTGACTGTAAAAAGTATATACTTATTTTTACTGAAAAAAAAATTGTTTAGTTTCTTTATGATAAATAAGAATCGAAATGTACAAAAAGAAAAAAAAAATGTGAAAATTAATTTAAGTAAACATAAAAAATGATGCCTTCCATTTATTTGGCAGGGGGGGGGGGGAGCAGTACATTTATTTCTGGTGATAAAATATTAAAAGTATGAATCCGATTGTATTTATTCATTCTTACACCTCGTTGGGCATCTTTTATTTTAGCATTAGTCTCAAGTTAACTTTTTTAAAAGTCTCACACAAAATATTGTGAGTTCACAGACGAAATATTTTGTCAGATAGAATCCGAAAATGTCTGTGTAAATTCCTTTTTTTAATCATTTATTTCTAAATTCATCCAAAACTATTTTTAACCAGATTGAAAAATTTCTTCCGAAAGTTTGGTACTTTATCAGAAAAAAATTAATAAATTTAATTCTTTAAATCTTTCTTACCAATGAGTTTCCAGTGCGACGAGAGATATTAAAAAAAGTGTCCCAATTTAAAAAATCCCATTAATTATTTTTAAAGTCTCTAGTCATCCCTCATTTTTCTCTTTAGTAAAGTAGTTAAACCTAAGGATTTCAACCTATTTTCATAATTGAGATCTTTGAATCCTTTTACTAGTTTAGTCACTTTTCTTTCTACTCGTTCCAATTTTAATATCACATCCCAATTCCCATGTCTAGCTACTGGTGCCAAGGATTGTGTACAATATTCTTTATACAGTTTAATTAGTCTTCAATATTCTAACAATCACATTTGATTCCCTTGAAATAAAATGTTCTAATCATCCAACCAATCATTTTATTTTGCTTTGAGACAATAAAACAAAATATGTTTATGGGATTTAAATTTATTATTAAAATTCAGTCCCAAGTCACATTCCTCAATTTTCTTCATACAACGTGCAATTGCACACGCTATATCCTGTCCTCAGCAGCCGCTAACCAGCGGTGTAACACAGATATTATTTGTTTCGTCTTTTCCGTTGATAAAGCATTTGTTTTGATAGTGTTTTATGGTGATTGTCTCGTTTGCATGTCGTCACCTTCAATGGAATGGCCGAAATAATATCTTTAAAATCTAAAAGAAGCAAAATAGCATACCAAAATCTAAAAGAAGCAAAATAGCATACCAAAATCTAAAAGAAGCAAAATAGCATACCAAAATCTAAAAGAAGCAAAATAGCATACCAAAATCTAAAAGAAGCAAAATAGCATACCAAAATCTAAAAGAAGCAAAATAGCATACCAAAATCTAAAAGAAGCAAAATAGCATACCAAAATCTAAAAGAAGCAAAATAGCATACCAAAATCTAAAAGAAGCAAAATAGCATACCAAAATCTAAAAGAAGCAAAATAGCATACCAAAATCTAAAAGAAGCAAAATAGCATACCAAAATCTAAAAGAAGCAAAATAGCATACCAAAATCTAAAATAGAGCAAAATAGCATACCAAAATCTAAAAGAAGCAAAATAGCATACCAAAATCTAAAAGAAGCAAAATAGCATACCAAAATCTAAAAGAAGCAAAATAGCATACCAAAATCTAAAAGAAGCAAAATAGCATACCAAAATCTAAAAGAAGCAAAATAGCATACCAAAATCTAAAAGAAGCAAAATAGCATACCAAAATCTAAAAGAAGCAAAATAGCATACCAAAATCTAAAAGAAGCAAAATAGCATACCAAAATCTAAAAGAAGCAAAATAGCATACCAAAATCTAAAAGAAGCAAAATAGCATACCAAAATCTAAAAGAAGCAAAATAGCATACCAAAATCTAAAATAGAGCAAAATAGCATACCAAAATCTAAAAGAAGCAAAATAGCATACCAAAATCTAAAAGAAGCAAAATAGCATACCAAAATCTAAAAGAAGCAAAATAGCATACCAAAATCTAAAAGAAGCAAAATAGCATACCAAAATCTAAAAGAAGCAAAATAGCATACCAAAATCTAAAAGAAGCAAAATAGCATACCAAAATCTAAAAGAAGCAAAATAGCATACCAAAATCTAAAAGAAGCAAAATAGCATACCAAAATCTAAAATAGAGCAAAATAGCATACCAAAATCTAAAAGAAGCAAAATAGCATACCAAAATCTAAAAGAAGCAAAATAGCATACCAAAATCTAAAAGAAGCAAAATAGCATACCAAAATCTAAAAGAAGCAAAATAGCATACCAAAATCTAAAAGAAGCAAAATAGCATACCAAAATCTAAAAGAAGCAAAATAGCATACCAAAATCTAAAAGAAGCAAAATAGCATACCAAAATCTAAAAGAAGCAAAATAGCATACCAAAATCTAAAAGAAGCAAAATAGCATACCAAAATCTAAAAGAAGCAAAATAGCATACCAAAATCTAAAATAGAGCAAAATAGCATACCAAAATCTAAAAGAAGCAAAATAGCATACCAAAATCTAAAAGAAGCAAAATAGCATACCAAAATCTAAAAGAAGCAAAATAGCATACCAAAATCTAAAAGAAGCAAAATAGCATACCAAAATCTAAAAGAAGCAAAATAGCATACCAAAATCTAAAAGAAGCAAAATAGCACACCAAAATCTAAAAGAATCAAAATAGCATACCAAAATCTAAAAGAAGCAAAATAGCACACCCAAATCTAAAAGAAGCAAAATAGCATACCAAAATCTAAAAGAATCAAAATAGCATACCAAAATCTAAAAGAAGCAAAATAGCACACCCAAATCTAAAAGAAGCAAAATAGCATACCCAAATCTAAAAGAAGCAAAATAGCATACCAAAATCTAAAAGAAGCAAAATAGCATACCAAAATCTAAAAGAAGCAAAATAGCACACCCAAATCTAAAAGAAGCAAAATAGCATACCCAAATCTAAAAGAAGCAAAATAGCATACCAAAATCTAAAAGAAGCAAAATAGCATACCAAAATCTAAAAGAAGCAAAATAGCATACCAAAATCTAAAAATCAAACAAACTCCGTCACATTTAATGAATATTCAAATTGCACACTCTTAAAGCACTTACACCCACACACACAAAACAAAGATTTTAAAAATTTATACTGCCGTTCAATAAACGAGATTACCACGGGGTAGTCTGAAAATAATTATAATCTAGATGGTAAAGAGATGTACATCAGAGGTGTGTGAGGGGGTGGGTAGCTGTTGTGTTTGGAATGCGACTGTGATTGTTTTGATAAATTCAGGGCTGAGACGAGAATGAAATTTTTAACATTCTATTGTATTTCGGACACCTATAGAAATAAAATACGACTTTTTATGTATTAATTTATTTTTATTTATAGCGTTAAAGTTAATCGAGAGTGTTTACAACATTTCTAATAGCTTCTGAATTCCCGTTCTCTCATGAGATGACGATTCCTTGAGATTTCACTTCAACACTCTTTTCAGATCTTACCGTAACTTTCCAGACTTGATGTCTGTTCGGACACTTCTCAACTTTATCAATCTTTTAGTGAGTTTCCACTCTGATTTTCTCGAGACACTGCAGAATGTTCTGCTGGCAGATGGTTAAGGAGAGTTCCTGACCAACGTATGACCAAGTAGTTCTCTGATTGCCTTTAAGCCACTGGATTCTCAGTCTGCTTAGACTTTTGCTTGGGAGCTGGCGATCAGCAATAGGATCCTGAATCCTGTGGGTGTTGTAGAATTTGGTATATTCGGACTACTGTTCTCATCTTGGATGTTTTTATCACAACGTTTCGGTCGATGTAACTTCCGATCTTCTTCAGGTGTACCTTGTCAAACTCGGCAATCTTTCTGTCGAACTCGGAATCTGGACGGAATTTCGAACTGAACCCTTTATTAAATCCACGGGGGTAGCATGCTCTCGTTCCATCTGCCATGACTGGGAAGAAGTCTTCAGTAATTCGCAATTCTTCATATCGCCCGCACTGAGGATTGAACCTTCAACCTTCAGATGAGTTCGACAAGGTACACCTGAAGAAGGTTGGAGGTTACATCGGCCGAAACGTTGTGATAAAAACACCCAAGATGAGAACAGTAGTCCGAATATACCAAATTCTACAAATTATCAACCCTCATCTCAAAAATTCCGAAACATAATACTGTGAGTGTTATCCAGATTCGTGATCCCATAATTTACGTTACATTCTCCGATGGATGATTCTCCTCTTGTTTAATTTACACTTTGTTTTATTGCGGTGAAATTTCCATGTGTTTTCCGATTTGATAAACTATCGAAATCGGTTTGTACAAATCTTGAGATAATTAATTACTGTTAAAAAAAAAAAATTTTTTTAATTGAAAATATTACAAATATTACTTGGTATTCTGAGATATTATTCTGTATTTTGCTTTTTAAATAATTTTATGTAAAATTAGTTATTCGTGTTTTGTTTAAATGAAATTGAAACTTCACATATTTTTTGTTTGATAGAATTATAAATATGAGTGGGACCACATATAAATTCTACAGTCGCTTCATTGAAATTAAATTTCTTTGAAAGATGTCAGATACATGTCCATACTAAACTCATTCCTTTCAGCTGTCTGGATAAATGGGGTATTGAATCTACACTTGGTCGTAAAAAGTAAGCAAAAAAAAAAAAGTAAAATAAAGGCATTTTTGAAAAATCTACTTGGCTTTCGTTTTTGAAATTATTATCTGTTATAATTGTAATAATATGAGAGGATAGGGGTGACTCAGATTAGAAACCAGGACGAAGGCATCTCAGCTCGAAGCCGTGTATGAAAAAATAAGAATAATTTAAGGTAAAGAAAAATAGAATCATTTTTGAGAGAAATTGGAAAGCTAAACATTCCTTTGTCTGTGAGATTAATCAGTTGAAACAATGAACAAGTGAATGTTATTGTTCTCTAAGAAATGTGGTTGGAAATTAGGTCCCAAGAAATAAATAACGAAAACTGACGTAGATGTACGTAAGCAATTAGTATAAAATAGAGGGGACTAAAAATAGAGGGGCCTATAGGTCCCAGAAAAAGAAGGGAATCTGGCAAACAGGTCGGATAGGTGAGAGTTTGCACAAGGTCTGGAGACTGGCTGTTCATCTGTGAAAGAATTCAACATAAAATAAAATCACGGTTTTTGATTAAAAAAAAATGATCGTCTTGTTATCTCTTTGAAAAGGAATAACTCATGCCCCGACAAAAAGCAAGTGTAAATTGGATTACGTCCTTTAC
Source organism: Sepiola atlantica (assembly GCA_963556195.1). Lineage (NCBI taxonomy): Eukaryota > Metazoa > Mollusca > Cephalopoda > Sepiida > Sepiolidae > Sepiola > Sepiola atlantica. Next base: position 99,258,396 of record OY744533.1, on the reverse strand, counting down.
ATCAGGAACTTTGGATTTAGCAGGTAAAATCGGTGCTGATCGTGTTACACAATGGGTTATATACAGGGCTTTACGTGCTCCACTATTTTTGGAGCTGCTCCAGCTCCCACTCACTCGCCCAAAATTGGAGCTAGCTTTCCTCACGCTCTCCATTTTCAAAAAGGGCCGCACCATCTCCAACTTCATTAAAAAAAGAAGCCTCTCTTTTTCAGCGTTCAATAATGAAAATGTGCCTTCTTTATAAACTTTCTATCTCACCGATAAGTGATTACAGTTTTGGTGTGGGGTCAAAGAATCTCGTCAATATGGGTTCAAATGTCACTTTAAGTGTAAGACCATAGATAATGTTTGACAAAGTCTTGCTAATATTAAGATTCGCTAACATTGTTTTTTTTTCTTTTTAAGATATAAATTCATTTAAATCTTATATTTGAATGGCTATTTTCTGTTTTTGCCCATTTAAAATATTTTACCAGTGTTGTATTATAAAAGGTGAGTATGTTGAAGTGGTTAGCTCCAGAAGAGGCTGACGTATTTTATTGACTAGTATTGTCGGTTTTCGCAGCGGTGACAGGGCAACATAGTCCACCATGTAAATGTGTACAAATATTAATTCGTTTTCTGATTTTTGCTGATTTCTTCTCTTTTTTTAAAAAAATTTTTTATTTTACACACATTAATTTCTTTTCTGATAACTACTCTCTTTGTTTCTCGGTGCGTTTAGAGTATTTTTTTTTTGTTGGGGCAATTGGCGTTAGTGACAGGGTTAAGGGAAGATATATTTTGAAGAAAGAAATAATAAAATTAAACACTGATCGTCCAAGAAGTTAATTTAAAAGAATTTATTTAATTTTCTCTGGTAAATAAATACTTTCTTATTCTAAGGCTTGCTGTCTATCCCTTTTCTATGGAGCATGCTCTTACGGTTGGATGCCTTTCTATCACGAAGCACAGTTGTAAGCGGTCGGCCTGAACTTTACCGTTCTACAGACAAAACCTACAAGGCAGCAGGTATTTTCAGGAGGTTTAGCCCGCCAGCTGAAACGGTTTACCAAGGTATGGCGCTTGGAGTCACATATGAAAGATTTAGGGTATGCGCGAGGACCAGGCATGACCACCTACCTAGATACTCTCTGGATACAGCTGGTAAGGTACTACCACTGCACACATCCTTATACACCCTCTCCCCCCTCTCTCTTATATATATAATCCAGGTAAAACATCCACAGGATAGTAATCAAAAGAATTTCAACCGGGTTTATAAAAAGTGCTCAATATCAAATAGAGCTTTTATATATGATTATTTTTATTTACACAAACATGTACAAGATCTGCGACACTGGCATGTCGATGTTATCGATCAACAGCTTTTTTTTACATTATTATTTTTTATTTTTTAAATTTTGATTCTTAACGGTCCCAACCACGTGACTTTCCAAATTTAAATTTTAAATTACTTTTCTTTTTTCTCCATTTCATTCTTTCCAAATATGATCTACGGTTAAGATCGGATTTTAACTCTGCCTGATGAGATCTCAGTTTATAATAACTGTTGATCGATAACATCGACATGCCAGTGTCGCAGATTTTGTACATGGCTGTGTAAATAAAAATAATCATATATATACATACATACATACATACATACATACACCAGATACCATGTATTCAGGCATGATAGAAAATGCTTATGGCAAAATGAAGAATGGCAAGGCTGCAGGACCTTCTGGAATAGTTCCTGAAATGCTGAAAGCATCTGGTAAGGTCAGCATTGTAATCCTGTCAGAAATAGTGAATGCTATCATAAGAGAAGGGAGGTCGGAGAGGCCTGATCCGATCAATGGGCTGGTCACGTCATGCCCTAGTATCTATAAGTTTATCCCCAACCGTATTATTTAATCTGATTCTTCAAAATATCAAAACTTTATTTCTCCTTTTTATTTTATTTTTCTCTCCAAATGTATACTAGAAGGCGGTGGCTGAGGGTCAATCATGTTGAGAACAAAGAAGATTATCCAATGCCTGGGAGTAATGTTTTCTGAGAGTAATACAATACATTCCCCTTCTCAGTAAAGTTCCCTTCTAAGAATAATGTTTCTGCTTTCACTGTGAAATTTCCTCCTGCGATAATGTATTCTGGTTATCTAAGAGCAATGTATTCTGGTTATCTAAGAGCAACGTATTCGAGGAATATAAATAATTACCCTACTTATAGAATTATATTTGAAAACTATATTTCAAACAACACAAAACAAGTGGTATACGTCTATAGCTTGCTTGTAGTATTGTCGGAGTCTTTTCCAGCTTGGGTGTCGTTATTCTCAAAGAGTAATGTCTTCAAACGATAATGTATCCTAGGAATATAAAATAATTATTCTACCTATAGAATTATATTTGACAGCTTTATTCGGCATTAAATAACCCACAGATGGTTGATATGCCGTAAAACAAACCAATGAAACTTTCTGATTTTTGCATATTGGTTTAAAAAAAAGGAGGACATCTTATTAATTAACTATTATTTGTTGTTGTTGGATACGTTTTTCGTTCAGGTATTTGTTGAAGAAAAACTTTATTTCTTTATAATTACTTTTTTTTATTACATATAAAAAAACGAATATCTTTTCCAAAAATCAAAACAAAAAAAACAACCTTTTTTCTGAACTCATCTTGTTCAGAAACTTAAAACCAGCAGCAATAGCTCCTCCCTAAAGTTCAACCCTAACCCTAACCCTAACCCTAACCCTTCTTCTCCGTAGTAGAGGTGGTGGCAATGTAGTAGTGGCAAAGCTACGCTGTCTAGAATTCCAATGGCGGACAGGTTTAGCATCAGGACCCTGGTGAAAATCAAGGAGGCGTCAGCACCAGGATCCGTCGTCTTCAGGTCGTTTCTGCCTCTGTGTGGCAAGCAATAACGTATTAGGTGTGGTACCGCAAATTAATGGAGAGAGAGAGTGGCTAAGTTGCTTCTACGCCATTCCTTTTTGTGTTCTGGGCCAAACCTTCCATGACTTTGCATGCACCTGCTGAGCTTTCCTTCCTCTCGGTGTTGGGAGTAAAAACTTGTAATCTTGTAGGTTAACGAACAGCTGCGACCAAGGAGGAGGACTTCATGCACACCAGACAATCCTGAGGCGCAATCTTTGTGAGCTCCGACTTGCAGACATCCGACTTGCCTAACAACAGCAACGACAAGAGCAGCAACGGTCATGGTAAAGGGCAAGTATATAAATATGCACTATGCTGCATGTTTTGGTGCTGCATGCAAATAGCAGACGTTGCACGTGATAGATGTTCGGCCGAAGGAAAAAGAAGAGAGGTACAGAGGAAATTGAAAATATCTCTGATTGTGAGTTAGACCACCCAGAAATTGTCTTTTGTTTGAAATAAAATAAGTGCATCATTAAACAAGGAATCATGCTGAGCCCAACTTACTTGAGAAAAGTAATGTTCCAAGATGGTCTCCAGATAAACCCTTTTGAGTGGACAATGTCTAACCGTTATCTCTAGTGGATATCTCCAGTAGTCAGCTTCTAGATGGTCGAATAGTGACCACTGAGAAAGACCCGAATCTAAGATTTCCGATCAAAGGTAAATATATTCCAACTTATGAACAGTGATGAGGCATTCAGAGCCGGACCTCCGGGGAGGCGAAGCAGTCAGTTAGAGTTGGACGTTTGAGAGGCAGTTGGTTTTCTGGTGGTCCTCGGGAACAGAAGATCTGTTGTGTCGGGTTGGACTTATATTTTTATTTGGCCGGGATAAAACGAGTAGCATTTGTAATCTCACAAAAAATAAACGTCTGTTAATTGTTTATAAACAGGGCTTTGGGTTAGGGGTTAGGGATGGGTTAGGGTTTTACTTGGAATGAGAATTCTTTGTTGCAGCACTGACTGAGTCGAACGGCGACCTTGCACCAGGAACAACGTGCAGGACGATCATGGCCAGTGCAGTGAACACACTCATGCATGTTCATAAGTATAAATAGGCCTGATCAACTTCCGTCGCTAGTCATAGAAACAGATTCTAAAATGAGAAACTTAAAAGTTGTGCTCTGTCTTGACTTGTAATTGGTTCCCATGAAAAGCTACTTT
>OY744533.1:99196802-99249302 GCA_963556195.1 Sepiola atlantica | reverse complement strand
CTTGAAATTCCGTAAGAAGTGACACATGTTTTTTTTTGTTATCTTTCTTGAAAATAAAACTGAACGAAAAAATACAACGCAACAACGTAACGAAGTTATCGTCTGCCACTATTCGCCTCGTCATCTTTCGGATGTTTACGTAGCATGTCCGAACGCTGCCAACGCTAAGTTCACGGAAACTGGTTCATATTCGATATAAGTACTGAAAAATAATTCAAGATATAGCCATTATAATTTAAAAACAAAAACCATTTAAAAAATCGTTTTAAGTTTTTCTCATTTTATATTTGATTAACAGTAAATAAAAAAATCCAATGTGTATTTATCAAGGTAACACATAGGCGAGAAACACACAGGCACACAAGATCTTTATTAACACAGAGACAAGAGTGTGTGGCAGACGCTACTACCGGTCAGGGGATATTTGTTGCGACTTTTTTTCTTTGTTTGTTTGCTCAACCCTTCTTCGTTTCTGAGATAGAGAAGAAGAGGTTATCTCGTGAAAGCATGTTGGCCGAAGATCCGGCCAATTAGGGACAAACAGGTCAGCTTGACCACGCGTGATTTGACTCCCTATAAAACAAGTCACACACTCTCTTTTCGCTCTCTTTTTCTTCCGCTTTCCGGCCAAACGCACGCAGAGGAGATCGTCGACCCCACACCAGCTCGACCAAGGAGGTGGGAGAGGCAAAAGTAAAAAAAGTAGGTAATCTCTTTTAATTCCTACCACGAATAACGAACTATTCTGTCAAGCACACACACACATTACAATTGCCACAAAAATACATCAAACACGCTCGCATATACACATTCGTACAAACATGAACTTAAACAAACCGAACATTTCACTCGTACACGTTCGTACAAACGGAACTTTTCACACCTTAAAAATGAACTCTCTAACTGATAGCTCTACAAAATGTCTTAGTCAAATAAATTGTTTTGTTTAATATAAATGTTTTACTCTTAATTATTGATTTTACAAAATACCATTCTTGTGTGTAGCTTTATTATTCCTTCGCTTTCTTTCTATTATAATTTCAGATATTATAATAATGTTTTCTTTCTTCCCATTGTTTTCTTCTGTTAATTTTATCCACACGTGGTCGGCCCACTTCGAACAGTGGGAATGACATGCCGCTATAAAGGCATCTCTCCCACAACTTTTGGTCGGGGATTCATTAACCCTTTGTCCAAGAACAACCCCCGGCCATAAATGTTGGTATTTTGTATTATTTAGATTATTCGGACTACTGCTCTCATCTTGGATGTTATTATCACAACGTTTCGGCCGATGTAACCTCCGACCTTCTTTTGTCGAACTCAGTAATCTTTATGTCAAACTCGGGAATCGGCACTTGTGCAGTTTAGTAAATAGCGGCAGATAATCCACACGAAGTAACAACCAATAGATTAAAACATATTAATAAATTTATTTATTTAATAAAATATAGTAATATATATATATATATAGAAAAACATTGTAATAAAATTAAATTTATTTTCAATAAAATAGCATTTTGGCCAAAACATTGTAATAAAATATAGATTTATTATGTTCGTTTTATAACATTTTAAATTATAAAAAAATCAGAAACTATATTTTATTATTAAGACAGGCCTCACATTGTGGAACAGTAGAAGTACCGAAATATTTAAAACGCAGATAAAAACATGAAAGTTAAAATGAAAGAAGAATAAAATAAAGGAAAAATTATTTAAAGAACACAATATATATATATATATATATATATATATATATATATATATATATATATATATATATATATATATATATATATATATATAGTCTAAAGAAGCTTTGGGTTATTTTAAACAAAAAGACAAAAAAAAGGAAAATGCAGTTTAAATTCTCACAGAAACTAACTAAATCCAAAATAGTGCAGACTTAACATTCGTTGGAAAATTCATAAAAATATAAAATATATAATAGTAAGTAAATAAAATAAAAAGGGGGATTAAGTATCTAACAGTGAAACAAAAACAGGAGACCTTAACGTAAGCATCTAATATTAACACGGGGATCATCAGCTGTTTACCATGAAACTGTTTCGGAGATTTAAAAACAGGACAGTTATATGCATGGCTCTCCAATGGTACAGATCAAACTACCATTTCCCCAATCAAGTGTCGAAATAATTCAGCTTAAAATGTTACTTATATATAAATAAATAATAATAATAATCAAAATAATAATAATAATAATATACTACCCTTAAGACTACCGTGCGATATGGTAATTTGCATATCAAATAAAATTCTTTATAACAATAGTAATACTAGTAATAATAATAATAATAATAATAATAATAATAATAATAATAATAATAATGATAATAATAATAATAATAATAAAATGCTATCTAAACACTACACGCAACAACCATTCTGCGATATGGTAGCTAGAAATAAAATTATATATATATATATATATATATATATATATATATATATATATATATATATATATATATATATATATATATATATATACAAAATGGCGTATTAGTGGGTTCCCCCACGTGTGGGTTTGCTCTTTTCTTTGTTTTTTGTTTGGCTTCACCCAAAAATCAACCACTGTAGGTTTTTTTCAAGACGCTTTAATCCAAGAACTTTTTACTCTTTTTTTCTGATGATTTTGTAATGTTGCAGAGACAATATTAACATAAAAATGTTGTTTGGCACAAGACAAATGAAACGGACCGTAAAAAATATATCTCACAGAAATGTTATGTTTTTTGGTAATGTGAAAAAATAAAAATAATAAAATAAAAACATGGTTATTGGAATATATGAATCTGACTTATATTGGCTCTGTTGTCACTAATTGACAATCATCGAGCTGAATCTTTTAAGGAGACTGCAAAGTAAAAGGGTCTGATAGTAAATGCTAATACATATATTGTCATTAATAATTATCTATATATCTATATATTAATACGATAGCGTGTGTGTTCGTGTGTCACGCTTCCGGCAAAAGCTCTGCGCATGCGTGTCACACCTAGATTTTGAAAAACATTCAACTCGCCTAATTTTCGAAACATTTTCAAGTATTTCCCTTTGGCACAACGGTTAACGACGTAGTATTTTTGACTTCGGCCCGACTGGTTTATAGTTCGATCCCAAAAAAACTTTAAGACTTTTTTTTCTACATTTCGAGAGAAAAGGGGAAGAGAGGTAGGGAGGGGACGACCGGGAAGACACATATTAATGCAATAGCGTATGTTATTTTGTGTGTCATGCTTACATTAAAAGCAACGACCTTCCGAATCGTTGTATGCTACTCATGCATACTTGGCCTTTTGGCTAAGATCAAAGTGTAGTATCTGTTCCGATGGATACTGCACCCTATAGACCGGTATTGTCTTGGCCTTCGGGGCTTGATTCCGCCGGTCTATGGGTCTGTCCTGTGTAGTTCTAGGAGGTCAACCCTCCCAGGCTTCGCCTCCCCTCTTTGGGGAGGAGTAAGTTTATTGCTTACTGCCTGAGGCGCCTCTACCGGGGAATGCTGACGGGGCTGCCCAGGCAATTTTTAATGGCCAGAGTGCTCACCTTCTCGAGCGCTGGCTTTTCAAATCCCACTTTCCGACCTTGTGTCACATATTCCTATTGTGGGTAGGGGTTAAATAACGCCTTTTGGCTAAGATCAAAGTGTAGTATCTCTTCCAATGGATACTGCACTCCATAGACTGGTATTGTCTTGGCCTTCGAGACTTGATTTATGCCGGTCTATGGGGTTGTCCTGTGCAGTTCTAGGAGGTCCACCCTCCCAGGCTTCGCCTCCCCTCTTTGGGGAGGAGTAAGTTTATTGCTTACTGCTGGGCCTTGTGCCTAACTCCTGGAGAGGAGTAAATAAATATTCATGAATTGAAGCCAAATTTAATTTAATCGAAAACATTCACGAAGTAAGGTTTAGTCATCGAAATAATACCTTCACTAGAAATATTGTATATAAAGAAGTTTTGTAAATTGTTTCATGTATTGTTCATTTTTTAAAATAAATATACAAGTCCAAATCTTATCATATTTTATTCAAACATGTATAGGTTAGGAACAAGATAATTAGTATTAAAAACATCATTTCGTGTAATTTACACGGGTCCCGCTAGTATATATAAATATGTAGAGATAAAAAAAATAATAATGAAGTCTTATGTTTAAAAACTTATAATTTATATATATTTATATATATTTATTTATTTATTTATATATACATATATTTATATATATATATATGTATATATATTTATATATATACATATTTATATATATGTATGTATTTATATACATATATATATTCGTATATATATTTATATAGATATATTATATATATATATATATATATATATATATATATGTATATATATTACTACATATATATATATATATATATATATATATATATATATATATATATATATATATATATATATATATATATATATTTACAAATCTTTACCTTTTCTGAAGACGATCGCCAACACGAACGAAACCGGTCAAATTTCTTGTTTTTGTTTTTCTTATGCACTTTTACCTGTTTTCCGTTTGTCATTTTTCACACACACACACACACACACACACACACACACACATATATATATATATATATTTATATATATATATATATATAGATATATAGATATATAGATATTTTATATATATATATATTTTATATATATATATGTTTATATATACATTCATATATATGTATTTATATATTTATATATATATATAAATTTGATATATAGATATATATATAAATATAGTAGATATTTTTATATATATATATTTATATATATATATTTATATATAGATATATATATATATATTTATATATAGATATATATTTATATATATATATATATATATATATATATATATATATATATATATATATATATATATATATATATATATATATATTTCAGAAAGTATATTTTAAATTTTTAAAATTTTTAAAAGAATGCGAGACCATGTTGATTTTAGTAAAGTGATTGATTTCGGAATAACAGAATAACGAAATGACTTTTTATCAAGAATGACACACGGTAATCAGAGGATTTGTTAGTGCAAATGCACTCATACAGAGAACTTGATTACACGCTGTTGTAAAGTAGGCGATCCGCTGAATATAGTCAAGAAACAGTATATTATAAAATAATATTATGAAATATCTTATGAATATCAGTATTGTAAAATATTTTTTTAATATTGTCTTTAAAAGAATGCGACGCCATGTTGATTTTCTTGAAGTGATAGCTCATAAAATAACGGAATGATTTGTAATGGAGAATAAGTGTTATGGTACCTTACGGACTACATGAACTCTCTGTTTCACTATAAATACCGGGAGTACATGCCTCTCGGTGTTGGAACTACCCCAACCCGATCAGTCTCTCATTAACTTCGGTTGAGTGAGGACGTCGGGATGGGGTAATACCAGTCGAGGATTCGTTCTCGACAATCAGTCCGGCAGTAACTGGGCCATTTCGGTAGTCTTTTATCTGCCAGACTTAGGTATACTGTCCTGGGTTGTCCTAGGAGGTGCACCCTCCCAGGCCTTGCCTCCCCTCTTTGGGGTGGAGTAAGTTTATTGCTTACTGCCTGAGGCGCCCTGACCGGGGAATACCGACAGCTGCCCAGGCTATTTTTGTTAGGCCAGAGTGCTCCTTCTTTAGGGGCGCTGGCTTGACTCTTCCCCCACTTTCCGACCTTGCGTCACATATTGCTGGTGTGGGAAGCGATTAAATACCCTGGAACAACCCCAGTCTAATACTGGCAGTCAAACAGACGTTCAACCAATCTCTTTATATGTTGTATTCATACTTTCTTCAATATACTTTGTTTCACTTAATCCCGAGTTCATGTCTTCTTTTTGGGCGATATTAAAAATAAACTTTCGATTTCATTCGTTATTGGTGAAAGTTGTGACGGGCAGAGATTGCCTTGAATATGACTGACGTTCGTACATTTCTAGAAAAGCAGCAGCAGCAGCCGCTAGTGGTCGTGCCTTAATTAGTCGTACATAATAGTAAAACCCCTATTTTAAGTGTTATGGTACCTACATTACGGACTACGTGAACTCTTCAGCGTCACTATAAATACTGTGAGCACATGACTCTCGGTGTTAGAACTTCCTCCAGTCTAATACTGGCAATCAGATAGACGTTCATCTGTTTATAGGCTGTATTTATACATTCGTCAATATACGTTGTTTCACTTAATCCCGAGTTTGTATCTTTTTTCCGACCCCATACATGTCTACAACAATAAGAAACCGAAGTCGGACGATTTTACTGAAGAACTAGTTTCATTTAGTTGAAAGTAAAATGATGGACTTGTGGCGTGGTCCCCGGCCTTGGTATGACCATTTTTAGGCGACTGACGTCTTTGGGATTTTACCAAAAACTACGCCGACAATTAATGCAAATTATAAAATGTGGCTTGTAAATAGCGAAGGAAGATGGGGATATATACGGGCGTGCATATTAAATATAAATTAATTACATTTTTAGACAATATTAGGGTCACCAGCTAACAAGTGTATGAACAGGGTTTTGTGAATAAAAATCAAGGAAAACATTATTAATTAGCAAAACATTTATAGAACTATAATTTTACATGAATATAAAAGTCAGTTTTAGTGAAGAAATATTCATTTGGTAAATTTATACAACTCGTGTTTTTAGTAGGAAAACGTTCCGTGAATAAGCGTGTGTGAGTAATATGCGTGTATGAGTATTAGACAATGTGGCACTGTGTAAGTATGCGTATGTTTACCTTGTTCTGTTCGTGTGTGTGTGTGTATGTGTAGATGTGCGTTGAGTGAGGGAGCTTGTACGTGAGTTTTGAAGTGTTCCATCCTTTTTCTCCCCTCTCCCGGTCAAAGGCACAGGGGAGGGGGAGCATACGTTCTTGGTCTTTTCGAGGTGCGTCGGGTTGGGTCTCTGGAGAACTGAAATTTTGTTGACCACGTCACTGGTTTTATAAACTTTGTTAATTTGATATAGGCTTGCTAGATTTTGGGTTTAAAACGATTTTTATTGGTTGAATAATATTAAGTTAACACGTTCCTGTAAAAAGTAACTTGCTCTTGGAAATGGAAGCGTATCCCAACGAACCATAGAAAGAAAGAAGGTGGTGTTCGCTCGAATCGCATGTTGATCCACTGTGGCCGACGCCACAACTGGTCAGGGGATATATGTGCGACCCTTCTTTCTTTGTTGACTCAGCCCTTCTTCGTCTCTGAGGTAGAGAAGAGGGATGATCTCGTGAAAGCACGTTGCACGAAGATTCCGGCCAATCAGGGACCAACAGGTCAGCTTGACCACGCGTGGTTTGCCTGCTTATAAAAACACGCCACGCACTCTTTTCTCTCACTTTTTCCTTCTGTTTGCTTGCAGAACGCACGCAGAGGAGATCGTCGACCCCCCCCCACCGACTCGGCCGAGGAGGTGGGGGAGGCATGAGGTAATCTCTTTTAATTCGAATGATGAACTATTCCGTCAAACACACACCATTACAATTGCCACACAAAAATACATCAAACACGCTCGCATATACACCTTCTTACGAACATGACTTACAAACAGAACTGTTGCACTCCTTAATATATGAACTCTACAAAATGTCTTAGTCAAATAAATTGTTTTGTTGTTTGATATAGGTGTTTTTCTCTTAATTGTTGATTTTATAAAATACCATTCTTGTGTGTTTAGCTTTCTTATTCATTCGCTTCCCTTCTTATATAATTTCAGATAATAATAATTGTAATGTTTTCTTTCTTCCCTTTGTTTGTTTAAAACTGTTAATTTTATCCACACGTGGTCCGTCCACTTCGACCAATCCACACGTGGTCGGACCACGTTTAAACAGTGGGAATGACATGCTGCTACAAAGGGATCTCTTCCACAACCTTTGGTCGGGGGATTCATTCTCCCATAACCATTTGTCCGGCAATCCTTCGCCACTGTGGTTAATCCTTTGTTCTTCGAACCTCCAGCCATACCACCACATAATTGTAAGCATTGAATAACATTAGAAGTTAAGTGGAACGAACCATAGAAAGCAAGAAGGTGGCTATTCAAGCCATTCGTTTTTTAGTGTTCGCTCGAATCGCATCTCGATCCACCACATAATTGTAGGCATTGAATAACATTGCGATTTGATATCTGATAATTAGGATTTAATTTATTATAGATTTATTTTAGGAAACTTATTGTTTTTGTTCTAAGCAATATAACTTGGTTGGGTTACGGTTTGATTGTGTTTGGATAAAAAAAAGCCAAAAAGTTCCTCAGTTATTTTTAATGGTCATTCTGTAAATGAATAAAGTTTATTGCCATATTATGGTTTTACGCCAAGAAGTTGTCAACTTTGCAGTGAATGGAGATGCGATTCGAACGAACACCAAAAAAGCTACTCTCTTTCTTTCTCCGCTTCGTTTGGATACGATCTCCTCTTTGCTTCCACAACAAAGTAAGAGCTTTCACGGGAGCATGTTAATTTAACATTTTTTCAACCAGTAAAAATGGTTCCCCCTCTCGATTTAAACCAAAATGTAACAAGCCGACGTGAAGTTCGAACATCGCAAAAAAGCGGAACAAATGAACTAATGCAAGCAAATCCAAACCGACGGAACCAGAACGTATCTTCACCCCAGGCTTTTGGCCAGAGGGAGGCGAAAAGAACACTTCAAACGCATGTCCAAGCTCCACCAATTCCCGCACATATTCATACACACTTGTGAACCTGTATGTGTGCGTTCACTGCACTGGACGCAGTCGTCCTACACGTTGTGCTGGTCAAAAGGTTGTTCTTCGATCTGGTCCGTGTTGCAACAAAGAATTATCATTCCAAGTAAAACCATGAGTTCAGTTTATAACAAGGAACAGGTTTATTTGTTTAAATGATACTCGTGTTCCCTGGTTGACTGACAGACTTGCAAAATGAGATCTCTCTATCCCAGCGAAATAAAAATATAAGTTTCTATGAATTAAATCCTTTAGCTAAGAGCCTCAATAGCCCATCTTGTCTGGTGAGGCAGCTTAAACTGATCGTTCGCTCTCTGAAAACCAAACTTCCTGTCATGCCCACAGGGCCAGGTCTTCCCCTCCAATCTTTTGGGTTCTTTGTCCCTGACCGGAAATCCTGTATTCCAGGCTTTCTCATTGGCCACCATTTGACCACCCAGGGGATGACCGTTTGAGATATACATGAGAGATAACTATCAGACAGTCTACTCAAGGGGACTTGCCATAGAGACAATCTAAGAACGTTACTTTCTGGAATAAGCATGATTCTGTTTTTAAAAAGGAATTATTTCATTTAAAAGAGAAATAAACTTCTGGGTGGCCCAAAATAAAACCAAAGATATTTTCAATTTCGTTTGTTGCCCCTCTTTTTTTTGACCGAGAATCCAACACTTGCAACGTCTGCCATTCGCATGCACCACTAAAACCTTCTGCATACTGCAGGCGTACAAATGGACGTTGATCTGTTTCCAAAATAAATCTTATTCCATGCTTTTTTTTTATTTGGCTGTGATTTTTCTGTCGGTAATAACGTTCTTGATGTGTAGGTTATTGCCTTCAGCTGTCAATTATTTTCATTGTGTAGTAAAACGTCCTCTTCCTGTCATGCCCAGAAGGGCAGGTCTCCCTTTTCCATCTCTTGGGTCGTTTGTCCCTGCTCGGAAATCCTGGATTCAAGTCTTTCTCATTGGCCACCATTCAACCACCCAGAGGATGACCGCTGGAGATATCCACTAGAGATAACTACCAGACAGTTTACTCAAGGGGGTCTATCATAGAGACAATCTAAGAACGTTACTTCCTGGGGTCAGCATGATTCTGTTTTTAAGAGGCACGTACTTCATTTCAAAGAGAAATAAGATTCTAGGTGGCCCGATATAAAACCAGACACATTTTCAAATGCCTCTGTGCACACGCATTGTTTTCCTTTGACCGAGCATCTAACACCCGCAACGTCTGCCATTCGCAGGCTTACACCACTAACAAGAGGTCAGGCTAACGGAAGCAAATTGCTACCCACTCACACGCACTAACAGAACAAAGATATTACCACACATACACAGTGCTACACTGCCTATTACTCACACACGTATATTCACACTGACAACTATGTAGACATACACATCCCTCGTCCTCGTTCATTAAACATTCTCTACAAAAATACGAGTTTGCATTAACTTTCCCAAATAAACATTTCTTAACAAAAAATAATTTTATATTTATGTGAAATTATAGTTATATAAATGTTTTTTCATTTAATGATGTTTTATATAAATGTTTTTTTTAAATAATGTTTTCCTTGATTTTCATTTACAAAACTTTGTTTATGTTTTTAGTTAGCACTTAATAACTTTACCCTTCTATTCTCTCAAAATTTATTTCCATTTTAATATGCATGCACGTTCGTTTAATATCCTTCGTCATTACATAACATTAATAACCACATTTTATCACTTATATTAATTGCTGGCGTGGTTCTTGGTCAAATCACAGAGACGCAACCGTCGTCTAAAAATAACCACGGTATCAGGAGCACCGCCACTAATGTAGGAAACATACGTTCAAAAGCACTATAAACTTTTTGCACAAAATCTTCGGAAGATTTGGTATTCCTGATACAGTTGCTTCTGATAATGGAACTCAATTTACGGCAAAAGAATTTGGAGATTCCTGCAAATAAGTTTCTATGTGACAACCGCTCCGTACTAGACAATATATAATGGTGAAGCAGAAGGCTTTATAGATACATTTAAGCGAGCGTCAAGAAAGTCAGACAGAAATAAACAGTTCAAGAATATCACCAGTTGAACTTATCTTCGCAAGAAAATGACGATCAGTATTTGATACGTTGATACCTTATAAAGCCAAAAGTTAAAAAATTAATGTATCGATATAAAATATAATTATACAAATGCTATTTTAAAGAGTTCACATTGCCTGCATAAGTTAAGAAATCGATCGAATCAGACTTCGTTATGCTCAGACAATTGAAACGCATATTAAATAATGAAACCTTCTCACCGAAAATCTGCCTCAGAGTTTCCACCGTGTCGTTGAAGTTGTAGTCACGTGGGTGTTTAGGTAGTATGTAGTTTGCATATCGATCGTCCCAAGCTTCCGTAGTAAAAGTCTGACTTTCCAGTCATCAGCTTGTTCCTTGAATTCCCCACGGAAAAGGTCCTCAAATCGTGAAAACCACGTACAGAACGTCGATCTAGATATTGGGTCGTAATGGAATTCCGTAATTGCAGTTGCAACCGATTCTGCCGATGTCGTAAGCTTTGTTTCCGAAAGCGATGGTGCAGATGTTGGAATCTCTCGTAAAATAATTCCATCAAACGTAATTTTTATTACATTAATTGGTGTATGGTGCAATCCATCTTTGAAGGTGTAAATTTGCGTTACCGTGGCTCTTAAAAAAGCATTCCCTTCGCCAAATGTTACGTCTGGATGTTTATACGTTTCGGTTCAATTTCAACGTAGAAAAATGAATGAAGTACGAAGTAGAACCTTTAACATATTTATTTAACAAACCCACTGATTAAATTGAAGTGTAGAAAAACCGATGAACGCGCATGTATACAAAATGTTTCAAGCCTTGCGAAAAAATCTATTTTAAAGATTATAACAATGGAACGATTAGCTGGAAATAAGGCATTATTGAGAAACGAATTGGATGACAAGTGTATATCATCAAACGATATTATAACATGGTTATACAGCTGAATCAAATCATCTTAGAGAAGCGCCAATGAAGGTGATTTATGATTTATTATATCTACCGAAACATCAAGAAAAGCATAGTCAACGCTGGACATAAATCTCAAAGGACAAAAGTACGACTTCCGGTGGAAGTAACATTTCAAAAGGAAGGATGTTGCAGAGTGATAACACCCCTCACGACAATAATGAACTAAGTCCAGAAAAGGGTTATAAATAGTATGTTTTGTAATTGTTTTTTTGTGTGTGCTATGTGAGAGCGAATATCATGAACATTGATGCCAGTAAAGCGACTAGTCCTTACATCATTCCAATCATTGCGCTTATGAATCTACAGTCGGAAACTTTCAGATAAACTTACAAATCTGTTCAGACATTATTTTTAAATACTAGACATCGGTCCTCGGCATCTCAATTCAGACTAATAAGTCTCCTGTGCGTCATTAGAAAGATGTTTCAATCTGTGATAAATGAAGAAGGGACCTGCCAGAACGCTGGCCACTCTCCGCTGGTGTGCGGCCATTTTTGAATCGGTTGAACCACTCCTTATTTTGTGTTACACCCATTGCGTCTTCTCCAAACACCTGCTGAATCTTACGAATTGTTTTGCTTTGAGAATCACCAATCCTTTGACTAAATCTGATGCAGTACCTTTGCTCAACACGTTCAGTGATCTTGAAAGAATCGGTACTCCGACGAACACGTTGTGTAGCACCTTACTCAACGACCGACAGGCAGCGACTAACGCGCAGGAAGACGGTGATAAAATTCACACATGCGCATGGGTGTGTCTTCCTTAATAGCGGCGGCTCTATCGTCTCTATTTTGTACGGTGGTTAAGTGGATAACGATGCGGACTGACAACCTGGGTGTGCCAAGTTCGAATCCAGCCGATTCCATAATACCATCTTCACTTAACGATGTTGGCAACCATTACGTGGTCCCTCCTGCAAGAATGCCGACAACAGAATCACACCGGTCAACCAAGTTGTACCATTCTGATTTAGACGAATTTACTTTACGGGAAAAATAACGGTCGGATACTTTTTAGACAGTCCTCGTACATCTAGTCTGTTGGAGTATCCAGATTTGTTGTATCCCTTCAGATAGTATTGTAGCAGTCATAGATTAGATTTACTTTGTATTGCGTATCAGTGTCCCTGTGAGCGGGTTTGGCAGGGCGCATTGATATCATTAGTTCCCTAAGGGACTACTTAAGCCCCCTTAAGATATTGCAGACGATGAGCAGACGGTATCCTAACACCAGCCAAGAAGGGTCGCCTCAGAAATACTTCGGCAAACAACGAGGAAACCCTAACCTCTCTCCGGCCTCTTTGTTCACTGGACGCTCACAGCACCTACTATCTTCGCTTAAGAACTTATTTTCCTCTTCGTCTTTCGGACACTGTCCAAATTTCTTCCACCTATACCAAACGGTATAGGTAACCGTTTATTCGAATCAACCCCTTTCGTTGTTGTAAAAAGGTTTCTTTATATCATTTCGTGAGTTGACTATAAGATAGGGGATAACATATACTCTTTCTTACAGTATCACTTAGATAAGGTGCACCCCATTCCTTGCATGGGCCAGTGTGTAGCCATACTGAGAGGGGTTAGGGTTAGGGTTAGGATTTCGAGGATTATGTGATTTTGAATATTTGATCAGTTTGTTTGTAGGGTGAAGTATTCTCATGTCAAGTTCGTCTTGACCCCTGGCAAACCCCTGTGCAGAGAGATCGAAGACACCCGAGGACGGTGTCTAGTAGGCATTACAACTCTCTGTAATATATTACTTTTTTTTTTTTAATTCTTATCTTTTTGTTTTTGCTGGGGATGAGGCCTCCTACCAAATATCAAACATTCACCCGCTATTTTACTCCGGCCGAGAGATCTTTTTAAGATTCTAACCGTCTCTTTAAGTGCAATTGTTAGTATCTCTCTTGCACTTGGTTCACCGGGTATTATTACAGGTATGGTGTTTACTGTGTTCTTGATGGGTGCAGAATCCCTCTTTATGCTTTGACATACTGCTCACACTACGCCATTTCGCGATACAAGTACATAATACACTCTCTAGTCTGGCATAAGGACACCGGCCCGAAGCACTTTAATTCTACTTCTCCCTATCAAACGATATGTTTTACATTGGCTTAAAAACAAATGTGAGAAGTTAAAGAATTTCTTATATGATTTATTGCGAAATATGGAACGATGCAATTTTCTTATAAATGACAAAACAAAAATAATACAAAAAAACACGCGAGACTTCCGTTGTCCTGGTTTCGGTTTTTGAAAATGACACATCTGTTTCGATGGAGGAGAGTAAAACTTTTCAACTGCAATAAAAAGAAGAACACGTCATATTACAATGAGATAGCAACACAGTTTAATTCTAATGAGATAGCAATACAGGTTAATTCCAATTAGATAGCATCGCAGTTTAATTCCAATGAGATAGCAGTACAATTTAATTCCAATGAGATAGCAATACAGTTTAATTCCAATGAGATAGCAATACAGTTTAATTCCGATTAGATAGCAATACAGTTTAATTCCAATGAGATAGCAATAAAATATAATTTCAATGAGATAACAATACAGTTTAATTCCAATGAGATAGCAATACAGTTTAATACCAATGAGATAGCAATAAAATTTAATTCCAATGAGATAGCAATACAGTTTAATTCCAATGAGATAGCAATACAGTTTAATTCCAATGAGATGGCAATACAGTTTAATTCCAATGAGATAGCAATACAGTTTAATTCCAATGAGATAGCAATACAGTTTAATTCCAATGAGATAGCAATAAAATTTAATTCCAATTGGATAGCAATACAGTTTAATTCCAATGAGATAGCAATACAGTTTCATTCTAATCAGATAGCAATACAGTTTAATTCCAATGAGATAGCAATACAGTTTAATTCCAATGAGATAGCAATACAGTTTAATTCCAATGAGATAGCAATGCAGTTTAATTCCAATGAGATGGCAATACAGTTTAATTCCAATGAGATTAGAATACAGTTGAATTCCAATGAGATAGCAATACAGTTTCATTCTAATCAGATAGCAATGCAGTTTAATTCCAATGAGATAGCAATACAGTTTAATTCCAATTAGATAGCAATACAGTTTAATTCCAATGAGATAGCAATACAGTTTAATTCCAATGAGATTAGAATACAGTTGCATTCCAATGAGATAGCAATACAGTTTAATTCCAATTAGATAGCAATACAGTTTAATTCCAATGACATAGCAATACAGTTTAATTCCAATGAGATGGCAATACAGTTTAATTCCAATGAGATAGCAATACAGTTTAATTCCAATGACATAGCAATACAGTTTAATTCCAATGAGATAGCAATACAGTTTAATTCCAATGAGATAGCAATACAGTTTAATTCCAATGAGATAGCAATAAAATATAATTTCAATGAGATAGCAATACAGTTTAATTCCAATGAGATAGCAATACAGTTTAATACCAATGAGATAGCAATAAAATTTAATTCCAATGAGATAGCAATACAGTTTAATTCCAATGAGATAGCAATACAGTTTAATTCCAATGAGATGGCAATACAGTTTAATTCCAATGAGATAGCAATACAGTTTAATTCCAATGAGATAGCAATACAGTTTAATTCCAATGAGATAGCAATACAGTTTAATTCCAATGAGATAGGAATACAGTTTAATTCCAATGATATAGCAATACAGTTTAATTCCAATGAGATAGCAATAAAATTTAATTCCAATGAGATAGCAATACAGTTTAATTCCAATGAGATAGCAATACAGTTTCAGTCTAATCAGATAGCAATACAGTTTAATTCCAATGAGATAGCAATACAGTTTAATTCCAATGAGATAGCAATAAAATTTAATTCCAATGAGATAGCAATGCAGTTTAATTCCAATGAGATGGCAATACAGTTTAATTCCAATGAGATAGCAATACAGTTTAATTCCAATGAGATAGCAATACAGTTTAATTCCAATGAGATTAGAATACAGTTGAATTCCAATGAGATAGCAATACAGTTTAATTCCAATTAGATAGCAATACAGTTTAATTCCAATGACATAGCAATACAGTTTAATTCCAATGACATAGCAATACAGTTTAATTCCAATGAGATAGCAATACAGTTTAATTCCAATGAGATAGCAATACAGTTTAATTCCAATGAGATAGCAATACAGTTTAATTCCAATGAGATAGCAATACAGTTTAATACGAATGAGATAGCAATAAAATTTAATTCCAATGAGATAGCAATACAGGTTAATTCCAATGAGATAGCAATACAGTTTAATTCCAATGAGATGGCAATACAGTTTAATTCCAATGAGATAGCAATACAGTTTAATTCCAATGAGATAGCAATACAGTTTAATTCAATGAGATAGCAATAAAATTTAATTCCAATGAGATAGCAATACAGTTTAATTCCAATGAGATAGCAATACAGTTTCATTCTAATCAGATAGCAATACAGTTGAATTCCAATGAGATAGCAATACAGTTTAATTCCAATGAGATAGCAATAAAATTTAATTCCAATGAGATAGCAATGCAGTTTAATTCCAATGAGATGGCAATACAGTTTAATTCCAATGAGATAGCAATACAGTTGAATTCCAATGAGATAGCAATACAGTTTAATTCCAATGAGATAGCAATAAAATTTAATTCCAATGAGATAGCAATACAGTTAAATTCCAATGAGATGGCAATACAGTTTAATTCCAATGAGATAGCAATACAGTTTAATTCCAATGAGATAGCAATACAGTTTAATTCCAATGATATAGCAATACAGTTTAATTCCAATGAGATAGCAATACAATTTAATTCCAATTAGATAGCAATACAGTTTAATTCCAATGAGATAGCAATACAGGTTAATTCCAATGAGATAGCAATACAGTTTAATTTTAATGAGATAACAATACAGTTTAATTCCAATTAGATAGCAATACAGGTTAATTCCAATGAGATGGCAATACAGTTTAATTCCAATGAGATAGCAATACAGTTTAATTCCAATAAGATAGCGATACATATTAATTCCAATTAGATAGCAATACAGTTTAATTCCAATGAGATAGCAATACAGTTTAATTCCAATGAGATAGCAATACAGTTTAATTCCAATGAGATAGCAATACAGTTTAATTCCAATGAGATAGCAATACAGGTTAATTCCAATGATATAGCAATACAGTTTAATTCCAATGAGATAGCAATACAGGTTAATTCCAATGAGATAGCAATACAGTTTAATTCCAATGAGATAGCAATACAGATTAATTCCAATTAGATAGCAATACAGTTTAATTCCGATGAGATAGCAATACAGTTTAATTCCAATGAGATAGCAATACAGTTTAATTCCAATGAGATAGCAATACAGTTTAATTCCAATGAGATAGCAATACTGTTTAATTCCAATGAGATAGCAATACAGTTTAATTCCAATAAGATAGCAATACAGTTTAATTCCAATGAGATAACAATACAGTTTAATTCCAATGATATAGCCATAGAGTTTAATTCCAATGATATAGCAATACAGTTTAATTCCAATTAGATAGCAATACAGTTTAATTCTAATGTGATAGCAATACAGTTTAATTTCAATTAGATAGCAATACAGTTTAATCCAATGAGATAGCAATACAGGTTAATTCCAATGAGATAGCAATACAGTTTAATTCCAATAAGATAGCAATACAGGTTAATTCCAATGAGATAGCAATACAGTTTGATTCCAATAATATAGCGATACGGATTAATTCCAATTAGATAGCAATACAGTTTAATTCCAATGAGATAGCAATACTGTTTAATTCTAATGAGATAACAATACAGTTTAATTCCAATGATATAGCCATACAGTTTAATTCCAATGAGATAGCAATACAGTTTAATTCCAATGAGATAGCAATACAGTTTAATTTTAATGAGATAGCAATACAGTTTAATTCCAATGAGATAGCAATACAGTTTAATTCCAATGAGATAGCAATACAGTTTAATTCCAATGAGATAGCAATAAAATTTAATTCCAATGAGATAGCAATACAGTTTAATTCCAATGAGATAGCAATACAGTTTAATTCCAATGAGATAGCAATACAGTTTAATTCCAATGAGATAGCAATACAGTTTAATTCCAATGAGATAGCAATACTGTTTTATTCCAATGAGATAGCAATACAGTTTAATTCCAATGAGATAGCAATACAGTTTTATTCCAATGATATAGCATAGCAGTTTAATTCCAATGAGATAGCAATACAGTTTAATTTTAATGAGATAGCAATACAGTTTAATTCCAATGAGATAGCTATACAGTTTAATTCCAATGAGATAGCAATACAGTTTAATTCCAATGAGATAGTAATACAGTTTAATTCCAATGAGATGGCAATACAGTTTAATTCCAATAAGAATAGAATACAGTTGAATTCTAATGAGATAGCAATACAGTTTATTCCAATTAGATAGCAATACAGTTTAATTCTAATGACATAGCAATACAGTTTAATTCCAATGAGATGGCAATACAGTTTAATTCCAATGAGATAGCAATACAGTTTAATTCCGATGAGATGGCAATACAGTTTAATTCCAATGAGATAGCAATACAGTTTAATTCCAATGAGATAGCAATACAGTTTAATTCCAATGAGATAGCAATACAGTTTAATTCCAATGAGATAGCAATACAGTTTAATGCCAATGACATAGCAATACAGTTTAATTCCAATGAGATGGCAATACAGTTTAATTCCAATGAGATAGCAATACAGTATAATTCCAATGAAGTAGCAATACAGTTTAATTCCAATGAGATAGCAATACAGTTTAATTCCAATGACATAGCAATACAGTTTAATTCCAATGACATAGCAATACAGTTTAATTCCAATGAGATAGCAATACAGTTTAATTCTAATGAGAAAGCAATACAGTTTAATTCCAATGATATAGCAATACAGTTTAATTCCAATGAGATAGCAATACAATTTAATTCCAATGAGATAGCAATACAGTTTGATTCCAATGAGATAGCAATACAGTTTAATTCCAATGAGATAGCAATACAGTTTAATTCCAATGAGATAGCAATACAGTTTAATTCCAATGAGATTGCAATACAGTTTAATTCCAATGAGATAGCAATACAGTTTAATTCTAATGAGATAGCAATACAGTTTAATTCCAATGAAGTAGCAATACAGTTTAATTCCAATGAGATAGCAATACAGTTTAATTCCAATGAGATAGCAATACAGTTTAATTCCAATGAGATAGCAATACAGTTTAATTCTAATGAGATAGCAATACAGTTTAATTCCAATGATATAGCAATACAGTTTAATTCCAATGAGATAGCAATACAATTTAATTCCAATGAGATAGCAATACAGTTTAATTCCAATGAGATAGCAATAAAGTTTAATTTTAATGAGATAGCAATACAGTTTAATTCTAATTAGATAGCAATACAGTTTAATTCTAATGAGATAGCAATACAGTTTAATTCCAATGAGATAGCAATACAGTTTAATTCCAATGATATAGCAATACAGTTTAATACCAATGAGATAGCAATACAGTTTAATTCCAATTAGATAGCAATACAGTTTAATTCCAATGATATAGCAATACAGTTTAATTCCAATGAGATAGCAATACAGTGTAATTCCAATGAGATAGCAATACAGTTTAATTCCAATGATATAGCATAGCAGTTTAATTCCAATGAGATCACAATACAGTTTAATTCCAATGAGATAGCAATACAGTTTAATACCAATGAGATAGCAATACAGTTTAATTCCAATTATATAGCAATACAGTTTAATTCCAATGATATAGCAATACAGTTTAATTCCAATGAGATAGCAATACAGTTTAATTCCAATGAGATAGCAATACAGGTTAATTCCAATGAGATAGCAATACAGTTTAATTCCAATGACATAGCAATACAGTTTAATTCCAATGAGATAGCAATACAGTTTAATTCCAATGAGATAGCAATACAGTTTAATTCCAATGATATAGCCATACAGTTTAATTCCAATGATATAGCAATACAGTTTAATTCCAATGAGATAGCAATACAGTTTAATTCCAATTAGATAGCAATACAGTTTAATTCCAATGAGATAGCAATACAGTTTAATTCCAATGAGATAGCAATAGTTTAATTCCAATGAGATAGCAATACAGTTTAATTCTAATGAGATAGCAAAACAGTTTAATTCCAATGAGATAGCAATACAGTTTAATTCCAATGAGATAGCAATACAGTTTAATTCCAATGAGATAGCAATACAGTTTAGTTCCAATGAGATAGCAATGCAGTTTAATTCCAATGAGATAGCAATACAGGTTAATTCCAATGAAATAGCAATACAGTTTAATTCCAATGACATAGCAATACAGTTTAATTCCAATGAGATAGCAATACAGTTTAATTCCAATGACATAGCAATACAGTTTAATTCCAATGATATAGCAACACAGTTTAATTCCAATGAGATAGCAATACCGTTTAATTCCAATGCGATAGCAATACAATTTAATTCCAATGAGATAGCAATACAGTTTAATTCCAATTAGATCGCAATACAGTTTTATTCCAATGATATAGCATAGCAGTTTAATTCCAATGAGATAGCAATACAGTTTAATTCCAATGAGATAGCAATACAGTTTAATTCCAATGAGATAGCAATACAGTTTAATTCCAATGATATAGCAATACAGTTTAATTCCAATGAGATAGCAATACAGTGTAATTCCAATGAGATAGCAATACAGTTTAATTCCAATGAGATAGCAATACAGTTTGATTCCAATGAGATAGCAATACAGTTTAATTCCAATGAGATAGCAATACAGTTTAATTCCAATGAGATAGCAATACAGTTAAATTCTAATGTGATAGCAATACAGTTTAATTCCAATGATATAGCAATACAGTTTAATTCCAATGAGATAGCAATACAGTTTAATTCCAATGAGATAGCAATACAGTTTAATTCCAATGAGATAGCAATACAGTTTAATTCCAATGAGATAGCAATAAAATTTAATTCCAATGAGATAGCAATACAGTTTAATTCCAATGACATAGCAATACAGTTTAATTCCAATGAGATAGCAATACAGTTTAATTCCAATGACATAGCAATACAGTTTAATTCCAATGAGATAGCAATACAGTTTAATTCCAATGAGATAGCAATACAGTTTAATTCCAATGAGATAGCAATACAGTTTAATTCCAATGAGATAGCAATACAGTTTAATTCCAACAAAACGAAGCATAACAAGATACAGTTTACATCTAGAGAACCTTTTATAACGGTTACTCTAATTGCGTTTAGATCCAGAATATTAATTGCGCTTTCATCTCTTATAATATATACAGTAAAGTCAGTCTATTAATCGTTTCTTTGTCATCGATAGCTTTCTTCCTACAAAATCAGTATTTGATTCTGGGGCATCAGGTTTTCGTTGAGGATCGTTGCAGTATGTTATTAAGAAGATATAACATCTGATTAATTTTATTTTGTACAGAAAATACTTTGTCTGAATCGAAATTATTTTCAGATGGTCGCCATCTTTTTAATGAATTCATGAAAAATTGCTCCCTACATTTGCTGATATTTCAATTTCATTAGAGCTCTAGTTCTACACTATTGAGCTATTACAAAAAGCTGTTTGTTATAAAATTTATATTTATTTTTTTAAATATATATATATATATATATATATATATATATGAAAATATATAACTAAAAGGTAAACCTTTAGAGAGTTGGACCTATTGTGAGGTAAGGAAAGCTCAATATATTGGATAGAGCAAAAATATAAGTTAATGAAAATAATTAGACCTGCAAATGGAAGCAAAGTTTTATTGAGAACTTTTTCGTTGCTTTTGCCTTTGAATCCGTTTCATAGAAAACAGGAAGAATTGCGTTTTCTCAACATGGCCAATTTTATCTGATCTTCCCTCCACAGACTACAGACTTGGGTGGAATCGTCGTCGTTGGATCTTTACACGGATTCTTTTGGATTTACTAATACATCTGAACCTCATACTAATTGACTGTCCTCATCTGTTAACTTATCCATCATTAACCTCCTCTGATGATAAGATTTTAATCTTTGAAAAGACTGGCTTAAGGAAGGAAAGAGAAGAAAAATAAATATTGTTATTCACTAAATGTTCTTGTTCTGAACAACCGAAGATTATGATTTGCTTCCATTTGCAGGTCTAATTATTTTCATTGACTTATATATATATATATATATATATATATATATATATATATATATATATATATATATATATATATATATATATATAAATGTGTGTGTGTGTGTGTGTTATAATGATGGACGTAACTTGTGGGATTATAAAAACCTTTATGAGAATGTTATATAATGATGGACGTAACTTGTGGGATTACGTATGTGGCGGAGAACGGGTGTGGGGTTGTTGGTTTGGCTGGTGCGACTTAGTGCGTGCCGCCGAGTGCATAGAGTGTGATGCTGTTTCCGGGAATCGAAACGTGACAAGTGACGAGACAATGTTTGACCCTGGTTCAAAAGGTCATCCTGCACCTGTGTGGTTATCACGTGATATTATGTCACAGTTTTGATATGTGAGAAAATTGGAGTTTTAAAACCAGTTCGGACTTAGGAGGCGCAGAAGTCGGACAGAGGAATTAAGATGTAGCCAAGTCAGAACGGGAAATGTTTTTTCCCTAAGCAAGAATACTGGCGTACAAGATGCCCTTCTCCTCCTGTCTCCTCAAATAACAAAGGACTGATTAGACAATAAGCTAGCTAAGAATTAACCACGATATTCGTAAATCTCTCTCTCTAAACAATGAGCAAAACATCTCCACGGGCAATAGAAACTGACGCCGAATAAAAAGTAATTAAAATGAAAAGATTGTTGTCTTATGAAGCGGTGAGAAAGGTCTTTTGTTACGGACAACTCCCGGAGATGGCCACTACAGTGCAGAGGCGAAGAAAGTACTCAACCACTAGACGACAGAGCAAACCACGAAGAAACGAAGGTATGAATTATTAAGGGGCTATGCAACATATATATATATATATATATATATATATATATATATATATATATATATATATATATATATATATATATATTTAATTTAACATAGTTCACCCCAAACAAGGCAGGCCGCCACTGTAGACGTAAGGCAGGACCGGCGGCACAGTTATAAAAGTGGGGGGGGGGCTCTCCTAAAAAGTGGGGGCCGGTTAAACACATGGCATATACAACTTCATTATTGATGACCGTAAAGTGGGGGGGCAAGTCAAAAAGTGTGTGTGTGTGGGGGGGGCTTGGGCCCCCCTGCTCCCCGGTGCCGCCGTCCATTTAAGGGGCTACTGAGAAGAAAGAAAAGGGGAGAAGGTAGGGCCGGTCAAGCTAGATTGGGATCTGCGCAGCGAGATGTCTGTTTACATTAGTTTTACATTTCTGCATGTCTGTACTGTCGGGAAAACAGGGGACAGGAAGAGAGTTCCAGAGGCCAGCAGTACGAGGAAAGAAGCTATTTGAGTAGAAGGCTCTCCGACATCTGGGGACCTCTACAGTGAATGAATGAGATTTAGTTGATTGTCGAGTTAGTCTAGTGAATTTACGTCGAGGGGGCACCAGAGTAACCAATTCATCGGAGCATAATCCATTGAAGTATTTGTAAAACAAGCACAAGGATGCTACATTGCGGCGATGGGACAGAGGCTGGAGCTTGGTTGACAGTGAGGGACCTATTAGGTTGGCGATTCTTTTGTGGACCTTGTCAAGGAGGGAGAGACTAGTAGATGATGCACCAGCCCAGATGTGACAACAATACTCCATGCATGGGCGGATGGTGGCTTTGTAGAGATACAGGATAATGTCAGGTGTGAGGAGTTTACTAGCACGGTAGAGGGAGCCAACCTTCTTTGCGGCAGCCTTGACAATGTCTTCAATGTATTTGTTCCAATTCATGTTACCTGTGAAGGTTAGGCCGAGGAGTTTGAATGATGAACTCTCAGGTAGGGTGTTATTTGCCATGACAATCGGTGGTTGAAAAGGTTCCTTGTAGTTATTGAAGAAAAGGAGCTTTGTCTTTGCTGCATTAAATGTTACCAACCATTTATGACCCCAATCCACTACAACCTGGAGGTCATTTTCTAAAGATTCAGCCATTGCCTCGGATATGATTGCGTCGGTTTTGCCAACATGGCGAGAGTAAATGGTGAGGTCATCAGCAAATAAACCAATCTCAGACTCTATGCCATCAGGGAGATCGTTTATATAGATCAGGAACAACAAGGGTCCAAGGATAGATCCCTGGGGTACACCAGCATTTATGTCACGTTGCTTAGATGAACGGCCATCGAGGACAACCTGGATTTTTCTTTTGTCTATGAAAGATCTAATTATATTAAGTAGTTGCCCAGTAATACCGTATGAGCGTATTTTCAGGAGGAGCCCTTTATGCCATACTTTGTCAAAGGCCTTGGATATATCAAGCGCTACTGCCCTAGCTTCTCTTGCCTTGTCGAGTGTATGATACATGCGTTCAGAGATGACCGTTAGGATGTCTGCAGTAGATCGTGCTTGTCTAAATCCATACTGGCGGTCAGAAAGAAGTTTAGCATTAACTCAGTGCCGTACTGTCGCTAGATTGATTAAGGATTCAAAGATTTTAGCAAAGATCGACAGCAGACTGATTGGGCGATAGTTCTGGGGATCGGTTCTATTCCCAGAATTCTTGTAGACTGGTACCACAGAGACAATTTTCCAGCTATCGGGGAAGCAAGATTCAGCTAGACACTTATTGTAGAGTTTAGAGAGGACAGGAGCCAGTTCAGCAGAGCATTTCTTTATTACTATTGTACGTATAAGATCAGATCCACAAGCTTTGGAGGTGTCAAGGTTTTTTATGATGTCTCTGACCTGGGATGGGGTGATGACCAGGTTATCAAGTGTGGCTTCGGTCAGCAAAGGGAATTTGGGGAGGGGGTGGTTATCTGAGTCCAAAGTAGAGTTAGAAGCGAAGCGCTGGGCAAGTAGTTCAGCCTTATCAGTGGCCGTGCAAGCGACATCATTGTGGTTTGATAGTGGGGGAATCGTTGATTGATTATTATTCACTACACTATTGTAGATTTTCCAGAAATCACGAGTACCTAATTTCTGTGACTGGATGCGTTTTTTTGTTAACTCATTATACCTTCTCTTGGCTTCATCTATCAAGGCCTTGCAATTATTTCTTGACTCTATAAATTTATTTCTATTAGTAGCTGACTTATGGCGGCCAAATTTACAGAATGCTTGTTGCCTCTCAGAAATGGCAGCTGCACATTCTGAGGTGAACCATTGAGGAAAGTGAGGCTTGCTAAAGAATTTTCGCATGGGGACATAGGCTTCAATGCCTGCTCTGGTTAGCAGGGAGTGAGAAAGTTTCCCTCCACGGGGCGTCACTGATTGACTCAAAATCAGCCCGCTCGTAGTATCTTGTTGTTTTGAGCGGTTCATCAGCTTTTGGACGACTACTTAGGGTGATAAGTATCATTAGCACAATGTGATCAGCATTCCCGAGTGGGCTATGAGCTTTCGTCACACAAGCCTCGGGCATTGAAGTCAAGAAAAGGTCTAGAAGTAAGGTTTGTTGGTCTACTCGATCGGGGATGCGGGTCGGAAAATCGACAGTCTGAGAGAGGGAGTGAGCTAAGGAGAAATTATACGTAGAGTTGCCGGCTGCGTCAGTAAGGCTGGAGAATCCCAACCAGTCACGGTGGTGGGCATTAAAATCCCCAAATACATGTATCTGGGCATTCGAGTCAATTAAGAGTGCTCTATTTATGCTTACAGAGACAGAGTTTAGCAGAGTACAGTCCTGGGTCGACGGGGAGCGGTATAAGAAATTTAAGTAACTGACGCTGTGATGTAAAGTCAATCTAAAGCACATGTAGTCGTGGTCATCTGATTCTAACCTATGTTCTCTAGTCAGGGGGGGGGGTGTTCCGAACATAAACTCCTAGCCCGTGCATATGTTTGTCAGAGTCTTTACGGTAGAGTGGGAGGTAGTCAGTCATGTCAAAGTGGTGAGAGGAGATTGAGGATTGGAGGTTAGTTTCACTTAGAGCTAGGATATCCGGGGAGTTTGTCAGGAGAAAGGATTCTACGTCGTTGATATTGGTTCTAAGTCCCCGGATATTTGTGAATGCGAGCCTCAAGGGCGGAGGCGAAAGTGTTTTTTGTTGGGTGTCTGGTTTAGGTTTGCTTTTATTTTTTTGTAATGACATTTGTTTTGATTATAGAGTGGGTTGGCCAAGGTGGGTACTTGTTTGGTGCCAATAAGCTCACTCAACCAGTCCATTAGTCTCGACCTGGTCCATGAGGGTTATGGCCTCGGGAAATCCCACCGGATATATATATATATATATATATATATATATATATATATATATATATATATATATATAATAAGTATTGTTAGAAGGCGGAGACAATGCGTTGGTTAGGTGACACCGGCGGTACGTGAAATAGTAAACAATCAAATAGTGACAATATGGAGGAATCAATAATTTTCAAAAAATTCAGAGAATCAATACTAATCAGAAATTTAACCCGAAATTAAAACAGCAGATCCGAGCTAAAGTTCAACTTCATAGTATAACGACACACGGCAAACACTACCCTACACATTATAACAATCGATTACTTACTGTCATAATATTAAATAAACAAATAAAACGAGAACGAAGATAGATAAATAAATTAATTAATGGGATGAGTCAAACTAGTAAACACTTTTAAGGGACATAACTCTAACAAACACAGCTAATCCATTTGAGTTACCAATCGGACGCACAATATGTCAAATACCACGCACATGACCCAACAATAATAATTAAGAAGAACAATTCTAAACACTACACATAATAGTAATAATAATAATAATAATAATAATAATAATAGTAATAATAATAATAATAATAATAATAATAATAATAATACAAATAATAATAATTAATAATAATAATACAAATAATAATAATATAAATAATAATAATAATAATAATATAAATAATAATAATAATAATAATAATAATACACATAATAATAATAATAATTATTATTATTATTATTATAATACACATAATAATAATAATAATAATAATAATAATAATAATAATAATAATAATAATTATTATTATTATTATTATAATACACATAACAATAATAATAATAATAATAATAATAATACACATAATAATAATAAGTAATTATAATAATGATACACACAATAATAATAATAATAATAATAATAATAATAATAATAATAATAATAATAATAATAATAATAATAATAATAATAATAATAATAATATTCACTGACAAATAATTTAACAATATTTAACTACACTTAACCACTTAATCTGGTTACGCCTCAACGTTAAAAAAAGTTTCTGCGAACCTAAACAAACCATAATTTCCGACCCAGCCACACACCGACGAGTCAATATATTTTCTGAAGATGGGGGATTCTCCCAAAAATTTAAATTAAGAAACAAAAAAACGCAACAAAAAAATGGAAGACACACCACCCTACCATCACGGTCCGAACTTAACACTTGTAAATATAATAAAATTATTTGAAAAATATTGTCGTGAGAACAGAAGTGTCTGACGCATCAATTCGATTGATGCCAGTTGGAGACACATCTGATAATCGGTGATACTGTAAAACTGCAGCAAAGTACATTTTATTATCATTTAATATTGATATATGATATTTTTGGATCAGTTATTATTGATATAAGATTTCAAATCCTATTTTTGTTCAAGATCTGTTGTCTTAATTTGGTTTTCTTCCGATTAATGTTTTTTTCTGTTTTTATAATATTTTATAATATTTTTATAACCATAACGTTGAGAGATTTATCTTTTTTTTCCAACTAAAACAATTCCTCCCTCATATCTCATTCGATTTTCTTAGTTTTTAATTTATCATTCTGACGTTTCCTCTTAGAGGATCAGACGATAAGGCCTTAAAGAAAACTTTAGCAATTTTTTTTCACTCCCCCGTTTCATTGATTAAAATAATGTTTACTCTGAAATATGATGTCGCTAAAGTTTTTCTTTTGTCTTTTTCTTTTCAAATCTAATATTTAGGGAGTTTATATTTTTTTTATGGTTAAAAAAATAACGTATATTTACATTCCAACATACAAGGCACTAAATACAAACACACTTGAACTCGGAGTGCCGCTAACTAAACAAACGTACGCACGCCCATTCTCATAACATGAACTCTTCTCCATTCCCTACATATAGGACATTTATCTTACGAATGGAATCTCTAACCTTTTTCCTCGTCCTAACTCTAACTCCTATACTATTTACTAACGCATTCTCTTTTCCT
Source organism: Sepiola atlantica (assembly GCA_963556195.1). Lineage (NCBI taxonomy): Eukaryota > Metazoa > Mollusca > Cephalopoda > Sepiida > Sepiolidae > Sepiola > Sepiola atlantica. Next base: position 99,221,025 of record OY744533.1, on the reverse strand, counting down.
CTATTATAACATGTTAACGAAAATGCCCTAATTAAGTTGTGATAAATATTAAAAATGGACTTCGTGACCCTTTTTTTTAAAATTTAGTTTACCCCAAACAAGGCAAGTTGCCACTGTAGACGTTCGGGCCTACTGAGAATTAGGGTGAAAGTTTAGGAGGTCATCCTAAATTGGGAGCTGTGCAACGAGATGCTTGTTCACATTAGTTTAAAATTTCTGCATGTCGGTACAGTCGGGGAAACAGGGAGCAGGGAATGAGTTCCAAAAGCCGGCAGCTCGAGGGAATAAACTATAGGTGAATGGATGGGATTTAGCTGATTGTCGGGTTGGTTGAGTGTATTTACGTCGAAGCGGCACCAGAGCAGCAAGTTCATCGGAGCACATTCCATTGAAGTACTTGTAAAACAAGTACAAGGATGCAATATTGTGGTGATGATACAGGGGCGGTGTGTCCAAAAACACAATGCCAAGCACCTAACTGTAAGGTTTGCCACAAGATTATGTTGATCCTGGAAACGTGAACACATTTTGATAATTTTAATACCACAAACATGGACACTCTCTTCAACTCTAGAACTGAATCCCCATAAGAGTGTTTATAAAAATATTGCATTCAAATATTCAAAAATCTTACCGCTTATACTTATCAAAGGGTGCACGGTTGTCTCACTATTCTGAACCAGTCCTATTAATATCTATGTTAAAATGTTTAATATTTAAAGACTAGCAGCAAAATCCCACCCCTTCACTGCGGAGATCCTCAGATGCCGGAAGATTATCTACTCTCATAGCTTCTTTTCTTGTACCGCTTGCCTTTTGAATTCCCTTTCTGCTCTCTGTTTCCCTGACTGTACCAACACGCAGATATCTAAATGTAATGTGAACAACCCCATTGCTACACAATTCCCCACCAAAGTTGTTCTCCCTCATATAAATCTGGCGCCTTCCACAGTGGCCGATTACACTTCAGGTGCAAAATATGCATTGTTTGCGACGAACAAAAAAAGATATTATATTTTTAAAACCTATCAAAATGTCAATAATTTTATATTGTTTTATAAATTTCAAAATGTGAAAAGATTTAGTGGATAGTTTGGTTGTTTTTGTTTTATGGCATATCAACCCTTTTCGGGTTATTTAATGCCGAATCGGGTCATTTTGGTGAAGGTCTTTTATGCTTCAAGTTTTTTATATGTTCAAGTATTTATTCATGGTGTTTGATTTAGTTTTTTTGTAGAGGAAAAATGTTGTTTTTGTTTTTGGCTTTGCAGAACATGATTGAGTTTTGCAAAGGGAAATGAAAAAACAATAACATCAATGTTTGGTGCATTTTTAAGTCAGGAAGCCGGTATCTTCAGACAGCCTGATCTGGTAGCACCAGTTAGATGATTGTAGTTTATGTTGTAGTTGTTGTACGAGAAGAAGGAAGGGCACGAGGCCTGAATTCACTTTAAGAAAGATTTTCAGCGTATTGAACATAACACATGCTTGAAAGACACGTAAAGAAGAAGAAGAAGAAGAAGAAGAAGAAGAAGAAGAAGAGGATGAGGAAGCAGAAGAAAAAGAAGAAGAAGAAGAAGAAGAAGAAGAAGAAAATAAAGAAGAAGAAAAAGAAGAAAAAAAGAAGAAAAAGAAGAAAAAGAAGCAGAAGAAGAAAAAGAAGAAGAAGCAGAAAAAGAAAAGAAAAAGAAGAACAGAAGAAGAAGAAGAAAAAGAAGAAGAAAAAGAAGAAAAAAGAAGCAGAAGAAGAAAAAGAAGAAAAAGCAGAAAAGAAAAAAAAGAAAAAGAAGAAAAAAGAAGAAGAAGCAGAAGAAGAAGAAGAAGAAGAAGAAGAAGAAAAAAGAAGAAAATAAAGAAGAAGAAGAAAAAAAGAAGAAAAAGAAGAAAAAGAAGAAGAAAAAGAAGAAGAAAAAGAAGAAGAAGCAAAGAAAGAGAAGAAGAAGAAGAAGAAGAAGAAGAAGAAGAAAAAGAAGACGAAGAAGAAGAAAAAGAAGAAAAAGAATAAAAAAAGAAGAAGAAAAAGAAGAAGAAAAAAAGAAGAAAAAGAAGAAGAAGCAGAAGAAGAATAAGAAGAAGAAAAAGAAGAAAAGGGAAAGAAGAAGAAGAAAAAAGAAGAAAATGAAGAAGAAAATAAAGAAGAAAAAGAAGAAAAAGAAAATAAAGAAGAAAGAGAAGAAGCGTATTTAAACTGGTTTAATCTGCTGATAAATGAATCAAGAAATGATTATCTAATGTTTTGTCGATTTCGGTTTTATTGATTCAAAAAAGATTATACTTACCCACTCACTGGTTGTTTACATGTATAGTTGCAATTCTGATCGAGGCAACATTTAGTGGCTAGAAAAGAAAAGAAAAAACAGTTATTTAGACATGTTTTCATCTATCTATCTATCTATCTATCTATCTATCTATCTATATATATATATATATATATATATATATATATATATATATATATCTCACTGTATACTCGTATCTATCTATCTATCTATCTATCTCACTGTATACTCGTATCTATCTATCTATCTATCTATCTATCTATCTCACTGTATACTCGTATCTATCTATCTATCTATCTATCTATCTATCTATCTATCTATCTGTCTGTCTATCTATCTATCTATCTATCTATCTATCTATCTATCCACACACCCATCTCTCTCTTTCTCTCTCTCTCTCTCTCTCTCTCTCTCTCTCTCTCTCTCTCTCTCTCTCTTTCTCTCTATATCCCAACCACACTTATATATTAACAATCTTTAAAAAACACAGACGGGAAGAAAAACCATGAATATTAATTAGATTCGTTTTCTCTCGCTTTGTTATTATGTAACAAATCGGAGATTTTTAAATTCATTTTTTATCCGCCTCACTTTATACGTCTTTTTGAATGAACGAGTTCTACGTGCCCTGTGTGTAACAGTGCGTCTGGGCCCCAAAAGAGTTTTAGTCATGTAACGATCCAACATTGTATAATTCCCCGTGTGGCTCATTGATATTCGTTTCCTATGATTATTCGCACGCAAGACACAAAAGAAACGCATACAAATGTTTTATTTATTTTTTATTAAGATTCAAAACAAAATACAAAGTGCTCATAACAGTTCGTCGATCCCCGTTGCTAGTGTGATGCTATCTACTCTAGTGTGTGCGTGCATGTATTATTTACTCCTCTCCAGGAGTTAGGCACAAGGCCAATTTTATCCTACTCCCACAAGTAAGATGTGACCCAAGATCGGGTCGGAAAGTGGGAGTTGAAAAGCCAGCGCCCGAGAGGTGAGCACTCTGACCATTAAAAATTGCCTGGGCATCCCCGTCGGCATTCCCCGGTAGGGGCGCCTCAAGCAGTAAGCAATTAACTTACTCCTCCCCAAAGAGGGGAGGCAAAGCCTGGGAGTGTGGACCTCCTAGAACTGCACAGGACAATCCCATGCGTATAGATTTCCTTTGCATTTAAAATATGTCGTGTGACACTATTCGCTCTAAGGCGTGCGTGCGTGCGTGTGTGTTGTATGTGCGTTTGGTTTTCATAACTTATTTCTCTTTCCGATTATTTTTTGTATCTCAAATGGTTTATTTATTCGTAACTTACCATATAAGTCTACGTCGCAAACATTTGTTAATTATAATTGCATTTTATTATTCTAAAAAAATTTTTTTTGCAAATATTGCGTAGCCTATAACTTTTAAACATTTTTTATATATTTGTTTGTAAACTAATCTTTGTGTTTACAAATTATGTTTACAAATCGTTTCATCTCTGATGGTTTGTTCGTATAACTTACCATATAAAAGGATGAAGATTGATAATTTGTATTATTCGGACTACTGTTCTCATATTGGATGTTATTTTCACGACGTTTCGGCGTAACGGATAAAGTGCTAAGTAATAATCAGTTTTAAGTGACGGTCTTCAATCCCCAGTACGAGCGACACTAAGAATATAATTACGAATTACTTAAACATTCTTCTCGATCATGGCTGACGGAACGAGAACAAACTACCCCGGTCGATTAAATAAATCGTTCCGTTCAAAATTCAGTACAGATTCCCGAATTCGACAGAAAGATTCCCGAGTTCGACAAGACTCACTTAAGGAGGTCGGAGGTTAATAACAACTAACCTTTAAAAATTGCAATAAACTATCAATCTAAGGTTTTCGATTCAATTCCTGTCGTTGTTCTCAAGCGCTGTGCTCCTGTCTTTGCGATAATCAAAGTTGTTTGCCTATGAGAAATTTCCTTCTATTTGTAACTTTGACCCTGGTTGGAGTTATCTCCCTTAGACTAATCAATATTTAGCCTAGGCCATTAGGTTCTTTGCTTAGGTAGTGATCCCAACACGGATTTTAAAATTTTATTTTGTGCGCATTTTCAGCTTTCACTACAAGCTATTTCGGCATTTTCTGTACTGTTGATTTGTCACATAATTGCGGATGCAAAGTTCGCTCCGTGTTTCACGACTCCACGTATGTAGTAGACTGGGTTGAGAGAGTGGAGCTAACCTGTCGCTTTTGTGAGGTCAAGCAGGTCGAGTTGGTCATTCCCTTGCGACTAACAGTAGGCGATCTGGATGTTTACCAGCTGTTATTGAGCTGACGAAGGTTGCGTTGTACAAAGCTTTTGCGATGGACCCTTGCTCAGCATACGAACATTTTACCACCTGGTAAAGATTGGCAGGCGAGAGAGTGGGTGTCTTCTTTGCGTCATTAAAGAAGCTAACCGTTCTGTTTGGAGGGTTGCCTGAACAGACTTTCGTATACGCATTCGTGATCGGACTTCCAGTTCAAGAGAAGTAACTCCTGGGGGCACCCATAAATGATACCCTTCTCACCCGAATGATTGCAGAAAGTGTTGATTAAACAGTTACTAGAGTGGGTCTGAGCCATCATCAGGGACGAAGTAAAACTTGGGGAGCATGTTGTAATGGTCGCGCAGTCGGCCCAACGTGGCCTTAGAAACATGCAGAGGCCGGACACACATGTGGGCGGAGTGGTCACATTGCAAATGATTGCATGGACAGGAGACGGAGACGCATACGGTGCTTCCAGTGTGACGGGATCAGACACATGACCTTGAGTCAGGGGACAAGATGTCAGCGCCGCTCTGCTCCCCGGACAAAATGTAAACTAGGCGCAAACAATCACCCGAGTGCATGTCTACCAAACGCCTTGCTCAGCGCTTCTTCATTCAGGCTGCTCCTGTACTATATTGAGCACAAAGTTATGCTGTATCTGGAGCAGGAAGAGTATTAAAATAACGACGATAAATGGCGGGACACCGGCGTGCTGTTGAGTAGCGTTAGTATCGGAGATTTAATCTAGAACGGTCCGCTTACGATACAAATGAGCATTGTTTTGCATGGGTGAATTCTCGTTTAGATAAAAAGAGTAGGAAATTTCCTCCCGGGGCGAAACCGTAAAATTGACGTGACGAATTGTAACCACGTTAAGTGTTCAGCGAGAGAAAAGAGAACAGATTTAATTGGCGTCGTTTGTGTCAGGTTATTCCGTTGACAGGACTCGTGTGTTTTAGAGAATTGTAAATATAATTCGAGAGTTGGACTTTTAATTTTTTTTTGTACACATTTTCAACTTTCACTACAACATTTTGTTCTCTCACACTTAAGTTTGAAATAGCATTTTCTTTGGTCTGTCACGCTTAAATTTCAAATAGAATTATTTTGTTTCTATCAAACTTCATGTTTAAATGATACAGCTTTAGTCTGTGACACTGAAGTTTGAAATAGCATTGTACTTGCCTTCCACACTTAAGTTTAAAATAACATTGCTATGTTCTGTCACACTTAAGTTTAAAATAGCATTACTTTGGTCCGCCACACTTAAGTTTAAAATAATATTTTCTTTGGTCTGTCATGTTTATGTTTGAAACAGCATTGCTTTGGTCCGCCACACTTAAGTTTTAAATAGTATTTGTTTGGTCTGTCATGTTTATGTTTTAAATAGCATTGCTTTGGTCCAACTCACTTTAATTTGAAATAGTATTTCCTTTGGTCTGTCATGTTTATGTTTGAAACAGCATTGCTTTGGTCCGCCACACTTAAGTTTTAAATAGTATTTGTTTGGTCTGTCATGTTTATGTTTTAAATAGCATTGCTTTGGTCCAACTCACTTTAATTTGAAATAGTATTTCCTTTGGTCTGTCATTGCTTTGGTTCACCACATCTAAGTTTGAAATAGCATTTTCTTTGAATATCATTTTGATTTTTAAACGTGCAATTCTACCAGACGCATATTTAAGAGCACCATTCTTAATACTTACGTGCTGCACATGGACGGAAGTTGTTACATACTTCTTGGCATTGTCCAGGGCAGTGCCCTCCTGAAAAAGTTAAAATAGAACAATACAGAAATAAATGCTACACACACAGAAGAATTTTTGAAGGTCGACCACACTCACAGATAATTTGAGACACATAACAATTAGTATTTACTATCTTGATGGCTTATAAAATGCATCGGCTTATAAGCCGACCCACAATTTTGACAGGTATTTGAAGGATAAATAAAAAAAAAATATTTTTTGAAGCATCGTTAATTCGTATTTTTAATTTAGAAACCAAACAACGATGTGTTTTTTTTTCTGAAAATAAATAGTTTTGGCTCTAATCATCGAATTTTTTTTCTGTCTTTTTCTTTCTACTTGTCGAAGGTATTTTTTCTCCTTCTTCAGTGAAAGTATCTGCCCGATGTTGAAGGCTCGAGATTAAAAGTTCGTCCGTGAGGTTGCTCGTTGCCTTCGACAAATAGGAAGAAAAAAAAATCTTTTTATGACTTTGAAAATATTACAATTTAGCATATCATAAACTAAATATCTCTTATGTGTCGGCACTTAGATGTAGATGACGATTATTCCCCTAGCGTAATTAAACATACATTGTTACTTAATGATCCACTTGATCCCCTACTTAAATTTCGTTAAATGCTTAGCTCCCTTACACCATATCGTCAAACTATGGAAGGCGCGAATATATATTCGCGTCTTTCGATAGTCTAACGTTTTGACTTGATCTCCCCTCACTTCACCGCTTTATACCGGTGCTTACTAGAGACGCTATTAGGAGCCAGCAATTCGAAGTTTACCTACATGTATTTCTACTTCATTTGAAGAGACCGTGGAAATTTTGAGGTGATATCGCTTTTTGTCCGATGACTTTTTAAATACCCCCCCCCCTGTGTAGATTTGATCTCTTCAAACTTCTCTCAACCATGTTAAATGATACACCACGATTTAACCCTAACCTCGTAAAGTACGTCTATCATTTATATTTAAAATATGTATATCTAAATCTCTTCCGGGTTTATTCCTGTTACTTATAGATTTGTTATTGCATTTATAGCTGTGTACTAGCATCTGTACATGTCCGTACACGTTTTTTTCATTTTATTCGAGTATATATATATATATATATATATATATATATATATATATATATATATATATATATATATATATATATAAAGAGGGTAGTGCCGTATTAGTGCAGTTCCAACGAGATAAAAGTATATATGTAAAGGAGTAAGGCTACCAACATTTGTAAAATGTTTTTTTCAACATTTATTTATTATTTTGTTATTTTATCATTTTATAATTTTATCATTTTATCATTTTATATAACGCGTTTCAAGCGGTGGTCCGCTTTCATCAGATATGTAAATCCATTTGAAGAAATGTCTTTCGATTTGAAAGAGTGTTGTTTCATTTGAGGAAATGTATTATTAAATATATATATATATATAGTAAGCTATGAAAATATATTTATGTCAATCAAGCTACACAGAGGCTCCCGCGTTTCATCCCCGGGGGGAATCTTCAGGCTAAAATGCATGGAGTTATTTTTGCCGGGTGTTTTTATATATACACGGCTTGCTAGTTAACCAATCAGATTCTTTGTTGTTCTCTCAGCCAATCGTTGGGCTTCCTGCGAACAAAGGCTTTGTTGGTGTCACTCCTTATATCGTCTCCTATTGTTTGTTATCAATGGATTTGCCTATATCCTGTTTCCTTTGTGATGGGTGAATTTATTTTAACACGTGGTTCCTGGTATTTCTATTTTAGGTTTTAATTTTTAAATTATTAAGTTTTTTAAAGTTTTTTTTTATCTATTTATTTATCTATTTATTTATTTATCTATTTATTTATTTATTGTTAGCCTAAGGTAAATTTATTTCTGTGTAAGCAGCTGTTTGCTATTTCACTTCTAGAATTTAGTAGATTTCGGGGATCTTTAAAATTTAGGATTTCGTGTTTTTCATTTTATGTGGATACATGAAATACTAATATATATATATATATATATATATATATATATATATATATATATATATATATATATATATATATATATATATATATATATATATATATATATATTCGGCAGCAAGTCATTTCTTATACACGCGTCGTTAAAGACTACGGAGTTTTCTCTCTTCGCTATCTTTCTTGTAAATTTCTCGACGCAGCGAGCGATTCGTCAGTTTTCGGATGTTAATTGGTGGAGTATGACACCTAACGTTGTATCGTGGGCCATTCCTCTAGCGCTTTCGATGTCTCGACCGTCTTCAGGAGGCTGTGTCTTATTGTTACTAAGAGCCGTATTTGTAGTTTTATTATTAGTTATATATCTATTAATTTACACACACACACACACACACACACACACACACACATATATATATATATATATATATATATATATATATATATATATATATATATATATATATATATATATATATATAACTTCTTTGTTATATAGTAGGAAAAATCCCAGCAGAGTGCTCGATTAATTAAGTTAAAAATTAAGAGCATAATATTTATTTATTTTGGTACAGAAAATTAGTACAACATTCGTACCGTATTATCATTATTATTATTATTATTATTATTATTATTATTATTATTATTATTATTATTATTATTATTATTATTATTATTATTATTATTATTATTATTATCATTATTATTATTATTATTATTATTATTATTATTATTATTATTATTATTATTATTATTATTATTATTATTATTATTATAATTATTGTGTATTAATTGTTAAAGACTGATAGGGCGTTAGTACCAGTGGTGAATGCTATTTTATTAATTGTGGGTTGTAATTTTTTTATGTGTAGGGCTTCGAACATTTTTAGTCTGTTGGTGCAGTTGTTTCTATGTATGATCTTAGTATTAGTTGTTAATACTTGTCTTAGTTCGGTTGATTATATGCTTTTTTATGTGTGGTAATGTGTCGCTGGATGGCACTAGTATCATTATTATTCAAGCGGCCTCGCGAAACGACACTCACTAAAGACGCTCCATGTCAACAGACTTTATTTCTTCGTATACACACTAAAAGACTTTCTACTACATACACCTTCTTGGAAAATAACTCTATTTCTCCGTATACGCACTCAGAGACGTTTATACTTCAGACTTTATTTCTTCGTATACGCAATTCAGACTGTTTTCTGCTCATTCCACATACACTCGTTCAACAAACGTCTTATTTAAACTACCCTTTTTATTTGTAAATTATTACTGTGCTTTTGCATGCAACATTGCTTGATTCTATACAGCCGAGAATCCCGGCATGTTTGATACATTAATATAGAGCTATAGCATTTTAATCGCAAACATTTGAGTCAAACCGTTACGAAATTAGAACATCAAATTTAATAATTTGAATAAGTATTTGTGTGAGGGTTGAGTGGGTTACTACGTAAGATTGAAAATAGTTCTTACCAAAGCAGGGAGGATACCGACAATAACGATAGCAAATCAACGTACTCGGACCCGGAGGACAAACGGCTACAAAGAGAGGAAGACATTACTGTACAGACTTCGTATTTTAAAATTGGAATAAGGATTATAAACATAAGAGTTAGCAGCATTGTATATCTTGATTTTAATGTTCATAAGCGTTGTGAAAAATTGTTCTAATGAGTGAATGAATTGTATTATTAGCTAGACGAATACTCGTCGTGAGACAAGTCGTCTGATAGTATACGTATATAAGTCATGATAGTATATGTATGTAATAATACGCACACTTATATTCATTCATTTTAAATATTACAGTATCTTACACAAACATTTCTTAAACTATGACATGAAATATGTCAATTATTTACGCTTTTCACTATTTCAAAAGTTCCGATGGACATATTTTGCTAGAACCGTATAGATTTTAAAGTGATCTATTCTGAACAATTTCCTGGCGCTGTTCTTCCTCTGGTTAACTTAAAATATAAATTAAACGTCGCTGGCACAGAGGAGATAGGGAATGCTCAAACACTTCCGGTTATTCATGTATTTCATGCGCATCTACTTCCTGTTTCGCTACTGCTCATTCGGTTGAAAAGATGAAGCCATTAGGCTTCCTGTGCTTCTTCCTACCTATATTACTATTTCGCTTCTATCCACCCGGTACTCGAGTTCACCTTTTCACACAACCTCATGGTAAGAGCATACGCCCTCTTCCTGTCTGGCACAAGATCATCAGCTTGGAGCACTTTCATCATCTAACACAATTTGGAAATTCATATATCCAGTAGTTGTACAGAATAGGATACCCTAAAAAGTACGTAGTTAAGAAGCGTAACAATGGGTGCATAAAACTTTCGAGAATAGTCGTAGACGTTTACGAGTTTTGTCGAATATCGCCGAAGCCTCCCGTCTAAGTCCGACTACAAAACGCTAAGTATGAGTTAAAGTGGTGTAAATGTACTATGAAAGGAACTAGCATTGCCAAAGACAAAATGCCGTTATGCTAAAGAATTGCATTTTTGAAAAATGTGTGTATTTCTTAAGAATTTATCAAAGTGATTTTTTTTTTGTTTACTATTTTACCGTATTTTGTTTCGGCAGAAATTCGGAGATGTTTTGAAAAAACGTTCGACGTGACTCGTTAATGTCTCCGACGTTTCCCGAAAATGCTCTCCTATATTAAATAGCAGTTCACGGTAATTTCAGTTATATATGTTTGAGATTGAGTTTTTGAATTTAATTTTAATCCCATTTCAAATTGAAATTGATCATTTTAATTTGATTCTGAGCTTTTTAAAATTTGATGCTGAGCATTTTGAATTTGGAGTTGAGCCCTTTTGATTTGGTTCTGAACCTTTTGAATTTGGAGTTGAGCCCTTTTGATTTGGTTCTGAACCTTTTGAATTTAAGTTGAGTCCTTTTCATTTGGTGCTGAGCCTTTCGAATTTAGAGTTGACTCCTTTTCATTCGGCGCTGAGACTTTTGAAATTGAATTTGAGCCCCTTTGATTTGCTGCTGCTACATGTCCAGGGTTTGTCAATTATAAAAACAGTGCAGACGGTTATCAAATTATAAAAACAGTGCAGACGGTTATCAAATTATAAAAACAGTGCAGACGGTTATCAAATTATAAAAACAGTGCAGACGGTTATCAAATTATAAAAACAGTGCAGACGGTTATCAAATTATAAAAACAGTGCAGACGGTTATCAAATTCAAATCCGTTTATAAAATATGCCTGAAATGAATGAAGAGTTCCGTTGCAGACATCATTTTCAAGGTACGATTGATGGTTTTTGATTCTAAATTATGATATTTGAAATTGAAAATTAAATTAAAAAGAATCACTTACGTTGAGGAGTTGGAGCCGGGGTTGGAGCCGGGGTTGGAGCCGGGGTTGGAGCTGGGGTTGGAGCCGGGGTTGGAGCTGGAGTTGGAGCTGGGGTTGGAGCTGGACTTGGAGCCGGGGTTGGAGCCGGGGTTGGGGCCGGGGTTGGGGCCGGGGTTGGGGCCGGGGTTGGAACCGCTGTTGTACTACATGTACTACTACATCCATGATAACAGCATATTCCTAAAAAATAAAATATATTCAAGTGTAAGGAAATATTTGAGAGAGAGAGAGAGAGAGAGAGAGAGAGAGAGAGAGCGACAGAGACAGAGACAGAGACAGAGAAAGGGGATGGGAGAGAGAGAGAGAGGCGAAAAGGAAAATACTAAGATTGATACATTTATAGATATATGTACAGAATACATTCATATATATATACTTATGACAAGTAAGCTTTTGTCCCAGAGGGAAATCATCAGGCTAATTGCATAATTTTTCATTCTATGAACGTTTTTATAGTTACTAAGTGCCCATTTCCATTTCTAACCAATCAGAGTCCCTGAATGTATTACACCTACATATTCGTTTCCTTTGACCAATAAATTTTCTTCCCTTTGTTATAATAGATTTTGACGCGCTTCCCTACTAAGTGATTTAAACAAAGAGGAACTTTGTCGTTGCCTCCGAGGTGTTGAATAAGTTCATTGGGGCATATTATTTTTTTGTTCAACTATCGTTATTTTTTATTTTCTTCACTAATACACACACACACACACACCCACACACACACACACACACACACACACACACACACACACACACACACACACACACACACACACACACACACACACATATATATATATAATTTATTTTGTCTGTCCGATTTATTATTATTATGTACTCACTAGGAGTTCTCACATAGGTCATCAGTGATTGCTCATCGACAACTGGTGGTATTACCTGGAGTCTGAGTGACAACAAGTCTCCCCAGATTTCCAGTATTCTCCACCTCTTTTCGATGGCCACCGCAAATAAACTTGCACTATCACAACAACCGTTTACCATTGATTTCTCGCTGATTAAGGACCATTGGTCTTCTCTAGGATTTGGGTGTCAATAAGCCTCCCCAAGGTCCCAGCAGTCTCTGCACTTCCAGTGGAGGTCTGGTTTGTGCTGTCCCTCCTCTGTCTTCTCATCCTCCTTGGACCTATGCAAATATTTTGTGTGGTGTCAGTCTAGGCTGGTACCAGTAAAAACAATTTTTTTAATTTATTATTATTATTATTATTATTATTATTATTATTATTATTATTATTATTATTATTATTATTATTATTATTATTATTATTATTTTATTTTATTTTTTTTTTATTTATTTATTTATTTTTTTAAAGTTTATGTATTACTTTATAATTACCATTAAAATTACTTGGTGGAATTGTAAAAAAATTTAATTTGACTTATCTTACAGCGATCAAGAAAAGTTTCGCCGACCGTGGTTATTTTTAAATACAGAAAGCTTCTTGGTTGCGGGGGTCTTATTATTTTTTTCTTTTGACCACGTGGTTGTTACTCGGTGTTCTCTAATTAGATATGTTGAATTGCTGGTGATTAATACGTTGTAATGTCGGAATCTCTGGCGTTGTAGAACAGCTCCTTTGTTGATCCAGCGAACGGCATCGCTTGCTAACGGGACGATATGTCGTTTCTCGATCCGGGCGACGTCGAGTGGTCTTGCTAATCGGTCCCGGCTTTCAATCTCTCCCTTTCGGCTGACACAGTAGTAAACACAATTCGGGAACTATATTTCCCTTTCTTATCGCTGTCCTTTCTCTTTCTCCTTTCAATGTCTGCACCCTAGCTGTCATTGTTAGTCGCTCCGTCGCCGTCACAATTCTCTGCAGACGCTTGGTCGTTGTCACAATTTCGTCCCGGCGGTTTCTTTCTGTAACTGAAATCAAATCTCCCCGTACACGATAAAGGATAACAAGCCTTTCTTTTTAGTTTGAGCCATTTATTTTCTATTAGCTCGTCGATACTGAAGCAAGTTACGTCGTAGTAGAGAGAGAAGCTTACGCTAGTTAATTTCCTAATTACTTAATTACTTGCAAAGGAAGGAAGAGGGGGACATCGTCTGGCTCTTATTTTTGGGGATCTGAAATCCCCTAGCTTATGTAATCGCTACATGGCTAAGGCGTGTTGACTAGTCGGCTTCCAAGTCAAAACTGAGAATCTCAATCAGTTTTCCCACCGGGAAAACTGTGACGTCACGAAATCTCGTGATCAACGCACAGGTGTGACCCAACCCTGATCCGAGGTCTCATCAACTGTCCCCGCGAATCGTGAGAACACATCGCACCAACATTGCACGAGATGACTCCGTTACAAATCGCGCAAGTTAAGCGATCTCTCTGTACGTCCATCCACACATGTGTCCCATTATATAACATATACACTTGTTAAGCACGTGTAGAGTGGTTTTAGATTGTTACAAGGATTTTCCAGTTTTGGAAGAAGCCGCACCGAGTTAATCTTTGTTGCAACATTTCTACCTCAAGAGACGTAGGGAGGGGGGCAACTTGATTCGCATAAGTCCCTCGCTCGACCGACCGGACGTAACCACCCGTTAATCGTTGCAAAAGAAATGCAGCAATATGTGGTTGAAAAACATGTCACACGTACTCAAGCATGCGCGTCACACTTACTCAAGCATGCGCGTCACACGTACTCAAGCATGCGCGTCACACGCACTCAAGCATGCGTGTCACACGTACTCAAGCATGCGCGTCACACGTACTCAAGCATTCGCGTCACACGCCCTCAAGCATGCCCGTCACACGTACTCAAGCATGCGCGTCACACGTACTCAAGCATGCGCGTCACACGTACTCAAGCATGCGCGTCACACGTACTCAAGCATGCGCGTCACACGTACTCAAGCATGCACGTCACACGTACTCAAGCATGCGCGTCACACAAATGAAGAAACATTACCTCCTGGGCATTCGATATTGCTGTGACACGTCATAGCACAGGTGGTAACAGGAAGTACTTGGAATTTTTGGCAAGGGTCGGCGGATGGCTGCCCTGAAATCAAATAGATAGAGTGTAATAATGAGATATGACTGCAAACAAAGAAGAGTGGCACAAGTAATAAAAAGAGTAAAACAATTACAATTATGCACGGAGGGATTGGAACATTAGGATTAACTACTTTACTACAAAGAAGAAGAATTGAAAGTTATTTAAAAAATAATTAATATCATTTTTTTAATAAAGAAATTGTCCTAGAAAATTATTGCGTAGGTAGATCTCAAAACTAAATCTTTTTAAAGTAATATATGATATTATTTGGATTATTCGGATTACTATTCTCGTCTTAGTTGTTATATTAACGACGTTTCCGCCGATGTAATATCCGATTTTCTTTAGGTGCATCTTTTCGAACTTGAGAACCTAATAGCCGAACTCGGGAATCTGTACCGAATATCGAACTAAACCCTTTATTATTATTATTATTATTATTATTATTATTATTATTATTATTATTATTATTATTATTATTATTATTATTATTACAACAATAATAATAATAATAATAATAATAATAATAATAATAATAATAATAATAATAATAATAATAATAATAATAATAAATATTTATCATTACGTCAGCCATGACCAAGTAGAAGTTTTTATTTTATGTTTTTCTTAGTCATTATCGTCTGCAGAAAGGGTTAAAAGTTCAAGGACCCGTGGCGCAGTGGATATGGTACTCAGTAAAATTAAGTTCTAAGTGATAGTCATCCGAAGGTTCAATCCTCGGTGCGGGCGATAAAAAGAATTGGGAATTACCGAAGACTTCTCTCCGGTCATGGTTGACGGAACTAGAACATGTTACCCCCGTGGATTAAATAAAGACCGAAACGTTGTGAGAATGACACTCAAGATGAGAACAGTAGTCCGAATAATCCAAATTATACTAAAAGTTCAGCGTCCAGAAGAATACCGCTGATTTTTTAACCAACGCTGTTACCTGTTACGTCACGTGTCCACGTGGGTAATTCTAGTATGAATTTCAGAAACCTTAAACCTAATCTTGTCGTAGTACTAATTATTGCTATATTTTTCTTACTGGCGTTCTAATCGACTATTTATGAGTATTGGTTTCCACATTGTATTCAATTCTGTACAAGGTCTGTTTTGGAGGCCATTGTCGTCTAACATATGCGCTGTTTTTTTTGTTTTTTTTTGCAACGTCTAATTTGTTCACTTTTCTTCTTTGTCTATATTTTTTAGAATTTCAGAAGGGCAAACCTTTCCCCCTTTTCCCCCATTATGTGGTCACCCATACTCGGCTTTTCAATATCTCCACGTGTTACTGATTTCTGACGTTCTTGTAGCCTTACTTTGAATGGGCGGCATGTCTCACCTTTGTCTATATTGTTCACATTTACATGGAATAGCATACACGTAGTTTTTGGTCGTGATACTTTCTATAGTATGGCTTGACTCGGACGAAATGTTTTGGGAGAGTCGGGTCGCTCCTTAATACTGTCCTGATATTATATTTCGGAATTTGTTTTAGATGAGATTGATTAGATTATTCAGACTACTGTTTGATGTTATTCTCACAACGTTTCGGACGATGTAACCTCCGATATTCTTCAGGTGACTCAAGGTAACTCGGGAATATTTATTTCGAATTCGAGAATGTGTACGGAATAAAAGGATTCCGTTCAAAAGTTCGTACAGATTCCTGGGTTCGACTTTGAAAAAGTTTGGTATATATGCAAAAGTATATATTTTCACGGAATATCTTTCTCTCCATATATATATATATATATATATATATATATATATATATATATATATATATATATATATATATGGAGAGAGAGAGGGGGCAATATTTACTTACTGAAAATCGGGGCAATGCATCTTCTGGACATTCCACTCGGACAGCATTTTTGGGCTGAAAAATTAATAACAGAAGTTAGAGAATAAATTGTGAAAACGAGAAAAGCTCGTTATCAGTATATATATATATATATATATATATATATATATATATATATATATATATATATATATATATATATATTGCATAATATATATATTGCATAATATAAAATGAAATAATAAAATAAGGTGCGAATCAAATTTAATTAGAATTCAAAGTTCAGGCAAAGTATCTTAACGTCCTTAACTCATGAGTTTTCAAAAACTGCTTTAAATACCCACATAAATATAGCTCCATACTTAATAAAAACTCAATCAAAATTTCCTACTCTACTATGCTTAACATAGCCCAAACAATAATCTCAGCAAATAGCAAAAAAATAAAATCTATCCAATCTAATGTTAGTTGTTCTAATCCCATAAATACATGCAACTGCAGGCGTACCAGTGATTGCACATTGGATAATAGATGCACATATTCTGACATTGTTTATGCTTGCACCGTAACTGAACTAAATAACTGAACCCTAGAAATCACATAAATACAGCCCTTATTCAAACTCTACAACCGAGCATTACGACTAATTTGCACCATAATTCTATACCTAATAATCCTACTATCCATCTTCCACCTCTGCAAGCCGATAATTACCTTCCAATGGTAGTTAACGATAACGCTAACAATGATATAAAATCAATAAACCAAGCTAATCCATATCATGAAAATACAGTAAATAGAAGTAGACCCGTGAATAGAAATATAAATAGCTCAGGAACAATAGTAAATCCTAGAATACACACTTATATTGGGGCCACAGCAAATTTAATTAAAACCCGCTATTAATGCTCTATCCAGTATATTGAGCTTCAGTCTTTATCCGGATGTTTCACTAATTAAAAGATATTAGTTGCTTCTTATATTTTTTGTTGGATTAACTTATATATATATATATATATATATATATATATATATATATATATATATATATATATACATATATATATATATATATATATATATATATATATATATATATATATGTATATATATAGAATTATAAAAAAGAAAAACTATACACACATTAAGGTTGTATACATTATAAACAACCACGTCAAAATTTTTTGACGTGGTTGTTTATACGTCTAAGGAGACCTAATTAACGGGTCGAAATAAGTTATAATGTATACAACCTTAATGTGTGTATAGTTTTTTCTTTTTTATAATTCTGTTTTGCTCTGTTTAAATTACATTGAGCTCTGTTATTCAGATTCTCAACACAAAATTGAAATCTACACACTATATATATATATATATATATATATATATATATATATATATATCATTTCTTATAAAGCAAAATTATTTCATCATCATCATCATCATCATCATCATCATCATCATCATCATCGGTTGAACGTTTGTTTTACATGCTGAACTTGACTGCCAAACCAACTAATCTCTGGCCAGGGCTTCATTTATTTCTCTTTCTTTCAAACCCACCCTTATCAATTTCCTCCCATCAAAATAGAAATAAACATTTGTACGCAAAATTATTAAAAAATAATATATATATATATATATATATATATATATATATATATATATATATATATATATATATATATATATATAAATTGCAAAAAGCAACCCCCCAAATATTATTTATGTGCTATGGTCGGGAAGGTGGGGAAGAGTCAAGCCAACGCCCCTAAAGAAGGAGCACTCTGGCCTAGCAAAAAATAGCCTGGGCAACCCCGTCGGCATTCCCTGTTCAGGGCACCTCAAACAGCAAGCAATAAACTTACTCCTCCCAAAGAGGGTGGCAAGGCCTGGGAGGATGTATCTTTATTAAAACTTGATATATAGGATGCATGGAAAATCGATGCCATAACTTATGGATTATGTTCTATATGTGTATATAGGTCCGGAAATCCTTGGTTTCTGAGTTATAGGAAATTGAACCGAATACTGATCAGCATTCTTTACTGTAAACATCTAACGTGTACAATGTATGTGTGATAGTGCATATTATGTCTACGTATTGAATAGATAAAAACTGTCTCTGCGACAGGATCACGGATAAAATAAGCCTGGACCTGGTGTTGCCACATACGCTAACAAAACGATGAAACACCAAACAAATATAAAAGCCGTGATACCAAACAATAAAAAATAGCATAGAGGACAGATCTGATCGGCAGAGGCTCCTTTAATAGTTAATCGGCATCCGGCGAATGTTTGTCCTTCTTATTTCAGGTAACATCTTTGAAACTGGGTTTAAATCTTTTCATATATTTTAATCAAGGGAGGCGCGAGAGCGCTCTATCCCTTAATAGACTACACGAATGGCCTATGCTGGAAATCTCATTTCTTTGATCAATCATAACTCAAAAACCAATAAACCAAATTAGTTAAAACTTTGCACAAAATTTTTATTTGATAGGTTCTATAAGTGTGTAGAATTTCAGCATCATTAGTCAAGGCAACCCAGAGATCCAGAAAGTTCAGTCATGAAATCATGTTATCTGTGTGTACGTACGTACGTACGTACGTACGTACGTATGTATGTGTCACCCTGTATCTCATCAACTATTTTATGGATTCAGCTGATTTTTGGCAGAAATAGAGTTTCTAGGGTCTAGTTGATGGCATTTTAATTTCAGTTTACTATATACCTTAGTTTTCCAGAAAATTCCAAAAAACCTTCAAAATGAACATTTTATTGAGGCATAGCCTTTACAAAAGTAGTGACATTCCATGAAAAATGACAGTATACTGAAATCATATGCCCTTAATAGGGTTAAGATGAAAATTCATATACACTAAATGTACAAAAGCAAGGAAATTCCCAAATTTTTACACTTTTATTGTCATTAAGGGTATGACTACATATCAAGCAAACCATTTTATTATCACATCACTACAGTATAAATCTCTATAAATCTCTATGCATGAGTGGGTGAAGTGTGTGAGGTGCACTGAAGAAAAATTCCTACCAGTAAAATACATAGCCCTGTTGTGCTCGCATACCCTTAATGACAATAACAGTGTAAAGATTTGGGAATTTCCTTGCTTTTGTACATTTAGTGTATATGAATTTTCATCTTAACCCTATTAAGGGCATATGATTTCAGTATACTGGCATTTCTCATGGAATGCTATATACACTTTTATTTTAAGTGTTAGTTGTGGATTTTATTTTATTTCTTTTTGTTTGTTTTTTTGGTTTGCGTTATTGAATCCAACCATTCACTTCAAGATTTGTAACAGAATTTTTAATAAAAATATTCTACTTAATCTTTTTAAAAATTATATAGTATATACAGCTGTGCCGTTCTATTGTTGTTTTTAGATATTTTTCTTCTACACGTTTTCTTAGTAAAACTTTTACCTTTTTCTTTTCGTATTTATCTACCTCCCACAGCGGTAAGATTTGACACAGGGTCGGGAAAGTGGGATTGAAAAGCCAGCTCCTTAGAGTTAGGGCGCGTTAGGCGATTAGCAATTAACTAACCCCTCTTCAAAATGTGAGAAGACAAAGCCTGGGAAGGTCCACCTCTCAAAACTGTACAGGACAATATCTACGACCGATGGAATCAAGGCCAAGACGGTACCGGTTTACAGAATGTAGCATCCATCGGAACCGATACTACACTCTGATTTTTACCAAATCCTCCTTGGCCTTTTGGCTAAGATCAGTTGTCGTCTGTTTCTTGTTTACATTGAAAAGAGAAAAATTTATCTTAGGATATAATATAACCCGGATGTACCCTGAAGGGAGCCGAGGCTAAAGAATTGCTCCTCCGGCGACCCACCCAACCGGGTCTGGTAAAAAAACTTGGAGCAATGTTGTACAACTGACGCCGTTTCGTTGAGGAGTTGACTCGTGACTCCGAAAGAACTTCTTAGTGTTGAAGTTCCAACAGTTTGTCCAATGGTGACGGCGGCACAGGCGATGGCACACCGCCACCGATCGCCCCAAGGTCTCAGATCAGATCAGCCATCCTAAATGAGAAAAGGCAGAACCTAAATATAGGTTCTTGCATCACCTCTCTTCCCTCAACCAAAAATGGCCTCGTCCAACTTTGCTTTGTTGGGTATATACCCCCCCCCCCTGAAGGCCTCACCCACTCAATAGGCACGACCGCCTATATTATTTTTTTAACAACATATACAAAGAAAGCTGTATTAATACTACTACAACTGCATCGAGTTTGGATGGGTTACATCCTTTTGATTAAGCGCATGCGTATTTGTAGCGCTACGGTCGTCCTTAGTGAAGGACAAGCAGAATTATCTTATAGATAATACATAGATACGATATGCATGCATATAACAATACATCTTTTCTTGAATACGTCTTCAATTTTTTAATCAAAGCCTCTATGCGTCAGTGGTAAAATTGATGACGTTTCAGTATAAAATATCATTTTGGCGGGCCTTTCACGCTTCATTGAAATAGCATTTTCATCGCAAAACGCGCAATTCTAAATGGACGTATTTGATTTCAGGTACTTTCAAGTATCTTTATAAGACGTTCTGTATACCGATCGATCTGTCGAACTTAAGTTTCAAATATAATTTTCGCCAGTCTGTCGCGCCTCAGGTAGAAATATCATTCTCGTTGGTGTGTAATGCTTAAGTTTGAAATAGAATGAGTCGAAGTTGGAGGTTTGGGAAAGAATCGGAGTCGGACAAGAAAGAATAGTAGGAGTCGTAGTCGGATTTTTTCATCGCCGAAGAATGAACAGAGAGTCTGAATATTGGAAGACTTTAAAATGTGTTGCCCCCTCGACGTAAATTCACTAGACCAACTCGACAATCAACTAAATCCCATCCATTCACTGTGGAGGTCCCCAGATGCCGGAGAGCTTTCTACTCAAATAGCTTCTTTCCTCGTGCTGCTGGCCTCTGGAACTCCCTCCATGCCCCCTGTTTCCCCGACAGTACTGACATGCAGAAATTTAAAATTAATGTAAACAGACATCTCGCTGCGCAGATCCCAGTTTAGGTTGACCCCCCCCCCCCAACCTTCTCCCCTTTTCTTTTTTCTCAGTAACCCCTTACGTCTACAGTGGCCTTGTTTGGAGTGAACTACGTTAAAAAAAAATAAATAAAAAGGAGTTGGAATCGGAACTTTTGGAATCTGACGAATCAAGAGACAGTCCGAATATTGATCTGACTCCGACTGCTCATTTTAAAATAAGAAGTCGGAATTTTTAGAATCCTGGGAGTCGGACTCAGATCTTATACCTGACAACTCTTCAACCCCGATGTCTACAAAATGCTCACTACGTCAGTTGGCCCGTCACGCTTAAGTTTCAAATATCATTTTTGTCGGTCTGTCACGCTGATATTTGAAATAGGATTTTCATCGCCAAACTCGCAGATTAAATAGAAGCGTCTTAAGTATTATTTAGGGGAATTTACGAAATAGTCATTGGTTAAAGCAGTCGCCTTTTGGCCATGATCAAAGTGTAGTATCTGTTCCGATGGATACTGCACGAGACTGGTCCTGTGCAGTTCTAGGAGGTCCACCCTCCCAGGCTTTGCCTCCCCTCTTTGGAGAGGAGTAAGTTTATTGTTTACTGTCTGAGTCGCCCCTACCGGGGAATGCCGACGGGGCTGTTCAGGCAATGTTTAAATGGCCAGAGTGTTCACCTCTCGAGCGCTGGCTTATCTAATCCCACTTTCCCGACCTTGTGTCACCTTTTACCTTGTGGGAGGAAGATAAATAAAATTGAGTTAAAGCAGTCGACGAGAGAGTTACAGCCATTTTCTGCGGCTGTCCCTCACGGCCACCTGGAAAAGGAACTGATGCTTAAAAGTCATTGAAAACTTGTAAAGGAGCCAACTGATTGTTGGGGAGTTGAATTGATGAAGAGACATATTAATTATCATGCAGCATTCGTGCAGCCTAGTCTACGAGGGATAACATTTCAAGATGGCGACTCAGATAAAGCCAACGATATTAACACGAAATGATTATGCTAACAATTGTAAATGATGGTTGGCAGCATCCTCGTCCGTATTTTCACGATTCACCCACGATAATTCCTCCCAAAGACATTGACAAAGTAGAATAAAAGACTTACGCGGAGGACACTGTGTATCAAAAGCACAAGGACGCCTCCAATAGGGGGTCCCATAACTTACTGGACAATAGCCAGGTCTTTCTAGAAAAGAAATAGAAAAATAAATACAGTATATATATATATATATATATATATATATATATATATATATATATATATATATATATATATATATATATATATATATATAAAATAATAAAAACAAATTAATATTATTTATTTAAAATTAATAAAAAAAATATACACACACACATATATATATATATATATATATATATATATATATATATATATATATATATATATATTTATTTTGGTACAGAAAAATTAGTACAACATTCGTACCGTCGGTTTCAAGCACGGAAGGACTTAGCCATCCGGCTCTCTTCAGCTTCTACGAATGTTGTACTAATTTTTCTGTACCAAAATAAATAAATATTACGCTCTTAATTTTTAATTTTTAACTTTAATTCTTAATTAATCGAGCACTCTGCTGGGATTTTTCCTGCTATATTACAAAGAAGTTATATATATATATATATATATATATATATGTGGGTGTGTGTGTGTGTGTGTATGTGGGTGTGTGTGTGTGTGTGTGGTCGGGATAAATTTGACATTTTTAGAAAATTAAAAAAAAACATTTCTTGGCCGATAATTGATGTATTCTCAAAATTTAAAGTGCATCTCTGAGAGGATTCTTTTGCAGAATACAGTCGATTCGGAGAAACCGCCATGATCTTCCACCACGACATCCACCGGGTCTTGAACATGGCGCATGCGGCCTTCACAGTGTCCATCGACAGACGTCTGAACACCAGTTTGATCCCACCAATCAGCTCGTCCTTGGTGTTGCTAGCGGTACGATCAGTGTCTTTCTCAACTGTGCCCAATACATGATAATTCATGGGGTTGTAATGAGGCAAGTCGGGGGGGGGGGCAGCTATTGAGACTGATGAAGTCGTGGATGTGCCCCCAGCCATTGTCACTCGTATTGAGTCCCTTTTCGAAGATGTGGTTTGACATGACCCGGTCTTCGCTGGAAACACATTCAAAGACTATTGCAATTTGATGGAACTTGGCGCGCGGGACTGTGTGCGGATGGTAGGTTAGCCACATGTTGATTTGCACGTTCTGCAACTGATTCTGAGATAAACCAGTGCATTCACGACTCTACTGGATTTAACTTCGCTGAGGAGTTTTTTTAGCTTTCATAATGGCGATGAGTAGTCTTGTATGAGAAGTAACAAAGATCCCTATTCGGCGCTTTCTTCAGAGTCGTAACTCTAACGCCCGTCTTTTTAACCAAGATCCGCATTGCCTTTCTTGGATCTTTCCTAGACTTTTCTGGATCTTTCCTAGACTTTTCTGCAGTTTCTCGACGAATTTCGTTGAGGACACAGCCAGAACGCTTAAACTCTTCGAGATCTAAAGTTTTTTTTTGCTAAATCATCCGTTTGTTCATGCATCATGTTTGACCACAATAGTTCTACCTCCGCTGCCAATGAGTAGTCATGTGGCTGTCCAGTTAAAATTCCGGTCACCGGTATCA
>OY744533.1:99136802-99191802 GCA_963556195.1 Sepiola atlantica | reverse complement strand
TATTTTCTTATCGGCTCATCATCTAACCCTAACCTTAACCCTAACCCTAACCCTAACCCTAACCCTAACCCTAACACTCCCACCTTTCCACCTCACACACTCAGTATCGTCGCTAATGCAAAAAAAAAAAACTTTGTACGGTTGTGGACAACTCGTTCAAACCGACACGCCATAGTACCGAAACAATGGCTAACAAAGCCTGGCGGATGTTCTGCATTATCCGTAGATCCTTTCTCAACCCAACAGCAGACACTTTCTGCCCCTTATACGTATCTCTGGTACGACCCTTTCTTGCGTATACCATCCAAGTAAAAGATCTTTATCTAAAAAAATATATCGTACACCTGAAGCATGTTCAACGGTTGACAACCTGAATGACGAAAAGACTCTCCACGTTTACCTACAGAGAGCGGTCCCAAAGACACGAGGAGACTTGATTCTAGCGTACAACATCATCAACGGGAATTTAAATCTACCCTTTAGGGAGTTTTTTTTTTTTACTCCAGCATCAATTCGTGGTCTCCGGTGGGCATCCGCGGGCACCCGTAAAAGATTTACTACCGTCGTTTTCGGCTCAATAGAAGAAGCTTTCTCTGTCCGTGTTTCTGCTCCGTGAAACAACCTACCAGAGGAGGTCGTGAAGATGACTACCATATCCAGGTTTAAGGCGGCATTGGACAAACATTCAGACTATATGTGGATGTAAATAATTTCTACCTGTCTCTTTACATGGCTTGTTGCACTTTGCTAGTTTTTTGCCAAATAAATTTTATTTGATTTATTCTTTTTCAGCAAAGTTTGAAATGAATTAATTGTTTATGTTAAATATTTGACGAGTAAACCCCACTAGTATATAAAACGGTTAGTTGAAAATAACAGAGAAATGAAAGGTCAGTCGTGGTCAACTTGCTGGACTCGGAGTTAGTTCTTACTCCGCTATGGGAACTGAAGGAAACGAATGCGACGTCACATGGATCAAAGTGAGAGTGAGTGAGAGAAGGCGGCAGTTCGTTGGGAGCACTAAACGTGTGGGCATGTTATTTTAAAATGCTCTGATAAGATATGATTAAATATTGATTATCGATCTCTCTGTGATTCATCCCCAAAGCCACTGGTCAGTGACTTGGAACGAAGATCAAGGTGAATAAACCTACTTTGTCTTCCAATCGTTTTGTCTTGACTTAGTCTTTTTTCGAGGTATGAAAAAAAAATATTTGCGGTAGGCGTTTCCCCAGTCTTGAAGGATCACAGAAAGAGCATGTACAAAAAGGAGCAGCTAACAAAGGTGTGATTATGAACTTCAATTCATGTACGGCACAAGGTTGCAGCTCAACATTTATACATTTTTGTTGTTGTAAGTTATCAGTATGTGTAAGAGAAAGAATGTTGATTTTCATTCATAAATTTGCCTTGTAGTACATAGTAGCAATTTTCATTCACAAATTTTCCGCGAATATGCAAATAATGTATAGAAAAAGTTATAGTCTTTTCATCTATCTGGTGCTACCAGATCAGGCTGTCTGAAGATACCGGCTTCCTGACTAAAAATGCACCAAACATTGATGTTATTGTTTTTTCATTTACCTTTGTGAAACTTAATCATCTTCTGAAAAGCTAACAATGAAAACATTTTTTTCTTCTACAAAACAAAACAACCAAACCAAACACCATGAATAAATATTTGAAGATATAAAGAACTTGAAACATAAATCCTTTTACCGGCATTAAATAACCCGAAAAATGTTTGATATGCCGTAAAACAAAACAACTAAACAAAACACGATTAATAAATATTTGAAGATATGAAGAACTTGAAGCATAAAAACTTTTAGCAAAATAGCGTGATTCGGCATTAAATACCCCGAAAAAGGTTGATATGCCGTAAAACAAAGCAACCAAACAAAACCAAACTTTTCATCTAAACTTACAATTGGGGAATCGTACTATTCTTTGGCATATTTTAAATGTTTTGAGAATTCGTTAACCTTTTAATTTTTACTTAGTAGTTGTTTAAGAAAATATCAGGTGACCTCGTATTGTTTGAAGCGTTTTTTTTTTCTTACTATTGGGTCATCGCTTATCAAGGCCAAGAGCAACTCGAGAATAAGGATTTATGGGATGGAATGATTGTCAGTTGAAAGATGGAGAACACTATGGGAGTACTGAATTGGATCGATGGAATGAACTAAGTTTGGTTAATTAGGGGACGGTATTTGTTGACATTGGATTTGAAAACGACTATGTTGTAGTCTGCAGGGAAGCAATCCCGCTGTAATAGGTTTGGTCTGTTTCATTTATGTTCACGCCAGATTGATAAATATTTTAAATACTTTCCAATTTATGTTTTGAACTGATTCAGCCATTTTACTTGTCTACCCGACTTTCTAGTGATGTTTGTGGACATGTGCGTCGACAGAGAGAGTATATCACTCCTAGAGTTTTCCGTCGTACTGTTCTTTTTAGATACATTTAAGTACGTTGGGTTAAGTCTATTCAAGACAGTGTGCTGTTTTTGTAAGCCTTTTTTTTAAATTATAATAAAGCATTTTGGTTTCATGTCGACTACATCGAATGAGTCTGAGTAGGTAGAACAAAGAAGTCTTTTTACTGTATCCTTTCGTACGAAAATATATTCACAGCTCTGAAGATCTTTTGGCGTATGCAGATATTCACTTGTAGGTGTGAAAACTAGATCATTTATTCTTTGTTTAAAGTCCAGTTACAAATGTGGTCGAATGGCTTTGCCGCAAAACTGTTCTTGTGATTTCATTGATGTTCCGACGACAATTTCGAATGCTGTACATCTTATATCTTGTGATCAATAACAAGATTGTTGATAAATTTTCTAACCATGTCCAGGAATCAAAATTTGCTATTAGTGATGCCTTAAACTGCATGTGAAACCGCTCTACCAACCCATTTGCTCAAGGATGATACGTTGTTGCTGTTATGATTTGTCTGCCAATAACTTGGTTGGCCTAGATTGAAATTGAGATCACCCACGTCTGTAGTAATTATTGACGGACAACCGGAAAAAGTTACTTATTCCTGCAAGATGCTTTTTTGAGACAGTTCATACAGATATATCTGTAATAGAAGCAACGACAAGTTATCTTGGGAATTTAATTGTAAAAAAATAACGATGTTCATGTGTTTATGGTAACGTTCCTACCGTCTGATTTTATCAATTTAGCGGGAATAGGTTTTGTATGCTTATTTTGCTTTTCTGAATTCTTAAACAGGTTTGAGTTGAGTTTTTATATTCAAATGCTTGAATTGCTAATAAACTTGGTGGTAGCTCGGCGTCCAAGGTGTGAGAGGTTGTGAAAATGTTAAAACAATTTGTCTTTAAGTGAAGGTGTTATGTATACCAATGGGTACCCTGTACCAGTATAATGATTTTTTTCCAAATATAAATGGGTGTTTTTTTTTTAAATTTTAAAGACGCCTCATTTCACTATCTGATGCGGCATCTTTTTGTTGTTTGTCGGCGATTGGGTTTGAAACTAAGGCTTTTAGAATCTAATGGTCGTAATGTGAAGCATGCGAGTATATCTTCCGCAATAGTACCCGAGCCTTTTATGGAAAGAACATATGAAGTAAATTAGGATATGCACATGCAATCCAAGGTCTATATTTATTTGTATTTACGTGCAAGGCGCACGTTAAAGGTTTGTGAGCCTTACCTTTAGTTCCTTCTAGTAGATGTCGAAAATGACTTATTGATAGGTAATCATTTTTTTAAAACTTTAATTCACCCTAAACAAAAGATGTATGTTCACTGAAGCGTAACAGACTACTGTGATAGGAGCCAGATTTATAGGAGGCAACCTGGAGTTGGGCAGAAAGAAATTTGTTTGTGGTTTGATCGTCAAGTTATCTCCCCTTTGCAGATTGTGTGTTTGGGGTCTATAAACATAGATGGTTCTGGTTGGTATGTAATTTGCATAAGTAGTGGGTTTTAGTTGTCAATTGAGTTATCTCCCCTTTGCAGATTGTGTGTTTGGGGTCTATAAACATAGATGGCTCTGGTTGGTAGTCAATTTGCATAAGTAGTGGGTTTTAGTTGTCAATTGAGTTATCTCCCCTTTGCAGATTGTGTGTTTGGGGTCTATAAACATAGATGGCTCTGGTTGGTATGTAATTTGCATAAGTAGTGGGTTTTAGTTGTCAATTGAGTTATCTCCCCTTTGCAGATTGGAGGTTTGGAGTCTATAAACATAGATGGCTCTGGTTGGTAGGTAATTTGCATAAGTAGTGGGTTTTAGTTGTCAATTGAGTTATCTCCCCTTTGAAGATGAGCGGTTTGGAGACTCTAAACATAGATGGCTCTGGTTGGTAGACAATTTGAATATGTGATGGGTTTATTAGTATAAGAATTGTACTCTTTGGATTGAAGAGTGGAGTTTTACAGACAGCAGAGTGAAGTGTAGAAATAGGTGGAGTTAGAAGTCGGTTGAACATTGGATTGCCAGTAAAACTTTTTTATAAACTTTCTCTTACGGATAGAACACATTGTTCATGCTACATTTAAATTTCTGCGTGTTAGTGCGGCCGGGAAAACAGGAAGTTTGCGCGTGACTCCCTCGATAAAGTACTGTATTTTTGTTGTACGTTCGATTTTACAGAAAGATGAAATTGGTCGCTCGAAACTATTTTGGTTTTGGTGTAACGCTGATACCATTGGATTTGCAGAAGCGTCGGTGGTCAGTGAGTCAAATAGAGTTTCCACCTGTCTGTAGCGGTTAAGTTAGAAATTTAAGTTTTAAATAGCGTTTTTTGTCTGTCTGTTTGAAATAGAGTTTTCACCTGTCTGTAGCGGTTAAGTTAGAAATTTAAGTTTTAAATAGCGTTTTTTGTCTGTCTGTTTGAAATAGAGTTTTCACCTGTCTGTAGCGGTGAAGTTAGAAATTTAAGTTTTAAATAGCGTTTTTTGTCTGTCTGTTTGAAATAGAGTTTTCACCTGTCTGTAGCGGTTAAGTTAGAAATTTAAGTTTTAAATAGCGTTTTTTGTCTGTCTGTTTGAAATAGAGTTTTCACCTGTCTGTAGCGGTTAAGTTAGAAATTTAAGTTTTAAATAGCGTTTTTTGTCTGTCTGTTTGAAATAGAGTTTTCACCTGTCTGTAGCGGTTAAGTTAGAAATTTAAGTTTTAAATAGCGTCTGTTGTCTGTCTGTTTGAAATAGAGTTTTCACCTGTCTGTAGCGGTTAAGTTAGAAATTTAAGTTTTAAATAGCGTTTTTTGTCTGTCTGTTTGAAATAGAGTTTTCACCTGTCTGTAGCGGTTAAGTTAGAAATTTAAGTTTTAAATAGCGTTTTTTGCCTGTCTGTTTGAAATAGAGTTTTCACCTGTCTGTAGCGGTTAAGTTAGAAATTTAAGTTTTAAATAGCGTTTTTGTCTGTCTGTTTGAAATAGAGTTTTCACCTGTCTGTAGCGGTTAAGTTAGAAATTTAAGTTTTAAATAGCGTTTTTTGTCTGTCTGTTTGAAATAGAGTTTTCACCTGTCTGTAGCGGTTAAGTTAGAAATTTAAGTTTTAAATAGCGTTTTTTGTCTGTCTGTTTGAAATAGAGTTTTCACCTGTCTGTAGCGGTTAAGTTAGAAATTTAAGTTTTAAATAGCGGTTTTTGTCTGTCTGTTTGAAATAGAGTTTTCACCTGTCTGTAGCGGTTACGTTAGAAATAGCATTTTTTCTTTCTGTCATGGTAAAGTTTGAAATAGCATTTTTCTTGCGTCTGTCACGAATAAGTTTGAAATAGTATTTTCGTTTGTCAGTCACGGTTTAGTTTTGAATATAGACGAAAACGCTATTTCAAACATAACCGTGACAGACAGACGAAAGCGTTATTTCAAGATTAACCGTGACAAACAGACGAAAATATTATTTCAACATTGACCGTAACAGACAGACAAAAACGCTATTTAAAACTAAACCGTGAAAAAAACAGACGAAACCGGTATTTAAAACTTAACCCAGACAGACAGACGAAAATGCTATTTCCAGCTAAACTGTGACATACAGACGAAAATGTTATTTTAAACCTAACCGTGACAGATAAACGAAAACGATATTTCTAACTGAACCACAACAGACAGACGAAAGCGCTATTCAAACCTAATCGTGTCAGACAGACAGAGAGACAGAAAGAGGAAAAGGCTATTTAAATGTACGTGTGACAAGCAAAAATGCTATTCAA
This sequence comes from Sepiola atlantica, assembly GCA_963556195.1. NCBI lineage: Eukaryota > Metazoa > Mollusca > Cephalopoda > Sepiida > Sepiolidae > Sepiola > Sepiola atlantica. Next base: position 99,185,607 of record OY744533.1, on the reverse strand, counting down.
ATCTTAAGCTTAACATTTATAGTCTAATAATATAAAGATTTATAGTCAATAATATGAAGATTTATAGTCTAATAATATGAGGATTTATAGTCTAATAATATGAAGATCAATAGTTAAATAATATGACGATTCATAGTCTAATAATATAAAGATTTACAGTCTAATAATATTATATTTTATAGTCTAATAATATAAAGATTTATAGTCTAATATTATGAAGATTAATATTCCAAAATTAGAAGATTCATAGTCAATAATATGAATTATTCGACTAGTAATCTTTATATTATTAGACTAGTAATCTTTATATAATTAGACTATTAATCCTCATATTGTTAGACTATACATCTTTATATTATTAGACAATAAATCTTTAATCAATAATATGAAGATTAATAGTCTAATAATATAAAGATTTATAGTTTAATAATATCATATATTATAGTCTAATAATATAAAGATTTATAGTCTAATAATATAAAAATCAATAGTCTTATTATATGAAGATTTATAGTCTAATAATATTAAGATTAATAGTCTAATAATATAAAAATCAATAGTCTTATGATATGAAGATAAATAGTCTAATAATATAAAGATTAATAGTCTAATAATATAAAGATTAATAGTCTAATAATATGAAGATTAATAGTCTAATACAATGAAGATTACTAGTCTAATAATATGAAGATTCATAGTCATATAATATAAAGATTAATAGTCTAATAATATGAAGCTTTATAGTCTAATAATATGAGGATTAATAGTCTGATAATATAAAGATTAATAGTCTAATAATATAAAGATATATAGTCTAATCATATGAAGATTAATAGTCAATAATATAAAGATTTATAGTGTAATAATATGAAGATTTTAGTATAATGCAATGAAGATTACTAGTCTAATAATATGAAGATGTATAGTCTAATAATATAAAGATTTATAATCTAATATGAACGTTTATAGTCTAATACAATGAAGATTACTAGTCTAACAATATGAGGATTAATAGTCTAATTATATAAAGATTACTAGTCGAATAATATAAAGATTAATCGTCTAATAATATGAAGATTTATAGTCTAATAATATGAAGATTCATAGTCTAATAATATGAAGATTCATAGTCTAATAATATGAAGATTCATAGTCTAATAATATGAAGATTAATAGTTTAAAATATGAAGATTAATAGTTTAAAATATGAAGATTAATAGTCTAATAATATAAAGATTTATAGTCTAATAATATGACGATAAATAGTCTAATAATATGAAGATTTATTGTCTAATAATATGAAGATTAATAGTCTAATAATATAAAGATTTATTGTCTAATAATATAATATTTCATAGTCTAATAATATAAAGATTTAACGTCTAATAATATGTAGATTAGTAGTATAAAAATATGAAGATTCATAGTCAATAATATGAAGATTAATAGTCTAATAATATAAAGATTTATAGTCTAATAATATTATATTTATAGTCTAATAATATAAAGATTTATAGTCTAATAATATGAAGATTAATATTTTAATAATATTAAGATTAATAGTCTAATAATATAAAGATTTATTGTCTAATAATATGAGGATAAATAGTCTAATAATCTATATATTAATACGATAGCGTATATGTCGTGTGTCACGCTTACATCAAAAGCTCTGCGCATGCGTGCCGCACCTAGATTTGGAAAAGCATTCAAGTTACCTAATTTTCGTAATATATTCAAGTATTTCCCTTTGGCTCAATGGTTAGCGACGTAAGATTGTGTCGTCTGTTTTTGACGTCGGCCTGACTGGTTTATAGTTCGATCCCAACCAACCTCTAAGATGTTTTTTTTACATCGAAGGGGAGAAGGTAGGGAGGAGACGACCGGAAAGACGTGTGTGTTATTTTATGTGTCACGCTTATATCAAAAGCAATCTTTGTATGCTACTCATTAATTGGAGCCAAATTTAATTTAATCAAAAGGATTTACAAAGTAAGGTTTAGTCGTCGAAAAATTACCTTCACTAGAAATATTGTATATAAAAAAGTTTTGCAAATTGTTTCCTGTATTGTTCATCTTTTAAAATAAATATACAAGTCCAAATCTTATCATATTTTGTTCAAACATGTATAGGTTAGGAACAAGATAATTAGTATTGAAAACAACATTTCGTGTAATTTACACGGGTCCCGCTAGTATAAAGATTAATAGTCTAATAATATAAAGATGTATAGTCTAATGATATGAAGATTAATAGTCTAATAATATGAAGATTTATAGTCTAATAATATGAAGATTAATAGTCTAATAATATAAACATTTATAGTCTAATAATATAAAAATTCATAGTCTAATAATTTGAAGATTAATAGTCTAATAATATAAAGATTTATAGTCTAATAATATAAAGATTCTTAGTCTAAAAATATGAAGATTAATAGTGTAATAATATGAAGATTAATAGTCTAATAATATGAAGATTAATAGTCTAATAATATGAAGATTAATAGTCTAATAATATGAAGATTAATAGTCTAATAATATGAAGATTAATAGTCTTATAATATAAAGATTTATAGTTTTATAATATGAAAATTAATAGTCTAATAATATGAAGATAAATAGTCTAATAATATAAAGATTTATAGTCTAATACAATGAAAGTTCATAGTCAATAATATGAAGATTAATAGTCTAATAACATAAAGATTTATAGTCTAATAATATTACGATTAATAGTCTAATAATATGAAGATTTATTGTCTAATAATATGAAGATTAATAGTCTAATAATATAAAGATTTATAGTCTTATAATATGAAGATAAATAGTCTAATAATATAAAGATTTATAGTCTAATAATAATACGATTAATAGTCTAATAATATGAAGATTTATTGTCTAATAATATGAAGATTAATAGTCTAATAATATAAAGATTTATAGTCTAATACAATGAAGATTCATAGTCAATAATATTACGATTAATAGTCTAATAACATAAAGATTTATAGTCTAATAATATTATATTTATAGTCTAATAATATAAAGATTTATAGTCTAATAATATGAAGATTAATAGTCTAATAATATAAAGATTTATAGTCTAATAATATGAAGATAAATAGTCTAATAATATAAAAATTTATAGTCTTATAATATGAAGATAAATAGTCTAATAATATAAAGATTTATAGTATTGTAATATAAAGATTATATATATATATATATATATATATATATATATATATATATATATATATATATATATATATATATATATATAAGAAGAGAGATAGATAGAGATAGATAGAGAGAGAGAGAGAAAGAGAGAGAGAGAGAGATGATAAAAAATGGATAGTACTCACAGTGGAAATAAGGAACACCTCCCATAATGATACTCTCTGGCGCCGTCTTATTCTTGTCCGCCCAGCTGGCGGCCACCAAACACAAGATCAACACGAATTTCATGGCGTTGATTCCAAATTCGAAACGAAAAGAAGAATTAAAAGTATTATCAGAAGAGACGGTTCTTTCGAAAATGAGATAGAAATGATTAACGTCAGGGAATGAACTTTATATAAAGATTCGCTTTCAACTAATAAAACTGAACAGGATTGAGTTCAAACGCTTCTAAATTAAGTGTCCTGGGAAGTTGTTCAGAATCTAAATCTGGAAACAGTGTCTCTCTCTCTTTCTCTTTCTCTCTCCCCCTCTCTCTCCCTCTCTCTCCCTCTCTCTCCCTCTCCACCACCCCCTCTCTCTATTTCTCTCTCTCTACACACACACGCACACACACACACGCATATATATAATGAAGCCTGTATATATATATATATTTATGAAACAAAAGACGAATACAGTCAAATTATACGACGTAATTTGACAAACTTGACGTCTACGTATGACTAATGGGAACTTTAAGACTAATATACGTACAATTAGTAAAACACGCATCTTGTTGTGTTAACACGAGCTTCAAGGCTGATTCCATGCGGCGATCTTTAACGCCTGTCCATGCGAAGGATTCAGGCGCCTGAAATAGTGAAAATAATAAATAAAAGGACATCAACTTGGCACTTGTTCGGTATCCCCTTAACCGTATATATATTTAAGCCTGATGATTCCCTACGGGGATGAAACGCGGAAGCCTCTGTGTAGCTTAATTGCCATAAATATATTTTAATAACTCACTATATATATATATATATATATATATATATATATATATATATATATATATATATATATATATATATATATATATATATATGTAAGGAAATTAACATCTTTGAAGCACAGATTAGAATGTATAAAAGTGAAATATTTTGAAAATCAACAATTGTGCAATTTTAAATGAAAAATTCATTTATTTAATTTTTTGTTGTTGAAGAACAACCTTGTCAGGCGAGACTGTCTTATAGTTTTTTCCCCCTTTTTTCTTTCTCCTCATTTTGATGGTATTAACTCTGAGGGGTCGAATCACGACACGAGCAGAAAGACGTTCTTAAGACGTTAGAAAAGTGTAGTCCTGGCGATGTTATGCGCAGCTTGGCGCCCTTTTTAAGTAAGGAAATTAACATCTTTGAAGCACGGATTATAATGTATTAAAGTGAAATATTTTGAAAATCAACAATCGTGCAATTTAAAATTAAAAATTCATTTATTTAATTTTTTTTATATATATATATATACTAGCACATTTCTCATCTCGTCTGTAGCCATTTACATTAGCCCCATCGGTTCGCGCGCTCGGATTTGGAGTTAAATATAACTCTGGTTCCGGGTTTGAATCGTGTGACTGGCCTGAATAGTTATACTGATGATTCCGGAAGGATCAAACGTATATGTAGATAATATTTTAAAAATATTTATTATGAAAATAATTATATATATATATATATATATATATATATATATATATGTAAACAAATGTTTGGAGGTACAAATTTTATATATGCTTTTGAAAATGATTTGCGGAAAACTCTCTAGAGCTCTTTCGACTATCATCTCGTCAGGAGAAACCGATAGCATATATAAATCAATAATATTAGCGAAAATAAAGAGCTAAGGGGGAAATTGAAATTCCAGGGAATACTAATACGCGATTTAAATGAATTTTAATTTAATAGTCGTTTAAAAAGGGCACAGCGTGAGATTAAAAACAAAAACAAAAGGAAAACGGGGGATGGGGTAAAAATTCCCCAAAGAGAGTTAGCGCGTATTAGTATTGCCTGACATTTCAGTTTCCCCCTTAGCTCTTTATTTTCGCTAATATTATTGATTTATTTATATTATCGGTTTCTCTAGAGAATCATTGTCAAAAGCATATATATATATATATATATATATATATATATATATATATATATATATATATATATATATATATATATATATATATATATATATATATATATATATATATATATATATATATATATATATATATATATATATATATATATATATATATATATATTATTACTTATATACGCCGACGTTTCAAGCTTTTTGCTCTCATCAGTGTAGGAAGTGATAATTTCAGACGGTCACAGGGCGCGAACCCGATCCACGGAGTCAACTTAGACTACGCACGCTTTCGCTCTATCCACAAGGCCATCGGGAATTATCATGTGATACAGGAGAAAGTAAGTTTTATATGTGCCTAAATACAGCGGGCAGTAAACAGAAGAAAATCGAGAGGGTCCAACGAACGTTATCGGAACCTAGCTTATAGCTAAGTAGGAGTCTGTTTTACATATCTCCGAACAAGGCTCAGCTATATATATATATATATATATATATATATATATAAATAAATATTTATTATAAACAAACCTATATGTGTCATGTTCACTGACAATCATCAGTGTAGCTGATATATAACTGTACCGCCGGTCATACAATTTGAACTCTGGAACAAATAATTCCAATCCAACAACGAAAATTATATTTAAATGCGAGAGAAATAAATCCTATATTTTATTTACAAACATAGTAAGTTTAAGAGAGTGTTCGATCTACATAGGGAGAGAACTCGCAATATTGCTAAATTAATTTTTTTTTTCATATATATATATATATATATATATATATATATATATATATATATATATATATATTTAGTAAAATGCACGATATGTCATGAAAATGAGTGCCGTGATAGAAAAAAGGTGTGAACAAACACAAACGGAAAACAGATTTTAAATACAGGAGAAAAACAAGAAACTAAGATTTTACCGTTTTCATTCGTATCAACGAACGTCTTAAGAAAAAGTGAAGATTTGAAAAAATTTATTTCGATAGCGGCACATGCATAGGAAAAGGAACATGGTTTTAAAAAAAATGTATAATACTATTACGAAACAGTGGTTTCAAAAATAAGTCTAAATACAATTTCTAATTCACATTGGCGCAACCTCGCCTGCAGACATAACGTGATTTTCTGACCCAAAAGTCCATTACCATCGGACGATGAACAAAAAGAAACTCACAATATTGCTAAATTAGAAGCTTTGAATTTGAATTATCAACTGGAGAGTTTGAATAACCTACTGGGGAGTTTGAATTGACTTCTAGACACCATCCTCGAGTGTCTTCGGCCTCTCTGTACAAGGGTTTGTCAGGACAACCTGACATGAGGATATTTAACCCTACAAGTAAAACCTGGCCAAATATTCAAAAACATAGTATTCAAAGCCCAAATAAGATCTTGAGACGGTTATACACTGGCTCATACGAGGAATGGTGCACCTTCTCCAAGTAATGTTACCTCAAGTAACAGCACTTAGCTGGATACTCCACCAGACTAGATGAATTATAAGATCTTTTCGGCATGGCTCTACACTGGCTTATACGAGAAATAGTTCACCTTCTCCTCGTGATGTTTCCTGAAGTAACACCAGTTAGCTGGATACTCCACCAGACTAGATAAATTATTATCCTGGAATCGGATAAGACCAAATTATGTATTGTCTTGGAATCCGGTAAGACCAAGAGACCACAAGAAAGATATACTATAACAAAGTTAACTGGTCAATATTCTTAACTTCTTTACTAACTTAACGTTTGGGAGGTAAAGGAGAACTTTAATGGAATATTCGAATATCTATGTATCTCATATAGAGATCAAGTGTTAGCCCCAGGAAGGGGCACCCTTGATTTCTGAGAACTTCAAGTGAATTAAAATGAAACAAAGAGATATAAACATTGAATTACCTACTAGACACGATCCTCGAGTGTCTTCGGTCTCTCTGTAAAAAGGTTTGTCAGGACAACCTGATTTGAGGATACTTCACGCTATAAGTAAACTAAATATTCAAAATAACATAGTATTCGAAGCCCAAATAAGATCACCTCGATACGGCTATACACTGGTTGTACGAGAAATAGTGCACCTGCTCCTAGTGATGTTACCCCAAGTAACAGCACTTAGCTGGATACTCCACCAGACCAGAATAATTTTTGCTCTGGAATCCGGTAGGATCAAGAGACTAAAAAAAACCCAGTTAAGTGGTCAATTGGGGAGAGGTCAATTGGGGAGAGGTCAATTGGGGAGCGGACAATTAATATTCGTCACTTCTTTATTCGACGTTTGAGAGATAAATACAACTTTGATCGAACACACGGATATCTATGTATCTCATATGGAGATCAAGTATTAGCCCCAGGAAGAGGCCCCTTGATTTCTGAGAACTTCGACTGAAGTAAAAATGAAACAAACAAACACACACACGTGTTTCAATCAGACCACAGAAGTTTTTCTTCGACAAAACACAAATAAATAAATGTGTGACTTACGGTTCGGCGAATTCATCCGGGCAGATGTTCGACGATTTTAAAAGTAAGTAAATCCTAAAACGCTGTCTTTTAAAAAATATGTCTCCCATCCCAAAACAATGGTATTTTGCGTTGATAAATTTCGATATCTTCTGATCATCCTCTCAACCTTCAGAAGTGAAATGAAGCAAAAAACATTGAAAACTGTCTCGGTGATTCTTGTCAACATTTGTCTGGCTGGAAAGTTCCCGGTGCGATGAAATATATAAAAAAAAAACTATGGCGTTGAATCTACAATATTATTGCCCAACATAATGAATAAATAAACAGAGTATAGAAGTTAATTAATAATTGCTAATAGGATCTGGCCGAACGATACCGCATTCCGTCAAGTATGGAGACTGGAGCCGCACAGGCTAGACCCCTAGAAACCGGAGATCAGAATTCGGGTCGGACATGAAAGTAATGCCTGGGCTTTGACCCGGGCTAGCCATTGGCAAAAAATCGCAAAGACAAAAAAGATTAATGGCTAGAACAAGTGCATAATAAAAGCTAAAAAAGATACCCAAAAGGGGTAGAAGTGCCCATGAAAGAGAGAGAAAGAGAGAGAGAGAGAGAGAGAGAGAGAGAGGAGAGGGGGGGGGAGAGAAAGATAGTCTCCCAAAAGAGGCATGACATAAGACCAGATTGTCTATTAAAAGTGACTACACAGATTAAAAAAAAATTTTTTTTTTTTTAAGATATGTCACCCAAACAAGGAAGGCCGCCACTGTAGATATAAAGAGTTACTGGGAATTAGGGTGTAGTTTTTGGGTGTCATCCTAAGTTGGGAGCTGTGCAGCAAGATCTGTTTACATTAGTTTCAAACCTCTGCATGTCGGTACAGTCGGAGAAACAGGAAGCAGGGACGGAGTTCCATAGGCCAGCAGCGCGAAGAAAGAAGCTGCTGGAGTAGAAGGCTCTCCGGCATCTGGGGACCTCCACAGTGAATGGATGGGACCTAGCTAATTGTCGGGTTGTTCTAGTGTATTTGCGTCGAGAGGGCACTAGAGCAAGCTAGTTCATCGGAGCACAATCCATTGAAGTATTTGTAAAACAAGCACAAGGATGCAACATTGCGGCGACGGGACAGGGGCTGGAGCTTGGTGGATAGTGAGGGACCTATTAAGTTGGCGACTCTTTTTTAGAACTTGTCTAAGAGTGAGAGACTAGTGGTTGGTGCACCAGCCCAGATTATCGTTAAGATCAAAATGCACTTTGATCATGTCGGTCAGTGCCAAGCACCTGGCTTGAACGCATTACTTACGGGCTGCCCACTTTAGCACGATGAGGTACAAGACCATTTAACATGGGTAAAGCCGGCTCCCCGAGATGGACCTCTGAAAGCAGGATTTATGACAGTGCCTCTTATGTGCAATATGGTGTTTTTTACGTGGGTCCCGGTATAGCCAGCTTCCCCAAGTTGACATTCTGGCTGGGTACAAAAGAGCTGAGAACGGACCCATCGACATTTCCCGGTAGGGGCGCCTCAAGCAACTGGCAATTAAGCAAACACCTTCCAGAAAAGGGAGATAATGCCTGGTATGGTGCACATCATTGGATCGAATTGCTAATAAGAGTTTTGCAATCAATCAATTAACGAGATATGAATAAATTTCAACCTGTCGTTTTCCCTATTTTTGGTAAATGTTTTTAAAAAAATAAAATTATTTTTTGGAACCTTCGATGTGAGTTTTTATTTTAAAGAAGTATCCTTACACAACTTTTACAATTGCTCTATGTCGAAACTGGCATGGTTACTCGGCGTTGCCCGGAGGGCATCGGCAAGAAAACAGAAGAGTTAAAAAGTGGGTGTTAGGGTTAGGGTTAGGGTGTAACTTCTTTCTTTTAAAACTTTCCTTTCTATATAGTTCTCTCTACTCCTGAATCACACCCAATACATAAAATAGACTCCGGTATCTTCTTCTAAAGGAGACTTCATTAATTCACCGTTTTAAACGATGAACTCAAACGCCCCCCCCCTCTGTTTTCATTTTTCACGACGCTAAAAATCTCCTACGAAGACGATATATATATAATGATTTATTCATTCAGATTATATAACCCTAACCCTAACCCTAACCCTAACCCCTAACCCACCTGATAAATGGGTCGAGGGGGGGGGGGGTAATCTGAAGGCCATTTTCTGTTCACTCACAGTTTAATTTATGTGAAAGTAAGTTGATTTCTAAAAAGCGCCAGCCAGAAAAGAACGGTATTAATGAGGGAGTGGCAGTTTGCTAACAACGCACAACAATAATACCAAAAAGAATTCTTTGTGAAAAACTGATTCTAAAAAATATATTAATAAAATTATTGAACATTGGTTTGAAAATATACGCATTTGTGTAAATTAGACACAAAAGCGGGTGGAGTTCTCTTTTATATGTTTTTTTTTTATTCTGTCATTGTTGTCGAATCCATGAATGGCAACCGAACTGAGTGTCCACTTTTGCTTTTTTTTCTAACTTTCGAGGTCACCACTTATCAATGCGAAGAGCCCCTCGAGGATAAGGGTTAGGGTTAGGGTTAATGAGTTTGGAATTGAATGAAAGCCGAAATATGAGGAACACTATGGGAGTTCTAACGTTGAGCAATAGCATGAACTGCGTTTTATTACTTTTAGGGCGATCCATGACAGGAGTTTGTGGAAACTGGACTTGAAGACGATCAAGCTGTACCACGGTAATGTTTATTTACTCCTCTCCAGGAGTTAGGCACAAGGCCAGTTTTATCTTACTCCCACAAGTAAGATGTGACCCAAGGTCGGGTCGGGAAAGTGGGGTTTGAAAAGCCAGCGCCCGAGAAAGTGAGCACTCTGGCCATTAAAAATTGCCTGGGCAGCCCCGTCGGCAGTCCCCGGTGGGGGCGCCTCAGGCAGTAAGCAATAAACTTACTCCTCCCCAAATAGGGGAGGTAAAGCCTGGGAGGGTGGACCTCCCTAGAACTGCACAGGACAAACCCAGAGACAGGTGGAATCAAGCCCCGAAGGGCAAGACGACACCGGTCGGGTTAGGGTTAGGGTTAAGGTTAAGGTTAGGGTTAGTGTTAGGGTTAGGGTTAGGGTTAGGGTTAGGGTTAGGGTTAGGGTTAGGATTAGGGTTAGGGTGCAGTATTATCCATCGGAACAGATACTAAACTGGTGGAAAATCCTAGACAAGAAGCTCTGTCCATTGAAATGGAGGGAAAGGAAGGAAAGTCTTTTTTTTCGTTGTTGTAGGAAGACGAGTTCTTGCTGTGAATGACTTACAAGTACGAACCAAAGATTGGAGCTCAGTCGAGCACCTTCTATCGAAATAACGATAGAGCAGAGAGAGAGAGAGAGACTAACAACGTCTCTTCTGGGAGTCGGTTTTGTACTGCGTCAATTTGTTTGTTTGTTGGGTTTTAACGACCTTTCAACCCTTATAAGGTCATCTCAGGTGGCAAAAAAAAAAATGTTCTGTGCGACACCTCCCTAGATGTGGCAGCATTTTTACCTATGCTGCATTTGTTCATTTGATAATAATGGTCGACTTTTTTCTGTTTTAAAGAAAGAGAAGTAACTCATTATTGACGAATACAGAGTTACTTCCTTTTGTTTGGTCAACTTTTCACCTTTTTGAAAAGGAAACATAAAATCTGTGTCACATTTCAGTCATGTAAATTATTAATGAAAGTATAAATAATTCCGTGAAATTACGGACAATTAGTCGGAATAAGCAAAATAATACAGCAATATCATTTCAGTATTTCAAAAGTTAGAGATTATATTTTGCTGAATTGTTATCAAAACGAAGGTTTAAAGTTTTCAAAATGACCTTCGAAATCCCAGCGGTCACAAATTAAATGACCAAAATATGTGAAAAATCTGAATAAGCAATCATCTCTCTTCCTCCCTCTCTCTCTCTCTCTCTCTCTCTATATATATATATATATATATATATATATATATATATATATATATATATATATATATATATAACAAGTGTTTGAACGTAGTCGAATTATAAGTAAAGCAAAAGAACTGAATAAATACATACTCAGCTTGCGTAGACGCCATTTTGAACTTGCCATTTATAGGAAGCGGTAGATCTCGCGCAGTTTAAAAGAATTGTGGGTCCTGATAGAAAATGTAAGCGATGAAATCGATTGGAATTCCATTTTCATTATGTGAATAACACGCAGCGATAGATTCCATAATTAACTGGCTAAGCAGAATAAAATATCGAATTGGCAGTCGGATATGTTCTACGAATGAGCCCAAAGGAGGACAACACTCGAGGACTTTCAGTCTGTGGCTTTCATGGTTTGCGTTGTCTAATTGTGGAATTCCGTTTTGTATAGGGTGACTAATCCCTGTTTCTTTGTTGTGTCGAATTAATAGGTGACATGATTTTAACACGTGTGTATTTCTATTTTAGGTGATAGGTTAGTTTATTTAATTATTTATTATGTATTATTATCCTGAAGTAAATGTTATTCTGTGTAAGCAATTGTTTCATATTTTACTCCTACAGTTTAATAGGTTTTGTGGGTCTTTAAAGTTTCGAATTTCAAATTTCTCATTCAGACATACTCTACACGGGTCGTCTAAATTTCTACATGTATTGGCCTGTCGTACTATTTTCCATTCAATCATTGGTGAACCTCCGCTTTTTTTTAGCTCTCAGTAGTGGTTCACTAGTGCTGTTTTTATCCGGCGTTTTTTGTTTATAAATGTTAAATTTCCTTCACATATTGAACACTGTTAACGTCGGCTGCCTGTCGCGCAAGCTTGGTATAATAGGTTTAAAAGGTGTAGTTGTTCACGATGGCCGCATGGGTTAAGGCGTCGGAATTTGTATTAAAAACATGACTCTTGTTTCGAATACTGCGACCGGCTTGAATAATTATCTCTACACTGACGATTCCGGAAGGATGAAACGTATACATATGTAGATAAACAAATATTTATACTTATATATATATATATATATATATATATATATATATATATATATATATATATATATATATATATATATATATATAAATTAAATTCCCGAAACAGTTTTTCATGGTAAACAACTGATGATCCCTTAAAATAGTGTTAGAAACAAACTAACATAATAACTGTAAAAAATAAATTGACTTACATGAGTGATTTTCCACTGAAAGACTTGGGACTATAAGTTTTTTTGTTGTTTTTTTTTAAATATAGTTTTAATGGTTGAGAAACTTCCGAGACTATATATATATATATATATATATATATATATATATATATATATATATATATATATATATATATATATATATTGATACCACCTGATGTTACTATATTTTATTTTACTCTTGCTCTGTTTATTACATTGAGCTCTCATACCCGGATTTCCTCCTGAAATTACTTCATTATAACACTTCATTATAACACAAATATATATATATATATATATATATATATATATATATATATATATATATATATATATATATATATATATATGATCCATTCATTCAGATTAGATACCACCTGATGAATGGGTCAAACGGTTTGTTTATCGGTTTTATGTATGGATCGGAATGGTTTATCTTGAAAGTTTAACTATATATATATATATATATATATATATATATATATATGATAATGAAGGATGAAGGTAATCCGACGTAATGGGTAATGAAAAAGGAAAAACCAAAAAGGTTGTTTTTTTATATATTCATGAACGTACTTGCATGACATTTTTCTTAAAATTATCATCCTGAGGAAGTCTTACAAATAAAGACGAAACGTTGATTAATATTTAAAGAAAACCATCCTTTTTGGTTTTTCCTTTTTCATTCCATATATATATATATATATATATATATATATATATATATATATATATATATATATATATATATATATATATATATATATAGAGAGAGAGAGAGAGAGAGAGAGAGAGAGAGAGTGTGTGTGTCAGGTTGTATATGAAAAGAAATCAAATAAAGTGCTCGATCATATAAGAGAGCTAATATAATTTATTTAGATACTGTATATTACATATTTCAGCAATGTACCGCGGTTTCATCCAAAAGGGCAGATTTAGACATCTTTAGTAAATCTTCGTGCCCAGTGGAATCATCGGCAAGCTGAAAGGATTGTAGGCACGCCTGACAGGGAATGGCGTCAACAATGACAGAAAAAACGGTGCATCTCTGAGGGTGTCCCCGAAAAAAATCCGGTGTGGGAAGCGATTAACTAGGGTTCAAGGGGGCCCTTCATTTTTTAGGAGGTTTTATTTATTATTTATTTATCTGTTAGCAAGTTTTATTTATTTAATTATCTGTTCTTTTTTAATGTTATTATTATACCTGAAAAAATACGAAAGGGGTGGCTGCATAGTTTACCGTTTGGGCCTGTGAAACTAGTGTGTTTTTTCGTTGTCGTTTTTGGGAATAAAGTTATGTATCGGATTAATTGTTCGATATGGAGCTGAAAGAGGTGATTCAAATATGTTTTTATCGACTTAACATGTTTGTTTATTTTTGTATTAATTTATTTTATTATTTTTATTTAAAAACCTTGTGAGAGTCAAACCCCCTACGGAAAAATGTATGACTAAGAACTATATGTATGCGCTCCCATGTAAGTTTATGAAAAATATACAAAGGTGAGGCATGTCACTCACTAAAGGTAAGGCTAGAAGAACACCGGAAAGCCGTAATACGTGGAGATATCGAACAGTTGGGCATGGCTGACCACATATAAAGGGGAAAATGTAAACGATCTACCCTCATGGGATGAAGTAAACATTATAGATAGAGAAGAACGGTGGACAGTAAGACGACTCAAAGAAGCAGCGCATATGTTGGGCAACAATTACTTACTAAGTAGACCTAGTATAGCATTTAATACAATATGGGAACCATTAATTATAATTAATAGATAAGGTTATAATAATGTATATATATATATATATATATATATATATATATATATATATATATATATATATATGTGTTTATATATATACATACATATATAGAAATACATATATATATATATACATATATAAACATTTATATATATATATATATATATATATATATATATATATATATATATATATATATATATATATATATATATATACATTATAACCTTATATATATATATTACCACAGTGATATGTATTAATAAAAGTTATGATATATAGTGATAAGAAGTAAGACTACACATAGAAAAAACAAGAATAGATTTAAGGCTCCCAAAATTCATACTAGAAATGTCCGTGGATATAGTACTAAGTTAAATTCAGTTATCTGAAGGTTAAAGGTTCAATCCTCAGTGAAGAATTGCGAATTACTGAAGACTTCTCCCATGGCTAACAAAACAAGAGCATGCTACTTTCTGTTCGAAATTCCGTCCATATTCCCGTGTTCGACAGAAATATTCCCGAGTTCTAAGAGATACATCTGAAGAAGGCCGGAGGTTACAGCGTCCGAAACGTTTTGATGATAACACTCAAGATAAGAAATATAGTCCGAATAATCAAAATAATACAAATTATACAAAGATATTTGTGCCAATTTTTTTTTATATCATGGCCATTTATCACCCCCGTCATTTCCATTCCGGAGAGCACGTTCGTTAAGATAATAAAATTTGCCACTACATCTGTTGAATTCAGTTTTATCGAAGTTTATTTACTCCTCGCGGAGTTAGGCACAAGGCCAGTTTTATCTTACTCCCACAAGTAAGATGTGACCCAAGATCGGGTCGAGCAAGTGGGGTTAAAAGCCAGTGCTCGAGTGGTGAGCACTCTGACCATTTAAAAATTGCCTGGGCAGCCCCGTCGGCATTCCCCGGTAGGGGCGCCTCAGACAGTAAGCAATAAACTTACTCCTCCCCAAAGAGGGGAGGCGAAGCCTGGGAGGGTGGACCTCCTAGAACTGCACAGAACAGGCGTGCAGTATCCATCGGAACAGATACTACACTTTGATCTTAGCCAAAAGGCCGAGATGGTGTTTCCATGGACTCAGTCCTGGGACCAACGATGGCGAACATTTTTGTGGGGTTCTAGGAGAAAGAATTACTATCTGGACCCGTTAGTCTTCTTTTGATATGCAGACGACACATTTTGACCTTCCAATAATCAAAACAGAGGCAAAAACATTCTTCTCTTTACTAAACTAAGTGCATTCCACATTAAATTATACTCACGAAGGAGATTGTAATTCGTCTCGAGCTTTCCTCGATGCACTAGTAACAAAAACTCCATCCTGTTACCTTACATCAATTTATCGTAGACCTACGTTCACAGGATGGTATACTCGTTGGGAATCATTTTGTTCAGGCAAACGTAAGTTAAATCTAATTTGGACCCTAACACACAGTGGTCTTATGATTTGTTCAAAATCAAAATTGTACAAAGAAATAAAAATTATTACTAATACTTTGTTCAATAATGACTACCCTCTGGATGTGATTATATCAGTCATCCAGAGGAAAGTGGCCAATTTTCCTGAAATAAAACCTAATACGGTTACTAAATGTCCGATTTATATTCGTTTGCCTTGGTTAGGAACAGTAAGTGAGAAGTTCGCCAAACAAATTAGCTCAACAGTGGAAAATTGCTATTTTGCGTCGAACGTACGTGTTGTGTTCTGTGCAAAACCCTTGAAATGACGTTCTACCCCCATCACAAAAATAATTTGATTTATTATTTTCACTGTAGTTGCAGTGCCGACTACGTGGGCAGTACGACGTTAAGATTGGACAACAGAGTACAGCAACATATCCCTAGAAAAATTAGGAATGGAACCTTCCGGCCAACGGACGTTCTAAGAAACACAATACGAGTTTTCTATAACCGACCCTTTGCTTAAAAACCCGTCGTGAATTTATCGTTAGGCACTTTCTTAAAAAATGCCCGGGGTTGCTAGTTAGATATGTAGGTCCTCTTTTCAGCTGGATTTGTGGATTGTGGTCGTTATTTTATCACCGAAGTATGATAAATTCGTGGAGCAAACGTTAGAGGAGGTTTGGGCTATCTATTTTGGGGGCCTTCTAAGGTGACTCTTAGTGGGTGCAAGTTTCTAGGATATCATCCATGTATCTGGCGAAGAAGACACCGCAGACTCGAAAGACTGGGAATTATGGGTTGACGGATTATTTGTTTGTAGGGTTTTTTGGTTACATGTAAAAACGGTAGATTGAAGTCGCAGATGCGGTCGCATCCAAATAATGTATCAATTGTAAACTACGAACGTCATGTATAAATTGACTTAAATTTATGCAACAACGATCGTGGTATAAAGGTGCTTGCTAAGCTTGTTGAACGAGTAGACAAACGGTAAGCAATACAAACACGCGCGCACACACATATCTTATTATAATGGCGAATATGTGTCTGTCATTAACCGAAACTATGTCACTATTTATCTCACAATTTCTTCTAAGTTTTTAACGTCTTATTTAATATGATTTTATTGTCAAGTTTCAAGACATAGTGTTTTATATTGTTCACTCTCTACTAACCTAAGCCACATAGTTTTAATACCAAATTCAATTTATGTATGCAACAAAATAGTTGTTCAAAAATGAATAGAATGACTAATTAATATAACTATTTTAAAAACCTTAGTAAATAATTTACCAATTGGACAAATTGAGATTGACTACTTTGCTGGAGAGAAGAATGAGAGGTGATATGATTGAGACTTTTAATATAATTAATGGCATTTCTAACTATGGTGGCCATTTTTTTAGTATTTCTCCTAGATCTGGAAGGTTCTTGTCAAGACAGTTTTCAAAAACTAGATTTGTTAACCAGTTAAGTTTTTTTGCTCACAGGGTAATATGTTTTTGGAATAAGTTGCCAGATCGGATTAAGAACATCAATAATGTGGATCAGTTTAAGATGAGGTTGGATAATTCAGAGTAAGTGGTAGGAGAGAGAAATTGAGGGGACACTTTTGGGAGTTATCGAATGAAATATTGATATCGATACTGTACTAAGAGTTTAATTTTATTTTTACAGTTGAATTGAGAAGATAGTTAAAGGGGAGATGCCACGGAAGCATAGCAAACAAACAAACAAACAAATAATAATAATAATAATAATAATAATAATAATAATAATAATAATAATAATAATAATAATAATAATAATAATAATAATAATAATTTAAAATTTACAAACTAAAAAGAAAATTAAATTTTTAAAAAAATTTTTTAAATTAATTTTTATGCCGGCCTAGGCTGATACCAGACAAAATATTTGTAACGGGTCGAGGAGGATGAGAAGACCGAGGAGGGACAGCACAAATCAAACCTCCACTGGAAAAGTGCAGAGAATGCTGGGACCTTGGGGAGGCTTATTGCCACCCAAATCCCAGAGAAAACCAATTGTCCTTACCAGCGAGAAATCGATGGTAAGAGGCTGTTGCGATACCGCATCGTTATCGGAAAGAGGTGAAGAATATTGGAAATCTGGGGAGACTTGTTGTCACTCAGACTCCAGGAAATACCACTGGTTGTTGTCGGTGAGCAATCACTGACGATGATCTGTGTGAGAACTCCTAGTGAGTACAAATAATAATAATTGGTTTCTAATTGTGTATGCTTTATTTTAATACCTTTTCAACATCATTTCGTGGATAAATCTTACAGGAAATCATTTTTTTTTCAGAGAACTAACTGCAATTTATTTTCTTTCTAATTTAGTTGAATTAAGTAAATTTTACAATGAAAGGGGATCAAATGAACAACCGGCGTTACATTCCAAGATATACTATTTTGCCACACACTCAGTTCAACATAAGAGAGTTTGACTTACCTACTGGAGAGTTCGAATTACCTACTGCAAAGTTTGAATTACCTACTAGACACTATCCTCGAGTGTCTTCGGTCTCTCTATAAAAGGGTTTGTCAAGACAACCTGACATGAGGATACTTCCCCCTACAAGTAAACCCTTGACCAAATATAACATAGTATTCAAAGCCCAAATAAGATCCCCCAGACATGGCATACACTGGCTCATACGACGAATGGTGCACCTCAAGTAACAGCACTTACCTGGATACTCCACCAGACTAGATGAATTCTTGTCCTGGAATTCGGTAAGACAAACAGACCACAAGAAAGATATGCTATAACATAGTTAACTGGTCAATTAGGGGAGGAAAATTAATGTTCTTAACTTCTGTACTAACTCAACGTTTGATGGGTAAAGGAGAACTTAAGTTGAACACTCGGATATATATGTACCTCATATAGGGATCAAGTGTCAGCCCTAGGAAGGGGTCCCCTGATTTCTGAGAACTTACACTGAAGTAAAATGAAAACAAAAGAAGTAAAAGTTGATGATAAACATTTTCATTAATATAGAATTTTACATTTAATTTTATTAATATCATTCATTTAAAAATGTTTACAAGAAAGGAATAAGGAATATGCAAGTCATTAAAACCGTTACTAACCATTGTATTAGTCCTTAAATGCTTTTTTGTTTCAAATATGACACATTTCAACAAAATGTCTACTTAATATAATATTCAACAAAAATGTGTCAAACTGCAACTTGTTTCACATCTGCAACGAGCCTGTTGGCAAGTGTGTAGGTATTAGTATGATGTTGCATCAGCAAATCCTCTAAATAGGTAATCAGTATCTTCGATGTCACAGGCGAGTGTCATCGGTGTGTCATCTGCTTAATTCAAGAGCCTAAACCTTTAAATCTGGTCATTATAATTGCAAGTAAAAATTAATTTTATGATTCTCTAGTGTATTATGATTATTTAGATGCATACATTGCAGTGTTTTCTAAAATGTTATGTCATTTGTTGCACATTTGCAAAATCGTTTATTTTTGTTTCAATAAATATTTATTTAAAAAAAAAAATAGTTTATACAACTTTATATTACCCCTGTGAAACGTTTTTCACTTTTTTTTTTCTTCAAACCAATACACAACGTAAGGCATTTAAGGGTTAGCATATCTTTCATGTGAATAAATATGGTGTATTACTGCACAATCTGTTCCAAATAAAATTACATTTTTGATCATTTTCAATGTTTTGCTTTCATTCATATTAATATTAGTTTTTTTTAAATATTTAGATAAAGAAAAAGAAAAAATATCTTTACGTAGATTCTTTAAAAAATGTCAACCAATACTTGTCATGAAGTATAGATGTCAAATGTTATCGATTTCATTCATCATTTTCGATCCTCTCATAATCTTCATCATTCGACTAACAATCAATCGATATCATTAACTTCTGTCCTCGAGGTTCTTTTCGCCTTGATAAGTGATAAACATGGACAAACACAACAGACTAAACGCTGAGATACCGTAATAATTCAATTTTACGTGAATATAATTATATACAATTAAAGATGTTTAATGTTTTTATTTAATTTAAATACTTAATATATTTTTACTAACGAGTCACCGCTAATCAAAGCCACTCGAGGACAATGGGCGGTGCATCTCCAGTTTAGCGGATACTTTTGAATAAAAAGGAAACAAAACTGAGGAATATCTGTTTGGTGTGCGTATCTGTCACGGACTGAATATATCCTATACCAAAAATTACGTAAATTAATCAAGTAGTTATTTTTTATAAAAGAAAATGAAATTTTAGCGATTTACGAAGACGAAGTGAAAATATGACAGCCAGTTAGGGATTATTCAAAGGGGGGATAACCGTAAATGAATTACGCTTATCTCCCTTTGAATAAATCAAAATGGCTATCATATTTGCACTACGTCTTCATTAATTGGTAAAATTTAATTATTTTTTTTTATAAAGAAAAAACTACTTGATTAATTTACGTGATTTTTGGTATAGGATATATTCAGCCCATGACAGGTACGTACATCAAACAGATATTCCTCACTTTTTTTTTTCGAAAGTATTCGCTAAACTGGAGATGAACCCAACAGACTAATGGGTTGTGTCAGGTGGATGGTGAGACAAGTACATTGAGGAATTGCAGACCATGGGGCGCTGGCTTGACTCTTCCCCCACCTTCCGACCTTGTGTCACACATTGATGCGGTGGGAGGGAATTAAATACCTGAATCTGGGCAGAATTTGATTACTTCAGAGGACGGCTCAGCAAGAATTTGTTAACATTGGACTTGAAAACGACCATGTTATAGTCAAGTGGGAAGCTGTCCCGTGGTATTGCGTTCCACAGACGGACAGGAAGTTCAGTTTAGTTTTAGGTATAGTAAGGAAGAAATGGAAATTATTTATAGTGGTTGTAGCTGGACGAGTTTTTGCTGTGAATGTTTTACTGGGATGGAACAAAGGATGGAGCTCAGTCGAGCACCAACCATAAAAATAACGATAGAGCAGAGAAAGACTAGCAATGTCTCTTTTTATGAGAAAGAGGCTGCGGGGAAGAGAACAGGACATCCCCCACTAGATTGCAAAGTCGATTTTGTACTCTGTCAAGACAGAAGAGAGTTCTCTGAGTGGCACCTCCCCAGATGTGGCAACAGTACCACATCTTAGGCCGTATCTGGCTCTTATAGAGGATTGCATCAGAAGTGAGATGCTTTCTGGAGCAGAAGAATGATTCAACCATTCTTCCAGAGACCTTGGCAACAGATCTGATGTAAGTCTTCCACTTCAGATCTTGGTACTACTGCAGATAAAGCGCCTAATTTCCGTGACTGCTCGGCGGCAACGATCGGGCAGGTCGCGGAAGCGCCCGAGAGCTGCCGAGACGAAAACGAGGCTGAAGCAGAGCTAACCGATCAGGTTGCTGACAATCATCTGCGCTCAGCACAACAAAACAAGCGGTAGGAAGACCTTTCGAACCGACCGCAAACGTACCCGTAAACCCTGACCCTCGACGAGAAAATATATAACCCCCCCCCCCCCAAAAAAAAATATACAAAAAAAAATTTGCCTAAATATCCTAAGAAAAATAACATATACTTCTTTGTTTTTACGTAAAACAAAGAAGACAAAAAAAGTTGCCTAAATATCGTAAAAGAAATAGCATTTACTTCTTTGATTTATGTAAAAAAAAGACAAAAAAAAATTAATAAACAAGAGTGTATTTATAGTTCTTCAGCTATGGTTTGTTCATTTTTTTTTCAAATATATGTATTTTTTTCTTTTGTATTCTTCGTCTTATATTGTCGTCTGACACTCTTCCATTTTTATGACTTTCAGTTTTGCTTCAGCCTCGTTTTCGTCTCGGCAGCTCTCGGGTGCTTCCGCGACCTGCCCGATCGTTGCCGCCGAGCAGTCACGGAAATTAGGCGCTTCATCTGGAGTAGTACCATGATCTTGGATGAACGTCAGTCTTAGAAGCTTATCAAAGTGAGGATTCGAGTGTTGGTGGTGAAAAGAGAGAAGCTTGGTTTTAGATGTATTAAAAGTAACCTGTCACTTTTCCCCATTGCAAAACGTACTCCAAGTCGGAAGAGAGAGAATCAGAAAGATCTGTATGATTAATGCTCTTCGAAGTGTTGCCATAGATGGTTATGCCATCTGCAGAGATATTAACAAATGATCTTAGAATGTGATTTGGGAGAGCATTGATGAATATCAAGAAAAGGGATGATGGGCCCAGCATGGATCCTTGAGATACGCCAGCGTTGATACAATGTACTTTAAGCTTCTGGCCACTAACAACTACTTTTATAAATCTATCAGAGAGAAAGGAGT
The DNA here is from genome assembly GCA_963556195.1 of Sepiola atlantica. NCBI lineage: Eukaryota > Metazoa > Mollusca > Cephalopoda > Sepiida > Sepiolidae > Sepiola > Sepiola atlantica. The sequence goes on along the minus strand of OY744533.1, from coordinate 99,163,140 downwards.
TGATGGTTGAGAAGACATTTGCAAATATTCCATAACTAGTAAACTTGTGAAGTAGATCCAGTCAGTGCTTAGTACATTGCTGCCCCTTGATGTTGTAGAGTGCTAGGTCTTTTGCTGTGCAGGGTCCGCCTGACAGAGGGCATCAAAAAAGGTGCTCCATGGTCTCGGGTTCTGTGCCACAGTCGCATGTGGTTGGACCACTAAGATAGCCCCATCTGCTAAGGGCCTTCCTGAAACGGCCGAGGGTTTCGGCAGGGGATGAGTATAGTCGAGCTGTGTGTGTAGTTTGACAGCTTTTCCTTCCACATTTTAAGGCGGACTTCAGATGGTGTTGTCTCCAGTGGAGCAGTGCTGATCAGGATACTTCTCCGTTATTTTAGTCGACTGGGGCTAGGTACATGGCCATGGTGCAGGGGGGTGACTTTCCTGGAAGTAATAAGAAAAGAAGTTTTAAAATTTATATTTTACGGGTTTCATTAGCTCATTCATAATTACTCACAATTATTGATCTGTAAATGTTGTTTACCGCCCTGCATTTCATTTGTATGACTGTCGTAAGTAGCCTTAAGTATATACGTATGCAGCTATATGCGTAACACCCCATAGTTAAAAGAAACCAGAGATCTTATATATTTTGTTCAGGTGCTTTTTCGTAATACGCCACCACCTGTTTTTCTGAACTTTTTAAATGACCAATCTTTTTAATTTTTTCGGTGTGCAATTAATTATCATGTCGCTCGAGAATTCCGTGATTTTTGGAATTTTTTTTCAAATATTTTTTATTTTAGGAGTGGGGATCAGTTTCCTATATAAATTTAACGTAAACTGATCACCCACCTTTTGACCATGTTGTATGTTGTTTTTGTTCACCGATTTTTTTTTTTACCTTTTTTTACTGACTAAATTTTTTTCTTTTTTCGGTGTACAATTACCTATTATGTCGCTAGAGAATTCCGGGTTGTCTGGAAATTTTTGGAAAAATTTGTGATGTTCAAAAAGTGGGGGACCCGTTTACGTTAGATTTACATAGGAAACTGATCCCCCTCCTAAAATCAAAACCATTTGAAAAAAAAACAACAACAAAAACCGGAATTATCTCGCGGCATTATAGGTAATTATACACCGAAAAAGGAATTAAAACAAAATTGTGATGGTCAAAAAATTGTGATGGTCAAAAAAGAAGTTCTGCATAAAACGGTTCTTTTGAAATAACGCTAGTGAGATTTGAAAATATTTTGCTAAACTTTGAATAATACAAATGTTTATTTCAAAATGTTTCTATTTATTTGAGCAAAGTTTTTGTTTTATTTTCTTCATCAAGAATTAGACGTTGCTCGATGATATAATAATGGGCATAATCGTTGCCTCGGATGATAGATAAGGAAATGGGCTGGAACATACAAGAGGTCTCTCGGGGCTCGTTCATACACGTGGCTATCATTCGTTCAATCGTGACACCAGAACTGAGGACCACTAGCGTTTCGAATGAGAGAGGTTAAAAAATGAATCGGTCGGTTCGTGATCTGTATTTGTTATTTTTTCTGGTTTCAGTGAATAGAGTTGCGGTGCCGGGATTGACAGCAGATCCCGCAATTCTTGGCTATTTCTCGGCCCTTTGGCCTGGTATCACAGTGTAGTATCTGTTCCGATTGATACTGCACCCCATAGACCGGTATTGTCTTGGCTTTCAGGGCTTGATTTACGCCGGTCTATGGGTCTGTCCTGTGCAGTTCTAGGAGGGCCACCCTCCCAGGCTTTACATTCTCACCCTTTGAGAAGGGGTTAATTTATTGTTAATCGCCTGGGGCGTTCCTACCGGGGAATGCCGACAGGGCTGTCCAGGCATTTTTTGACGGACAGAGCGCGCTTCTTCCTCTAGGGCGCTGGCTTTTCAAACCCCACTTTCCCGACCTTGTGTCACATCTTACCGCTGTGGGAGGTAGATAAATACCAAGTGTAGTATCTGTTCCGGTCGGGTACCCCCTTGGCCTTCGGGCCCTTATTCTGCCGTTCTTATGGATTGTCCTGCACACTTTTAGGCTTTGCCTTCTTACCCTTTGAGAAGGGGTCAGTCTATTGCCAATCGCCTGAGAATGCCGACAGGGCTGCTCAGGCATTTTTTGTAGGCGAGAGTGCTCAACCTCTAGGGCGCTGACTTTTCAATCCCACTTTCTGACCTTGTGTCACATCTTACCGCTATGGGAGGGAGATAAAAAAAAATAGTAGGTTATCATCTGAGTACGAACATTTCGAAGCACTTTAAACTTTCGATTCGACCTAGAGCTTCTTTTTCTATGGAAGGATATGCTTTCTGATGACGACTCAGCTTTCTATAAAAGTAGTGGACTACTGGATGTAGTAATCATTGGTTGTTTTTCTGCAATAATACCGCACCGATGCTTATATTACTGGCATCCGCTAATAGTCCAAAAAACTTTATTAAAATCCGGAGCGTGTAATATCAGTTCGTTGCTTAACAGTTATTTGTTTCGATCGAAAGCTATTTGAAATTCTTTTGCCCGCCTGAATTTATTACCTTTCTAGAGTAAATTAGTTAACGGGCCTGTAATTTCTGAGAGATTCGGACTGTAACATGGTTATCTCCATTTCTTTGCTGGAGTCACGTTACATGATACAAAATAGGAACTATTTACTTGTCCTTTCATTGGGAGGATTCTCCTCACATTTCTTTAAGCATTTTTCTCTCGCAGGTTGTTTGAAAATTGAAGACTCGAAAAACACAAAAGGATTTTATTTGATGTTTTCACAAACTCTTCTATTGCATGTACCGTTGAGGTTCCAAGCGCTCATTCCCTAGTGAGTACCAGCGCCGAAGACGTCTTTGCTGTTCAATCCTCATCTCATAGCTATTCAATTGTTTTTTTGTATCTATGGAATTGTTTGGTTTTGTGCATACGATAAAGCATATTTGTTTATTTTACAAATCTCACAATATTGCATTCAAATTCCACCAATCTATTCTTCACCAAATTCAAAAACACTTTGCATCAGAATTAGTATCAGAATAATCTACATCTCGAGCAAAGGGCAATCTCTGTACAGGACAAAGTTTTGAATAACATCTGGCCATTCTGATAAAGCGCCTGACGCACTTCGAGTTTCTTGGAGTTGGGTATTTTTTAATATTCTGTACTTTTAACTGTTGTAGAAGTGCTTTCAAGTTTCTAAGCTTTTTTTTTTATTATTCACAGACATGTTACCATAAAATACAAAAAGAAGAATATGAATGAAAATTATAAACAATTCTGAAAGTGACACCGATTGACATTAATACAGACTTGGAACCTTTCTGTTCTTTTCTACTAACTGTCCTTATCAATCAAAGAAAAGTAACTATGTAAAGACGAATACAGAATTACGTCCTCTTTTTTTTCAGATGGCAGCTATTTTTACATAATTCTGATCCGGACAAAGTATTATTTGGAAGGGATTGAATCGAATTACATTTTATTTTTCTTAACAACATGCTGCAATGAGCCACAGGGCAAAATAACGAACCAGAATCAAATATTGATTTTTGTAGGAAGAAAGCTATCGATGACAAAGAAACGATAAACTGACTTACTTTACTTATATATTAGATTGGAAGAGTTTCGTTTTTTCATACGATTTTGTGAGTAGTTCTAGGATAAAGAAAACGCTTAATGCACAAAAATCTGAGTATCTAACACGTGATTCGATGATAAATAGTTGTTAAAACCATATTGATTGGTTTGGTTGTTTTGTTTTACGGCATATCAACCGTTTTTGGGTTATTTAATGCCAAATCCGGTCATTTTGGTAAAAAGATGTATGCTTGAAGTTCTTTATATGTTCAAGTATTTATTTATGGTGTTTGGTTTGATTGTTTTACGGCATATCAACCCTTCTCGGCTTATTTAATGCCAAATCCGGTCATTTAGGTGAACGTTTTTATGCTTGAAGTTCTTTATTTGTTCAATTATTTATTCGTGGTGTTTGGTTGAGTGAAAAGGGGAAGGGAGGGAGAGGGGAGGAAAAGGGGAAGGGAGGAAGAGGTGAGGAAAAGGGGAAGGGGAGAGGGGAGGTAATGGGGAAGGGAGGAAGAGGGGAGGTAAAGGGGAAGGAAGGAAGAGGGGAGGTAAAGGGGAAGGGAGGAAGAGGGGAGGTAAAGGGGAAGGGAGGAAGAGGTGAGGAAAAGGGGAAGGGAGGGAGAGGGGAGGAAAAGGTGAAGGGGGGAAGAGGGGAGGTAAAGGGGAAGGGAGGGAGAGGGGAGGTAAAGGGGAAGGGAGGGAGAGGGGAGGAAAAGGGGAAGGGAGGAAGAGGGGAGGTAAAGGGGAAGGGAGGAAGAGGGGAGGTAAAGGAGGAGAGAGAGAAATTGTTGTTTTTGTTTTGAATTTTGCAGAACATGATTGAATTTTGCAAAGAGAAAAAGAAACAATAAAACATCAATGTTTGGTGCATTTTGGGCCAGGAAGCCGATATTTTCAGACAGCCTGATCTGGTAGCACTACAAACCCATAAAATCTGTAATATAAGAACACGATTAGAAAAGTTAAAAGTAAGTGTTCGAACAACTCGATGCAGACGGATGTTTTAGTTAGTAATCTACAATCTCTTCAGATGACTATATCTTCTTGAAACATCGAAGTTAAAACACAATGAATCATTTATCAAAAAAAAACAAAAAAACAGGTCATCGTGGAAGATTCCCACATTCTTGACGACAACAAGATTCTAATTGTTTTACAGTGGAAACTTGTTTGTTCTCATCTGTGGGATAATTCGTTGATAAAACGAAGACACTTTACTTATTGAGAGATCAACTCTGCTTTTGCCGTATATATATATATATATATATATATATATATATATATATATATATATATATATATATATATATATATATATATATATATATATATATATCTTTACGATAAAATTCTCTTGGGTTTGTTTAACCAGTTACGCAGCATTATTTAGAGAACAAAAACATATATATATATATATATATATATATATATGTGTGTGTGTGTGTGTGTGTGTGTGTGTCTGTGTATATATGTGTGTGTATATATATATGTGTGAATAGGATATATATATATATATATATATATATAGAGAGAGAGAGAGAGAGAGAGGGAGAGAGAGAGAGAGAGAGAGAATAAAATATGGAACTAAAAGTGTACTTTTAGTAGATAGAACCTATAGTGAAATAATTTAAGCTCAATATATGCGATAGAGCAATTATAAAGATAGATGAAAGAAGAGGGATAAACATGTGCGAATGACAAATTTATTTCAACCTCGATTGTTCAATGCAAGGTATACTCGGTAATAAAATTATGTTTATTATTCTTTCCTTAAGCCAAGGCTTTTCAAAGATCAAAATCTTATCATCAGAGGAATTACATAGATAGATAAGTTGACGGTGGAAAAGCCAAAATTAAAAATGGAGAGTGAAAAAAAATTGGTTTAAAAAAGAGATATGGGGAAAGTTAAGTTGATAATTGTCCGTTGATGAAGTGTCCAATGAAAGGAGATTACAGATGGAAAAGGAGGATTTTCGTGAAGGCAGCATGGAAAAGCGTTTAAAAATGAAGTAACTCCAATAGTGAGATGTTGAGTTCAAATCGTAGGTGGAGCGCACTTATTCGGAATTAATTTTGAGAATTCGGGCCATTTTAAAAAATACTTCCGTGGGCCGAAGGAGGAATTGAAGTTGAACTGTTTACATTAAGCGTTGGCAGTGAAATATTTAAGCAATTCAAAGAAAGACGAAATCCTTTCGTCTTTCTTGGAATTGCTTTCTTGGAATTGCTTGAATTTTGGTTTTTCCACAGCCAACTTATCTATCTATGTAATTCCTCTGATGATAAGATTTTGATCTTTGAAAAGCCATGGCTTAAGGAAAGAATAATAAATATAATTTTATTACCGAGTATACCTTGCATTGAACAATCGAAGTTGAAATAAATTTGTCATTTTAAAGTGTCTAGCATAATAATTAACATTACCAAATTCTTAGCCATTAGGTAGTTATGCGTTTGAATTGTATGCACTTTCTTTAACGTCATCAATTTCTTAACGGTTTAAACAGTCAAACTTTTAAATCTCCCATATGTGTAGAACGCCATCACGCTCGCATGTACATTTCAACTTTACAGACGCGTTTTCAAATATAAACTACTTGCCGTTATAATTCAAAAATGAGCACAACAGTAAAGTCATAATTTGTAAAGACACTAAAACTAATACCGCCTGAAGATGATTTGACGATTCAAATCGAAAGTACTTGCAAAAAAGAAAAAAGAATGGAACAAGAAATCCATGGATCATATTTACATCAATTTGACCGAAACATTAGATGGACAATTCGGAAAATTGAAAAAAAAAAAAAAAGTCGCATCAAACAAAACCACTCCGTGTTATTTAATAATGTTTGCCTAAATGAAAATATGCTGCCTAAATACACACAATATATATATATATATATATATATATATATATATATATATATATATATATATATATATATATATATATAGTAATTTATGAAAATATATTTATGGCAATTAAGCTACACAGGGGCTTCCACGTTTCATCTCCGTAGGGAATCGTCAGACTATGAAACGCGGAAGCCTCTGTGTAGCTTAATTGCCATAAATACATTTTCATAACTTACTACCTAGCTCTACTCACGTATTGAACACTGTTGAAGTAAATGCTTAAAATTGATACATAAAAGATTATATCTCTTTATAACATTTTATGTGGATACATGAAATATATATATATATATATATATATATATATATATATATATATATATATATATATATATATATATATAATATTTATAAATAAATATTAAATTATTTATACCTACAGACGCTAGCGTTTCAAGCTTATTGCTCTCATCAGTGCAGGGGAGTAACAATTTCAGACGGTCGAGAGGCGCGAACCCGGTACACAGAGTCAGCCATATCCACTTGGCCCACGGAAACTGTCACGTAATTTAGGGAAATTAAGATCTATATGTACCTAGAAGCGGGCACAGATAGAAGACTATATATATACATATCTCGTTGAACAGGAGCGCCAACTTATGTTTATTCCTTTTGTGATCCAATCTTTCTATTCGTCGAAGTTGGCGCTCCTGTTCAACCAGATATGTATACAAGAAGGAATGTTGCCTAATTATACAATATATATATATATATATATATATATATATATATATATATATATATATATATAGTCTAAAGAAGCTTTGAGTTATTTTAAACAAGACAAGAAAAAAAAAAAAAAGGAAAATGCAGTTTAAATTCCCACAGAAACTAACTAAATCCAAAATAGTGCAGACTTAACATTCGTTGGAAAATTCATAAATAAATAAAATATATAATAGTAAGTAAATGAAATAAAAAGAGGGGATTTAGTATCTAACAGTGAAACAAAAACAGGAGACCTTAACGTAAGCATCTAATATTAACACGGGGATCATCAGCTGTTTACCATGTAACTGTTTCGGAGATTTAAAAACAGGACAGTTATATGCATCGCTCTCCAATGGTACAGATCAAACTACCATTTCCCCAATCAAGTGTCGAAATAATTCAGCTTAAAATGTTACTTATATATATATATATCTTTCTGTGTTTATTCACAGTCAAAAGTAATAAAGAAAGGAAATAATAAAAAGATGCGAATTATTCATTATAAACAGAAATGAATATCACCACAAGTACAGGGTGGGCCAAAATAAGGGTCCTATCTTTAAATTTGAATAACTTGAATTTGAATAACTTCCACAAAATAAAAGTTAAACTCACCAAACTTTATGTGTGTGTAGACTGACCCTTCCGAGATTTTTTGAAATAAACAAAACAAATTTTAGCCGAAAAACACTTCTTAAAACTTACAAAAACTAAAGTATTGTTTTTTACACTGTTTTGAGTTTTTTAAGCAAAAATAATGTTTTCTAAATGAGGGTACGTTCCTTAGGGCTTACACGGCTCATGCTTGCTTCGGAAGGGGTCCTTTACTTATTCTAAAAAAAAAAAAAAAAATCAATAAATAAAAAAGTTATGAATTTTTAAAAATAGGACCCTTATTTTTGCCCACCCTGTAGTAATAATATTTAATCATCTGTAGTTGTCGAGGTAAAGAGAAAGAGAGAGAGAGAGAGAGAGAGAGAGAGAGAGAGGGAGAGAGAGAGAGAGAGAGAGCGAGCGGACAGAAAGATGATAATTCCGTATGGAGTCAATACCTTTTTCTCTTGAAGTGTCTCGGTCCGTTTTAGGCCAGGGTTTGAATTTTATGGGAGGCATTTTTGCTGCTACTATACACCCTTTAAATGATTTAACTGTATTCTCAATATCTCGATCCATGTTCGTCCAGTAGACGTAACTTCGCATAAGACTCTTCATCCGTTATATGCCTGGATGTCCAACACGAAACTCTTGTAGAATTCGTTTTTTGCAATGTCGCTGAATGACCATCCGATAAGTGTACATTACTACATCGTCGCAGATGGAATAGACTTCCGGAACATTTTTTTGTTTTTTTCAATGCCTTTTTTAAATATTTTTGATAAAGTCATCCTTCATCTCCATTGTCTTTATCTCTGCAAGTGTCACTGGAAGTTTTCTGACGTTAGTACACGTGTTTTCCCCCTAACTGCCTGAGGCGCCCCGACAGGGAATACCGACGGGGAATGCCGACGGGGAATGCAGACGTAGAGAGGCAATTACAGCGTGCTCAAGAGGTCCAACAGATTTAAGTATCAATCTAGACAACTTTTCTTAAATCCTTTTGGCGCGTTTGGAAGGTTTTTGTGCAGAATTTACCCACTTTGCTTGTTCAAATTCAATATCATTTCAACTTCTTACTCTATTGTGAACAAATAACGAGGGCGTACCATTAAAGTCTTTTTTTCCAAAAATCCAACAATTCAATCGTACACATGAATCAGATTTTTTGTGTGCAACTTAAATCCGGTTTATTTTCGTGTTGTCAAAGTTGTGCGACAAACGTTAAAAAAAAAATGTTAAGCCAAAAAAGTTCGAGTACCTTGTCTCTAGGTTTGTGGCGTGTAGATTTCGAATCTTTGTTTCCAGTGTCGTGTGAAACAGGTTAGGGTAATGTTTGAATAAATCCTCATCCGCGAGTGTTATGAGATGTAGGTCTTACCGCAGCAAGATATGACACAAGGTCGGAATGTGGGGAGAATCAAGCCAGCGTTCCTAAAGAAGGCGAACTCTGGCCTTATAAAAATCGTCTGGGAAACCCGTCGGCATTCCCCGTCGGTATTCCCTGTCGGGGCGCCTCGGGCAGTTAACAATAAACTAACTCTACCCTAAAGTTGGGAGGCAAGGCCTGGGAGGGTGCACTTCCTAGGACTACCCAGTACAATACCTCAGCCCGACAGATAAAAACCCACCGAAATGTCGGACTGATTGTCGAGATCAGACCTTCATCTGGTATGTCCGTAATCCTTGCCGGGTGGCAAATGAATGACGCTGATGACTTCCACGACGTTTAGTCGTAACTGTATTTATTGTGACTAGGGAAATTAATTTATTCCCTGAAATAGCTTACATCGTAACACAATTCTATATCGAACTGAATATATCTAAGTTCATTTTTATCTGTAAACCCTCTAAACCATTATAATACTAATAATGACACACATTAGCTAACTTCCTTCTTCCGTAGAAACTACCCCCTCAAAGACAAAATCTACTAACATACAAATACAAAAAAGCATCCCCACAAATACCAATAGTATTTGACTTCAACAACAACACTAACAAAGTACATGACCCCCTCAAAATACCAATAGTATTTGACTTCAACAACAACACTAACAAAGTACATGACCCCCCTCAAAATACCAATAGTATTTGACTTCAACAACAACACTAACAAAGTACATGACCCTAACCTCAAAATACCAATAGTATTTGACTTCAACAACAACACTAACAAAGTACATGACCCCCTCAAAATACCAATAGTATTTGACTTCAACAACAACACTAACAAAGTACATGACCCCCTCAAAATACCAATAGTATTTGACTTCAACAACAACACTAACAAAGTACATGACCCCCTCAAAATACCAATAGTATTTGACTTCAACAACAACACTAACAAAGTACATGACCCTAACCTCAAAATACCAATAGTATTTGACTTCAACAACAACACTAACAAAGTACATGACCCTAACCTCAAAATAATATCCAAACAGCTGCATGGCTCACCATTAAAACAAGATAACACAAACCACCCATCAATGCAAAACGACAGCCCCCAGAACCAACATTCTCTACTAACATCCACAAAAATACACCGCACCTTCGCACCGCAAGGAAACAAAACATACAACAAACCGTAATAAAAAATATGGCAACACATGACTCACACGTCCAAGTCCCAACATCGAACTTACCCCCCCCCCCTCTAATCTGCGATCGTCCCAATGTTGTTTACTTAATATACTGTACCAGATGCACAAAAGACGACTACGTTAGAGAAACCGTCCTTGAGTTCCGCCTACGTCTTAACAATCATAAACAACGCATTAGAGACAAATCCACACCTTACCCAGTAGCCATGCATTACAATCTCCCAAACCACACCATAGACAACATCAAATGCATTGTCATAGCCTCTAATTTTAAGGCGCATCAACACAGGCGGAAATAAGAAACTAACCTCACTCTGTGACTCAACACTCAGGACTGAATAAAGATTTTGGATCTCTCAATAATTATTCATTCTACAAACACACAAACTGACCAATAACATTTTCCTACAGAGGGCGTTGATTTTGGGGGTAATGGGTGTGCGGTGGGAAAATAACTTATCTAGCCTTATCAGCTTTTTTTTTTCAGATTTTCACTTTCTTCGTATTTTCACTTTTTCCTAATATAATATATATTACAATTTTACAATTCTATTCATAGAAATTTCATTCTAGCTCATTTCATTCAATCCTACATATAACTTATATATATACTGAGTTAAAAATTCGGGGATGTCCGCGTATCTTTTTGGTATTCTAGCTTTTAAAACGAAAAAATACAAAATGGCGTCCTAATAATTTTAATTTGAGAACTTTTCTTCTTTGTGGATTTTTCTGATAATCTCGAGGTGCCGCAGAGCCGATATTGATATAATAAAATTAATAAAATTATAAAATTAATAAAATTATAAATGTTGATTGAAAAAAAGAAACGAGTCGTAAAAATGTATCTTACAGGAATGTTATGTTTTTTTTAAATATGAAAGAATAACAACTGAAAATAAAAACCATGATTATTGGAATATAAACGGAACTTATCTTATATATATATATATATATATATATATATATATATATATATATATATATATATATATATATATATATATATATATATATATATATGAAGAGTTCGAATGCAAAACGCGATTAATCCAATTCGTTTAAATTGAGTCATGAAACAATAAAAGGACTAATATATTAAATCTAGTCTTTGATTAAAAGCTTATTTTAATTGAAAACAAAACGAAATGATGCCGGTATCATATTATGTAAAACATGATTTTTGGGAGTGGTCGAGTGTTGAAATGTAATGCTTTTTGTAGCGATAGTTTCGTAATTTTAAGAAATGGCGTTTATCGCGTTTTGCATTCTAACTCTTCATATATATATATATATATATATATATATATATATATATATATATATATATATATATATTATTTCATGCATCCACATAAAATGTTATAAGAGGATGATATACTATTTTATGTATCAATTTTCAGTATTTATATCAACAGTGCACGATACGTGAGTAGAGCTAGATAGTATATATATATATATATATATATATATATATATATATATATATATATATATATATATATATATGTACTAACTATATATATATATATATATATATATATATATATATATATATATATAGTTAGTACATATATATATATATATATATATATATATATATATATATATATATATATATACTTTGAAAAGTCACACAATTTGAAGCGTTGGGTGGGTGGCAATAATAAAGATTTTTTTTTATATATAAAATGCATGTGTATATATATGGTTTTAAGTGAGTAGAGCTAGATAGTATATATATATATATATATATATATATATATATATATATATATATATATATATATATATATATATGCATGTGTATATATATGGTTTTATGTGCGTGTGTATGTATATGTATATTCTCTAAAATAACAATGGCATAGGGCAAATTCCGCATTGCACCGAAAATCTATGACGGCTAAAAATGTGTTGCATTAAATAAATTTCGGGCTAATCTGCTTTAAGAACGACAACTCAAAATAGTTAATCCTTATTTTCAAGTCTTCATTTGTATTTTGTTATTTTATCATTCTTCTTTGTATGCCTTCCAATCTCAATATTACATTCCAATTTCCATATATTGACATTGGAGCCCAGGCCAGAATGCAATGAACTATACAATGTATTTATATATCTTGAAAACGTTTGACCTTCTTTGAAATAATATTTCTAACAATCCTTCCAATGATTCCATTTTCCCAAAATTCAATAGACAAAATCGAATCATTAGTTTTCAATCCATCATCAAATGGCATTCTTCAGTTACCGTCTTGTTTAATGTTTATTCAACTTTAATATTCCTCGATTTAACATATTGTACTTTACAATTTTCTATGTTAAGTTTAATTTTCAAGAATTCCAGCAATAACCCGTTCTAAGTGAGTCTTTTGGAGGTTGAAGATTTCAATTAAATTCAATAAAAAGAGGAAGTAAGTGTAATATATATGGATAAATATTAACAATTTATCCATATATATTACACTTACTTCCCCTTTTTATTTTCCCCCATAAATAGATATTAGAGATTCTCATGGATGGCTCTGATCTTGAGGAGAAATCGACTTTGAAACTTCTTGGTCATACATTAGATCCATTGCTCTTTCTGATTCTCGTAAAATCGGTTCTCTCTATCGCTCCAAACACTTTCTCACACTTGAGATTATTATCTATCTCTACAAATCCACAATCAGACCATGTAGAAAGTACTGTTGTCATATTTGGGCTGGTGAATCTCTGTCCCATTTGAGGGTTCTTGATAAGGTACAGAAACGTGTCTGTAATTTGATCGGCCCTACTCTTTCTTCTTCTCTTCAACCTCTCTCTCACAGAGGTGATGTTGCTAGTTTCAGTCTTTTCTATAAATACTATTATGGCATGTGTTCTTCAGAATTATGTGATCTATTCCCCGCTGCTTTTGTTCCAGCTCGTTTGACTTGTTGGTCTAGTGGTCTCCATCAATTCGCTGTTTTGATGCCTCATTGTAATGCAGCTTCCTATTCCAGTAGCTTATTTCCAAGAACTGAAGGCTTGCGGAACTCTCTTCTTGTTGACTATTTTCATCCTACCTATAATCTTGGTGCTTTCAAGACTAAGGTCAATTGGCATCACCTGTCTTTGCGATAATCATATTTGTTCTTTGTTAGATTCTTACATCAAATGCCTTCATGCTTTGTCTGGAGTGATTTCCATAAAAAAAGAAGGCGGTGGCTGACGGTCAGTAATGTTTAGAACAAAGAAGATTACCACTGCTGAAGAGTAATGTGTTCTAAGAGTAATGTTTTCTAAGAGTAATGTTTTCTAAGAGTAATGTTTTCTAAGAGTATAAAATAATTATCCTACCTATAGGATTTTATTTGACAATTATATTCGGCATTTAATGACTCATAGATGGTTGATATACTGTGTAAACCAAACCAAACCAAACCAATATATATATATATATATATATATATATATATATATATATATATATATATATATATATATATATATATATATATTCGGTGTGGTCCGGCCGACTGTTATATTTGCGCAGTCGCCCCCAAACTCCCTCTTCTAAGCCCAACTGCACACCGCTATCAGAACACACAATCAGCAAAATGTACGTCACATTTATTTATACATTGTTTGTGCATTTATCTCAATATGACCCGGAAACACATGTCTTTCTGGTTATATTGGGACATTAACGTATTCTTTCTTTTAGTAACTACTCTTTATGTATCATGTTTCGTATATCCCTCTTGGGTATGTCTGTCTATATAAGAATAAACGTATATATATATAAATATATATATATATACAGGGTGGGCAAAAATAAGGGTCCTATTTTTTAAAATTCATAACTTTTTTATTTATTGATTTTTAAAAAATTTTTTTTTAGAATAAGTAAAGGACCCCTTCCGAAGCAAGCATGAGCCGTATTAGCCCTAAGGAATGTACCCTCATTTAGAAAACATTATTTTTGCTTAAAAAACTCAAAACAGTGTAAAAAACAATACTTTAGTTTTTGTAAGTTTTAAGAAGTGTTTTTCGGCTAAAATTTGTTTTGTTTATTTCAAAAAATCTCGGAAGGGTCAGTCTACACACACATAAAGTTTGGTGAGTTTAACTTTTATTTTGTGGAAGTTATTCAAATTCAAGTTATTCAAATTTAAAGATAGGACCCTTATTTTGGCCCACCCTGTATATATATATATATATAAATATATATATATATATATATATATATATATATATATATATATATATATATATATATATATATATAGTTTGAAAAGTTACACATTGAAACGTTGCTGAAATGGCAATAATAAGAATTTTTTTAAAAAATATTTTGAAAACCTGGACAACGCAAATTATTTGTTTTTTTTAAATAAATTTCTTATTTACTTTAAAAAATAAATAATAATTTGCGTTGTCCAGGTTTTCAAAATATTTTTAAAAAATATTCTCCTTATATATATATATATATATATATATATATATATATATATATATATATATATATATATATATATATATTAGTACTTTATGTATCCACATAAAATATTATAAGGAGATATAATTTTTTATGTGTCAGTTTTCAGTATTTACTTCAACAGTGCTCGATACGTAGGTAGAGCTAGGTAGTAAGCAATGAAAATATATATGGCAATCAAGCTACACAGAGGCTCCCGTGTTTAGCCTGACGATTCCCCCCGGGGATGAAACACGGAAGCCTCTGTGTAGCTTGATTGCCATATATATTTTCATTGCTTACTATATATATATATATATATATATATATATATAGTAGAGAATGGTAGTTTGCTTGAAGCATTGCTGGGTATAGTAGTAGTAAGTTTTTGAAAGGCTGTGGGCAATGCAATTCCGGGTAAGATGCAAGTTGAAAGGAAAGGAACAAAAACAATAAAAATAAATCGAATACGATATAAGACTTACTATTTATTTTTCCTTTTTTTTCCTTTTTTTTTTTTTTTTTTTTTTTCTTACATAACAGCAAGAGTGTTTTAGCTGTCCGGGTGATTAAAAATCACTATTTGATATTTCGGGAAAAGACATCCCTTTTTCAAAAATAATTAGACCAGAAGAAGAATAATATTTTATTCTTCCCCGACTGTGTAGAGAATAATACAAAACAAAAATAATACAAATTGCCCTATCTCCAACACAGGTCTGTGCCTTCGCACTAACTGTGTTTACAAACTACAGTGTAATAAATGCAAAAAATTTTACATCGGCAACACTACAAGACTGCTACACTTGCGCATAAAGGAGCACTTGAATACCCGTATATCCTCTTTCCACAAACACATAGAGATTTGCTCAAACACTCAGCGCGATATTCACGTCTCCATCTTAGCGTCTGTCAGAAACATCGGTGACCTTAGAATCACAGAATCAATCCTCATCTCCAGATTAAACCCCTCACTCAATCAACGTCACGAGCTCTACTCACCTTTCATTCTATAATATCTACCCTCCATCCACCAACCAACCCCCATATCTAACACTTAACAGAGTCCGTTTCCACCACTTCAATCATTACTCACCTCCCATAATAAACTCACCATACACCCAAACAATCAAACAGGCCCCTCCCCATATGAACTTCCATCCTTACACACTTTCAACCACAAACCAAAAACCATATTCAGCATACTCGTCTAACCCACCAAAATAAGTCACTCCATAACCTAGCATTATTAATTAATAAATCCAAACACATATAGAATGTATACAAATAACATGCAAATATTAAATAAATAATTCATAAAATAAATTAAACAAGTAAATAATAATAATAAAAAAAAAAATAAATAAATAAATAAATAAATAAAAAAAAAAAAACAAAAAAAAAAAACAAAAAAAAAAAAACAAACAAACAAATATGTAAAGAAATTGATGAATATATATAGATAAACAATTAAACAAACAATAATACATAGATATGTATATATATATGTATATATGCATTTGTGTATATATGTTGTATATATATACTAATATTGTTATACAGATCTCCACCAAAAAAAAAAATTAAAAAAAATTAAAAAATTAAAAAAAAAAAAATTTAAAAAATTAATTATAAAAAAAAATATTTTAAAAAAATCCAGAGTTACTCCCCTTTATCTTATAATAAATATCTCAAGTTAATAAGTTAATTCGTTAATCTAATTTGACGAAACTCACAATTAGTAATTAATAACACTTCTTTAATAGATGATAATCGAAATCGATAAGTAGATAGATCTAGAATATTTAAAATATGAGACTAATTACTTTAATTTATATTAAAATTCTTAAATTACGATAGAAAGATAAACAAAATAAAATACGAAGATAAAACAAAGTAAATATTCAAATATAAAAAAAAAAAATTAAAAAAATGATACAATATATATTATCAAAAATAACAGTTTATCGAACACCATACACCTAACCAACATTACACTAATATTCTAAACACCATTCATATATTTAACATAATATTAAAATAAAACTTAACTTAATTTATATTCCCTGTGAAACTGTTTTTTTTTTTTTTTTTTTTTTTTTTTTTTGCTGCGGTCTATATCTGGCAGCCATTTTGTTTTGTATTATTCTCTACACAGTCGGGGAAGAATAAAATATTATTCTTCTTCTGGTCTAATTATTTTTGAAAAAGGGATGTCTTTTCCCGAAATATCAAATAGTGATTTTTAATCACCCGGACAGCTAAAACACTCTTGCTGTTATGTAAGAAAAAAAAAA
Organism: Sepiola atlantica; assembly: GCA_963556195.1. Taxonomy (NCBI): domain Eukaryota; kingdom Metazoa; phylum Mollusca; class Cephalopoda; order Sepiida; family Sepiolidae; genus Sepiola; species Sepiola atlantica. The sequence continues at coordinate 99,145,997 of OY744533.1, read as the reverse complement.
AAAAAAAAAAAGGAAAAAAAAGGAAAAATAAATAGTAAGTCTTATATCGTATTCGATTTATTTTTATTGTTTTTGTTCCTTTCCTTTCAACTTGCATCTTACCCGGAATTGCATTGCCCACAGCCTTTCAAAAACTTACTACTAATATATATATATATATATATATATATATATATATATATATATATATATAAATCCAACTGTTTCTTCATCATTGTCAGTTTCCCCTTTTCTATCAAGCCTCGCGTGTGTACTCATGAAAACACCAAACACAGAAAATCGACCACGTGTTCGAGAAAGATAGCCCAAACACGTGGTTGCTAAAAACCTAAAAGACTGTGAATATAAATTAGTCTTCAGTTTGACAGACGTAAGTTGCAAACTTTTGCATTTTTCGTATCTTGATTTTCTTCTGTATTTTTTTCTTGTGAGCCGATCAAACTAACATATGTCTTTACACGGAGTATGCGTGGACACGAAACACTGATTTGTATTATTTTTTTTTTTTTTTACATTTACACAACTTCTTGCTTTACACAATTGGCGCTAATTATTTAAAAACCTGTGAGTACCTGTCCGAAAAAAAAAAACAGGAGAAACACGTGCGGTGCGAAAATGCGGCTGGAAATACTCCTTCTGACGCCATGTTTTGTTTTTCTCTCTGTGTTTATTCTAAGAACTTTCGCACGGTCCGCCATCGGACTCTCAGCATAATCCGGATATATTCTTGCATTGTTCCCACACACTAAATTTAGCTCGATTCGTTCCGGAAGGACAAAAATAGAGCTAATAAACAATGCCGACAAAAGGAGCGTGTCTATCTATATATATATATATATATAAAAGACTGGTGCGATGGATAAGTAAGATTCATTGTCGATCGCGTCCGCTTTGCTCAAATCCAGTTCCCAAGAATCTCGCAGAAGTTCGGTTTTTTTTTTGCATCTCTCGTCTTTAAAGTCTACAGAAAAAGAGAAAAAACAAACAAACACAGAAAATATGAAGCTGATTATCTTCGCGTTGTTGGGTTTAATTGTTGCTGCTGTGGTGCAGAGCAAACCCACAGATCCACAGAGTAAGTCTTGATTATTCGAATTCTTCTCGCAATGTTCCCTGTTTTGGCCGAACTTTAAAGAAAATGTTGGAATTTTTGTTAATATTTCAAATGACCAAACCTTTATTCAATTTGGAGATCGCTATCATTCACACGTTTTTCTGTACATCACTTAATCAACCGTTTTCTTAATCCCATTTATCATCATTTCCAATCCTCTCATAATATTCTTCATCGTTCCACCGACAATCCCCCCATCTCATTACCTCTTACTTATCCTCCAGTGTGTTATGGCCTTGATAAACGGTGACTTTTTAGTAAAAAAAATTAATTAAAAATACTTACCCTTAAAAAATATGTTCGGAACTTGATTATTTGTTTTTGAAAAATCTCTAAAAAATACTTGTCGGAAACGGTTGACGAAACATCGTCATAAGACGAATGCGATTTCTTTTTAGGTTTTTAACGAAAACATAATCTTTGAATATTATATATTGGTGAAATAAATTCAATTGTAAATCTATCGATCCCAAATTCGGGGGTGACGCGCACGCTACATCTAGCCAAACTGATGAGATGTGAAACGACGAAAACTCTCTCTCTTTCTCTTTATATATATATATATATATATATATATATATATATATATATATATATATATATATATATATATATACGAGGCCTGTCTAAAACGTATCCGACCTTTGGCCAGAAAAAAATATATCAAATACGTCACGGGGTTGGGACCCTAATCCATTTCAAAGTAGGTCCCTTGTGCTTGCAGACACTTAGCTCATCCATCCATCCACTGCCGGAAACACTTCTGGAAGTCTTCTTTTGGAATGGTGTTCATCTCCGCCGTCGCGTTCCGCATTATCTTTTTTTTTTTCGCACCCTCTCAACAACAGCTGCACTCCGAGCAGTTTGGGGCCTGCCAGAAACGTAGTCACTCTCCGCTTATGTGTGGGAATTTTTGAATTGGGTGAACACTCCTTAATTTGTGTTACACCTATCGCATCTTCTTCAAACACCTGCTGAATCTAACGCGCCATATTAGATTACTATTTCGTTCCCGTCCGATGTGCCGTTTGTGCTCAGGATATGTATGTCTTAAGTGCGTTTCTAAAACGCCATGTTCCATTTTTAGCACCCCTGATTTGGGCTGGTCCAAAAGTATCCTTATTATGGTTATTCAACAAACCGTTCACGCTCTCCTCCGTCTCAGTCGTTTTTTGTTTTTTTCTGACACGTTCTGTTTTGCCGAGAGCGCTGTGTTTGTCTTTGATATCTTTCCAGATCTTTAATAAACCCTCCTTCTCATCAGGATTTGAGACGCGAAGCTGTCTTTTCAAATGTCTCTTCTTATTTCTTAGGTCTTCCATCTCCATCTGTCGTCTGATTTTCTTGACTTGTGGTTTATATGATTTCCCTTTCTCGCCATACAAATCTGGTATATAACATGGTCACATTCTTCCAATCGTTGAGCATATTTCTTTCTGTCTAATTCTTTATGTAGTGTATTCCTTATTGTATGGTCAAGCATGCACCATTCTTTCAAACTGCTCGAAGGTGGAAATTTTATTCTGTGGAGTTTAATCTCACCGACTAGTCCAATTGCGTGGATATCCTCGGCACTGTGGGTTGCGTCCTGGCCTTAGTTTTCCGACGTCTTATCCGTGATAACAGAGCGCTGCATATAAGACACTTGATGAGTATTTATTTACTCCTCTTCGGGAGTTAGGCACAAGGCCAGTTTTATCTTACTCCCACAAGTAAGATGTGACCCAAGGTCGGGTCGGGAAAGTAAGGGTTGAAAAGCCAGCGCCCGAGAGGTGAGCACTCTGGCCATTAAAAATTGCCTGGGCAGCCCCGTCGGCATTCCCCGGTAGGGGCGCCTCAGGCAGTAAGCAATAAACTTACTCCTCCCCAAAGAGGGGAAGCGAAGCCTGGGAGGGTGGACCTCCTAGAACTGCACAGGACAGACCCATAGACCGGCGTAAATCAAGCCCCGAAGGCCAAGACAATACCAGTCTATGGGGTGTAGTATCCATCGGAACAGATACTACACTTTGATCTTAGCCAAAAGGCCAAGAGTAGAGTACTTGATGAGTAGCACATTCGATTTTGCATAGGTGAATCTTCATTCCTTTTTGGTAGTTGAAGTTCCGTCCACAGACGCATCGGGATTTCGTATATTATTCTTTACTAGTTATCCGTTGGTCTGTCCATTAGTTTTTTTCATCCATCATCCTCCTCCCCCCCTTTTGATGGATCGTTAGGGCATTTTCCTATATATATACATATATATTCTACCCTGTTCAGACGCATCTGTCTGTCACATCTATCCTTCATGGTCAAATCTATATATTTATCTCATGCTAACTCCCGTATCTGCCCCCCCTCTCTCTCTCTCTCTCTCTCTCTCTCTCTCTATATATATATATATATATATATATATATATATATATATATAGAAAGAGAGAGAGAGAGTGAGAGAGAGAGATAATTTATGAACTGCGTTCGACCCGATGCGACTGCCTACAACCACCACTCCTGCACTGATGAGAGCAAAAATTCCGAAACGATATCGTCTGTAGGTAATAAACACTTAAATATTGAATTTTAAAAATATTCATAGTTAAAAACCCCTGTAAAGATGTAATAGTCTTGAAAGTAGATCACCGTGAAGTTGAGATAAATTTGTTGTCATTTGCGACAAAGCAATTTCCGCACGAGCGTTGACCACTGTTGACAATAATAACGTTTTCCCCTGCCTCCCCAAATAAGTGTATCTCAATTTCAATCACTGTCTGTAGCCGTGTGGTCCCGAGCGTTTGTCTTGTAATTCTAGCCTGAATTTATGAACTGCGTTCGATCCCATGCGACTGCCTACAACCACCACTCCAGCACTGACGAGGTAACAAACACATTAATATTAAATTAAAAATATATATATATAGTTTAGATAGATAGATAGATAGATAGATAATTTATTTGAAAACAATATGCTATATATTTAAGAAAGGTACCGAGGTTTCATCCAGTCAACCTATCTAAAGCCTGAAGATTCCTCCAGGGGATGAAACGCGGGAACCTCTATGTAGCTTAATTGCCATAAATATATTTTCATAACTTACTTTCTCTCTCTCTCTCTCTCTCTCTCTCTCTCTAACTCTCTCTCTCTCTCTCTCTCTCTCTATATATATATATATATATATATATATAATTGTTTACGGAATATTCTATTCAACTAAAGTTCGTCTAGAGATTATATGCAAATCATAAAACATTAAGCATTTTTTGTTAATTTTATTTAATTTTTATATTACTCTTTATCTCTCTCTCTCTCTCTCTATATATATATATATATATATATATATATATATATATATATATATATATATAAGATGTTTAACTTACATTAGTGATAGAGTATTGCTATTATTGCAATTTGAAAAATCTTATTGCTAAAATAAACAAATTTTACAGTCAATATTTTATTTGCAAGTACAGGTTTTGTACATTAAATTTGATGTATTTGTTGATTTTGAAAGAATATAAATAATAAACTTCACAATGTTATACAACAAGAATATAAAAAAATTGAGATCGAACAAAAAACAAAAGTGTTGCATCATTTACTGCACTGATTGACCCTTTCTTTTCAATAACTTTTAACAGTTTGTTATCGACAGCTGATGTTAGATTTGCGATCATAGCAACTGATAAGTTACTTGCAGCAATTCTTTCTGCTTGCCAGAGTTCGTACTTGCTGTTAAACTGTGTACTATTGGCATAAATATATCGTTTAAGGGTATTCAATGGGTTCTCAATTTGATTTAAGTCACAACTATTGGGTGGCCAATCCATGTACGAATCCCCTACAATTCCCTTTTTTCATGTTTTGGTAAACTTTAAAGCGTTACTTGGTGCTTTGTCTTGTTTAAATATCAACGATTTACATTTGGATAAAGCTTGCTTATCCAACCACTCAAAGAGATTTTGCTTTAGGAAATCACAGTAACCTTTAGAGTTCATTTTCATTCCTCGACTTTAAAAGAACCAACAAGCACACTGTCAACAATAGCAACCCGTATCATAATCCCACCCCACCTTGTTGCCGTTTAATAAATTGTCTTGAATCACAGAACCGCTCTTGTGCCCATCAATCAGGCTCATCAAAGTTGAACTTGGATTCATTTGTGAACAAGATGTTCCTCAAATCAGTTTTCGTTTATTTCTTAGCTCAACTCGATTTTTTTCTGTTTCTTAGTTTATATTGCGTTTCTTGATATGATTCGATTTTAAAAATCAGCGAAATTTGGCAATCCTTTGCATCGGTAATATACCCTTACCCTAACCCTAACCCTAACCCTAATGCTAACCCTAGCGCGCTCAACTCGATGTTTTTCTGTTTCTTAGTTAATGTGGGTTTCTTGATTCGAAATTTGGTACCGCTTTGCATCTTGTTTCTCTTGAAACCATAGAACTCCAGTGGCCAAAATCTGAATGAACTACCGGCATGCAGATTTCTAATGATTTCTCTTCGGATATCTCACATATCTCTATTTGTTAGAGTCCTGAATTCAGCTTGAGACCTTTTTTCACGGTTAAATTCCATTCTGACATACTTTCTTGGTTGTTCAATGATCCCTTTTTAGATCCTTTGAAATTTGACGCAAAGATCTTCCTTTACGAATTTCCTTTATTATGTAATTCTTTTCATCACTTGTTAGTTATCTTACGCAATCCATAAAGCTTAATTTTGACACTTGCAAATAATCTCTAAACTCTGAAAAATGAAATAATTACAAAAGTTTATTTAATCTCTGAAATAAAAGAAAATGATGTGTTATTTGTTGTAACAAAATGCATACTAAACCGCATTGCATCATATATAATATAGTATAATATTTGATAAATGATAAAACTTGCATATAATCTCTAAACGCACTTTATATTTCAGTCTATCTATTTAAGTTTGTTCATATCTAAATATCATCTATTAAAGTTTGTTCATATCTAAATATCCATCTATTTAAGTTTGTTCATATCTAAATATCCATCTATTTAAGTTCGTCCATATCTAAATATCCATCTATTTAAGTTTGTTCATCTAACTGCCACGCAGCAGAGAATGTAGATCTATTCCGAAAATGCTAAACAATTATTGTATAATATGAATTTTTAAAATTCATGAATTGTTTAATTTTAAACCCTTCTTTTTTGTTGTTTGTAGATCTGCACAAACCCGGTAAGTAAACACATTTTTTATTTTTATTCAATTAATAACAAAACGCAGACATTATTTTTTGTCTCATTTCATTCTTTATATGTTGTATATTTATACAAAATGTATTGTTTTGTTTTGAAATGTAAGTTTGAGGATTCAAGGTAATATCGTCTATTTTGTTTTATTATTGTTTCATTTTTGTATTTATTTTAAAGGAACATTTTTAAATGAATGAGTTAAGTAGATAATAATGAACTTACCCTAACATATCCATTGTTCATGATTAAGAGACTGCCGCTTGTATCATCTAAAATCTATTCTTCATGATTAATAATCGACCGCCTGTATCACTTCATGGAAACAACATTGTAAATAGTTAATCTTAAAAAATAAATAGTTTAATTCTTTTTAAACACATATAATTGTTTATCTGATAGTTGAACTCAATAGAGCAATGTTAAATGTTTTTAATAATTTCGTAAGGTGGCGCTGCTGTTTTTATTAATGTCGTAAGATGATGATGCTGTTCGGGTCATTATTGAAAATTGTTGACAATCTCCATTTTTACTATCTTCTCAGCCAAAATAAGTAAATTTTAAAAAGAAACTGAATTAAAATGAAAATATAAAAAATAAGAAATGGCTAGTTAGAATCAAATATAGATTTTTCAGAATCAAATTTTTTCTCCTTTGAATTAAACTTAAATGTTACATTAAAAGTGCTTACATATATATTAAGCTCTATTTTATCGCACGAGGAATATTGAGCTTCTTTTTTTCTTTGCGAGTTAAAAATTACATTCATTTTGATAGCTCCATGTCAAAGTTATCTAGTGAATTTTCAATAAATAATTAATATACTTAAATACTATGTATATATAGCCATATGAAAATATATAGGCATCTCCTGTGTTTGCGATAATCATCTTTCGTTCTTGTTAGCTCCGCACATCAAGTGGCTTTATGCCTTGTCTGGAGCGATTTCCATTAAGAAAAAAAATCAAGATCTTACTGATTCTCTCTCTTCCGATCTGGGGCACGTGGTGCAATGGGGAAAAAACTTTTAACACCAAAACATTTCAAACTAAAGCTTTCCTTTCACCACCAATGCTCAGATGCCACAGTCGAAATAAATAGCTCTCTCGTCTTGAAGAAGCCCCTTACTTTGATCAGCTCCTAGGACTGACTTTCACTCCAGATCTAAAACGGAAAACTTACATCCAATGTGTTTCTAAGGTTGCTGAGAAAAATGGTTGGATCATTCTATCACACCAGAAAGTACTAAACCCTAACCATAACCCTAACCCTAACTCTTGATGCAATCTTCTATCTATATGAGTTAGACAAATCATGCCATACCCGAGGAGCGCCGGTCAGAACACTCGTTCTTGCCTCAAGAGAGTACCAAATCGACTTTGAAATCTGGTGAGGGATAATCTCTCCTAACGATAGAGTAGAGAAAGACTGGCAACGTGTTTTCTGTAGACAGACCCTTTTCTCACAGAAAAGACGTTGCTAGTCTTTCTCTACTCCACCGTTAAGGTCCTCGACTGAGCTCCAATCTCTGGTTCGTCCCTGTAAAACTTTCACACTATAAACTCGTCTTACTACCTAACATCAAACGAAATTTCCATGAACAGAGTTCGTTTTGTCAAGTACCTCCCATCTGTGGAACACGTTGCCACAAGAATGCTTCCCTTGGGGTTACAACATTGTCATCTCCAAATCTAACGTCAATAAACACTTATAATAAATTGCCCTCATAAGGCATCAAATCTTATTTATTTCATTCCTTATTTTCAATCCTCTCATAATATTCACGATCATTTAACTGTCAATCTATCCATCTCATGAACCATTATCTTTGAGTTGCCTTTAGTCTTGATAAATGATGATTCAAAAACCAAAAACACATATCCATGTATATAAAACATAAATATATATTTACATCTGAAGGTTGAAGGTTCAATCCTCAGTGCAGGCGATACAAAGAATTGCGAATTACTGAAGACTTCTGCCCAGTCGTGGCAGATGGAACGGGAGCATGCTACCCCCGTGGATTTAATAAAGGGTTCCGTTCGGAATTCCGTCCAGATTTCCGAGTTCGATAGAAAGATTCCCGAATTCGACAAGGTACACCTGAAGAAGATCGGAGGTTACATCGGCCGAAACGTTGTGATAAAAACACCCAAGATGAGAACAGTAGTCCGAATGAACCAAATTCTACGAATTATCAACCCTCATCTCAAAAATTCCAAAACATTATATTTTACGATTTGTATCCGCCGCTGTCAGCAGAAAAAAAAGGAAAATGAGATTCTGTAGAAAAATATTTGAATAAAATCTGACAAAATGTAGAGGATCTATATCTATTACCTATGGAGATTTGGTAACTGTCTGTCTGAAGTCGAAACTATACTATTACTTCTATTAATGTACCATAGTATTATTTTTAATGCCCAATTTTTTTGTGGGGGGGGGGGTCACTCCAGACAAGGCATGAAGCCACTTGATGTAAGGAGCTAAATAGAAATTACCACTTCAAGGTCAAAAACTAGCCAACAATAAGCGTTAGATGGATAGATTTCGACCCATAAAACAGCAATTATTATCCCTTTGTCAGAAACATCGCTCATGAAATGTGAGGACTAAAATAATGGAAGCGAGAGGCTGCCGCAATGTAAACTCAAGGTCAACTGTCTACTCTTCTAGTTTGCTATACTAAGCTCAATTCAGGAATGGGGTAGTGTAGTATCTGTTCTATTGTTATGATACCATCATCCCAGGAATTACCTTCTCTTTTTCTTGGAGGAGAGAGTTATATACTAGCAAAAATAATAACCAGCAATACAATCGAATAAACTTATCTAGATAGCTAATGTGGTCAGACCGGGAAATGATATCTGGCA
>OY744533.1:99094302-99131802 GCA_963556195.1 Sepiola atlantica | reverse complement strand
AACATAGTTCACCCCAAACAAGGCAGGCCGCCACTGTAGACGTAAGGACCTACTGAGAATTAGGGTGTAAGTTTTGGGGGTCATCCTAAGTTGAGAGCTGTGCAGCGAGATGTCTGTTTACATTAGTTTTAAATTTCTGCATGTCGGCACAGTCGAGGAAACAGGGAGCAGGGGGGGGAGTTCCAGAGGCCAGCAGTACGAGGAAAGAAGCTACTTGAGTAGAAGGCTCTCCTACATCTGGAGACCTCCACAGTGAATGGGTAGGATTTAGCTGATTGTCGGGCCGGTCTAGTGTGTTTACGTCGAGGAGGCACTAGAGCAGCAAGTTAATCGGAGCACAATCCATTGAAGTACTTGAAAACAGGCACAAGGATGCAACGTTGCGGCGATGGGACAGGAGCTGGAGGTTGGTTGATAGTGAGGGACCTATCAAGTTGGTTACTCTTTTTGGGACCTTGTCTAAGAGGGAGAAACTAGTCGATAATGCACCAGCCCAGATGTGGCAACAATATTCCATGCATACACGGATGGTGGCTTTGTAGAGATATAGGATAATGTCAGGTGTGAGAAGTTTACTGGGAGCCCACCTTATTTGCAGCAGCCTTGGCAATGTCTTCAATGTTACCTGAGACGGCGAAAGCAACGGTTAAGTCGGCTATACGACCGTGCGTGGAATGCCAATCAATAAATCCAGCGCCAGTCCACTGGGAGAAGGGAAAACTGGAGGTGAGCAGCAACTGGCAGAGGTTGGGGATGGACATTACACACTACGGTGGTTATCATTTCCTAACTATCACAGATTGTGGCCCGTCGTGGTTTTTTGTGTGGAGGTAGTTGGCATGACAGGACTCGGCAAGCGTGATTGGTCAACTGAGAGTTGTCTTTTTTGAGCGTGGCCCACCGCGGGAACTACTCACGGATAACGACACAGCCTTTTGCAGCAGGGAATTCAGGATTTTCGCAGATGAATGGGGCATGAACCTGAGATTCCGTTGCGCATATGAACGGGAACGGAATTGCAGAATGGTGCCACCGGATTGCGGCTAGAATGAGCTGCTCCATACAAGAGGCTGTCTACTGACCCCAAGTGATAATGACTCACATTTGACCGCACCAGCCAATGCGATCTACCATTACAAAGTGAGGGTAAAAGGGTTTGACGTGGTGCCACCATCAGCAGGTCCTAAACACGGTCCTTATCAGGTTGGAGACTGCGTGTGGGTGAAGTCACCGGAGAATCGCTGCACCACGAGATTTGGCCAAGGTCGCGTAACAGAACTAATCAGTCCACAGTCTGTCATGGTGAATGGAATGACAAGACATGTGAAGGACCTGCGCCCCCACTACAGTGTCCTCTTGTTAGAGGAAGATTCTGACAGCGCAACATCTTCAGAGAGTCTGATAACTGATGACGACAGTAGAAGCCCGCGCCCCCGAAGAGTCCCCCCCCCCCCCGAAGAAGCCCACGCCTTTGAAGAAGCCCAACTTTTGCGAAAGAACACCCAGCAAAGACGACTGCCGAGGTGTCATCTTTGTGATCATGAGATCAAGGGGGAGTGTAGTGACGGCACGGAAGGAGACAGTCGTCACACCGAGGCGCGAACCCACGCCCATTAAATTACGAGACTGAGAGGGTTGCATTATGCAAATCAGGTGCGGCAAAGAAGGCTAAATAAAAGGCGGTGTTTTTTGGATCGAGGGCGAGTTGAGTTGAGAACGTCTCGAAGTTCGCATGCGTTTGGATAATACGGTTAAAAGAAGGAAAAACGTGTTGCCCGAAAGTAGTATTTTTTTTAGCTACTTACATCAAGTGGCTTCATGCCTTGTCTGGAGCAGTTTCCATAAAAAAAATGATTATGTAAAACATGATGCTGGGGTTGTGATCAAGTTTTGAAAATACCACAGTTTTTGTAGTGATAGCTGCGTAATATTGAAAATGGCGTTTATCTCGTTTTGCATTCGAACTCTTCATTTATTTGTTTGTGTTTCTTTTGCAGCACCTTGCGGTCTAATACCAACCGACGAATATTGCGCTGATATTTGCAAAAAAACTAATAATTGTGCGGAAAGTAAGTTCTTTTTTTTACTCTTCCTCTGGACTATTTGTACAAAAAATCGGAATCTTTTTTCCATGAGTCTATATTAGATCTTAGATTAAAAGTTAACCATTTCTTCTAACACGTGGCCTAATAGCTCAACCAATCAGAGCTTTTTTCTATATCTCTTCCACATTTTATGATGCAGATTGTTAGATTGTGGAAGAAGCTTAGAGATATAAAAAAAAATGTCTCTTTGTTTGGGCAGGATCATGGAAGTCGCACTTTCAAACCAGGACAAAAAGTCTTAGCAAAAGACTATCAAAATGACAAAGATAAGTGGACACAAACTGGAAATATTATTGACATCAGTGTGCAGTCTTCTGTCTCGGTTCGACATGCAAATCAGCTACGACCCTCATATCTCACAGAAAACCAATGTGCAAAATGTTACTTTCTATGTATGGAGGAGGGTAAAAAAAATTTTTTACCCCCCCCCCCCAAAAAAAAAATTTTTTTTACCCTCCCCCATACATAGTAATATTTTCAGTCAAAAAAAAAGTTCCACCACCCCCCGCAATAAAAACATTTTTTTTACCCTCCCCCATACATACTAATATTTTCAGTTAAAAAAGAAAAAAAAATTTTTACCAACGTGCAAAATGATACTTTCTCATTGGAGATACTATTAGAAACATTTCAGTGAATTCAACAAAGTACTCCAGTCATGTAGAAGGCAGACGCTAGGGCTCAACTAAAGATGGAGGTTAATTTGCATCTAAATGTGTGTAAATCGAATGCAGGTCAGATCACAAATAAAAACTTACTAACACAAAACTCAAAGGGGAGGTGTTAGGTGGCTACATGCTACCTATAATACTTTAAAATATTTTTCTATTTAAACGAAAATAACTTTGTACTTAAAAGTTATCTCCCTTTCCAGGAAACATTTTGAAGTATTGATTGATCTGCCTAGGCTTATCTGCCCCTGCATTGACCAGAATACAACAGAACAGGAAAATTCAAAATGGATGATGCTACTGAATTCGGCTTATCATTAATTATTGTTGATTTCCATAGAATCGTTTTCATCCATTTATTTCTTCATATTTGTGTCTCACCACTCACAAACCAGTTCACAACACTGGCAATGAGGTCTAACAAAATCGAAATATTCAGATGCAGGACGCTACTGAAAGTGACAATAAAATCCTCCTCATTTCATAGTAATTCTCCCAATTATAAAATTGTTAATAAATCATTTTATATTGTTGATCTTCATAGTATCGTTTTCATCCATTTATTTCTTCATATTTATGTCTTACCACTCATAAATCACTTCAAAACAATAATAAATCGAAAAGATTGATTTTGATAAATCCCTTGTATTATTGTTGCATCATTTTTTATGGTGTGGCATGAAATGAAATTCTTACTTTGATTTGTTAAATATTCTTGCTTATTGAATCTGTTTTGTAATAGATGGTATTTTTTCTTCTTTCCAGATCCCATATTCGGTTGTTTAGATTTCCAAGTGTATTGCAAATCTTTTTGCCAAAGCAGTGATACCTGCGGTAAGTAGAAACGTTTTATTGCAAACAACTTTATTTATTTATCGAGTACTTTTGAATCAATGGGAAGTAAATTTGATTGGACCAGAAAGAAAATGAGCTGAAGCTAATCTCGAACAAAAGAAAATTAAATTTTAAGCAACATTCGAGAATTGATTTGGTGGTTAAAATTGTTAACACACTAAACGGCAGAGGTTATTAGTTGGAACCTCAGCCGGACATAAGTATTTTTATTCTGATTTTATCCTAAAATTAACATAAACATCTTATCATCATCATCTGTTTTGGGTATTTAAGGTTTTGCGAGTGCCCCAGACTTTGGGGTTGACAACTCCAGGCAACGTCTCACGCCTGCTCTCCATACAGTCAAATTCGTAGGGTTGATACCAGTCATGTTGCAAGCAGTCAAATTACTTTGTACGCACTCAAGCCAGGTTTTCCTTGGTCTTCCACGCATAATAAAATAAAAAAAGTTCCTTTCATTAATAATCATTTGGCTTTTGGTGGATTTATATCTAGAAAAGAATAAGTTATGTTATTAAATTTAAGTACAGTCATAGACATTGTGAAAAAGATAAGTAAAATTGCTTATGTGTTATGGGTCTGCTGGCGGTAAGAGGAAGGTCGGATGCCCGGGTGCCCGGGTGGCTTGCTCGAAGTCAAAAGCTAGGAACGATCCTGGCTTTGTTTTATTACCCTTCTACCGAAAGGGAGTAATTGCATGTATGTCGGATTTTCTTTTTACGTGTTATTGAGTTGATGCAGGAAGTGGCACGCTGTACATGGCCAAACCACGTGAGACGTTGTACATCGCGTAAAGCATCCAAAATCGCACTAATACCAAAAAGCTTCTGATAGAGTATGGCTAAATGGACTCTCTCCTCTAGTTTGCTGCAACAAATCTATATATATATGATTGCAGAGTGATATATATATAGTCACATAGCATTGTCTGTATAAATAAAAAATAATTACACACACACACACATATATATATATATATATATATATATATATATATATATATATAGCACTAGATATAGGGAAAGAATAACATAAGGTGCGAATCAAATTTTATTAGAATTCAATGTTCAGGCAAAGTACTTTAAAGTCCTTAACTCATGAGTTTTCAAAGAAAATTCTTCTCCTCAGAGGACCATTACCGCAATGCCATTACTGCAGGCAATAAAATTAAACTTTGAAAATATATAAAAAAATATATATAAAAATACATAAAAGTATATAAAACATCAAATATATCGCCCCAAAACATACTTTTTTGTTAAACCTATACAGTTCATCCAAGTCATAAAGATTAAAACATATTCAGGCAAGATATCAAAGAGGTTGATTGAAAAATAATCCAGGTGGTGAATGGTAGTTCAAAAACAAAAAAAGTTATCCAGGCGGGAAATTTGTTTGCTATCGATGCAGTAAATGACAGTGAAAAATATTAGTTGCCTCTTATATCTTTTGTTGTATTAACTTTATATATATATATATATATATATATATATATAGACATAGAGTTGAATGTAATATATATATATATATATATATATATATATATATATATAGTCACATAGCATTCCAGTAAAAATATGACTAGAGTTGACTACTAATGTCACAACCAACACATCCGGTCTGTTGGAGCATGCTAGTAAACATGGTTGTGTGAATGTAGAGATGTATTACGGTTCTCTGCTAATTGGAGCAGTGCAGCTTCCGGTTGTCATGCAGGATGAACTTCCCCCAATGCTGCCACGTTCTCTCTGCTGAAGCATCCGTTTGCTGAAGATCACCATGGAAACTCAAACTACGCGTAAAGAATAGAGGAATTTTTTTTATCTAGGTTAGACTCCTCTAGATCATCATCATCATCATCATCATCATCATCATCATCATCATCGGTTTAACTTCTGTTTTATATGCATGTGTTTGCCAGCTTTTAGAAATTGATTTTCAAACTAACCTATTATCTCTGACCAGGTATTTATTTATTCTTCTTTCTCTCAAATCCATCCTTATCACTTCTTCCCATATTTTCCATATAAATAGTCACCCTTTTTGTCACCTTCTTTTTGTGGTCACACTTCTCGGTCACCTTTCTGGATCACTTTTTTTTTCACTTTTTTGGGTCACTCTCTTTTTTGGGTCACCCTCTTTTTTTGACACTCTTCTTTAAAGTCACCCTATTCTATTCTCATATTGGTCGTTTTATTCATAATTTCGAACCGAATCCTGATTTAAACAAAACTGGGTGATTAATTAATGTACATGAAGAAAGAAAAGGTTATCACGTTTATTAACGTCTAATGTTTAGGAGTTAAACAATAACTAAAAAAGGTCCATGGCCATCTAGTATTGGAATAGAGTGCTGAAGGTATAATTCGTTGAGGTGTAGAAATATCAGTGTTTGCACCCAGTCACAATGGGTTAGCTCACTAGGATAGATAAACCTCTTAAACTTGGTAACACCATTCATCTAGGACAGGGGTTATTAAACTACGGCCCATGGGCCGGGTCAGGCCTATAACCGCACCACGCCCACTGACAGTACTTGCATTTGTGTATAAAACGTATGGAATGTGAGATGTTGTGAACAAATTTAAATTTAAATACTAGATGCTCTTGAAAGCCAAAGGTCAGTTTCACTAACCTTTTTTGTTCCTCTGTTTGTAAGATTCGGGTGTGTTGGGGGGGGGGGCAGTTTATGAAAATTCTTGCAGTTTCAGTTCTCTTGGGTTCATATGGTGGTGTTCGTTCTATGTTTTATTTGTTTTATTTCTATTGCAACCAGGACCCCTATGTTGGCCAACGAGGGAGCACTTGTCCATTATAGCACTCATATCTTTCTTTCAAGTCCAACGGCTTTTACTTGTACTTGCAGAAATTTGTCAATGTTTGGTGCTTGTGGCAACACCAGCCCCAGGCTTAATTTACTTGTAATCCTGACACAGGGAGAGTGTTTATCTCTCATTTTCATGAGGGACAAGGTGCACTATCACACACACATGAAGGGACATTTACGATTATTATTATTATTATTATTATTATTATTATTATTATTATTATTATTATTATTATTATTATTATTATTATTATTCAGGTTACTCACGTTACCCAGGTTATCCAGGTTACCCAGGTTACCCAGGTTATCCACAAGGTAATCCACAAGCCAGATGCTGTAGAAATTCGAAATGCTCTACAGTCTGTGTGAACCCTTAACGTAAGTAACTGAATACATTTATTTGCTTTAAAATTGATTTCATTGATTTATTTTTATTTTTAACTGTAAAACAGTTAATTGTTAGAGTTTCAAAGTTTTCGCATCATCAGCGGCAGATGTCATTTCATTGGTTCTTCATTATTGGTGCACATATTTAGTATTTTGTTTTATAAAAACGTTAGTTTTTTTCTTTAAAAAATAACGTGCGATCTTAGCATTTCACTTCTGATGGCTTCTGAAAGGAATTGATTAGCATGACACCCTATCTGATGTTACTCAAAGGCCGCGTTTTTTTCAAAACACAAAATATAAACACATATCTCCAAATTGATTTTATATAGCATTCTTTCCATCAACGTGATGGTAATTTAATAACGCATTCCCTGTCTTCCGTTATTCTTTTTTTTTTCCGTGTCTTCAAAAGATGATATTGTCAAATTATGTTTGGTCACATGTCGATACAAGTCGCAGCCATTTTCTTATAGGCAGTCATGTTTGCAGTATTGCATCAGTTTAGGTTAGGGTTAGGGTTAGGGTTTAGGGTTTGGTAGACAGATAAAAACATGATCCACGGTTTGAACAGCATTTTCACATTCCCATGGCAGTTTGGGGGTTTCCAGTTCAAGAATTTCGATGATATATCAGCTACAAGTTTCTCAGTTGGTAGTATTTTATTTATCTCTTCTTCAGAATGGTAGACACAAGGTCAAGTGTGGTATTGAAAAGCCAGTGCACTAGGATTAGCGCGCTCTGACCTACAAAAAATGCCTGAGCAGCCCAAATGGTATTTTCCAGTAAGGAGCTTGAGACGATTAACAATAAACTCACTCCTTCTCAAAGAGAAGGTAAAGCCTGGGAGGGTGGTAGTATGCCCATATCTATAATCTTGAGTTTGCTCTTTAAGCTTGTGCAGAGGCTAGACTATTCATACCAGTCGAGGACACGTCCTCGATAATCAGTCCAACTGGGCCATTTTGAAACGTGGTAGCCTTTCTTCTGTCGGGCTGAGGTATAGTTCTATGCAGTTCTAGGAGGTCCAACCTCCCAGGCTTTACCTTCTCATGCTTTAAAAAGGAGTTAGTTTATTCGCCAGAGAATGCTGACGGGGTTGCTCAGGCATTTTTTGTAGATCAGAGTTCACTTCCTCTTGTGCACTGGCTTTTTTATCCCTTTTTTTTGTTCTGACCTTGTGTCACATCTTCCTGTTGCATAGCCGTGGCAGTTCTCGTTTTGTATACCCGTCCCAGAATGGACCGTGGCAGTTCTCGCTTAAACAACTGGCCATTTTTAACCCCAAAAAGGCATATGTTGCATACCTTCAATTTCTCGTACCTTCTCTTCTTCGTCGTCGCGTGAAGGGGTGTGTCGTCTAGTGGTTGAATTCTTTCTTCGTTTCTGCCGTGGAAACCTCGCCGTCCGCTGTGTATGCAACAAAACCTTTATAACACAATTCACGAGGCAACAATCTTTTAAATTTGATATTTTTATTTCAGGCGTCAGTTAGTGTCGCCGCTGAAGATGTTTCACTAAAGTTGAGGGAGAAACCAAATTACTACTTTATCGTAGTTAATTCCTAGCTTAAGTCCTTAGCCATTCGAGGAGGGGGGAAGAAGGAATCTCATGCCTGTATTCTCTTAAAGAAATAAATTCCAATTTCTCATTTCGGACTACATAGAGAAACACGTCCGTTCGATTTGCTTCCACTAACCAGACTGACAAAACTCTGCTTCCCACACAAAAGCCCGTGACGTCACAGAACCCCCATGCGCAGGTGCACCTTGACCATTGATCTGAGGTCTCGTCAACATGGTGGCCCCGTCAACGTTTGTGAGCTCCGACTGTGAGAACAAGCTTTATTTTGCACTTGACCGTACGGGTCCACCTGCACTAAATCGCGCAAGCCAAACCAAACGATCCCTCACACATGCGTCCACTTCAAGATGCGTCCGGCCCCACAGGGCCATTATCCAACATTCCCACAGTGGAAAGGAGATAAATATTATTTCCCCTTCAAAGTTTTCATCAGTTTCCCCATCCGAGCGACAGAACGAGGAAAGGAACTTTGTCTGGAAAAACTCTCCTTGACTTCAGCCTTTGGATGGCAGCTTGTTTTTCAAAAACTACATGGTGTACAACACTGTTTTACTTGGACCTTTCCACTCCACTGGAGACTACTTATCTGATACCTGAAAGGACAATTCCGGCTGGGACGTCTGGCCTCAATTTGTTTACAAAATTATTTACAAAATTGTTTACAAAATTGTTTACAAAATTTGTTTACAAAATTTGTTTACAAAATATACGCCTTAAAAACTTGTGGACCTCTGAATTCGGGGCTCGCTTAAGTTTTCTCGAGTGTGCTGGTGCTCACAGTGTGATCCAGATTCAAGGGGAAATACGTTGTCTTATCAAGGCTCAAAGGCCATTCGAGGATAAGGGTTAATGAGTGTCAGGTGGATGGTGAGACAACACCGTGATGATTGGTAACGATGGTGGAAGTTTGGCAGAGTTTGATTATTTAGGAGGATGGCTCAACAAGAATTTGTTTACATTGGACTTGAAAAAGACAATGTTGTAGTCAGTTGGGAAGCAGCACAGTGGTGTTGTATTCCATGTTAACCCCTTTTCTTTTGCTAGGGGCCATGTTAAGTGCTATTTCAAAGTTAAGCGACTATTTAGCAGTCATATATCCGAAGTTTTTTAATAATATTAAAAAAAAATTATTTATATATTTATTTTTACTTGCAGGTTTTTTTTCTGACCGGAATTACTGGAAACAATAATGTAACATATTGAAAAATGACCACTCATATTTTTTATACATTTTACAAAATAAATAAATATTTAAACCTATATTTTGTTAGTGTTTCTTTAATGTTTATGTTCTGTAATGTGTGCATCTAGGAGCGTGCACATAGCTAAAAGCCTTGTGCCTTACTGGCGCAATAGTAAACGTTATGGGTTTCACCTTTAAAATAGGGTGCGAACATGAAGCCACAGGGTGCAAAGGGCGAGCGGATTTAGAGGGTAAGTGACTTAGTAGGATCGCCTGCACGAGAAAAAAGGAGTCATTTCCTGCTATGGCATTCCCCCTAAGTGGATTGAGCCGCTTTCCTCCTTAAAAATGGAAGTTTCTAGGGAATATTACATTCACTAGCGATCCCCAGTCGCATTTATATTCTGGTAAGGGAAGATGATTTTGATGGTGTTTGTTTTTGCCGTTTTTGCAGGGACGTGTGTCCCCCCCCCCTTCACATACTCACCTGGTATTCCCAAATGGTCACCCATCTGGTACTGACCATGCTCAATGTTGCTTAACTTTGGTGATCTAATAAGTGCCAATGGTATTATGCCGCATGTGACAAAAAGAAGTGATTAAAATTAGAATCAATCTTTTTTTCTCTTTCTGGCCTCGACTGCAAGTAGACGCTAAAATTTTCAGTGTTTCTCCCGTTTGCTTTAGATATGTTTGGTTGAAAATATCCCATATCTATTTAAGGAAATTCATTATTTTTGTTTGTGTGTGTGTGTGTGTGTGTGTGTGTGTGTGTGTGTGTGTGTGTGCCGAACAGGAGACTTTGATGGTATGGCCACGTTGAAAGAATGGATGAGAGTTCTTGGGTTAGTAGATGTAGAACAGTTGAGGTAGCAAGTTGAGTTCACAGGGGAAGACCAAAAAGAAAACATAGAAAGAAGTGATGAAAATGGACTTGAGAGAAAGAGGGATAAATAAAGACCTGGTCAGAGATTGGTTAGTTTGGAAGTCAATTTGTTGAAGCCATTCAACGCATGTCAACATATAAAACGAACGTTAAATCGAATGTGATGATGATGATGATGATGATGATGATGATGATGATGATGATGATGATGATGATGATGATTCGTCATAAGCCTATAGATGCCCAAATCGATGGACATAAGAAGATCTCCTTTTAATGTCTATTGTTTTTACGCCAGAATGCATTAGCAAAATTTAGCCATGTCATCTAGTTTAACGGTGACTTTTTAAGTAATGTAACGGCCACTTCCTTTTCTGGCATTGTTCAAACTGCCGAAACCTATTTAACTCATCCATTAATAATCCAAATTGTTCAACGGCCTCACACGTACATAACATTAAATATATGTGCGCTTCACAATTGTCTGATTTATTCCCTGCTTCCTTTGTCTCAGCTCGTTTGACTCGTTGGCCTCTTAGTCTTCATCAATTCGCTGTTCTAATACCGCGTTGTAATACAGCTTCCTCTTCCAGTAGGTTCTTTCCAAGAACTGCAGGCGTGTGGAATTCTATTCCTGCTGACCGTTTTACTCCTACATATAACCTTGTTTTTTTTTTCAATATCCTGTTATTGTTATAATCATCTTCGTTCTTTTTAGCTTCAAGTGGCTTCATGCTTTGTCTGGAGCGACTTCTTTAAAAAAAAAAACTAATACAAAAAATATGATTATTGTGTTCGAAACAATATCATATTCAAATTTTTAAACTTCAAGTGTTATTTACATGTGTGAACCTATCGTGGCCTGTATTCTGGGTGACTCGGCACTAAATGTAGTCTGATACCACAAGGATCACATGTGTTCCGACTAGTCGCTCTGTCAATTGTTCTATACCCACGCTGTGTCTAAAGATCCACAAAATTTTGGTATTGGTGCAACCAGTCGGCAATTCCTCTCTTCTTTGGTATGAGAAAGTGCTTCGTCAATTAAGGAAATACCTCTTTGCTGTGCTTTGTCTGACAGGCTGTGAGAAACAAGCAAAATAAATGTGCACAATAAAAACATTTTATTTAAAAACATTTGATTAACAATGGTTCCTTTGACAAAAAAACAAAACAAATATAAACATCTAATTAATAACAGTTGTTTAGCTATGGTTTGTTCGTTCTTTATTTTTATATATGAATTTTACTTGGATTTTCTTTGTCTGAATTTATCGTCTGCCAGTCTTCAATTTATTGCCAGTTTTCGCCTCGTCAACTCTAAGGTGCTTCCGAAACCTGCCCGAATCTTGACGACGGTGCATTCTCTATAAGAGTACCTGTTATTTATTTGCTATTTGTCTATATATCAAGCATTTCAAAACTTATTTGTTTATGCGTCACTTCAAAATTAATGTAGAAAATTAAGATGGAGTTGAATGCATTCAGAAGAAATGGCAGACAACAAAAAAGAATCAAGAGGGCATTTTTGAGAACTATCGTATGACATATTTAACAGAATTTCATCTGTATATATTGTTCATTTCTTTACATTAGCCCTTCACAATGCTAGAGACCAATCAATATAATCTATAAGGATTCAATCAAAATATATTAATTCATTTTCGTAATTCAATTGATTCTTTTAACATACATGGAGAGCGAGTAATATTTGGGTTTTTGATGGAGAGGTTATGTAGTTGGTTGGTTTTAAAGATTATGACATAAACGTTTTGGAGTTAAAATCAATTTATTATATTTTTTTTATTTAATCAAATATTTATTGCAAATAAAAATTTGTGATCACTTCTCACGACTTACACATAATTTGTTTTTTATTTAATCAAATATTTATTGATAAAATACATTTGTAGCCACTTCTCACGACTTACACATTATTTCTTTTATTTAATCAAATATTTATTGACAAAATACATTTGTGACCACTTCTCACGACTTACACATAATTTGTTTTTTATTTAATCAAATATTTATTGACAAAATACATTTGTGGCCACTTCTCACGACTTACACATTATTTTTTTTTATTTAATGAAATATTTATTGACAAAATACATTTGTGGCCACTTCTCACGACTTACACATTATTTTTTTTTATTTAATGAAATATTTATTGACAAAATACATTTGTGGCCACTTCTCACGACTTACACATTATTTCTTTTATTTAATAAAATATTTATTGACAAAATAAATTTGTGGTCACTTCTCACGACTTACACATTATTTTTTTGTTTAATCAAATATTTATTGACAAAATAAATTTGTGGTCACTTCTCACGACTTACACATTATTTTTTTATTTAATCAAATATTTATTGACAAAATACATTTGTAGCCACTTCTCACGACTTACACATTATTTCTTTTATTTAATAAAATATTTATTGACAAAATAAATTTGTGGTCACTTCTCACGACTTACACATTATTTTTTTGTTTAATCAAATATTTATTGACAAAATAAATTTGTGGTCACTTCTCACGACTTACACATAATTTGTTTTTTATTTAATCAAATATTTATTTATTTTTAAATTCGTGGACACTTCTCACGACTTACACATTATTTTTTTTTTTTATTTAATCAAATATTTATTGACAAAATAAATTTGTGGTCACTTCTCACGACTTACACATTATTTTTTTTTATTTAATCAAATGTTTTTTGAAAAAAATTAATTCCGTAAAAATGCACTCACTTCCGCAACATTCGAAGCAAGATATTTCAAAATAAAGTTATATTAAAATTCCTAAAACAAAAATCTAAGTAAAAATATTCCCAGACAACACCGGGAAGTTACAGTTTTTAAAAATGGATGCTACTACTTAATAACATTAGTTTTAATAATAATTGTTGTTTATTAAAATTTTAATTTTATTTCTTAAAGCTGATATTCTTAAAACTCATTTTTATTTTAAAGTAAGAAAAAAAACCTTTAAATTAATAACAATTCTTGTTGTCAGGTCGTTAATGAGACTTGTTGTCACTTGTCTATGTTATAAAATAAAGAGTGTGAAATAGTGAAAAGACTTGTTGTCACTTAATCTAATATATAAAATCAATGACTAAAAATAATTGAATAATGTTTAAAATGATGACAAATTGACAGAGAGCAGATATGGACATGAAACTCAAGTTCGATAACTCTTCATTTAATTGAATTATCTCCCTTGCATTAAATATTATTTCTTTTCTTTTAAAATGACGTTTAATGGTGATACTCATTTCTTTTTAGTTTTGATTTTTTTACATTTTTTATTGACAATCAATCCAATAATGTAGACAAGGCCGGTGGATTGAATAGGCTTGCTGTCACTTTATTGCAAATACGAAATACAAACGTATACATTAAAACGATGTTTTAAATTCTTTCTTGGTTAAATTCTGGGCTAAGTATTGCATAAAACAGTGTTTATAATAAAGATGTTTAACTGTCTTTCTTCCAGATCATATCATCTTCTTTATTTATCTAGTATATAAAATAAAGTCAGACTCACCACCACCACCACCACCACCACCAATTTGCTATTCCATATGTATTAAGATATTGAAAATTTTGTAAGCTATTTATATCCAATACTTTTAGAAGTAGACATTAAAACACGATTATCTTAACTCCTGGTCTACGCCGGATGAGATTAATGATATATTATTGGCCTTTTACTGTCTTGTGCTGAAAATATTCTTGCTTTTGGGAAAAGAGAAAGTGAAATGTGTACAAATTATGTCAGATATTGGAAAGAAGCGAGAAATTTAAAAATGGAGAGAAAGTTCATTTAATCTTTTATTCCTTCATTCTTTTATTCCTTCATTCCTTCATTCTTTTATTCCTTCATTCTTTCATTCCTTTATTCCTTCATTCCTTCATTCCTTCATTCCTTCATTCTTTTATTCCTTTATACCTTCATTCCTTCATTCCTTCATTCCTTCATTTTTTCATACCTTCAATCTTTTTCTTCCTTCCTTCATTCTTTTATTCCTTCATTCCTTTATTCCTTCATTTTTTTCATTCCTGCATTCCTTCATTCCTTCATTCTTTTATTCCTTCATTCTTTTATTCCTTCATTCCTTCATTCCTTCATTCTTTTATCCTTCATTCATTCATTCATTTCGTGTGAATCAGATGAGTCTAGTGTTAGCATTGGTTTCCCCGATATATTTCTAGTTAGAACTCGTTCTAGAAAGACATTGGGTACTTACGCGAAGAACCACGTGAAGGTTGCCAACATCCCTAAGTGAAAGTTGTACTTTGGAATCGACTGGATTCGAACTTGGAACACCCGGGTCGTCAGTTTGTGTCGTTATCCATTTAACCACCGTCACCTCCCGAGAGGAATTTGATTCTATAATGAAAGCGTACGACTATTTACTACGAGAAGCCAGTCAAAAGCTTCTATTCTTGAATATACAACATTGAAGGGAAATTCCAATGATATTTCAGGCAAAAAGGGCCTTCCTCATAAACCCCAGATGAAAAGCTTTGTTTTGCATTCAGATCATATGGATTTTTATTCTATATATCAGGCCCGGGACTTATTGAGTCATGTGTTATGCATATCTCAACTCGTAATTCGATTTACGCATGCGAGAAACTTCGATTTTAGTTACAGTATTCTATTTCATTTTAACCTGTGATTTATCGGTGTCACCTGATTATGTAGGTTGGCTTATGCACTCAAGAGTTTTTCTTTGATTCTAATTTCTCCTAGTCTTTTTTCCAGGTGTTTCAGAACTCTTGCCAGTTGTTATAATTGGATAGGAACTGGTGTTACTGAAAGACCGCACAGACTGGTGTGGACCCAGGTATTTAATTCCTTCCCACCGTAAGAATATGTGGCACAAGGCCGGAAGATGGGAGATAACCAAGCCAGCGGCCCTAAAGAAGGAACACTCTGGCCTATCAAAAATAGCCCAGTTCTTACCGGACTGATTATCGAGACTGAATCCTCGACTGATATTGACAAAGCCGCTACGCAACTGATGTTGCATAAAGACCGAACGGGCTGGTGTGAGCCCAACACTGAGGCGCAGGTGCTCCGAGTATTTATGGGAGAGTTCAAGTTGTCCGTATAGGTAAGGTAGCATAACAGAAAAGAAATTAATTATTTTTTTAAATACAAACAAACCGAAACAACTAAACTGTGACCTATTTGCGCTCCTTTACGATAATACAATTTATCTGTTCTATGCTCTGTCAGGGAAAGAGAAATCTTTCTAGACTGAGACAATTAGCAAAGAGATGGGTTTTTTTTATATTTTAACTATGCCATATTTTGGTTGTAACTGTAAATGGCCGAAAGAAACCAAATGGAATAATGAAAAACAAAACAAAACAAAGAAATTGCTGACTGTAAAAATAAATGAATAAAATCTAATTAAAATGTTATGCGTCTAATGGAATGCACCAGCGGTCAATGAAAGAAGGAAGCTAGTCAGAATGAAATATCGATTTTTTATATTGGATGCTATTTAGGTCTGAAGTAGCACATCCGAGATGCTTAATTTGAGATGCTATACATACATACATACATACATACATACATACATACATACATACATACGTAGATACATACATACATACATACGTACATATATACATTCATACATACACACATACATACGTACATACATACGTACATACATACATACATACATACAAACATACATACATACATACATGCATACGTACATACATACGTACATACATACATACATACATACATACAAACATACATACATACATACATGCATACATGCTTACATACATACATAGATACGTACATACAAACATACATACATACATACAAATATACATACATACATACATACACACATGCATACATACATACATACATACATACATACAAACATACATACATGCATACATACATACGTACATACATACATACATACATACATACATACACACAAATAAATACATACATACATACATACATACATACATACACACAAATAAATACATACATACATACATACATACGTCAGATACATTTTGTGAACTTTCTCTTCTATTCTGTGCCAACATTTACTCTTTGGCAACATGCTGAGAGGTTTATTTGAGAAGATGAATAGAAAATAGATGGCCTGCCTCATTGTATTTCCCCGAGGGAAAACATTAAAAAAAACGGATTTCCTTCTTTTCAAATTCGTTATATTGATCGGTTTCATTCTCGCTGAACATGTTCCAATATCGATGGTTTGTTTTCGTTTTGTTCCAGATTCATAACCGGTTAAGTATTCTGCTCAGTGGGATGTGGTGACTAGAGGAGTCATAAACACGAGCGAAACTATTCTTAAAATACGTCCATTCAATCAGTGAGTTTCGCAATGAAACGAAACGTAAAGAAATATGAAAGAAATCTAATTATAGAATTTTTTTTATTACACCGTGCGTTTGATCACTTAATATGCACTTAATATGAATCACCAGGCCGACTTGCGAATAAACGGCTAATAAAACAACACCATAACAAAAGTATGTCTTTTCAATATAAACAATAGAAAACAACATTCATCATCTGAATCTGTCTCAAGTTTGTCGATCTACTATTCTGACACACGTTTGAAATGGCATTTAAATCGCTGAACGCGTTTTATTTGTTTTGTTGGTTCTGCTTTTTCTTGTATATTGAGTCATAGATCATGTGACATTGGTCGAGTCGGCCATTAGTGGCCACAAATATAAAAGGTGTGATACAGATTCACTCTCTTTCTCTCTCTTTCTTCAATTTTCGGCTTGATTGCCGATGTAACAACATCGTCGTTAATCGTTTCTCCGTCCAGACCAGATCTATTGAAGTGCAATTTTTTTTGCTACAAGAACATTATGTCCGCCTTTCATTATGTCCGCCTTTCATTATGTCCGCACGTAGAAAGCTTTGGTATGTGTGTGTATCTGGCGTATTGTTGTTAAACGTTATAAATTCCTACTATATTTTATCAGTAATCCTTTTTAGTTCTATTCTGTTTATCTTAGAACGAACAGAAACCGATAACTCTTATAGTTTAGATTCGTCTGTTGAAGCAGTAAACGTGATTATTACGTATTGACTCTTAATTGAGCAAAATAACTAACTGTGAGAGAAAAAATTAAAAAAGTTTTGACTGTAATTCAACCGAACCGAATTTCGTGCAACCAACTTTCTGACTTTCTCTCCAAACGTTTTTACTGTCTTTCACATTCCAACAAAATTTCGTGCAACCAACTTTCTGCCCTTTTCTCCAAACGTTTTTACTGTCTTTCACATTCCAACAAAATTTCGTGCAACCCACTTTCTGCCCTTTTCTCCAAACGTTTTTACTGTCTTTCACATTCCAACAAAATTTCGTGCAACCCACTTTCTGACTTTCTCTCTCCAATCCAAAATCGCTTCTCCTCCTTCCACACTGTCCTCTTCATTTATCTCACCTGATATCCACATATGCAAATCACATAAACACCTGCACCTATGAAGAGAAGCCCTTTTTAAATCTGCATACGACATGCAAAGAACCTCCTTCTTTTTCCTGATGGTGAGGGTTCCTCTTTATTGTCACACTCATCAGCAGTTTCTGTCAGCCAATCAAAGAATTGCAGCACATACTATAAAAAAACAAACAAAAACACAGCTTTTTCTTCATCCTCTCTGTTCCTCTTCCAGAAACAACACATGGACGTACGTACAATCCTTTTTTTTAGGGGGGGACTCTCGACAAGCAGCACACACATAACAAGAGACTTTCACGAACTTCTAAACACAACGCTCGGCGAAACATATACACGCTGCTCACCGAACTCACATACACATTTCACACACACACGTAAACGAACATGGTGCCAGCCAAAATGTACAGACACACACCCTCTCACTAACAAAACAAAAGCAGATTAATATACACATATCTTCATGTCTACTCTTATCTACACACATGTAAACGCACACGGCGCCAGCCGAAACAAACATGTGCACTTAATTGTTATTTACAGACCAACACCTTCCTTTTCTCCAGAACGTTCTTGAACTCTTTGTAATTTTGCGCTCCTTGACCTAAATTTATTTTTGTTGCTACAAAAGTTATCTATAAAAAATTAAAATATTTTCGTCTTTTTCAAATCCAATATACAACATATCGGATAGATTATTTAAGATATGCCACCAAAAACAGAGCAAAAACCACAACAACATTTTCCTACGCGTCCTCGCATCTCTATAAGAGGCTCTGTAGATCTATCATGATTGAAATATCTTTGATCTTGGCCTTTTGGCTAAGATCAAAGTGTAGTATCTGTTCCGATGGATACTACACCCTATAGACTGGTATCGTCTTGGCCTTCGGGCCTTGATTCTGCTGATCTGTGGGTACTGTCCTGTGCAGTTCTAGGAGGTCCACCCTCCCAGGCTTTGCCTTTTCACCCTTGAGAAGGGGTTAGTTTATTGCTAATCGCCTGAGGCGCCTCTACCGGGGAATGCCAACGGGGCTGCCCAGACATTTTTTGTAGGTCAGAGTGCTTTTCTTCTTGGGTGCTGGCTTTTCAATCCCATTTTCCCGACCTTGTGTCACATCTTACCGCTGTGGGAGGTAGATAAATACCATGTGTTATTTTAGAGCAGCTTGGCCTTTTGGCTAAGATCAGAGTGTAGTATCTGTTCCGATAGATGCTATGGAGGTAAATAACTTGGTATATACTGCTTCCTGGCGCTCACTCCCCCCAACCAATAGGACATTTAAATGTTGGCGGTTGAGCTGGCTCTGAAGACTAGATGAGCCTGGTTATGACTTTTACAAAGAGACATAAATCCTTTGTCTGCGAAGGACCCCATCTCAGTGTTTATATACTTCACACAATTTATAGTGCGGCACAAGGCCGGAAGGTGGGAGGAGAAAGCCAGTGCCCCAGTGGAAGAGCCAGGGTGGCCTCTAAAATAACCTGCACAGTCCCATCGGTATTTCCAGGTAGGGTACCTCAAGCAGTTAGCAATTAACTAACTTCTTCTCAAAGAGGGAAGGCAAAGCCTGGGAGGATGGACCTCATAGGGCTACCCAAGACATATACCTCAGTCCGACAGATAAAATGCCACCAAAATGGTGAGTCTTTCTTGAACTGATTGTCAAGAACGTATTCTCGACTGGTATTAGGAGGAAGAAACATCAGGCGACTTTCACCATCAAAATCATTTTCTTCCCCCCCCTCTTTCTCTCTCTCTCTTTCTCTCTCTCTCTCCCTTTCTCGCTCTCTCTCTCTCTCTCTCTCTCTTTCTCTCTCTCTCTCTTTCTCTGTGTTCATGAGTCGATGCCACTTATATGGATTTGTTCATCAGTTGGCCGGCTCTCAAAATATTTTTCATTTTCGGTATTTGTTCGCCATCTGATTGTATAAAAATATGGTTATCTCCCTTTCTTCCTGAGTGGTTCTCTTTTTGTCCATCACTACATCCCTCTTATTCTGAAAAAGCCCTTTTGATTGGCCAAGAAGATTTTCCTTGACCAATCAACAGACACCAATTTTGGCGGGTTGAATTTAAAAAAAAAAAAACTTAATCTTCCTCTTTTTTAATATGATCTCGTCCTGACAACAAGTAAATAATATTTCTCCTTAATTTGAGTATGACAATTGTAACCTGAGCAATTCAGAGGACCGTCTAATTTTCTTGGACGTTAAAGAACTTTTTATTATTAGTTGGACTTGTTAAAGCCGCAAACTCAATTAGTTTTGCAAGACTTTTCTGTATTGTTATTTAATTTAACAATATTAATACATATTTCCATCTATCTCTGTCTTCAGTGTCTTCAAACTTTCTTTCAGCATTTTCCAAATTCGGCAAGCGAAACTGAACCGTTCTCTTGCTAATAAATTATAATTGGTCCAGTAATCGAAATTCAAATATTTAAATGTTGGTCCTAGTTACTGGCTCAACCACCCAGTACGTTTATGCTGTCTGAATGCGTGCTGTTTTTCTCGTACGGTAGTATCGTAACAGGCAAGTTCGGGTTTCCTTTTCATCGCAAAACACGCAGATTAAATTAACAAACGTGAAGACTATTTTTTTTTAACAAACATATCACACGCCTATCACATCCGAACATTACACATATTGTATCAGAATATCACGCATATGTAGCAGTTACCTCCTCCTTTCAAAACATAACTACACCGGTTTGTCGGTAGGTGTCGCTTTTTCACTGACAGGTGGCGCTGTAAAGCGACACCAGAGTTATCTGCCCTTCGGACTATAAAACCAGGTGCAAACGGAAATTCCTCCTCTTCTTCACCGACCAGCCTCGGCAGAACAACGCTGGCACCAGCGCTCCGTTTCACTCGCTTTTTCCTACTCAATTGGCCTCGACAGAACGACGCTGACACTAGCGTTCCGTTTCACTCTTCTCTTCTGGTCAATTGGCCTCGGCAGAACGAAGCTAATACACTAGCGCTTCGTCTCACGCTTTTCTCTTCAAATGGCATCGGCATAACAACTACCAACACACGTGGTCAAACAACGGTAAGAGTTCTCAACTCATTTTCTTTGTGTACGGCTTTCAATGACTTTTCCCACGCCGGTTTCATTTCTTCTCGTACCCGTTCAAGAACTGTTTTTCCATCGACACACATGCATACATCACACACTTCATCATTCCACGTACACACACGTTCAATAAACGTTATTTGAACTACTTCATTTTTGTTTGTTAATTATTACTCTGTCTTTGCATGCAACAATTGCTTGATTTACTGAACACGTTTATAATCGGGGGGACACGACCCTCGATCCTAACAGATATCGTATTAGAATTCAACACGTAAATCTACTCTTAACTCAGAAAATGTTGATTTCCGTGTCAATCTGCTACATTGCAATCTTTCATGACAAAATTCTACTAAAACTAATTTTTGAACGGATGTAACGATTATTTTAATTTAAATTTTTTTATTTTGTTTGTTTTAATATCATTTCCTGCTTCACGTTAAGATGAGGAAATTTGACCGATAAGTATTCACACGTGTGCGACTAAAAAAAGACATTATGTATTAAGAAAATGTTTCAAGTGATCTCGAATAGGAAGTCGGATTCTTGTTATTCAAACATAAATCATAAATACTAATATAAAGACCTTATATATATATATATATATATATATATAGTCTCGGAAGTTTCTCAACCATTAAAACTATATAAAGAAAAAAAAATATATATATATATAAAAAAAAAAAAAACTTATAGTCTCAAGTCTTCCAGTGGAAAATCACTCATGTAAGTCAATTTATTTTTTAAAGTTATTATATTAGTTAGTTTCTAACACTATTTTAAGGGATCATCAGTTGTTTACCATGAAAAACTGTTTCGAGAATTTTTATATATATACATATATATATATATATATATATACATATATATATATATATATATATATATATATATATATATAAAATAATTTAACAGAACATGGAATTACATAATCACTGTTGCAATAATTTATTTCTACCCCCCGGCCTTTTAGAGATGATTATTCATACCGGTCGTCGGACTCGAAACCCGGAACACGAGTCAGATTTCAAACTCAAATTCTGACGTCGGCCGCTATTAACAACCCAATAAATCTGTGAGAGGTTAAACCTATTTAAAGGCAGCTGTCGGCAAAGTGTTTTTGACTACTGAAAGGAATATGCATTGAAGCTACGATTACGGCTGTGCTAATGCTACTCACTACAGAGCCCAGCCGAGATTTGGGGGTGATAAATAATTATAGATATTTGTTTTTATCTACATACGTATATGTTTCATCCTTTCGGTAATCGTCAGTGTAAAGATGAATTATTCATACCGGTCGCGCCGGACTCACAATCACTATATATATATATATATATATATATATATATATATATATATTACTATTTCATGTATCCACATAAAATTTTATAAGGAGATATAATTTTTTTATGTATCAATTTTCAGTATTTACTTCAACAGTGCTCGATACGTAAGTAGAGCTAGGTAGTAAGCTATGAAAATATATTTATGGCAATTAAGCTACACAGAGGCTCCCACGTTTCATCGCCGGGGGAGAATCTTCAGGCTAAAATGCATGGAATTATTTTTGCCGGGTGTTTTATATACACGGCTAGCTAGTTAATCAATCAGATTCTTTGTTGTTCTCTCAGCTAATCGCTGGGCTTCCCATGAACAAAGGTCCGGTTAGTGTTACTTTTTAAATGTTAAAATAAGTTTACCCATTATATTGACACAATCAGGAAACAGGATATAGGCCACTCTATAGAAAACAAAACAATAGAACATGATATAGGAAGTAACACTAACCGGACCTTTATTCGTGGGAAGCCCAACGATTGGCTGAGAGAACAACAAAAAATCTGATTGGTTAACTAGCTAGCCGTGTATATAAAAAATAAAAATACCCGGCAAAAATAACTCCATACATGAAGATTCCCCCCGGGGATGAAACGCGGGAGCCTCTGTGTAGCTTAATTGCCATAAATATATTTTCATAGCTTACTATATATATATATATATATATATATATATATATATATTAATTTAAGTAAATATTAAATTATTTTTACCTACATACACCAGCGTTTCAAGCTTTCACTCTCATCAGTGTAGGGAATGAGAATCTCAGATGGTCGCAAGATTCGAACCCGGTTATAAGATGAGTGATTGCCACTTCTCCACAGAAGAAGGCCATCCCTACAAGATTGCAATGTCTGGTTGTGGGCACGCAGATGGCTCAGCAGCACAGATTTTTTTACAAGACTTGCTGTAGGTATGACATACAAGGCTATTGGTTTCCATTGTGGTGCTTTGTTTTCGTTTTGCTAGTGTGAACAACAAGTCGTCATTCCTTGATAGCCGTGGGGCTTGTGGGGATATTTATACGACACACACACAGCACACTCTATTTCTACAAAGCTTGGTTTCGGTGACAAGCTGAGGCAAGATAACTGAGCGACGATGTTGAGCTATGGTTTTATATCAGAGTTTCCGTCTCCTGATTGGATGATCTAATAAAATCTTCCGGTCTATCTTGCCATGTGGGGTATTGATTTACTCCTCTCCAGGAGTTAGGCACAAGGCCAGTTTTTATCTTACTCCCACAAGTAAGATGTGACCCAAGGTCGGGTCGGGAAAGTGGGGTTTAAAAATTGCCTGGGCAGCCCCGTCGGCATTCCCCGGTAGGGGCGCCTCAGGCAGTAAGCAATAAACTTACTCCTCCCCAAAGAGGGGAGGCAAAGCCTGGGAGGGTGGACCTCCTAGAACTGCACAGGACAGACCCATAGACAGGCGTAAATCAAGCCCCAAAGGCCAAGACAATACCAGTCTATGGGGTGCAGTATCCATCGGAACAGATACTACACTTTGATCTTAGCCAAAAGGCCATGTGGGGTAACATCAAACCTGGGTACTATATCAGGTATTTCTACGTCCACGCTGATTAAAAAAAATCTTCTCCCAATTATTCGGTCTGAATAGAACTATGAAGTGAAGGACCTTTGGAATAGCGGATACAAGACAAAGTTTGAAAGACACATTTAAATATAAATAAGATTAAAATATATTTAAACGGTAAACATTAAGGTGTGGTTAGAAACGCACACACCCACGTGTGTGTGTATATTTATATATATATATATATATATATATATATATATATATATATATATATATATATATATATATATATATATATATATATATATATATATATATATATATATAATTAGTTTTATTTATAGACATGTACAAAATCTGCGACACTGGCATGTCGATGTAATCGATCAACAGCTATTACAAACTGAGATCTCATCAGGCAGAGTTAGAATCCGATCTTAATCGTAGATCATACTTGGGAAGAATGAAATGGAGAAAGAAAGAAAAAGAAAAAGAAAAGAAATTTTAATTTCAAAATTTAGAGAGTCACGTGGTTGGGACCGTTAAGAATCAAAATATTATTATATTAAAGTCCACAACCAAAATACAATAAACAAAAAATGATAAAAAATATTAATATAAAAATATAAAATATAAAATAAAGTAGAAAAGAAAAGGTAGAATTAAAAAGGATAGATAGATAGATAGATAGAAATAAAAAAGAAGTCATTTGCGGTCCAGACGGAGAGTAGGGGAGGGAGGTACATACAACTGAATGTGTCAAAAAACTCGAAAAGTTATTTTTCCTCGACCAAAAACAACATAAATTTCAAATCAGCAGCAATCAGTGGCATCGCGTTTGTACGCGTGAGTGCGTGCGTGCGTGTGTGTGTGTTGAGGGGGGGTGTCGTTAACACATTTGGCCGCTAATGCAGTATCAATCTCTAATTGTTTCACTTTTTCTTAAACTTATCAAGTTTTCATTAATCAATAAAAATAACTAATAGATTAATTTAGTTTACACAGCTAGTTGTAATAATAATAATAATAATAATAATAATAATAATAATAATAATAATAATAATAATAATATCGGTAATAATTTAGAAATGCTGAGTACTACTGTTAGCAAACATTATTATTATTAATAATAATAATAATAATAATAATAATAATAATAATAATAATAATAATAATAATAATAATAATAATGACAATACCTGTCTGAGATAAAAATACAGAGAGGCATTTTTCAAGGAGACTCTCTATCACCACTACTGTTTATAATAGCCATGATGCCACTCAACTACATACTCAGAAAGTGTGATGCCGGATACAGGTTTACGGATACAGAACAAAGAATAAACCACCTGATGTACATGGATGACCTTAAACTGTTTGCAAAAAACAAAAAAGAACTGGAAAAGCTGATAAACACAACCAGGATATCCAAATGGAGTTTGGAATAGAAAAATGTGCACTGCTAGAGATCAAAAGAGGAAAACTGGAGACGACAGAAGGTATAGAACTCCCCAACCAAGAGGAGGCGCAAGCATAGGCTGATGCCACGAAAATTATGGACTGAGGGTCGAGGAGGGAAAGCGCAAACCAGACCTCCACTGGAAGAGCGCGGACAGCTCTGGGACCTTGGGAAGGCTTGTTGCCACTCGGGCCCCAGAGGGGACCAATGGCCCTTATCAGCGGGAAATCGTTGGTAGGTGGCTGTTCGATTACCGCAAGGTCATCAGCAGTGATGAACGAAAAGAGGTGGAGCATACTGGAAGTCTGAGGAGACTTGTTGTCACTCAGACTCCAGGGAATACCACAGGTTTTCGGCAGTGGGCGATCACTGACGATGACCAGTGTGATAACTCCTAGTGAGTAAATAATAATAATAATAATGGTAATAATAATAATAATAATAATAATAATAATAATAATAATAATAATAATAATAATAATAATAATAATAATAATAACAATAATGGTAATCAATAATAATCAATAATAATTAATAATAATAAAAAAATTATGATAATATTAGTAAGAGTAAAAACATTGATATTAATAATAAAATAATAATAATAATAATAATAATAATAATAATAATAATAATAATAATAATAATAATAATAATAATAATAATCTCGATAATAGTGCAGAAATGGCAAATAATAATATTTAGAAATATTTGGAAATATTGATAATAATAATAATTATAATAATCAATAATAATAATTCATAATAGTAAGCAATAGTTGGATAAAAATAATTAGGGAAAATTAGAAGATAAAGAAAAATAAAGAAGGCAGCTATTAACACTAATCATAGTAGTTGCAAATATGATAACTAAAATAAATAATCATATAATTGAGAAATTATTTGTTGTAATAATATTAATAATATTTATAATAGTAAAAATATTAATGATAGCTATAATAATGATAAGAATGGTAACCCCAATAATCATAATAATTATAATAATGGTAATGATAATAAGAATAATAGTAGTATTAATAATGGTAATATTAGTAATAAAAATATTAATTTATAAAACTAATAATAATAGTAGAGGTGGTTATGGTAATAATTGATATAATAGTGGCCATAAGTATTAGTTATATTAATAAAAAATATATATATATATATAAAAGCTCTATTAGATATTGAGCACTTTTTATAAACCCGGTTGAAATTCTTTGGATTACTACTCTGTGGATGTTTTACCTGGATTATTATTATTATTATCATTATTATATATATATATATATATATATATATATATATATATATATATATATATATAAAGAAGTGAGGCTACGAACATTTGTAAAAAACTTTTTTCAACTATCGTTTGTTATTTTATTATTTTATCATTTTGTGATTTTGTAACGTATTTCAAGCTTTTCTTCCTTGCTCTCATCAAATATGGAAAAATGTTTTATCACAAAATGATAAAATGATAGGATAATAAAATAACAAACAATGGTTGAAAAAAGTTTTTTACAAATGTTGGTAGCCTCACTTCCAACACGGTTTGTTGTTGTTGATCACTCTTCGCTGCTTGATGTAAATACCCGCCGACTTGGCATTTACAAAGTTAAATTCCTCCTCATTTCCTTGCTAATTTGTGGTGGCCAACAGGTAACGCTCTTGAGTGCAAATCAGTGGCGATTTGTGATCGGAGTTCGCGCCGCCGACCGTCGGGAATTAACTTCCTGACTCGGAAGACTGCGTAAGCATGAAACATCGATGTCTGCAGGTAATAAATAATTAATATTTATTCATAAAATATTATCATATATATATCAATATATATATATATATATATATATATATATATATATATATAGGTACTCACACTATCAAAACACCGACTGATGAATCGGTCACATTCAGTAGTCCCAAAAATACACTTTCTTTTAAAATGCGAGCCTACCGCCTCCAAGACAAACGAATCGCTCTCTCTCTCTCTCTCTCTCTCTCTCTCTCTATATATATATATATATATATATATATATATATATATATATATATATATATATATATATACATACATACATATATATATATATATATATATATATATATATATATATATATATATATATATATATATGCACGATCCGAACGCCGTTTCGTAGATTACTCTATACTGCATGGTATCTAGCCGCCGATTCGCTATTTACATTTACAATTCCTCCATATTTACTTACTAATTGGCTATGGCCGATGGATAATATCTTCGACTACGCATCAGTGGCCATTTGTGATCAGGGTTCGCGCCCACCGACCGTTGAGAATTAGTTCCTACACTGAAGATTGCGTTAGCATGAAACATCAATGTCTGTATATATATATATATATATATATATATATATATATATATATATATATTTATTACATGATTATTTATTCCCACTCCAAGAATCTAACATAGCAACTGTTTGTGTACGATCGTTTCTGAAACGATATATCTTTATTAATATCGGTTGTCTTAATCAGCACAGGGTTTAGACGCCAATTTAAAAAGTCACAGACAACATCAATACACAGTTCTGCAGGATAGCCTCAAGTGGTTGGCTACCATCAATCGCACCATACGCGACAACAACGCCTCAAAGTTCCCCCATAGACCAACTTGATCACCACTACATCCGCCACCGAACAACCGAGAGTTATACCATAAACTCACACGTCTAAAGCATAACATATTCTCTATCATACTGCAAGAAGAGACAAGCATTATAGCCAATTTTATTAGATCACAACGAACCACACTTCAAAACCTAAGAGATAAAGACCTAACCCTAAGACCTCATCTAACCCTAACCCTTACCCTAAGACCTCATCTAACCCTAACGTAACCCTAAGACCTAATCTAACCCTAACCCTAAGACCTCATCTAACCCTAACCCTAAGACCTCATCTAACCCTAACCCTTACCCTAACCCTAAGACCTCATCTAACCCTAACCCTAACCCTAAGACCTCATCTAACCCTAACCCTAACCCTAAGACCTCATCTAACCCTAACCCTAAGACCTCATCTAACCCTAACCCTCTGAGAAAGGACAAGAATTCTGTGTTATCTCACGTGTCACATACGACACACTTGCATTTACACACCTCAGCAATGACACACTATACACACTCGTTTCCAACATCTGTTCCGAACAAATGGCGCGCCAGATTAACACAGCCTGGACCAACATTTGCAAAAAGAGAAACATCCCGAATAACTATAGACACAACCAGTAAACTTCCTACTTTCTATCACCTCATCAAGACTTATAAGACCAGTACCACCACACAAGTCTGACCCATAGTATGCAGCATAGAGGGACCACTCTACAAAATCTCCTGGCTCCTCTCTCATCTGCTAAAACCTCTACTTCCAACCTTCCTCGGATACGTCAGCAATTCGAATTAAATCATCTGCAGGTAACATTTACTACTACCAGAACAACTTATACACAACCGATGGTGTCGCCCTCTACACCTCCGTACCCGCATACCCAGCAATAGACATAATTAACCCTAACCTTAACCCTAACCCTAACCCTTACCTTAACCCTAACCCAGTGACCTCTATTGCTTCTGTCTCACTGCTACTAATATACATAAGCTCCTACACGTATTTTACATACAAACA
This sequence comes from Sepiola atlantica, assembly GCA_963556195.1. NCBI lineage: Eukaryota > Metazoa > Mollusca > Cephalopoda > Sepiida > Sepiolidae > Sepiola > Sepiola atlantica. The sequence continues at coordinate 99,102,701 of OY744533.1, read as the reverse complement.
AATAACAGGACTGGGATTAAACCACTCGGGACTGCTCGCCATCATGTTCATAGATAAATTATAATGCCATGTCCTCAACTCCTGTCACTCCTCCATTTTCTTCACACGATACCTGGACGACATTCTCATTCAATCACCGTGCCAATGCATTCAACAACACGCACCTTTGCATAGTATTGCTTTCTATAAATTTACCTTTATATACACATTAAACAATGCTTCAAGCAAACTGCATAAATATTAAAATGTACGGAAAACAGGTTAGAATGCAGGAGAAAACAAAAACTAGAGATTTGACTGGTTTCGTTCGTATTATCGAACGTCTTCAGAAAAAGTGATAATACGAACGAAACCGGTCAAATATCTTGTTTTTGTTTTTCTCCTGCATTCTTACCTGTTTTCCGTTTGTCTCTTTTTTTCAAGCATTTTGTCTACCACAGCATTTCATTTTCATGACACTTATTGTGTACCTTACCCCATATATATATATATATATATATATATATATATATATATATATATATATATATATATATATATATATATATGTATAAGAGAGAATAGTAGTTTCCTTGAAGCATTGCTGGGAATAGTAATACAGGTATTAAGAAGGCTGAAGGCAATGCAGAGAGTAGGATTGATGAGAAGCTGGAAAGAACAAAAATGAACAATCGAACGTGAGATCTTATAGTTATCAATTTATTTTTCTTTTCAATCTTACATAATAAACAGCAAGTATGGTATTAACTGTGTATAGTGTCCAGATGATTGGATATAATTTGATATTTCTGGAGAGTCCATCCTTTATAAAAAAAAAAAAAAATAGAAAGGAAAAGTTCGACTATCGGAAATCCAGCAAAATGTATGCCGGAAAGTCGAAATGACAACATGATCAGTCTCGCTGATGGAGATGGGAAGTGCTGCAGCAAATAGTAATTTAATACATTTTAATATTCTATCCTACACATAAACATGGTGCTCAAAAATTAGGGTTTAATATCAAATTAATTAAGTAGATATTATATAGTTAGTAATTAATTGTTTGCTTGTAATAACTTAATTTAATTTTGTTATTATTTAAAACTTTTTCCTCGCCGACCTTTTGGCTGATATCAAAGTGTAGTATCTTCGGGCCTTAATTCCGCCGGTCTTAAGGATTGTCCTGTGCAGTTCCAGGAGGTCCACTCTCACAGGCATTGCTTTCTCACCCTTTGAGAAGGGGTTAGTTTATTGCTAATCACCCAAGGCGCCCCTACCAGGGAATGCCGACGAGACTGCCCAGGAATTTTTTTGTTGGACAGTGCTCTTCCTCTAGGTCGCTGGCTTTTCAATTCTACTTGCCCGACCTTGTGTCACATCTTATCGCTGTTGGAGGGAAATAAATACAAAAAAATTTAAAACTTTTTTTTTTTAAACTATTTTTGATCGCTGTATATTCAAGTAAGTTTTATTGTTTGTAAGGTTTTTTAAATTTAATTATCGAATTAATGAATTCTGTTGCTAATTAAACATTCGTGGTGTATATAGGTGTCACTAATAAAAGATATTCGAAGTGAATGAAATCGAGGCTAATTCAAATCAAAATTTCAAACGTAAAATAATAAAAGTGCAGGGGAAGTAACTCTGAGTGAGACATATTTTAAATCTTAGAATATCAGATTTCAAATGTTTACTTTTAAATTTTAATCCAAAACAAATTTAATATCATGTCAGAGTTGAAACAGAAGTTTGTGGTTTAGGGGACAGATGCTTGAAATCGATTCTAAAGATTCAGTCGCCCAAAATCCATACACTTTTATACCCCACCGAGCACACATAAAAGGCAAGCTGGGTATTGGTAGAAGTAAAAAGAAAGAAATTTCATTTTAATTTTGATACTTTTCTTGTTATTTTATATATATATATATATATATATATATATATATATATATATATATATATATATATATATATATATATATATATATAATTACAACCCACAATTAATAAAATAGCATTTACCACCAGTACTAACCCCTTATCAGTTATCAATAATTAATACATAATAATAATAATAATAATAATAATAATAATAATAATAATAATAATAATAATAATAATAATAGATATATAAAAAAAATAATTAATTAATAAGTAAGTAAATAAAAGAATAAAGATATATATATATATATATATATATATATATATATATATATATATATATATATATATATACATATGTAAATTAATAGATATAACCAAAAATTAAACCATAAATACGGCTCTTTACTAATAATAAGACACAGCCTCCTGAAGACGGTCGCGAGACCGAAAGCGCTGCAGAAATGGCCCAAGATACAACGTTAGGCGCCATAATCCACCAATTGACACCGGAAAACCGACGAATCGCTCGCCGCATCGAGAAATTAACCAGAAAGATAGCAAAGAAAGAAAACTCTGTGGTCTTCAATGACACATGTATAATATATATATATATATATATATATATATATATATATATATATATATATATATATATATAAGTTTAATGGACGAAGAGTGATAAACATGCACGAATGTCCAAATTTATTTCAAACTTCAAATGTACGCTCTATCTACGACTTTGAACTCAATTTTCACCATTGGATTTACTTATTTTTGAACGCCTTCCTATCATGCCTCTACGAAACTTTTTCTTCTCCATTGAAACCCTCTTCCATTGGACACCTCATCAGTGAACAATTTACCATCCGGACAAACTTGAACTTTTTTTCTCACCCATCTTTTTCTAAATATTTTTTCATATTTTTTCAAATGTTGAACTTTAGCTTTTCTATTGCCAACTTATCTATCTATATAATTCCTCTGATGATAAGATCTCGATTTTTGAAAAGCCTTGGCTTAAGGAAAGAACAATAAACATAATTTTATTACAGAATATACCTTGATTTGAACATTTAACTTTATAATTGCTCTATCTCGTATATTGAGCTTTTACCATTTCACTATAGGTTCTTTTCTACTAAAAGTTTTACTTTTAGTTTCTTACTTATATATATATATATATATATATATATATATATATATATATATATATATATATATATATATATATATATATATATATATATATAGGGTGGGCAAAAATAAGGGTCCTATTTTTAAAAATTCATAACTTTTTTATTTATTGATTTTTTTTTTTAGAATAAGTAAAGGACCCCTTCCGAAGCAAGCATGAGCCGTATTAGCCCTATGGAACGTACCCTCATTTAGAAAACATTATTTTTGCTTAAAAAACTCAAAACAGTGTAAAAAACAATACTTTAGTTTTTGTAAGTTTTAAGAAGTGTTTTTCGGCTAAAATTTGTTTTGTTTATTTCAAAAAATCTCGGAAGGGTCAGTCTACACACACATAAAGTTTGGTGAGTTTAACTTTTATTTTGTGGAAGTTATTCAAATTCAAGTTATTCTAATTTAAAGATAGGACCCTTATTTTGGCCCACCCTGTATATATATATATATATATGTTTGATGATGAGTGTAAGGTGGAGTTCAAGGTGAACTGCTGGGCATGTAGTTTAGCCTCCTCGGTTGCCGTGCAAGCGACATCATGGTGGTTGGATAGCGGGGGGGGGGATTGTTGATTGCCTATTATTCACCACACTTTTATAGATTTTTTAGAAATAGCGAGTTCCTTATTTCTGCCACTCAATGCGTTTTCTGGTCATTTCGTTATGGGGACTGTTTATAACAAGTACTTGTTGACATTGGACTTGAAGTTTGTTATAATCTGTAGGGAGGCAGTCCGCTAGCAACGTGTTCCACAGATGGGAATTCTTGGAAAGACATTCTGTTAATGAAAGTTCTGTCTGATGCTAGACACACGAGGAAGAAAGGAAAGTTCTTTTCAGTTGTGGTAGAAGACGAGTTCTTGTTGTGAATGTCTTACAAGGAGGAACCAGTGATTTCAATTGAATCGATCACCTTCCATGGAAATAAAAATAGAGCAGAGAAAGACTAGCGCTGTCTGTTCTGTGAGGAAGGAACTGCAATTAAACAAAAAATATCTTGACCCACTAGATTGCAAAGTCAATTTTGTATTCTGTCTAGACGAAAAAGAGCGGCACCTCCCCAGATGTGGCAGCAGTCGATTTTTAAGTTGTCGAAACAAGAAAGAGGGCCCTGAGCAGCACCTCCCCAGATGTGGCAGCAGTCGATTTTTAAGTCTGTCGAAGCAAAGAAAGAGGGCCCTGAGCAGCACCTCCCCAGATGTGGCAGCAGTCGATTTTTAAGTCTGTCGAAGCAAGAAAGAGGGCCCTGAGCAGCACCTCCCCAGATGTGGCAGCAGTCGATTTTTAAGTCTGTCGAAGCAAGAAAGAGGGCCCTGAGCAGCACCTCCCCAGATGTGGCAGCAGTCGATTTTTAAGTCTGTCGAAGCAAGAAAGAGGGCCCTGAGCAGCACCTCCCCAGATGTGGCAGCAGTCGATTTTTAAGTCTGTCGAAGCAAGAAAGAGGGCCCTGAGCAGCACCTCCCCAGATGTGGCAGCAGTCGATTTTTAAGTCTGTCGAAGCAAGAAAGAGGGCCCTGAGCAGCACCTCCCCAGATGTGGCAGCAGTCGATTTTTAAGTCTGTCGAAGCAAGAAAGAGGGCCCTGAGCAGCACCTCCCCAGATGTGGCAGCAGTCGATTTTTAAGTCTGTCGAAGCAAGAAAGAGGGCCCTGAGCAGCACCTCCCCAGATGTGGCAGCAGTCGATTTTTAAGTCTGTCGAAGCAAGAAAGAGGGCCCTGAGCAGCACCTCCCCAGATGTGGCAGCAGTCGATTTTTAAGTCTGTCGAAGCAAGAAAGAGGGCCCTGAGCAGCACCTCCCCAGATGTGGCAGCAGTCGATTTTTAAGTCTGTCGAAGCAAGAAAGAGGGCCCTGAGCAGCACCTCCCCAGATGTGGCAGCAGTCGATTTTTAAGTCTGTCGAAGCAAGAAAGAGGGCCCTGAGCAGCACCTCCCCCGATGTGGCAGCAGTCGATTTTTAAGTCTGTCGAAGCAAGAAAGAGGGCCCTGAGCAGCACCTCCCCAGATGTGGCAGCAGTCGATTTTTAAGTCTGTCGAAGCAAGAAAAAGGGCCCTGAGCAGCACCTCCCCCGATGTGGCAGCAGTCGATTTTTAAGTCTGTCGAAGCAAGAAAGAGGGCCCTGAGCAGCACCTCCCCAGATGTGGCAGCAGTCGATTTTTAAGACTGTCGAAGCAAGAAAGAGGGCCCTGAGCAGCACCTCCCCCGATGTGGCAGCAGTCGATTTTTAAGTCTGTCGAAGCAAGAAAGAGGGCCCTGAGCAGCACCTCCCCAGATGTGGCAGCAGTCGATTTTTAAGTCTGTCGAAGCAAGAAAGAGGGCCCTGAGCAGCACCTCCCCAGATGTGGCAGCAGTCGATTCTTAAGTCTGTCGAAGCAAGAAAGAGGGCCCTGAGCAGCACCTCCCCAGATGTGGCAGCAGTCGATTTTTAAGTCTGTCGAAGCAAGAAAGAGGGCCCTGAGCAGCACCTCCCCAGATGTGGCAGCAGTCGATTTTTAAGTCTGTCGAAGCAAGAAAAAGGGCCCTGAGCAGCACCTCCCCCGATGTGGCAGCAGTCGATTTTTAAGTCTGTCGAAGCAAGAAAGAGGGCCCTGAGCAGCACCTCCCCAGATGTGGCAGCAGTCGATTTTTAAGTCTGTCGAAGCAAGAAAGAGGGCCCTGAGCAGCACCTCCCCAGATGTGGCAGCAGTCGATTTTTAAGTGTGTCGAAGCAAGAAAGAGGGCCCTGAGCAGCACCTCCCCGATGTGGCAGCAGTCGATTTTTAAGTCTGTCGAAGCAAGAAAGAGGGCCCTGAGCAGCACCTCCCCAGATGTGGCAGCAGTCGATTTTTAAGTCTGTCGAAGCAAGAAAGAGGGCCCTGAGCAGCACCTCCCCAGATGTGGCAGCAGTCGATTTTTAAGTCTGTCGAAGCAAGAAAGAGGGCCCTGAGCAGCACCTCCCCAGATGTGGCAGCAGTCGATTTTTAAGTCTGTCGAAGCAAGAAAGAGGGCCCTGAGCAGCACCTTCCCAGATGTGGCAGCAGTCGATTTTTAAGTCTGTCGAAGCAAGAAAGAGGGCCCTGAGCAGCACCTCCCCAGATGTGGCAGCAGTCGATTTTTAAGTCTGTCGAAGCAAGAAAGAGGGCCCTGAGCAGCACCTCCCCAGATGTGGCAGCAGTCGATTTTTAAGTCTGTCGAAGCAAGAAAGAGGGCCCTGAGCAGCACCTTCCCAGATGTGGCAGCAGTCGATTTTTAAGTCTGTCGAAGCAAGAAAGAGGGCCCTGAGCGGCACCTCCCCAGATGTGGCAGCAGTCGATTTTTAAGTCTGTCGAAGCAAGAAAGAGGGCCCTGAGCAGCACCTCCCCAGATGTGGCAGCAGTCGATTTTTAAGTCTGTCGAAGCAAGAAAGAGGGCCCTGAGCAGCACCTTCCCAGATGTGGCAGCAGTCGATTTTTAAGTCTGTCGAAGCAAGAAAGAGGGCCCTGAGCAGCACCTTCCCAGATGTGGCAGCAGTCGATTTTTAAGTCTGTCGAAGCAAGAAAGAGGGCCCTGAGCAGCACCTCCCCAGATGTGGCAGCAGTCGATTTTTAAGTCTGTCGAAGCAAGAAAGAGGGCCCTGAGCAGCACCTCCCCAGATGTGGCAGCAGTCGATTTTTAAGTGTGTCGAAGCAAGAAAGAGGGCCCTGAGCAGCACCTCCCCCGATGTGGCAGCAGTCGATTTTTAAGTCTGTCGAAGCAAGAAAAAGGGCCCTGAGCAGCACCTTCCCAGATGTGGCAGCAGTCGATTTTTAAGTCTGTCGAAGCAAGAAAGAGGGCCCTGAGCAGCACCTCCCCAGATGTGGCAGCAGTCGATTTTTAAGTCTGTCGAAGCAAGAAAGAGGGCCCTGAGCAGCACCTCCCCAGATGTGGCAGCAGTCGATTTTTAAGTCTGTCGAAGCAAGAAAGAGGGCCCTGAGCAGCACCTTCCCAGATGTGGCAGCAGTCGATTTTTAAGTCTGTCGAAGCAAGAAAGAGGGCCCTGAGCAGCACCTTCCCAGATGTGGCAGCAGTCGATTTTTAAGTCTGTCGAAGCAAGAAAGAGGGCCCTGAGCAGCACCTCCCCAGATGTGGCAGCAGTCGATTTTTAAGTCTGTCGAAGCAAGAAAGAGGGCCCTGAGCAGCACCTCCCCAGATGTGGCAGCAGTCGATTTTTAAGTCTGTCGAAGCAAGAAAGAGGGCCCTGAGCAGCACCTTCCCAGATGTGGCAGCAGTCGATTTTTAAGTCTGTCGAAGCAAGAAAAAGGGCCCTGAGCAGCACCTTCTCAGATGTGGCAGCAGTCGATTTTTAAGTCTGTCGAAGCAAGAAAGAGGGCCCTGAGCAGCACCTCCCCAGATGTGGCAGCAGTCGATTTTTAAGTCTGTCGAAGCAAGAAAGAGGGCCCTGAGCAGCACCTCCCCAGATGTGGCAGCAGTCGATTTTTAAGTGTGTCGAAGCAAGAAAGAGGGCCCTGAGCAGCACCTCCCCCGATGTGGCAGCAGTCGATTTTTAAGTCTGTCGAAGCAAGAAAAAGGGCCCTGAGCAGCACCTCCCCCGATGTGGCAGCAGTCGATTTTTAAGTCTGTCGAAGCAAGAAAGAGGGCCCTGAGCAGCACCTCCCCAGATGTGGCAGCAGTCGATTTTTAAGTCTGTCGAAGCAAGAAAGAGGGCCCTGAGCAGCACCTCCCCAGATGTGGCAGCAGTCGATTTTTAAGTCTGTCGAAGCAAGAAAGAGGGCCCTGAGCAGCACCTTCCCAGATGTGGCAGCAGTCGATTTTTAAGTCTGTCGAAGCAAGAAAGAGGGCCCTGAGCAGCACCTTCCCAGATGTGGCAGCAGTCGATTTTTAAGTCTGTCGAAGCAAGAAAGAGGGCCCTGAGCAGCACCTCCCCAGATGTGGCAGCAGTCGATTTTTAAGTCTGTCGAAGCAAGAAAGAGGGCCCTGAGCAGCACCTCCCCAGATGTGGCAGCAGTCGATTTTTAAGTCTGTCGAAGCAAGAAAGAGGGCCCTGAGCAGCACCTTCCCAGATGTGGCAGCAGTCGATTTTTAAGTCTGTCGAAGCAAGAAAGAGGGCCCTGAGCAGCACCTCCCCAGATGTGGCAGCAGTCGATTTTTAAGTCTGTCGAAGCAAGAAAGAGGGCCCTGAGCAGCACCTCCCCAGATGTGGCAGCAGTCGATTTTTAAGTCTGTCGAAGCAAGAAAGAGGGCTCTGAGCAGCACCTTCCCAGATGTGGCAGCAGTCGATTTTTAAGTCTGTCGAAGCAAGAAAGAGGGCCCTGAGCAGCACCTCCCCAGATGTGGCAGCAGTCGATTTTTAAGTCTGTCGAAGCAAGAAAGAGGGCCCTGAGCAGCACCTCCCC
>OY744533.1:99011802-99089302 GCA_963556195.1 Sepiola atlantica | reverse complement strand
CATAACCTGTAATAGACCCCTCAGGCAAAATTTTCTATGAACAAAACCTCTTTGCAAGGGATTCCTGTCTGTGCAACACATTGCCGCGGAACTGCTTCCCTGCAGACTACAACATAGTCGCCTTCAAATACACCGTCAAAAGATTACTGTCATATACCGTCCCCGAAAGCAATCAGACTTAGTTCATGCGATTAATCATTCTCAATCCTCTCGTGTGGTTCTTCATCTTTCAACTAGCAATCATTTCATCTGATTCACCCTTATTCCCGAGTGGCTTTCGGCCTCGATAAATGGTGACTCTTGAGCAAAATTTAAAAACCCTAACCCAAACTGATGGCATATCAATGGAATCCACCTTGGCCCCACTTTGATCATAATAATGATGATGATGATGATGATGATGATGATGATGGTGGTGGTGGTGATGATGATGATGATGATGATGATGATGATGATGATGATGATGATGGTGGTGGTGGTGGTGGTGGTGGTGGTGGTGGTGGTGGTGATGGTGGTGATGATGATGATGATGATGATGATGACATTGGAAATTTTCACTGAAATAAGAGCCAAACCCACAATATACGCCAGCTATGTAGGCTACATCTTCATAGTGTCACGTAATAATATAAAAACAAAAAACAACAAACACTTGAAAACCACTCCGTTTTTTAAATTTACTCATAAATTTTCCGTCAACAATAAAAACTCATTCCTTGACATAATAATCGACTTTAAATAATAAATAATGATAAAAAAAAACTCCTTTATTTTCCGACTTGAAATAAAGTGTAGTATCTGTTCTGATACCACACTTAATCTTTCTGTCTTCGGTTTGTGAAGGAGAAATTCTTCTAGCCTGAGACAATGTTCATTTTTGTCCCAATCCAGTGTGCCCCTTTTTGGGGATCTGGATTTCCCCATATAAAAAACCGACCTTTCTAACCCAAGGCAAGTAAAAAGGAACTCTGATGATCCTAATAAATACATCAGATCCACATAAGATTCTCGGCCTTTTAGTTGAGATCAAAGTGTAGTATCTGTTCTGATGGATACTACACCTCTTAGACCGGTACCGTCTTGGCGTTCGTGCCTTGATTCCGCTGGTCTTAGTGAGGAGTGCAGTTCTAGAAGGTGCACCCTCCCAGGCGTTGCCTTCTCACCCTTTGAGAAGGGGTTAGTTTATTGCTAATCACCTAAGGCGCCCCTAGTGGGGAATGTCGACAGAGCTGCCGAGGCATTTTTTGTAGCCCAGAGTAAGGGTGGATAATGTGGGCTATATTTAGCTTAATTTAGTTTCATGCAAAGAGGAAGCCCTTCGTGAAAATTTTAGGGGCCATAATATGGGCACAAGCTCCTATTTGAAAATTCAAATATTTCAGATTTGCATGAAATTTGATCCATGGTCATTCGAAAGCAATTAAGCAAGATTCCCTGAATTTCAATTTCTTCTTAAGACCTTTTAAACTGAAGCTTTAAATGCTAGAAATCTTCTAGAATCAAAATCATGTTATGTATTTTGATCAAAATTGGAGTATGGATTATAGACATAAGGTTTAGTAGCCTTATATCTTGATTTTAACCTTTGTAGGGGGACACATAAAAGTGGTGAAAAACTGTCCTGTTTGGGAATTAATTTTACCCATCTTGTGACGGGTATTCTTCTAGTATATATATATATATATATATATATATATATATATATATATATATATATAACTAACTCTGATCGTGGTTTCGAATCTCACTAAAAGTACAGCCACGTGTAAAAAAAACCATAGATGATAAAATGTGCATCTGTGGACAATTATTATATATATATATATATATATATATATATATATATATATATATATATATATATATATATATATATATATAAAGTTAGTTGAGATCTATAAAATTTGAACATTGTTCCAAGAAGTCAAAACCAACTATTATTAAGCATACGATCGTTTCCAAGACTTTTTTGAATTATTTTTTATTATTTTTTATTATTTTTTATCATTTTTTATTATTTTTGATTATTTTTGATTATTTTTGATTATTCCAAAACGTTTCTTCGTCAGTGCCTTTTGTAACATCACATACAGAAGTCTCTTGAGAAAAAAACCCACCAGATTTCAGTACAACACCAGTGAAAGAACTACAGAAATAGAAAAAAGACAGCAAATTGAATTACGAATCAAACATTTAAAACATTCAAAGCATTCACCATATTAGGTTGAATCGAGAAGAAGAAATTACATAAGAGAAAAAAAATACATCAATAAATAAATAAAAACAGAAATATAATCAATAGTTACACTCAACAATATTAATATTATTATTAATAATTATTAAAAATTATTAAAAATTATTAATAATTATTAATAATTATTAATAATTATTAATAATTTTTAATAATTTTTAATAATTATTAATAATTATTAAAAATTATTAATAATTATTAATAATTATTAAAAATTATTAATAATAATATTAATAATATTAAGAAAAATACTGATAATAATGTTAGAATATAATAAGATGAAATAAAATAAATAACAAACGTATATAAGAAATTAAAATTGAGAAATAAAATAATAAAGGATAAATAAGAATAAAATAAATAAATACATATATATATATATATTTATGTTGTACTACCCGTTCTTTTGGAGAACCCGGTAACATCCAACAAGAATGACAAAGAACAGAACGCATATGGAAAAACTTTGGTTTTCTTTATTTCCCATCACCGGATGATTTACGCCGGCTACGCACACACATATAAAAAAAAAATCTTTGGACATACTTTTGTCTCATAAAACTCTTTTTCTTGCTGAGGTCACAGACTTGGTTTCCGCTAGAAACTCGTTCATATATACATCCGATTGGAAAGCAATTTGCTCTGCATTGTCTATCTGAGCGTGAACTGAAACAATTGTTCCACAAGCACTTCCAATTGTCTGTTTGATGAAATACAAGTTAGAGGATTCATTCACAGTACCAACTTGCTTATCAGTTGCATTTTTAGTCAGCAGACATGAAAGCCTAACAGCAAGACGGGTTTGGATACCATAGCCGATAAAGCTTCATCGATGCCATAAACATCGGTAAACTCCCATTCTTCTGGTACTTCAGTACTCCGATCATCAAGCGCTCCGGCTCTTCGCATTTCCGAAACCGCCGCCTTTTAAGTCTCACTTGCACCGCGGAACCTTTTTCTTTTTAACAGTTATCAAGTCGCTTTCTTTCTTTCTCGACGTCCCACCCACAATGGACTTGTCCACGATTCATTTTTGCCACTCTTCATTATCTTATATATATATATATATATATATATATATATATATAGCTTCCTCTTAAACTAATGATCTAATCATTATGAATTATGGAACATATATTCTAGGTAACACAGTGAGTAACATGACCACATTATTTTGTTTGTAAACGTTGTTGTGTACGCATGAGAATCAATATTTGTGGAGTAAACTCACAAACTAATGAATTTTTCATTATGAATTATGGGATCCGTATTCTAGGCAACACGATGAGTAACGTTGGAACATTATTATCATTTTTTTTAATTTACCGTCTAGGAGTGTGACCGTAAACCTGCACCCCACCCACACCCCCAAAAAATTAAAAATTAAAAACTAATGCTATAAGTATTGCTTATACACGTCCTAGGACAGGTATTCTGCTAGTATGCTTTAAAAACCAAATCAAATCTATTGGCACAAAATATCAAAGTGCAACAAGCCATGTAAAATATCAAAGTGGAACAAGCCACTTAAATATCAAAGTGCAACAAGCCATGTAAAATATCAAAGTGCAACAAGCCATGTAAAATATCAAAGTGCAACAAGCCATGTAAAATATCAAAGTGCAACAAGCCATGTAAAATATCAAAGTGCAACAAGCCATGTAAAATATCAAAGTGCAACAAGCCATGTAAAATATCAAAGTGCAACAAGCCATGTAAAATATCAAAGTGCAACAAGCCATGTAAAATATCAAAGTGCAACAAGCCATGTAAAAGGAGGGTCAGAAGATGGGTATGCTTATATACCGTCTGAGGCAACTTTAATCCTGGATATGATAGACATTGTCACTACCAAATAGGTTGTTCCACGGAACAGAAACACGAAGAGAGAATGCTGCTTTTTTTCTAATGAGATGAGAGCGCCGATGCTACACCGGTACTTTCACAGATTAGGACCCACGCTAACTTTGACCCTAACTCTAAACCCTAACCCCACCCTGACGAAGGGGTCAAAGTTAGCGTGGGTCTTAACCTGTGAAAGCATCGCTACACCTTTTTCTGGGTAACGTGAAAATGTACAACTTCCTGAGATTCTCATGGATGGTTCTGCTCTTGAGGATGAAACCGACTCTGAAACTTCTTGGTCTTTCTCTCTCATCAAATCTTTCTTGGAGTTCATACATCAGATCCATTGCTCTTTCTGCTTCTCATAAAGTCGGTTCTCTCTATCGCTACAAACATTTTCTCATACCTGAGGCTATTCTCTATCTCTACAAATCTACAATCAAACTGCGTATGGATTACTGTTGTCATATTTGGGCTGGTGAATCTCTGTCCCATTTGAGGGTTATTGATAAGGTGCAGAAACGTATCTGTAATTTGATTGGTCCTACCCTTTTTTCTTCTCTACACCCCCCTCTTCTTACATACATGATGTTGCTAGTCTCAGTCTTTTCTATAAATACTATTATGGCATGTGTTCTTCAGAATTATGTTATCTATTCCCTGCTTCTTTTATTCCAGCTCGTTTGACTCGTTGGTCTAGTGGTCTCCATCAATTCGCTGTTTTGATACCTCATTGTAATACAGCTTCCTATTCCAGTAACTTCTTTCAAAGAACTGTAGGCTTGTGGAACTCTCTTTCTGCTGACTGTTTTCGTCCTACTTATAACCTTGTCTTTTCAAGACTAAGACCAATAGGCATCTCCGGTCTTTACGATTATCATATTCGTTCAAGTGGCTTCATGCCTTGTCTTGAGCGATTTCCATTAAAAACAAAACAAAAAAAAAAACTAGAAACTAGATGAACACACTATAACAAATATAATATTGAGATACACGAGACCCACCGAAAAACATAAGAGAATTAAATTTAGTACGACACTAAATATAAATATCTAAACCAATAACACCACAAACTGACCTTTAAGCTCAACTAATATACAGTATATTTGTTCATTTGTTCAGTCAACCTGAAATAAATAACACATGCATCGGCCATACAACTACAACTCTCTTCCGACGCCTCACATACCACCTATCTGATCAAAGCGCAATTAAATGGCACAAAAATACAATCAGCTGACATCCGGAAAGTTCTAACCTCTAACTCCAAAATGATACAGAAAATAATTGAACACGAATTGCCTATAAATCCGCAAAGCAATTCACATAAAAAACAAATTAACATTAATAAAATTGCACTCAGCATTTTTTTTTTAATGGAAATCGCTCCAGACAAGGCATGAAGCCACTTGATGTAAAAAGCTATTGCCTTTAGTTTTGGATTAATTTCACGTGCGGAAAACTGCATCTGTGGCCATGACATTTTTTTCCTTCTATTTACGTATTTTTCTATTGTTTTCCTTCTTCTTCTTTAATTATTAATTTATTTTAATAAATCATTTTATTTTTCATTGGTGCCGAATACCATAAAGTGTTGTGATTGTTTTATTCTTAAATTATCCTTTTACGTATACATTGTTAAAACTTTATTTTAAATTAATTACACTAGTAAAATCCATTCTAAGATAAAATCGTGTTTGAAAACTTTGAGTTATCTTCCCCTTACTTGACTCTTCAAAATTAAAGATCATTTTTTTTTTCGGCCCTACGGTACACAAGCACCAAAAAACAACTTGAAACAGAAAGTAAAATCAATATTTAATTCTTTTTATAATATGTGTTCGAATAACTTTATTTGTTTTCAAGAAAAGAAAATTAATGTCGACCGAAAGTGTAGCTTGGCAGAAAAAGACATTCTTTTTTTTAATTCATTTATTTTTTCTTTTATTTATCTCCCTTCCACAGCGGTAAGATGTGACACAAGGTCGGGAAAGTGGGATTCAAAAGCCAGCGCCGTAGAAGAAGAAGAGCACTCTGGCCTAAGAAAATGCCTGGGACGCTCCATCAGCATTCCCCAGTAGGGGCCCCTCAGGCAACTATCAATAAACTAACCCCTTCTCAAAGGGTGAGAAGACAAAGCCTGGGAGGGTGAACCTCCTAGAACTGCACAGGACAATCCCTCAGACCGGCGGAATCAAGGCCCGAAGGCGAAGACGGTACCGGTCCATCGAAACAGATACTACACTTTGAATTATTTATTTGCAGAAAATATAAAAGATTTACATCCAAAACAAATTAGGCACAAGGCCATCAAAAGTGTGGTAAAATGGGTGTCGTTGGTCATCCTTGGTCTAAAGTAATAAAAATGTCTATCCTACTCTTAACTAGAATCATCTCAGTCACCAAAATACCACATTTGCTCTAGGGGGCCGTCATCTCAGCCAAAGCACAGCTGTAAAAAAATTATAAATAAATTGTAAATGTGAATGTAAGTGCAACATAACAGTTACTTTGTTGATTTTTGTGATGTTTAAAAGCAAAAAAGGGATGGTCTTCTTTTTACATTCGAGAATTGGAACGTTCACTTTTTTTACATAGAAAGATTGAAACAAAAATATGAATATAGGCAAAGTATAACAGTTAATCTTTTTGTTATTTTTTTTAAGGAAGAGGTGATGTTTTTTTTTACTTGAAGAATTGGAACTTGTCACTTTGTTTACAGAGAAAGAGTGGAACGGCAGCTCATTTTGGACTTTATATATATATATATATATATATATATATATATATATAATACTTTAAAGATATAAATAATATATTTAACCAGTAGACTATCAGGATAAATACAAAGCTCAATATAGTGTATAGAGCAATAATATTAATTGAATGACATAATAAAATGAAAAATTAATCAGATTTTATTAAAGTTCAAAAACAAGGAGTGATATTGCGTCCTTAACTCATGAGTTTTTAAAGAAAATCTTCTCAGATGACCATTACTGCAAGGACATTACTGCAGGTAATAAAATTTAAGCTTTGAAAACATATAAAAATATATATAAAAATTCATAAAGATACATATAAAACATAAAGTATATCGGCCAAAAACGCACTTTTTTGTTAAACTTATACAGTTCATCCAAGTCATAAAGTTGAAAACAATTTTTAAAAAAATGCCAAAGAAGTCGATTAAAAACAATCCAGGAAGTGATTGGTAGTCCAAAATGAAAATGAAAAAGTTATCCAGGCGGGAAATTTGCTTGCTATCGATACAATATATGACAGTGAAGAGTCTATTCAGGGTGTATGCAAATTGATAATAAAACCATGGAAAAAGAAAAATAACACAAAAAGTTCAGAAGACTTACTCAGTGTTGAATAATATAATGTTATTATATATATATATATATATATATATATATATATATATATATATATATATATATATATATATATATATATATATATATAATACATGTATTGTTTTAGTTTCTGTAGATGTAAATCCGTTGAAACACCAGCGTTTATAAAAAGTGCTCAATAACAAGTAGAGCTGTTCTTTAATATAAAATTCTTATTTATACAAACATTATTGGTTACATATGTGCATACATGTTTCGGTTGTACTCTTCACAGAGAGTCAACCATATCAGACCAAAGAAGACGAGGAAGTGAGATGAATTTGGAAAACTTTCCTATTAAGTAAATCTTTTGTAGAATATAAAACGATCTTGTCTTATATATATATATATATATATATATATATATATATAAAATATGAGACTAAAAGTATACTTTTAGAGAATTCAACCTATAGTGAAATGATTTAAGCTCAATATACGAGATAGATTTATATATATATATATATATATATATATATATATATATATATATATATATATATATATTCTAGAAATGAAAGATGAGAATGAAAAATTGTAAAGATACAATATTTATTAGAACATCAAAAGTTCAGAGCAAGGAGCTTCATATCCTTAATCCATGGATTTTCAAAGATAAACTCTTTTCATCAGAGGATAGGGAAAAGCCGACAATGTAATTGTAAATATTATCGGCAACATTTTACTTTGAAAATTTTACATAAAATAAAACAAAATAAAGACCAAAAGGTAAAAAGTCTCATGTTGAGATGAGAACGTAGAGTCAGGGTGGATGATGTCCAAAAACATGCCAAATTAAAAACAGCTGTTATGTTGGAAATGAAAGTTTGATATATATATATATATATATATATATATATATATATATATATATATATATATATATATAAGACAAGATCGTTTTATATTCTAATAATCATGGCTTTTATTTTCCATTTTTATTTTTTCACATTTTCATAAAAACATAACATCCCTGTGAGATGTATATTTACGACTCGTTTCTCTGAAGGTGAGTCAACCAACATTATTATATCAGTATCCGCTCTGCTACACCTCAAGATCATCAGAAATAGGGTCAGGGGGACATCATCAGAAATTAGTGGCAACTGGGTAGGAGGATGTCGCTAGAAACTGGATTGACTGCTATGCAGCTCTGATCAGGAGGACTACACCAGAAGCTGAATTGGCAGCTGGACAGGTTAGGTCAAGATCCATCAGCAGTAGGATGAGTGGCATGAGTACATCCACAGTGGTTGGAACAGCAGCTGGTCAGGAAGACATCGGCAGCTTGGTAGATCTTGTCTGGAGGACATCGCCAGATGCTGGATTGGTTGAGTCAGGGGGACGTAGCCAGAGACTAGAGTAACAGGAGTACATCACCAGAGTCTAGAACTGCAGGAGGACATCACCATCACTGGAAGGAAAGGTCTGGTCAGGAAGACGTCGCTAGAGATTGGAGCAGTGAGATATCTTATGAAGGCCAGAATGTGAGTAGTAGTTACTGAAAGGTTGCCCTGAAAAGCGTAGTTGGTACGCATTAAGTTGTTTCAAGATGATACACTTAAACTTTAATACAATGTTATTTGGTTGTATTATCTATTGTGGGAACTAGGCATCAAAACATCGCGTGTTAGTGAAAAAAAGGTAGTTAATAATGTTACTCATGGGCGTTTGTGGTAGAGGGTTAGGGTTGGGGTTAGGGTTAGAGAGTTAGGTTAGGGTTAGGGTTAGGGTTAGAGAGTTAGGGTTCAGGTTAGAGGGTTTAGGTTAGAGGGTTAGGGTTAGGGTTAGGGTTAGGGTTAGAGTTAGGGTTAGGGTTAGGGTTGGGGTTAGGGTTAGAGAGTTAGGGTTTGGGTTAGAGGGTTTAGGTTAGAGGGTTAGGGTTAGGGTTAGGGTTAGAGGGTTAGAGGGTTAGGGTTAAAGTTAGGGTTAGAGGGTTAGGGTTAGGGTTAGGGTTAGGTTTAGAGGGGCAGGGTTAGGGTTCTTTGCTGATCATAAAGAGAGTCATCAGGAGGAATGTCTGTAGAAATGGAGACTACAACATATTAATCGCCGGTAGGTAAAATTAAATCAAATTTCTATTTTTACTTCATGTATACCTGCGATAGGAGGCAATACATTTCGTTTCGAAGGAGATATACATAAAAGGGTAGGGGATGTAATTATTAAGATTTTTATTAGAAATTCTCACCTGACAAAGGTGGGTATTTCAACTAGTAGTAAGAACATCAAATGTATTATATATATATATATATATATATATATATATATATATATCATTGGAGCACAGGCTGGAGCAGGTGCTAGTGTGAGTGTAAGAGTTAGGAGTGGATAGAGTAATTTCAGGGAACTTTTGTTATTACTAACCAGCAGATGTAGAGTAATGGCCCTATGGGAATGGACGTATCTGTAAGAAATCGTTGATTTGACTTGCGTGAATTAGCGCGGGTGCAGTCGAGTGCAGAATAGGGCCTGTTCTCACAGTCAGAGCTTACAGACGTGACAGGGTCACCGTGTGACGAGATCCCAGATCAGGGGTCAGTGTGCACATGTGAGAGGCTCTGTGACGTCAAAGGCCCTTACATGGGAAACAGAGGGATCCGTGACGTCACTTGTTCTTCTTGAGAAGCGAGTTTCGTCAGTCTGGGTTTTGGAGGCAAACCGATGAGACGTGATTTTTAGCATGAATGGTTAAGAAAATAATTGTTAAGTAACGACGATAAAGTAGTGATTTGCTCTCTCTCTCTCTCTCTCTCTCTCTCTCTCTCTCTCTCTCTCTCTCTCTCTCGACGTAGTGAATGGCCCAGGCCGATAAATGACAACGCTTGTAATAAAAAGAATTGTAACTTAAAGAGATTCTTGTTTGGTGAGTCGGTCGGGAAGCTTTTGTTGCAGACAACGGACAGCGTGGTTCATGGCAGGAAGGAAAGAAGAAAGAATCCATCCACTAGACGACATCGAGACGGCGACCCTCTGCGCGGCGAGGGAGAAATCTAAAGGTATGCAAACAATATATGAACTATGTGATTTATGATGTTTTAAAAATGACGAGTATAAAATGTGAAAGGCCACGGCCCTTTCAGGGACGAGTATACGAAATGAGTACTGCTACGGCCCGTATCAGGACGAGTATATGAAACATGTACTGATGCTGTCCAAGCAGGAGTAGGATCATGCAACACAGAGTTACGACTCTCGACCAATGGAAAAGTCTTTCGGGCATGTGTATGCAGTGTGATGATTTACGGAAGTGAAAGCTGGCCAGTGAGGGTTGAGGACATGTGTTGCTTGGAGAATTGATATGAAAATGATATGATGGACGTGTAATGTGAGTGTTAAGAGCGAGATCTGATTAAATCTAGACAATATAGGGAGATGTGTGTAGAACAGGAGACTTCTATGGTATGGCCATGTTGAAAGAATGAATAAGACTTCTTGGGGCAATAGATGTAGAACAGTTGAGGCAGCAAGTTCAGTTCACAGGGGAAAGCCAAGGAAGACACGAGAGGAAGTGATAAGAATGGAGCTGAGAGAAAGAGGGATAAAGACCTGGTCAGAGATAGGTTAGTTTGGAAGTCAATTTCTAAAAGCTGTCCAACACATGCTAGCATGTAATACGGACGTTAAATTGATGATGATGATGATGATGATGATGATGATGATGATGATGATGATGATGATGATGATGATGATGATGATTTTAAACATATTTTGAACTTCTGGTTAAACTTAGCCATATTTACCCCCCCCCCCCGTAAGAAGATGTGGCACAAGGCCGCAAGGAGGGGAAAAACGCACGAAAAAGGGGGTCAGTACTCTGGCTCCACAAAATTAGCCTCGGGTGATTGACCGTAAACCAATTCCTTCTCAAAGAGAGAAGGTACAGCCTGGGAGTGAGCACAGAACCGTATCTCACTGCGAGAAAAGAAGATCTGCCAGAATGATGCCAAAGACGGATCCTCGGTTGGTATGAACACAACTGGCCAACCAGAGATTGTGAATGAATGGTGCAAAATCTGGCTAAAATTGGCCTTCGGGCTAAAAATTAGAATAGTCCCCCTTCTGGCGGGAAGAGACTATATCTATCTATTTATTTTTTCTTTCTTTCTAAATGGTCGCCACTTATCAAGGCCAGATGCAACTCGAGGATAAGAGTTAATAAGATGGAATGATTGTCAGGACCAAGTGCAAATACTTGAGGAGACGGTACTTGATAATGTAGCAGTTACGTTAGTATGATCTATTTTCTTTTGTGCTAGCATGTTATCACTCGCGGAGTGATTGATACGTTGTCAGGTCAGAACACTTTTGCGTGGGAGGCACTTCCGCCAAACCTTTTCCCACAGTTTTCAAACGTCAAGTTGACAAGACGTTACATGTCTCTCTCGGCACGAGCCACGACTCGGGCTAGGTAAGATGACTCAGACTCATTTGTACATGCACATCTACTTATTTTTGTATTCTTGTCTCCGTAACTCTTTCTCGACCGTGTCTGTTGGGTTGATGAATAAAATTGATTCAAAATACAGAAGAAGTCTGTCCTTGTAACCAAACTATAGTAACGCGTTTTTCTTCATACCCAGCAAAACCAGCAACCCTTTCCTCGTACAATTCACGACTCTTTTCCATTTCCCTACAACCAGGATTTATCTGCAATAGGAATCTGTTGACATTGGCTTTGAAGATGACCAAGTTATAATCTGCAGGGAAGCAGTTCCGTGGCAACGTGTTCCATACACAGGAATCCCTTATCAAGAAGCTCTGTGTGTAGAAATTCTGCCTGACGCTAGGAACACTTAGAAAGAAAGGAAAGTTTTTCTTCATTGTAGTAGAGGACGAGTTCTTGGTGTGAATGTCATTTTTTTCTTTGTTTCTTTTGTTTAACATTGTTCACCCCAAACAAGGCAGTACGCCACTGTAGACGTAAGGAGATACTGAGAAAAAGGGTGAGAATTTTTTTTTGTTTTTTTACATTAGTTTTAAATTTCTGCATGTCAGTACCGATGGGGAAACAGGGGCCAGGGAGGGAATTCCAGAAGCAAGCAGCACGAAGAAAAGAAGCTGTTTGAGTAGAAAGCTCTCCAGCATCTGGGGACCTCCACAGTGAATGGATGGGATTTAGTCGATTGTCGAGTTGGTCTAGTGAACTTACGACGACAAAATAAAATGGCTGTGTGTATATATATATATATATATATATATATATATATATATAAATACAAATAAACAACATATAGAGTTATACAAATAAATACACATAATACGTGTTCCATACACAGGAAGCCCTTGTGAAGAAGCTCTTGTGAAGAAGCTCTGTGTGTAGAAATTCTGCCTGACGCTAGGCGCGCTTAGAAAGAAAGGAAAGTTATTTTCAGTTGTGGTAGGGAGACGAGTTCTTGCTGTGAATGTCTTACAAGGAGTTGTAATCTTCCAGATTGCCATTCTTTCCTCCCTCGGGGGCGGGGGGGGGAGTTGGATTTGGGAAAGAAGTGTGAATACCATCGCACTATCAACTATAGTTTACACATTTTCTCCAGTCTGCATTTACACACTCTCAGTGCACAAAAAATCGTTCGGTTCGCTTTTACACCTTGGTAGGAATGCACACGCCGGGCTGCAACACACATGCAGACAATAATAAAAAACGCACACTAGCATGTGCTTAAGAACTAACAGAAGCTCGTTGGTACGCAATCACCTCCAACACACACACACACATACACACGCACACATATACAATTGATGACATTTACATATAATGAAATTGACAATTGAAACATATACGTAATAAACACGTTCTCATTTTATAGAAGACCTGGAAGTTGTGTTGCAGACATCACATTACACACGTACACAGAAAATAATTTACACATCACATATATGCGTTACACATACTTACATTACTTAACACTACACTCACACATACTTACCTGGCACAGGTGTGTTCTTACGAGTCGGGGATACGTCCTCGTCAATCAATTCTGACAGTGACTTTTTTGATGTCGGGTTGAGGTATGGTTCCGTTCAGTCTTAGGGAGGTCCACCCTCCCAGGCTTTACCATCTCTTTTAGAAGGGGTTAGTTTATTGCTAATAGCCTGAGGCGCCTCTTACCAGGGAATGCCGAGCATTTTTTTTTGTTGTAGGCCAGAACGCGCTAATCCTAGTGCGCTGGCTTTTCCAAAACCACACCTGACCTTGTGTCTAACCTCCCCTGGAGAGGAGGTAAATAAAATAAAATACGCAAGAAAAACAAAAAACGACACATACATGGTATTAAATATCACTAGGTACGTCTCTAGTGTGTGCGCGCGCGTGCGCGTGTGTGTGTGTGCGTGTACAATTACTGGCATGTGTACACTTGCGCACGCACGCGCACGGACTCAAAAGAATAGCCCTTTTCTTCCTCCCTTTCTCATCAATGCACACGCACGCACGCGCGCACATGCCAATCTGAACATGCGTCGAACAAGAAACAAACAAAGGCCACACACACACACACGAGCGTATAATGCAGACAAGCAAAAACGTAGACATATATACGAATACACTTCACACACACACACACACACACACACACACACACACACGTACGTGGCGAGTAGTTTTGCGCGCTCACATGTATAAAATGACGGAAAAAATATTATGCTTCTACAGTGTTTGCGTTCGCTATTCATATCTAAATAAATCACTAAAATATTTATATAAAATAATAGAATCACGTCAGTAATTTAAGTTTTCATATATAAATTATTATTATTATTATTATTATTATTATTATTATTATTATTATTATTATTATTATTATTATTATTATTATTATTATTATTATTATTATTATTATTATTATTATTATTATTATTATTATTATTATTATTATTATTATTTGTATTATTTTTATTATTATTATTATTATTACTATTTTTAAAATTATTTTTATTATTATTATTATTTTTTTTTTTTTGTTGCTTTTTTTGTTTTTTAAAATTTTTTATTTTTTATCACATAAAAGAAAAAAAGCACACCAACCGTTGACTTTTTATTATAAAGTGAAGGATTTCTTTCCGAATTCATTTCAGGCGACGGGGTCAGTTTGAGGTGGTTGTCTGGTTTGCTATTTACTTTCTCACTTCCCCTCCCCCTCCCCCTCCTTGAAATGGTTTCGTCCGAGGTCTAGAAAAGGGCACGTATTTTGCTCGCTGACTTTTGCGTGACGGGATGGAAGTACATATATTTATTCATATACACATAAATACACATTGGTCTTTATCATAGAGTGGAGGATGTTCACACTAAACAAATTGAATATTCACGCTGATTGATTGACACACACACACACTCCCGCAGTCCCTGTTTATTTGTCTCCCTACGAGGGCAATGTTAGACACGATGTCTGTTTGAAATGTTGGGCAAATCTAGGTATTCCGCCAAAAGGGCCAATCTGGATTGAGAGAAAAATACAAATTATTTCAATTTAGAATTTTCTCCTTCTCTGGCCGAGGACAACACACACACACATACACGCACGCGCGTGCGTGCGCGTAGAGAGTATTTCTCTTCGATTTACTCAATCCACACCTATAGATTAGATACGCAAATATTATATCTAGTTTTTTTTTATTCTAACGTAAACGAAAACGTACTTCGAAATGAAGTGAAGACGCGTATATATACACACGTGCGAACTCTATGGATGCCTGTGTAAATATACACACAACACTCGCATGCGCGTCACGTTCGTAAGAAATGTAAGTGTCGACGTAGGCTGAGGGGGAGACGGGGAGTGAGTGAGTGAGTGTGAAAGAGAGAGAGAGAGAGAAAGAGAGAGAGAGAGAGATAGAGGAACACACACACACGCACACACACACTGAGTGAGTGAGGCACACTTATGAAGAACGTTTCAAATCGGCCTCTCCCCGTTCCACCGTTTTAGTTCGGTCCCCCCCAACAACAAAACCGGCCATCTTCGTCGGTATTATTTGCTTCCCTTTGCGTTGTCTTTGCAGTTCGCCATTCGCATCACAAATTCATATTTACCTTTCAAAAAGGAAAAAAAAAAACGAAACTAAGAAGGACATAAAAGACGACACGACACCAGTTTTAACAACAACAATTCATCACCATGTCCCTAAAATTTGTAGATAACTTTTGGATGACCGACGTAAGTACTGAATGATTTTATTTTTCAACTAATTACACCAATGTTCGCATGTGACCAATTCAGCGAATGCAAAAACAAAACAAAACAACAAAAATTAAAATAATATAATATTTTTTTTTAATAAAAAACAAAAAAAAAATTCAGAGTTAAAACTAAAATGATTTTTAAAAAAAAATAAAATAACAATTATTGACTTAAAGTTGTTCTGCTTCGAAGCGTATTTTTTTTTTTTTCAATCTTTACCCAAGTTTCACTTTTACATACTGTCAACCAAGATGTGTCTCCTTTCTTTTGCACCCCGTCTGAGTAAATTTTGTTTACCGGCCCACCCGTCCCCATTGAGCACACCGGTTTTGTTATTAAAAAGGAATGACGACCTTTGAGCAAGCCACAACAATTATATTTACAATAATAATAATAATAATTAATTATCATTTATTAAAAAAAAAAACAGCATTATTAGAAAAAGGAGAAAGAAATCGAAATGAAAATAAGAGTCCATTTCCTTGGCATTTTGGCTAGGAGCAAAGTATAGTATCAGTTCTACTGGTGCTATACGCTTCTTCATCTTGTCTGTCCTCGGTCAGTGAAGGAGAACTCCTTCTAGACTGAGGCAATTTTTTATTTTTATTTTTGTCTCAATCTAGAATGCCACTATTCGGGAGCTGGACCCTCCCCCCCCCCTCATTAAAAACCGACCTTGTGTCTAACTCTGTTCTCGTGGGGAGGCAAGTAAATAGAGATGTCCGTCCCGGAGAAATGCCGGGTGGATACAGCTTGTTTTAAATGAAGTAATGTATTAACATTTTGGTTTGAACAACACAATAACACCCACGTTTGCACAGTAGTAACGTTTTTAGATAGAATTGAGATAGACAGATAGATAGACAGAAAGACAGATAGACAGAAAGATAGACAGATAGATAGACAGATAGACAGAAAGATAGATAGATAGACAGATAGATAGACAGAAAGACAGATAGACAGAAAGACAGATAGATAGACAGAAAGATAGATAGACAGATAGATAGATAGGCAGAAAGACAGATAGATAGACAGATAGATAGACAGAAAGACAGATAGATAGACAGAAAGACAGATAGACAGAAAGACAGATAGATAGATAGACAGATAGACAGAGAAAGAAAGAGAGGGGGGGGGTAAAAAAAAAAAGAAATCCTAAAATATAATAATTTGTGAAAATGCCACAAATTACAATAAAAATGACATTTTCGGTTCGGTTTTTAATGTGGCTAAAATTCAGCCCCCTCCCCCCCCCCCCCCCAAAAGGAGCATTCTGGATTGCAGCTAAAATCAAAATTGCCTCAGTCTAGGAGAATTTCCACTTCACTGACCGTCGAGGACAGAAAAGATGAAGTGTAATATCAGACTGTTATTAATCATTAGCTGTGCCTACCCGGTGTTGCCCGGGAGAATTTTTTTACTTTCATTTTTGTTTCGCTTTTCTTTTCAAACCAAATTATTACTTTATTTTAAATACAATTTTAATTTAGTTTTTACGTTATCGTTTGGTTATTAAATTTTTAATTTAACCAAATTGTTATAAAATTTGTCATTTTAGTCTCAATTTAAAAAAATGATTGAATGTAACTAGCTTCCAAAACTTTCAATTTGATAAGAATTTTAAATGCTCCCAAATTCCTTACAAACTTTGAAAGGTTATGGAATAATACATTCCTTCTTTGACTTGTTTACGAAAAAACCGAAATGCATTCTGGTCGATTTAATTTCGTAATTATTATTATATATTATTATTCAAATAGGATTGAAAAAAAAATTGTTTTTAGTACTTTACGCTATTGCCTTTTTTTTATTTAAAAAATATAATTGATTAATAGTAAATTTAAAAACATATTGTATAAGTCACGTAGAGGCGAGAAACACACACAGAGGCACACGAGAAACGGTCGCACAATTATATTAATATAGAGATAGAGATACAATTAAAAGGCTAAGGTTTATCACAGAAAATTTGTTGGTAATGTTGAAAATTCGTACCTACCCGAACTTACTAAGACCGGTAAATAGTAATTTGTTTTCTGATTTTTTGAGGTAAAAAAGATAATATATTACAAATTTGTTCTTTTTTCAGTTTTATTGTGAAAATAAAGGGTGCTTCTGTAGTTTCATAATGACATTAAAATATTTAAAAAAATGTATAAACTTTGCTATGTACTTCCGTGTTAGCTGAAAATAAGATTGTACAGAAAAAATTACGCAAATTCATCCAATATTTATTAAATTATAAGAAAAAGAAAGAAAGAAAACGATCTTATCCGTAGATATTTCAGCTTACGGATTAGGCAAGGGACATAACTTTCGGAAAAACTCAAAATATTAAAAAAAAAATGGCGACATATAAGTAAAATCATTTTTATTCTTAATTTAATAAATACTGGATGAATTTGCGTAGATTTTGGTGTACAGTCTTCTTTTCAGCTACCACGTAAATACATAACAAAGTTTATACATTTCTTTAACCATTTTTTTTTTTTAAAGAGGGGCCTAAATTGTCATTGTGAAACTACAGAAGCACCAAATAAAATGAGTGTTGGTTTGTAAATATTACAAACACTTTTTTTACATTTTTTTTTTTTTAAGAGGATTAAACACAATCATTTTAGTTTTCTCTATTTTTCTTTTTTCTTTCAATAAATATTTGATCAATAGTAAATAAAAATAATAATTGAACATGTATTTATGAAAGTTACTTATAGGCGACAAACACACCCACATAGACACACGACATTTTTCTGGTCGTTTTATTAATAGATATAAATAAAAAAATTAAAAAAAAAACAACAACATGGTCTCAGTTGTGTGATGACGTCACTGATATTCAAACATAAAGTCGTTTGTGAATAATGCCGAAACCCATTTCCCTGCAAATAATTTATGTATGTATATGTATGTTACATATATATGTATGTATATATATATATGTAAATGGATTGTGCTCCGATGAACTAGCTGCTCTAGTGCCCCCTCGACGCAAATACATTAGAACAACCCGGCAATCAGCTAAATCCCATCTATTCACTGTGGAGGTCCCCAGATGCTGGAGAGCCTTCTGCTCCAATAGCTTCTTTCCTCGTACTGCCGCCCTCTGGAACTCCCTGTTTCCCCGACTGTACCGACATTTAAAACTAATGTAAACAGACATCTCGCTACACAGCTCCCAACTTAGGATGACACCCAAAACCTACACCCTAATTCTCAGTAGCCCCGTACGTCTACAGTGGCGGCCTGGGGTGATATATATATATATATGTGTGTGTGTGTGTCATTTATTTGTTTATTTTATTTGTAATGCTTTAAATCAGAGGTTTTAAAACTTTTTGACTTGCGGACCCCTTTATATTTCAGGTTTTACCCTTATGTGAAATTTATACATACGTTTTTGCTAAAAATAACATAATTTTGCATTAACGCAAAAAGCTTACATTAGACGTAAATGTTCAAATAAAATGAAATAATAAATTAATAATTAAATAAAATAAATTTCATTGTCTTATGAGTCATCAGCCATAATTTTGAATAAAATGGACGGAAAACTGTCCGAGGACCCCTCAACTAACATCTTGCCAGCAGAGAATCGTTAGTTTTGAATGAATTAACATAAAAATTGCATAAAATACAATATTTATTAATTCATCAAGTATACAAACAAGGAATATAAAAAAAAAAATTTTCTTTACCTTAATCCATGGATTTTCAAAAATAAGCTCTTTTCATCAGGGAAAAATTAACAAAAAATGTATTACTGCATAAATTTTAAAATATAAAAAGTTGTGACTAAATACACACTCTTATAGAAAATTATTTTTGGTGAGTCATTTTGTTATCAACTGATTTTTTATTTTAGACTTTGTTCTTTTCATACTTTGGATCTTTGGATTTTGCCATCTGGACTCTATGGATTACAACTCAATGTTCACCTTATATCTGCTTCTTCTGACTGATCCTTTGGATATTTACATGGACACATATTTTTCTACCCAAATTTCATTGAAGATGTTTTTTTGCTCACAACCTTTGATATTTTAAAATTTATGCTAACAAGTAATACATTTTTTGCTGATTTTTTTCCTTTGATGAAAAGAGCTTATTTTTGAAAATCCATGGATTAAGGAAAATAATTTTGTTTTTATATCCCTTTCAAATTTATGCTAACCAGTAATACATTTTGAAAATCCATGGATTAAGGAAAATATTTTTTATATCCCTTTCAAATTTATGCTAACCAGTAATACATTTTGAAAATCCATGGATTAAGGAAAATATTTTTTATATCCCTTTCAAATTTATGCTAACCAGTAATACATTTTGAAAATCCATGGATTAAGGAAAATATTTTTTATATCCCTTTCAAATTTATGCTAACCAGTAATACATTTTGAAAATCCATGGATTAAGGAAAATATTTTTTTTTTGTATCCCTTGTTTGAATATTTGATGAATTAATAAATACTGTATTTCATCCAATTTATTTTTCATCATTTATTTTCTTGTTATTGCTCTATCTAGTATATTGAGCATTTGACTTATCATGATAGGATCTAATATGCAGATATAATATTTATCTTTGTTATTTTTAAAAATCCCGTACACAGATAGGAAAAACAAAATCAACTCATACATTAAAACCAAATGGCAAAAACTATGGGACGAACAACAAACTCAGAGACATTCACCCAAATGTTGGACAAAACAGAGAAACAATACCAAAACGAAATTTAGACACTAAATTCACCAGAATCCGAATTGGTCATACAAGACTGACTCATGAATTCCTTCTAAAAGCAGAAATTGCACCTCGATGCAGAACATGTGATCATGAACTAACCATAAAACACATTAATCGATTGTAAAAAACATGGAAAAACCCGTAAGAAATTTTTTAACGAACAAAATTCAAAAACATTATTTGGAAAAGTGACACCGTTTAAAATATTATATTTTCTAAAGAAAATAAACCTTTTAAAATTCAATACAAAAGAAACAAAACAAAAATTGAAATTTAAGCCCTAAAACAGGGGCAAGAAGATGCGTTTAATTTCAAACAATTAAAAATAACAAAGCTTTTAACTAATACGACTCAAATGAAGGATATTTCCTTCCACATTTCATGGCATGAAATGACCCGAAAAGGGTTGATGTGCCACTTGTTGTTTCATTTGTATATATATATATATATATATATATATATATATATATATATGGGACTGTTGTAGTCATGCATGAGTTTGTTAAGTTCGTGATGTTTTAGTAGGTCATAATCACGGTTTCACGCTCTTTGATGACTTAAGACTTTTTTAATTTAGTCATTTCAATTTGTTTTTTTTAAATTTCTTCTCTACAATCACTTAACGTGGTTATGGCCCACTAAAACACGTAATTCTTTTAAGTACTATTCAGCTGTGTCTGAAAAGGCATCGAGCATTGTATACAAGTGCAAACAAAAATCTTTGAGCCGGCTAAAAAGCCAATACTCACAGCCATCAGTATGTGTGTGTGTGTAAAAGGTACCCCACGCTCTTCGCCCCGTGGGCATCTTGTCGGCCACTCACGCACAGGTGTTTGATATCCTGGTCGCAGTGCCAAGTATAACAGATACCCCACTCTATTCCGTGTCACAGAACCACTTATAACATGGTACTCCACTCGTGTCTTTATCTCTGTGTTCACGCCTCTGGTTCTCTACACAGAGATCTTGCCAGACCGTGAATACTCTTTGGCCGATGATCGTCGTAGTGGCATTAAAAAAAAAAAAGGATATGTCAGTCGAATTTCCTCCGGGTCGGATGATGATGTAGATGATGATGCTGGCTCGTTGATTCTGTGAAGGCAAGATTATTCAAGCAGAACAAATCGATAATAGGAATAATTCAACAACATTGGCGAGGTCTTTTTGGATGAAAATAATTATTAACAATTAAAGGAAAGAATTGATTTTACATTGGATTTGAAATCTATCTTTTGATAAAATGTCTTTTGCATTCGACTATTTCGTCGTCTCTTTGTGCATGAATTCATTTACAATTGCAAGTTCTTAATTAAGTCATTAATCTATGTTTGGAAAACGATGGCTGAGTCCGGGGGGGGGGGGGGGGGCTCTCACTAACACCAAAATCCCAGTTCGTTCTGCCTTGTTTCTTCGCCTGTCTCTGGGGAACTGATTCTAAAACCTTTCTCTTACCGAAAGGGTGTATTTCATACCCTTTCCTTTTCCAACCTATTTCTCTAATCCTTCTTTCTCTCTCGGGGGCTGGGGGTGGGGGGCCCCTTTTCAACGATTCAGATAAATGGAGTTCTCTCTTTTAGATTTTATTGCTATTATGATAAAACAATTATTTGTTGATGTTGAATTTTTGCAGCAGGATTACAAAAGATTGTCATAATTGTTTTTTTTCTACCCAGTTGTAATAGATGAGCTCTATTAAACTGAAACTCCTAATCATTGAGCTAAATTTCACCTGCAGTATTCATTGGCCTCATAGAGATATGGAATGCTTCATTTTTTAATATTGGGACAAGATGTTTGTTTCCTTTGATACAACTAAAGTTATAATCTTTGAACTTGTTTTAAAACATATAAACAAGATTTTTGTTACATTCCAAAGACCAAGATTCTGTTTATCTTACAAAACATTTTTTCAAAACAAACTTTTTTTGGTACAATTGTTCAGTAGGGGACCAACCAATATTTGTCGGGTTAATTTTGGATCTTTTCTCTCTGAATTCAACAGAAAGAATAAAAGAGTTCTCAATTCGAAAATTATACATTGCGATGTGACAAAAAATAAAAGTCCGAAAATCTAAACAAACTCACATCAGAGCCCTCCCATCCATAGCATCTCTAAAATCACCACATCGGGCAGACAGCCATATTGTAATTCGTATATATATATATATATATATATATATATATATTATTAAAAATAACCGACAATTTTTGTCTGGTTATTTTAGTGTTGATCCCTTCAATTTTCCGGATTAAAATCTTAATCTCGGAAGGAAATTGGCTGATGAAACTGCCATAGTGTACATGTTGGTCCAGAGTACTTTCTGACCCGTCTGGGTCCATCGTCAGTGGAATAATGACAAACAGGTAAAGACCTGGAGTGAGATTTATAATTAATTATGGCGGGAAAATTTAACTATGTTTATTAGGTATTATAAGCATTTAAGTATATTAGTACTAGTGTTAAAATTAATCTTGTTAATAGCAGGTTTTTTAATTAATTTTAACACTAGTACTAATATACTTAAATGCTTATAATACCTAATAAACATAGTTAAATTTTCCCGCCATAATTAATTATAAATCTCACTCCAGGTCTTTACCTGTTTGTCATTATTCCACTGACGATGGACCCAGACGGGTCAGAAAGTACTCTGGACCAACATGTACACTATGGCAGTTTCATCAGCCAATTTCCTTCCGAGATTAAGATTTTAATCCGGAAAATTGAAGGGATCAACACTAAAATAACCAGACAAAAATTGTCGGTTATTTTTAATAATACGTGTCTTAAAGAAAAAATGCTGCCTCGATACACATATATATATATATATATATATATATATATATATATATATATATATGTCATCCACATACACTGTTTCGCTGTATCACAGCTCTTCAGTCCAGTATTGAAACTCAACCGTCGAGCTGCTAACCCCTGCGCTATCATACAACACTGACTGAATGTAAGTGATATCTCAATGTAAACATTGTCAAGTGCCGAGAGCTCGAATTAGTTTTACCTAATGAGCTATGCCTTAAAGCTAATGGCAGTTGGCGATATCCTTACAAAAATAAACTCTACCCAGGAAGGGAGCTTTATATAGTCATCCACATACAGACTGTTTCGCTGTATCACAGCTCTTCAGTGCGGCTAGACTAATATATATATATATATATATAGATATATATATATCTATATATAGATATATATATTCATTTATAGACAGCCGTTTCTTCGTCTACGACACATCAGTGTGGCTAGACGTAGCATGTGTATTCATGCCAAAATTTGCAAATACAAATGGGATCAGCAGTTAAGTACTTATATATATATATGAGAGATCAGAGTTATATCATACTGTGATTTTATGTCAGTTTCAAAGCAAACCAAACTGACACACGTTTCTAGGAGAATTACAAACATACTTGAGCAAATTGAAACAGAAAATCCTATCGTCAGAGTTTGATAAATATTTAAAGATTTGAATATTGAGCTTGAGTTTTCTTTGGAATTTGATTCCCATAAGAATCGATCGTAATTATATAAAATAATCGTTTTTATATATATTATCACACGCACGTAAATATGTACGTATATATGTATTAGCTGACTTTGCCAGCTCGCTATCGATTTGCAAAGTTCACTACTTGAAACACTTGAACAAAACATTTTAAATAAAAAACATTTCATTCATAAGGTGTTTGGTAAACATGAGACAAAAACTTTTACTTTTATTCATATAAATAGATAAATATTAACATTTTGATAGTTCTGATACAAATTTATTAATTTATACTTTTTTTTTATTAAATCACTTTAATTAATTACTGTTAATATTGACAAAACTATTGCATATATATAGGAAAAAATTGGACAATAAAATTACAAATGAATAACACCAAACATTGATTTATTTTGAACTGTTTAAAAAATAGTTATGCAAATGAGGCAGTCAAAGAGCTGTGTTTGGGTCTTTCGTCTCTACTATATATACAGTATTTCAAAATTCTATGTTATATTATTCATTTAAATAACAGTGAACTGTTTTGATGGTGATATCTTATTTTTCTCATGCGTTAATGTCAAGCTATAGCGAGGTCTGCAATTTGATGCTAATATAGGTGTGATAAATAATAAATAAAAAAATAAAAAACTTGAGAATTTATTTATTTAGATTATATATATATGTGTGTGTGTTTGTATAAAGGAAATATTTGTATAAATAAGTTTTATGCCTAATATAATATATAATTATTATATACTAGCGGAACCCGTCGCCCGGCGTTGCACGGGAGAAAGTACTACCTATTGCATGACGTCGAATAAAAAAAGAAACGCCCTATTATTTTTTCTCCCCCCCCCCTCTACCGTGTTGGTGAATGTTTTAACTTTAAAAAAAAAAGGAAAAAGTGGTAGAGTAGAATGGGATCGAACGCTAAACCTGACGATCATCAAACCTGCCTTCTTAATGACTGCACTACGGTTTACAGTTAAAAATACATATCAAAATAGGCCAATTAAGCTAAGCTTCATTATTGGCATGCGTGTTATGTTAACATTTAGCTTCTGCCGACCAAATGTACAGTTCAACAATGACACGGTTTAGCTCATTTGTAGTTGATGAAATAAATGGATTTTGGAAAGTTTTCTATAATATGCATGTTAAACGTGTATGATTTTGCAAATGTAAATGTATCGGGGTCTACCAGTATCGTGACGCTTATTGAATTAAATAGGAAGTCGATCTGATCAAGAAATTGTAGCCGCCATGTTGAATGATTAAATGTTGCAGGAACTGTGTTCGTTAATTTCATTCGCTTAATTCCGGAATGAATATAAGTATAGAAGTCATAGATAGAAATAAAAATAACGTAATCTGATATTCACGGAAAATCATCGGAGTGAACAGGAGCGGTCATTAAGTCTTTGCGTATTGCTTTATATTATGTAGTAAATTAATGCCAGGCAAATAATAAATAAGAACGGAGTCTTTTGTGAAAATTAAACTGTGTGTATTAGTTCCCGGTGTCAATGAGTGGAGTGACAATACAGAATTGTTAGGGAGAAAAGTTTTTGCTACCACCTATATGGAGTTGGTGAGTCTGAGATGGCAGGCCAAATGTAATATTTAGTGTT
The DNA here is from genome assembly GCA_963556195.1 of Sepiola atlantica. Lineage (NCBI taxonomy): Eukaryota > Metazoa > Mollusca > Cephalopoda > Sepiida > Sepiolidae > Sepiola > Sepiola atlantica. The sequence goes on along the minus strand of OY744533.1, from coordinate 99,063,738 downwards.
AGCTGGAAAAAAATAATAACAAATTTAGTGAAACACGCTCGAGTGAATAAGTGTAATATAGTGTTAAATTTAGTAGCCTGTGATGCATGTGGTTATTTTCTTATTCTCCGAGAAGATACAGGGGAAAAAACGTCTTAACTTTATATATTAGATAATTTCTTTTTATGACTACTACTTCCTGAACTTTTCAAATATCTGCCAAAACGAACGTAAGTTTTCTTTATTAAAGTTAGCATTTATCTTCCAGACATTTAGCATCAATTTCGTTTCATTAGAGCCGTGAAGTTTAAACTAAATGCTTGCGGACAGAAATATAGAATATGAACACATTGTGGACGATTTTTTTTTTCTCGGCCTTTTGGCTGAGATCAAAGTGTAGTATCTTGGAAGGACACCACCCACTCTCCAAATTCCATCCCCCACTTCCTTTTTTCTCTCACTTAGATCCCACTTCCATTTAGAGATTGACCTGCTTGTTTTCGGTTCTGAACGAACCGGAAAACAGTGGGCAGTCTAATATTTATAAAGAGATAGGAGGGTCTTACTAAACGGTTTTTGCTCCCCCCCCATTATGCACTAATGAATTTCTATTTATTTATGAAAGAACTATGGAAATTTTTTTAAATTATAACCTAATTTGATAATAGCCTAAGTAGGACGGCCCCTAGAGCAAATGTGGTATTGTGGTGACTGAGATGATTCTAGTTAAGAGTAGGATAGACATTTTTATTACCTTAGACAAAGAATGACCAACGATACCCATTTTTCCCACACTTTTGATGGCCTTGTGCCTAATTTGTTTTGAATACAAATCTGTTTTCTGCAAATAAATAATTCAAAGTGTAGTATCTGTTCCGATGGATTCTACATCCCTTAGACCGGTACACTCTTGGCTTTCCGGCCTTGGTCTTAGGGATTGTCCTGTGCAGTTCTAGGAGGTCCACCCTCCCAGGTTTGCCTTCTCACCCCTTTAAGAAGGGGTTACTTTATTGATAATCGCTTAAGACACCCCTTACCGGGGAATGCCGACGGGGCTGCTTAGGCATTTTTTGTATGCAAGAGTGCTTTTCCTCTAGAGCGCTGGCTTTTCAATCCCATTTTCCGACCTTGTGTCACGTCTTACCGCTGTGGGAGAGAGAAAAAAAATGAAAATTAAAACATAACACATTGTGGACAAATTGTGAACAACATACTTAAACTAAATGTTCTTCATATATCAAACATTACAAATCTTTTATTTCATTGTATTATTTATTTTTATAACATAAATCTGACCGAATTCATAGATTCTAGTTTCAATACTTTTTAAATTTCTCTAGTAAACGAATATACATTGTCTATTTCGGTCCTTTTTTGTTTTTTTTTCTTCCGAATTTTTAAAGGATAATAAACACTATGTCAGCCATTTTAATCTATAACCGTTAACGTGTGTGTGAGGGTGCGGAAAAAAAAATCTATCTTTAATTTTGAAGAGTCAAATGACAGGGGGGGATAATTCAAAGTGTTCCCTTAGAATTTATCTAAAAATTGATTTTAACGCTCTGAACTTGAAAGATATTTTATATTTAACCAGAGATAATCTCTTTGAAGATAAATCCTGGGGGGGGGGGGGACTTTGAATTAACTCCCTCCCCCCTCTGTCGTTTGACTCTTCAAAATTAATGATAGAAATTTTTTCTGCCCTGTAATGCAGATATATATATATATATATATATATATATATATATATATATATTGTTTTATGGTCCATTAAAATACTACAAATGGATCCGCGGTTTACTAGTTTGTTTATGAAAACCCCTCCCCTCTCGTAATCCTAACCCTAACCCGCTCCTTCGTAATGTTGCACGAACCCCGGCGGCTGAAAACCATTAGTTATTTTAAACACAGATTCTTTTTTCTAATTTATTCATTCAGTTATCCAATTTTGTCATGTACGTAGGAATAGAATTAATTGCACAACTCTATCTAATGGCTTGTAATTCTTCGTCTCACCGATTTTCGAGTAATTAAATAATATATATGTAGCTGAAAATATATATATAATGTAGCTGAAAAACAACTAATATCTCATTGTTCCAATACTTCTCAGTGAGTTTATATATATATATATATATATATATATATATAATGTATATAATTAATGTGCGTATGGAAGCGAAAATCCCGTTGATACATTTGAGAGAGATAGAGGGGGGGGGGAGATAGCTATATTGTTAAAAAAACAACAGAATACGATAATAAAAAAATTAAACTGCGCGCTTGCGTCCTATAATATGTGTTGTGTGTGCAATTTTTGAAAACATAACTCTTCCATCTTCTTTAACCATATCTTTTTAATGTTTGCAAATCTTTTTTGGGGCACTCTGGCGAGCGGATTATCAATAAAACTCTGAACAAAGACATTTCTAGTTTTCGATATTATTGAACTTTGTTTATGAAGAGGAGAACCGCTTGTTTTTGTGTCAATTGACAACCTAATTGAGTTGCATGCAAATAAAACTTTGTATTCGTTCAATGAATGTTATGTATAAAAAAATAAGGCACGTTCTAAATTGTGTGCAATAATTTACATTTCCGAAGTATTAAGAAAAGAAAGATTGGTGTTTACTGTTTATCAACAATTTCCAACGGGTAGAAAAAACAATAGTAAACAAATAACTGTTACCAAAGACAATAAAGATTACTATTCTACCTACCTGAATCATTTTTTTTTGTGTGTTTTAAGTAGTTTAATGCGCTTTATTCATATTTAATTTTACCTTAAAATTTAGACTCAGATTTCGCTGTGTCCGACGCCGGCTACCTCCAGTTTCCGGAAGCCATCAAAATCTGCAACTTTTTCTTTCTCGTCCTTTTCTCCTTACAATTAGGCATAAAAGTACATTTTATTTGGAACAGTTATTCGTTGTATAGTTGTTGTTTTTCTTTTCACCCATATAGACGAAAAACCCATCACTCAACCTTGGATTATTTCCGGAAAACCGGCGTCGGCTATTGCGAAATCTGGGTTTAAAGATCTAGAATAGTAATTTTTATTGCTTTTGGTAACAGTTATTTGCTGGCTATTTTTTTCACCCCTTTTTTCTGTGTGCTGTACAATCGCCGAAAAATTTATAAAAAGCGCTGAAAGTATATATTCTTTTTTAATTATTGCCATTTTTTTCAGGCTGTTTACGTGTAATCGCCTAAGAAGGTAGAATCTCTTTTTCGTGGGGGGGGGGAGGGTAGCATAGAGTGTAAGACTACAATTTATCCCCCCCGCCAAATAAAAATACTTTCAAAAAATATTATTCATTGTTTAGACAGTTAATAACATAAATAACGATGGCTACTTTGCCCAGAACCGATATTTACGGAATTTAAAATACTTAAAACTTCTATCAAATATTACATTTTAAAAACGCAAATAGGTCACAAATGCGTAGGTAAATCAAAATAATTTCCCAACTGTATTTCCTAAAAAAATAATTTATGTCGCTGATAGTAATGATTGCCAAAAATATATAATATTGAATTTTATTTTATTTTATTTAAAAATTTTAAAATTTTAATTGTGTTAAGCTTTTGTCGATTTTTCAACTTTGCGATTATCCTTTTGTCCGGTGAGCTTTCAATGTCCTACGACCATATTTATTATTACTGAAATAAAGAATTGTCATCATTTCCAACGTGACTCATTCATTCAGTTTATTTATTTATTTTTTTGTAAACATTTTTTTTTTTTAAGTAAATGAAATATTGTATATTTGTCGTGATATTATTTGAATAAATAATTTAACCATCTTACGAGGACGAAAAAAAATAATTTAAAAAAATAAAATAAAAATAAATAAATAAATAATAATAATAATAATTAATTATTAATTAATTAATAATAATAATAATAATAATAATAATAATAATAATAATAAAGGAAATATTAATGTATTCGTCGCACAAATTTGCAAACATAACTCCGTTTCTTTTGTTTGTCCGTTGAAATGATATTTCATAGCGGTGACATGACAATAATATTTAACGACGAAATAACAGAAAAAAATGTAATGCAATTTCTACACAATATAAATGTGCCATTGATGAAATCACAGAGAGGACATTTTAATTGTATTTTGCGTAAATAAATGAATAGATCAATTATATGTATTTGTTTATTTAATGACTGTATTTTGCCGGCCTTGCCCGGGTGGACATATATTACCGGCTTAGAGAACAATAATTTAAAATGTTTACATTTTTTTGATAGGATTTATAAAAAAAAGAAATAATAATTTTAGTTTTCCCCTCATTTTGTTTTTGATCTCAATAAACATTCGATTGATGGTAAATAAAAATAATAATTCAATGCGTATTTATCGGCGAGAAAGACACACACATGCGCGCGTGCGCACACACACACACACACACACACACACGAGATCTCGTCTGCTCGTTTTAATTTAGATATTAATACAGAGATTATTCCCCCTTCTTGTGTTGCAGAAGATAATTGCACTGTGCACGAGCGCATGTATGTGTGTGTGTGTGTGTGAGAGAGAGAGCGAGAGCGTGTGTGTGTGTTCTATTTATAGCATCGGATCAAAACGGTTACTTAGTCTGTGGAAGCGTTGCGAAAGCCAAGAAGACAATTGCCAATGCAGCAGAGACGTTTTGACGGTGGTCGCCGATTCTCTGTCTCCTTTAGCAGTTCTGCATTGAACATAAAAACTATACAGTTAAGGGATCACCCCCACCCTCGGGGCTGATTGACAAGTTACGCTTCGTACCGTTCGGTGAAATTGAAATAGATGAAAAATCATAAAAAATAAGCTGATTTTATAGAATCACCCTGTCTCAAATCGGGTGGTTGTGGGGGCGAAAAAACAAAAACCTTGATCCTACCACTAACCCTAAGTCTGGGTGGCCAAAGCCCCTTCCCAAAAAAAAATACCCTCTCCCTTAACTCTACCATTATCAATGATTCCGCCCCCTCTCCCCTCCGAAAGAAAACCCACCCGATTAAAGACGGGAGTGATCCTATACAATTTTCAAAAATAACGTTTTAAATAAAAAGGAGTTTATTAGTACCAGGACCCCTCACAGAAATTCCACGGTGGCTTACCTTTCGTCTTCTCTTTCATTTAGCCGTACAAAGTACTCGACAGTTAAATATTTTTTAAATAAATAACACAAACGTTTTAAACTTTTAATCGATTTATTTATTGTAACAATCTAAATCTTTAAAAAATAAATAGTCTCTTTCTTAAGTTAAAAATATTTGTCAGAGAAATATGTTTAATTAATTAAACGAATATCACTTTAAAGTCAACGATTGCATCTATAATGTCTTATTCAAATTTGGAACAATTCATTTTGAAATAGGTAAAATCTTAGCAATATCAGATGATCATCAATTACTTTTTAATCTTTGGTGATCGGGTGATCTCATGTTTTAAAAATGGGTGTAAAAGGTGATAACGTACGTACACCCGAAGATGCATGTGTATTATCTTTCTTTTTTTTCGAATCTAATCTAACATATAAAGTTATCTTGCTAGATTTGTTTAATTCACACCCAAATAGCAATCCGTCTAACATCTCGATACTTAATTCAAAATGGCCTATTTTTTTGTGCCTTCATTTCACTGTGTTATTGGCATGAATATATTTTATTTGGGGTCAGTTTCGTTCTGAAAATACTTGTTCCGGAAAAGAAAACTTTCAGAGTGGAGACTTTTTACTGTACTCATCGATTAATCTTATACATTAAAGGAAAGTAATCATGTCATGAGTTATTTTCCATGACTTCTGTCTGCAAAAATACATATTTAAAAACACATTTTCCATTTCTTCATAAACAAGTCAGTCATTTTATTTTACTCCAGACAACGCCAGGTATATATATATATATATATATATATATATATATATATATATATATATATATATTTAGTTTTGTCTACTAATTGTGTACTAATTGTCTACTAATTGTACTAATTGTCTACTAATTGTGTACTAATTGTCTACTAATTGTACTAATTGTCTACTAATTGTGTACTAATTGTCTACTTTTGTGTACTAATTACTTACCAACTGTAAAGGGCAATACTTATTTTTTATGCGGCAAGTGGAATAAATTAATTGGTTAAAAAAAAACGAAAATCTTATAATCAATTAAATTTTGTAATCATTAATCTAATATAAAATTATGTTATCTGCATTTTATTTAGGTCAAACATTACAGCTGACAAATCAAACTTTGATTCTGACTAGCCCACTTTTATTTGTTGTTATTGTACCATGTTATTTGCAATAGACTAACGTGCTTTGCTACAATTTATTTTTTAAATACTAGAAATTCGACCGCTTGCAATCATGCGCAAGTAAAGGATGATTATGCTGGCAACCACTGTAAAAGCAAATCGGCTCATTTAACGCACTATTTCTATTTTTAAAAATTAATGAGAAAAAAAAAACATGAAGTTTAATTGAAATAAAGACGCTTTCTTTTAGCATTAAAAATACCCTCGTTCTCTTGAGGATTAAAAATACCCTCGTTCTCTTGAGAATTAAAAATACCCTCGTTCTCTTGAGGATTAAAAATACTCTCGTTCTCTTGAGGATTAAAAATACCCTCGTTCTCTTGAGGATTAAAAATACCCTCGTTCTCTTGAGGATTAAAAATACCCTCGTTCTCTTGAGGATTAAAAATACCCTCGTTCTCTTGAGGATTAAAAATACTCTCGTTCTCTTGAGGATTAAAAATACCCTCGTTCTCTTGAGGATTAAAAATACTCATGTTCCTGACTTTTTGTAACAAAACCTGGATATTTTTCTCATAAGGTTTTCTCATAGAATTTTTATTTACATTTCTTATTTTATATTAAATATTAAATTGTTTTAACGTTGATACATAGACTCAATTTATTTTGCTTTAACTATCAGGCATGTGTGCATAGTGTGATGTATGAACGTGAAACCTGGACAGTGAGGATTGAGGACATGCATTGTATGGAGAGAAACGATGTGAGAATGATAAAATGGATGTGTAATGTGAGTCTTGAAGAGAGGGGTTAGTTCTGATGACCTCAGAGGAAGATTACATCTGGAAAGCATAGGGAGATGTGTGCAGAACAAGAGACTTTGATGGTATGGCGGCCATATTGAAAGAATGGATGAGAGTTCTTGGGTTAGTAGATGTAGAACAGTTGAGGTAGCAGATTCAACTCACAGGGGAAAGCCAAGGTAAACATGAAAGGAAGTGATAGAAATAGACCTGAAGGAAAGAGGGATAAATAAAGACCTGGTCAGAGATAGGTTAGTTTGTAAGTCAATTTCTAAAAGCTGTCCAACGCATACTAGTATGTAAAACGGACGTTAAACCGATGATGATGATGATGATGATTCTAGCTAGAACGATCTCTTCGCTCCCTTTTTTGACGTCATAATTAGGGGTCTAATTTGATGGTCACAAATTTGGCAAGGAGTTGTTTGGTTTCTGATATTCCAAAATTGTGATTGTATCGGACCAAAACAAATGCCCCATATTATCCAAGGAAAAATGAATCTGGCAGCAGCCACACATTTATTCATGCCGTCAGTAATTTTCAGAATATGCAGATTTTTCGGCATGGATATTCATGGTATCAATTCGAATGATGTGAACATTTGAAGAAAAGATGTTGACTGTTTTCCTCCTACCTATAACCTTTGTCTTTTCAAGACTAAGGCCAATAGGCATCTCCTGTCTTTGCGATAATCATATTTCGTTCTTGCTAGCCCCTTACATCAAGTGGCTTCATGCCTTGTCTGGAGCGATTTCCATTAAAAAAGAAGTCAAATTCACTACTATGGTTGGTAGGTGATGGAAGTATGTGCTCTCTGAGTGCTTTGTTTTCTTTTTGTTTATGAGAAGGTGACATAACTGATAGCATCAATTAAAAATAAAATGATACACGAAATCGAAAGCAACTACCCCCACCTCTCTCTCTCTCTCTCTTTCTCTCTCTCTTTCTCTCCCTCCCTCTCTTTCTCTCTTTCTCTTTCTCTTTCTCTCTTTCTCTCTTTCTCTCCCTCCCTCTCTTTCTAAGAATGTCATGCCACGCAGGATCATGCCAGATTCTACTTAAACGTATCTTTTAAATTAGTTAATTTTAGATGTAATTACGCAATTAATTGGTTTTGTTTTTCTTTGAGGTCAAATCAGGTTAAAAGTGGTGATTCCTGTTCGACCATCGGACTTAACTACCGACTTTCGTGATTACTTCATTTTTTTTTGGGGGGGGGGGGCACCGACAACACAATAAAGTGGTGTTGTGGTCACAGCAACACATTAGAACACGATTAGGTGGATTCATTTCCTGACGATTTTCAGCAGGTTTTATGTGGTATCTGCTTCTTTGAGACGTCTTACTCTTCACCGTTCTTCTCTGTCTCAAAGAAGCCGAGCATACGTTGGGAAAGAATGGTCGTCTAAGCAGACCCAGTATAGAATTAGATACAATATGGGAACCTAGAATTAGAAACAGTAGATTAGAATACCAATAAGAAAAGTACAATATTAGTAATGAATAAAGACGAACGTTGGCCTAATTTCTCGCACGAACTCATTTCAAGTTTACGTAATCGCAGCACCCTATCTGTTTTATATACTGCTTATGTATATTTGATGTCAGTAATAAAGTTAACTAATTTGCATATTGCTGTGCAAAAAGATACTTTATTAATTAACTATTTTGTTTTTTAATTTTTTTAATTCAACGGTCGTTTTGATTCTAATATTGTAACGTTGTCGTTCTTAAAATCTGTTCTTTTTAAATCAATCACTCGGCACTTAAGTCTCTCTGTATATTTTCCTCTTTCCGTGTATTGACGTCCGTTGCCATCGCAGTGTGTTGCATTTCGTCACCACCGTCATCATCATCATCATCATCATCATCATCATCCAGTGCGCTGCCTTTCGCCGCCGTCGTCATCGTCGTAGTGGGTCTGAAATCAAGTACCTTTTCATGCACAGAAAAGAGAAAGGCGCAAAGCGACAGAGGGTTAATCGTTGTTTATTTTGGAGAGATTTTCTCGTCATACGAATGAAAGGCGCACATTAACATCAAATTTGAGAGGGAGGCCAATTTGTTCTTTTAACTTAATTCTACCTACTTAGTTACGGGGATAGGAAGGAAGGGGCATACCAGTTGCTATAGACTCTTTTAGGAATTAATTTCCCATTTTTAAAAAAAATTACATCTCGATTTTGCATCCGTGCACCATGCTCCCGAAACACGGACTGTGTAAAGACTTCTTTCTTTTCTCATTCCCACGATTGTGATGTAATTGCCTTAAATGGGGACTCTGAGCCTGTCACAACGTACCTGTTAGATCAGATCAGAGACGGGTTAGAGTTCAGGTGTGTTTATATTTTTAGTCCTAGAGCGAACTTGTTCTCCAGATTTTCGTGTCAAGATTTTGCACTGGTCCACCTAGATACCAAATCCATACTAGCTGATGTAATCGTTCTTCACACACATCCATCCATTATGTAACAATATAACAAATAGTCTTGTTTAGGTATAACGTTTTATTTCGTGGGCAAATGTTTAGCAAGTCAATAGAATTCAGAACTACTAATTATGGTGGGGTTTCCTTCTTCATTTTGATGGCACGCCAGTTGTTTATGCACCACCATTGTGTCGCTTTCCAGCCAATTCTTTGGAGAAACTGAGTTGATTTTCAATAAGTTACTTCTGACACACTTACCACACCCAGGCTGTGATTTTTTTTTTCTTTTCTTTTCTTTACCGTCATATTTAAAAGATAAATAAATTTGTTTCAAAATTACCAAAATCTTAACTGTAATCTATCTATATGAATAAATGCGGAAATGTCTTGTTTCGTGTTTGCAACAATAAAATGTTTATTATTTAAAAATTTTGTTTCAGGTATTTTAAGTCGAGAACTTTATGAAGTGATAGCGAGCTGGCAAAGCCATCTAGTATATATATATATATATATTTCGGCAGCAAGTCATTTCTTATACATGCGTCGTTGAAGACCACAGTGTTTTCTTTCTTCACTATCTTTCTTGTTAATTTCTCGACGCGGCGAGCGATTCTTCGGTTTTCTGGTGTTAATTGGTGAAGTATGGCACCTAACGTATCGTGGGCCATTCCTCGAGCGCTTTCGGTCTCGCGACCGTCTTCAGAAGGCATACGTTAGGTGCCATACTTCACCAATTAACACCAGAAAACCGACGAATCGCCTGCCGCGTTGAGAAATTAACAAGAAAGATAGCGAAGAAAGAAAACTCTGGTCTTCAACGACGCGTGTATAATATATATATATATATATATATAAAATTTTCTTATCTTTTTTTTTGCTGGAGATGGGGCATCCTACCGGATGCCAGACATTCACCGGCTATTTCAGGCACTCCAGCCAAGAGATCTTTTTAAGATTCTAACCGTCCCTTTAAGTGCAATTGTTTGTATTTCTCTTGCACTCGGTTCACCAGGTATACTCGCCAGATAGCTTTTGAAATTCTTTTTCATTAGTCCTGTTGCTCCTATAATTACTGGTATGATGGAGATTTTCCTAAGATTTCAGTTTTTCATGTCGTACATAAGACCTTGGTATGTGTGTGTGTGTTTAGGCAGTATGTTTTCATTCAGGCAAATGTCATTAAATAACATTTGCCTGCATATATATATATATAGTCTCGGAAGTTTCCTAACTATTACAACTATGTAAAGAAAAAAAACAAAAACAACAACATTTTAGTCCTAAGTCATTCGGTGGAAAATCACTTTTATAAGTCAATTTACTTTTAGCAGTAACTATATTAGTTTGTTTCTAAGAATTTATGCTAGTCTTAACATTATTTAAGGGATCATCAGTTGTTTACCATGAAAAACTGTTTCGGGAATTTAAAAACAAAACAGTATTTTATTTCATGGCTTCCCATATATATATATATATATATATATATATATATATATATATATAAGGTTAATTTCAATTACTGTATGTGGCGATTTCTCACGGCTGCGTGGACATAGGTGTTAGGCTGGTGATTCTAAGCTGTGTTTGATCCCATGTGACTGCGACCGGCTGCAACCACCACTCCTGCACTGATGAGAGTAGAAAACCCGAAACGATATCGTCTGTAGGTATAAACCCACTTTAATATTAAAAAATATTTATAGTTAATGCCCCTTTAAGATTTAACAATCTTAATAGTAGAGCCCTGTTTGAAATTACAGGATTGTTGTCATTAGCGATTATGCAAAGTTCCACTCGAGCGTTGAACACTTTGGACAACAAGATGCTTCCTTATGCCTCTCGAGTAAGAGTACGTTAATTTCAATTACTGTCTGTGGCGATTTTTTGTGGGCGCGTGGGCATAGGTGTTAGGCTCGTGATTCTAGGCTGAATCTACGAACTGCGTTAGATCTTATGCGACTGCCTGCAACCACCACTCCTGCACTGATGAGAGTAGAACACCCAAAACGATATCATCTGTAGGTATAAAAAAACTTTAATATTAAAAATATTTCTGTGCCTGTTTTACAAGTACTTCAATGGATTGTGCTCTGATGAGCTTGCTGCTCTGGTACCCCCACAACGTAAATTCACTAGACCAACCCGACAATCTGCCAAATCGCATCCATTCACTGTGGTGGTCCCCAGATGATGAAGAGCTTTCTACTCCAAAAGCTTTTCTCCTCATGCTGCTGGACTCTGGAACTCCCTCCCTGCTCCCTGTTTTCTGGACGGTACTGACATGCAGAAATTTAAAACTAATGTAAACAGACATCTCGCTGCACAGCTCCCAACTCTCACCCTTCTTCTCAGTAGCCTCTTATGTCTACAGTGGTGGCCTGCCTTGTTTGGGGTGAACTATGTTAAAATATATATATATATATATATATAAAAAACATTACAGACATGTGTTTCGTCTTTTTGAAAACTCATCAGTGTGGCTTTATCCAACCAACACAATAACCTTGAGGCTCAAACCCCGGACCTCCAGTCACCACTAATGCAAAAATCCAACAGCCTGGATCTTTCAGCCAGCTTTCGAACTGATAAGACGACAAATGTTACCGTATTTAATTACGATAGTCAATTTCAGTAGAATATTCAATTGTGGTCAGAGAAGGATCTTGCATATTAGCTTAACTAGAAACTGTATTTTTCTTATATCAGAGTGCACTCGCATAAGGAAGTAAATACATATATATATATATATATATATATATATGTATATATATATATAATAATCCAAGTAAAACATCCACAGGGTAGTAATCCAAAGAATTTCAACCGCGTTTATACAAAAGTGCTCAATATCAAATAGAGCTTTTATATATGATTATTTTTATTTACACAGACATGTACAAAATCTGCGACACTGGCATGTCGATGTTATCGATCAACAGTTATTATAAACTGAGATCTCATCAGGCAGAGTTAGAATCCGATCTTAACCTTAGATCATATTTTGATTTTGATTTTAACATTTTGATTCTTAACGGTCTCAACCACGTGACTTCCCAAATTTGGAAATTTTAAATTTGTTTTCTTTTTTTCTCCATTTCATTAATTCCAAATATGATCTAATGTTAAGAGGGGATTCTAACTCTGCCTGATGAGATCTCAGTTTATAATAACTGTTTATCGGTAACATCGACATGCCAGTGTCGTAGATTTTGTACATGTCTGTGTAAATAAAAATAATTATATATATATATATATATATATATATATATATTTAATGCAACTTTTATTCCTATATAATTATATTGCTAGCTACCATATCGCAGAATGGTTCTTGGGTGTAGTGTTATTATTATTATTATTATTGTTATATAATGTTATTTGATATGCACATTACCATATCACACTGTAGTTTCAAGGGTAATGTATTCTATTATTATTCTATTATTATTATTATTTATTTATTTATTTATTTATTTATTAGTGAAATTTAAGCTGAATTATTTCTACACTTGATTATTGGAGAAATGGTCGTTTGATCAGTACCATTGGAGAGCCATGAATATTATAACTTTCCTGTTTTTAAATCTCCGAAACAGTTACATGGTTTTAATATTTCATGCTCAAGTTAAGGTCCCCTGTTTTTTTGTTTCACTGTTAGATACTTGATTCCCCTTTTGTATTTGCAAATTTTCCAGCGATAAGTCGGCTTATGCAAATGCTAAATCTGCGATATCTTGGGTTTAGTTAGAGTCTCTGGGAATCTAAACTGCATTTTCTTTTTGTTTAAAATGACTCAAAGCTTTTTAAGACTATATATATATATATATATATATATATATATATATATATATATATATATATATATTGCAAGGAGTTACATTAATCCTTAAACCATGGTTTTTCAAAGATAAAACTCTTCTCGTCAGAGGATAAAATTCGGTAATGTGGTATTTATGCTCTACTCAACGTATTGAGCTTTACTTTATCGCGATAGATCACTTTACAATACTTCACTTATCGTTAATTCTATTATCATTAGTATATTGGTTAGCAATCAGTTCTATGTGACAGTCTTCTGAAGGTTGCAGGTTCAATTCCTACTATAGGCAATAATAACTAAGAATAACAAAAGAACTCAATTTTATTCTACCCAGTCATGGCTGACAGAATGAGAACAATCTACCCCCATAGATTAAATAAAAAGGGCTCAGTTCAAAAGTCTGTACAGGTTCCTGGGTTCGGCATAAAGATTCCCATGTTCGACTATTAGGTTACCAAGATTGAAAAGATGTATCTGAAGAAGGTCGGAGGTTACATCGGCCGAAACGTTGTTCCTATTTATCTACTTCCCACGGAGCAGAATGTGACACAAGGTCGGAAAGTGGGAGTCTCAGTACTCTAGAGGAAGAGTACTTTGAGGAACTTTAAAAAATTGCCTGGGCAGCCCCGTCGGCATTCCCCGGTAGGGGTGCCTCAGACAGTAAGCAATAAACTTACTCCTCCCCCCCCCCAAAGATAGAAGACGAAGCCTGAGAGGGTGGACCTCCTAGAACTGCACAGGACAGACCCATAGACAGGCGTAAATCAAGCCCTGAAGGCCAAGACAATACCAGTCTATGGGGTGCAGTATCCATCGGAACAGATACTACACTTTGATCTTAGCCAAAAGGCCAAGCCAATTCATGAGTAGCATACAAAGATTCGGAAGGTCGTTGCTTTTAATGTAAGCATGACACACAAAATAACACACACTATTGTATTAATGTGTCTTACCGGTCGTCCCCTCCCTACCTCTCTTCCCCTTCCCCTTCCCCTTCCCCTCGAAATGTAGAAAAAAAATCTTAGAGGTTGGTTGGGATCGAACTATAAACCAGTCGGGCCGAAGTCAAAAGTACTACGTCGCTAACCATTGCGCCAAAGGGAAATACTTGAAAATGTTTCGAAAATTAGACAAGTTGAATGTTTTTCAAAATCTAGGTGTGGCACGCATGCGCAGAGCTTTTGCTGGAAGTGTGACACACGAACACACACAAAGGCCAAGATTGAGAATAGTAGTCCGAATAATCTAAATAATCCAGACGTTTCTTTTTTTTTATACTTTTTATTCATATTGAAAAGTGAAGAAGGAAAAAGAATTCTGATGTTATTTGATTAGTAGAGATTTTCAGCTGCAACACTTGTGGCATAACTGACCATTAGAGATTAGCTGGTCTTAGGGAAATAGCTTTCTTTTCTTTTTTTATAAATGAGTCACCACTTATCAAGGTCAAAAGCTACTCGAGGATAAGAGTTGATGAAATAGACGAACTGTTGAATGATGAAGAATATTATGAGAGGATTGAAAATGATGAATAGAATGGACAAAATTTGAATTATATCTGCTAACATTGGATTTGAAAACGACCCTGTTATAGTCTGCAGGAAAGCAGTCCCGTGGTAATCTGTTCAACAGATGGGAAGTTGTTCTTGGAAAGAAACTCTGTTCATGGAAATTCTGTTTGATGCTAGGCACACGGAGGAAGAAAATAAAAAAAATTGGATCAATTAGATTTGAGGCACCCCAGAACCACCTCATACAAAAAGAAACTCATTTGGGTCGACACCGGTTTCTTTGACTTCTGCTTGAACCTAAAACTCCAATTACTCCTCTTCAACAACACCGCACATTTCAAACTCCAATTGTCTCTCTCTTTCTCCCTCTCTTTCTTTCTCCCCCTCTCCCTCTCTTTCTTTCTCCCCCCTCTCTCTCTCTCTCTTTCTCTCTCTCTCTCTTTCTCAGCTGTCCAAAATTCAACTGACTGTCATAACATATTCGTCTTTCTTAAAGTAGCTGTTCTCCACATATGCAATTTAATGCTACCCATAAATTTTTTTTAACTACAAACACTTGTTTGTTTGCTTGTTTGTTTTCTTTTTACCTCCACTGAAAAACGAGTGCTCGACATGTGAAACAACCCACGCGTTTCAAAGCTGGTTAGGGTTAGGCCTTCATTTTCATCTCCATTGTTAGAGTGAGCGATGGTTTTTCTTTTTAATTTTCAAACAAGAATAAACAATTTTCTTCTGTCGCAACAATGAATGTTGTGGACAGAGAATGCGAATTGCTTTCCAAACTCTGAAATCGAGAGGCGATCAAACGTGACAGAAGATTTTTAAACGAGTCATTCGTGTAGCACTCGGAAATAAATGTTGGGCCAACATTTGAATAGAAAATCTTCAAAAAACAATGAAAATGACGTCACTTGCATAAATGCAATGAAGCTTGCTGAATGCTTTGCGCAGTCATTCGTTAAGTGGGCCAATTTTGGGGCGGTTATACACTGATAGCATCTCGGTGCATTTCGATAATAACAACGTATATGCAATTTGATTGGCTCTACCCTTTCTTCTTCTCTGCACCCTCTCTCTCACAGACGTGATGTTGCTAGTCTCAGTCTTTTCTATAAATACTATTATGGCATGTGTTCTTCAGAATTATGTCATCTATTCACCACTTCTTTTGTTCCAGCTCGTTTGACTCGTTGGTCTAGTGGTCTCCATCAATTCGCTGTTTTGATACCTCATTGTAATACAGCTTCATATCCCAGTAGCTTTTTTCCAAGAACCGCAGGCTTGTGGAACTCTCTTCCTGCTGACTGTTTTCCTCCTACCTATAATCTTGATCTTTTCAAGACTAAAGTCAATAGGCATCTAGTTAATCTAGTTCTAAACGTTAGGTTAAGTATATTAAAATATGAATAGCTCAGGTGGAGTAAGATATCAAGCTGACAACATCAAGGTTGTTGTTAAACTCTCCTTAATATGATGTTGGGGCATTTATAACGACAGCTAACAGAACGAAAAAAAGGATGAAAAAAACACAAACAAATGTTACCAAAGGCAAGATAAGTGACTCTTCTACCTACCTGGATAAGTTTATTTGTGTTTTAATTTATTTTAAAGAGATTTTTAGTTCGATTTAAAACTAGTGTCGAGACGTCACGTGATCAAATGGGTCAATTTTGTGTTTTCAATTTTAACATGACGTCGAAATATATATATATATATACGTAAAAAAATTATTTAGGAATAACACAATCACAACGCATTCGGCACCAATGAAAAATAAAATGATTTATTCAAATAAATTATCACAGAAGAAGAAAATAAAAATAATACGTAAATGGAAGGGGGGAAAAAACATGAAACAAGGGAAACTCATCAGTTGTTTTTAATGGTGGCAGAAGTCGCATGTCATGGCCACAGATGCAGGTTTCTGAAATTAATCTGTGTGCTTGTAAGAAGTCTATTAGTCTGGCATTATCTCTGGTTAAATATAAAATATCTTCCAAGTTCAGAGCATAAAAATCCAATTTTTAGATTAACCGTGGGCGAAAACTTTGAATTATCTCCCTTTAATTTGACTCTTCAAAATTAAAGATAAAAATTTTTTTTTCGGCCTTACAATACAGAAGCACCAAGAAATCATATCAAGAAGATTTAATTGAAGAAAGATCAAAATGGCGGCCACCAAAGATATGGGTTGAGACTGGTATGCCACTCTTGACAGCCGAAAGACTGGTATCCCCAACATTTTGATGAGTGGTGGAATTTTGTTCTGCAGCATGTGGCGAAGCTCTCTAGAGTATGCACATAAGTATATGTGCGCGTGTGTGTGTGTGTGTGTCATATATAGCTCGATATTTGTAAATGATTCTTCTCCATATAAACAAATCGACAGAACGTTGTATTAGATCGACAAATGAAAATCAAAATCTATAAATTTCGTAATGTTTCCCCCGTGCCAATAAATAATCAATATTAATCCAAAATAAAATGTTTCTCGTTCGATTCAACTTAACTGATTGATTTATAAAAGATTTTAATTTAGTTTCAACCCCCACCCTTTTTTTTTTTTCAAATCGGAAACCTTCTATTAACTGTTTCAATGCTTCAATTAGTTTCTGCCAGTTTTCGTGTTTGTGAATCTAACAAAGCAAATGTGGGGCATCTGCAGTATTCTCGGAAAGACAAGAAGAAGCAAAATAGATTAATGGCATGACAAGCCACTGCCTTTCCTTCTCTACTCGTTCGGCTTCACTCTTTTCTTTTCCTTTCTTTCCTTCACTTTCTTTTTCTTTTCTTAAAGCCATGCTTACATAAAAAGTGCAAATACACACAGATAAATGAACATACACATACATACATATTAACATGCACATGTGTGTGTGTGTGTGTGTGTGTGTATATATATATATATATATATATATATATATATATATATATATATAATTCTAGGAGACTATCTGTTCCAGAACGGGTGAAATTAATTCCTCGAACAGAACAGTTTTGCACCACTTTTATGTGCCCTTACGAAGATTAAAGTCGAGATATTATGATATTAAACCTTATGTCTACAATCCTTATTTTAATTTTGATCGAACTCCATTAAATGATTTTCATTGTAGAAAAAGGCTAAAGTTTAAGGCTCAAGCTTAGGGAGTCTTAAGAATTAATTGAAATTCAGGGAATCTTGCTTAATTGGTATCTAATGGTTATGGATAAAATTCAATGCAAATCTGAAATATTTGAATTTGTTCCCATATTATGTCCCCCCCCCCACTTAAAGCCCTTTAAAATATTCCAAAGAAATAAAACGATTGCAAGAGTTAGGAGTGGATGGAATAAGTTCAGGGAACTTCTTCTATTACTAACCAGCAGAGCAATACCATTGTCCATTGTTGACCAAGGAAAGAGTCTATCATGCATGTGTACACAGTGTGATGATGTATGAAAGTGAAACCTTACCAGTGAGGGTTGAGGACAGGCGTTGCATGGAGAGAAATGATATGAGAATGCTACGATGGATGTGTAATGTGAGTCTTTAAATACAGTCTTAGATCTGATGACATCAGAGGAAGGTTAAATTTGGGCAGTATAGGGATCTGTGTGTAGAACAGGAAACTTTGTATGATAACGTTGAAAGAATAGATGAGAATTGTTGGGTTAGTATATGTAGAACAGTTGAGGTAGCAGGATCATTTGGCAGGGGAAGGCCAAGGAAAACATGGGAAGAAGTGAAAACGGTGGATTTGAGAGAAAGAGGGATAAATAAAGACCTGACCAAAAATAGGTTAGTTTGGAAGTTTATTTCTAAAAGCCGTCCAACACATGTCAGCATGTAAAACAGGTGATGATGATGATGATGATGAGTGCTTTCATCACTCAATATTTTACTTACTAGTCTTCACTCCCCACTTTTTTCTTTGTTCATCCATACCCACTCTCTTTTTTTGTAATGAAAACTTTCCTTTCTTGCCTATTCTGGTCTCCTCTTTTTTACTTTTTTCTATCAATTGCAAATCCTAAAAGTGAGGTATCATTTATTTAAAAAAAACAAGTCTTATTTGACTCGTTGGCCTTCTGGCTAGGCGCAAAATGTAGTATCTGTTCTGATACTACACTTCATCTTTTCTGTCCCCGACTGGGGCAATTTTTATTTTTGTCCCAATCCAGAGTGCCCATGTTAGGGGGAATTTAATTTTTCCCACATTAAAACCCGACCTTGTATCTAACTCTCCCTTGTGGAGAGGCAAATAAATAGAGACCTTATTTGGTGCTTGTACAGAGAAGCGTACGTATTAGATTATCAATACCCAAAAAAAAACAGTATCATATACTTACGCAGTTGATTTAAATAGGTATCGTCACCAAAAAGTAGGAAAAATTATCGAGTAGAACTTTAATTATCAGCAAAATCCATTTTTTCGGGGAACAGTCAATTGACATGTTCGAAGGCCGCCATCTTAAGGTAACCCGGAGACAAAATCAGGGGACGTAAGCGCGTTTGGCATAATTGTCTCTGGTTACCTTAAGATGGTGGCCTTCGGACATGTCAATTGACTGTTCCCCGAAAAAATGGATTTTGCTTATAATTAAAGTTCTACTCGATAATTACTCTAAACTAAAGATTAAAAAAAGAGACTATAATTGAATAAAGAGGCAGATGTTTAGATGTTTAGATATGTACATGTTGCAACACGGCGATGTGTTCAGGTGTTTACATGTTTCCATTCTTTGTTGTGTGGGCGTCTAGTTGCATTTAATGTACCTTAAATTTGATTGGTAACATACCACTACTTTTCATGTGATGGAAATAACATGACTAAAAATTTATAAATATAGATATTTCTCTTTCTTTTTTCTTTCCTCCTCAGACGAATAATGTTCAGGTATTCACATTAGTGAATATCTTACAACCTGATTTAGTTGGTGACGGGCGAGGGGGGGGGGTGCAAAGACTAGAATGGACATGGTTGATTTATTTGAGTATTTGAAGAGAAGAGAGGCTGGATTAAAACTGTTAGAAACGTCATGGGGAAAACTACAAACAGAAGTGGTTTCTGAATTTCAAGAGGGAAATAGCATCCATAAAGGACATAATTCAACATTTGACAAAACATGAATATTAGATTTTTAAAAAAACTTTATATCATTCCAAACTATATAATTTGATTGGCCCTACTCTTTCTTCTTCTCTGCGCCCTCTCTCTCACAGACGTGATGTTGCTAGTCTCAGTCTTTTCTATAAATACTATTATGGCATGTGTTCTTCAGAATTATTTCATCTGTTCCCTGCTTCTTTTGTTCCAGCTCGTTTGACTCGTTGATCTAGTGGTCCCCATCAATTCGCTGTTTTGATACCTCATTGTAATACAGCTTCATATTCCAGTAGCTTCTTTCCAAGAACTGCAGGCTTGTGGAACTCTCTTCCTGCTGACTGTTTTCCTCCTACCTATAATCTTGGTCTTTTCAAGACTAAGGTCTTTGCGATAATCATATTTTTTCTTGTTAGCTCCTTACATCAAGTGGCTTCATACCTTGTCAGGAACGATTTCCATAAAAAGCAACAAAAAAAACAAGACATATTGTAACTGAAACATAAGAGGCTACTATGATTAGGGGCCATATTTATAGGGGCAACTTAAGTGGGGAATTGTGCAGCAAGATGTTTGTTCACTTTATATTTAAATTTCTGCATGTCGGTACAGTCGGGGAAACAGTGAGCAGGGAGGGAATTCCAAAGAAAGAAGCTATTAGAATAGAAAGTTTTTCGGGATCTTTGGATCTCTACAGAGAAGGTGTGGGATTTAGCTGCTGGTTGGGATATTTAAATTGGGGGAAGTACAAGTGTAGTAATTTCGTTGGATCACATTCCATGGAAGTATTTATAAAACAAGTACAGTGATGCAACATTGTGGTGATGGGGCAGCTTTGCATTTTAAGTTTAAAAGTTCATGCAAACATTTACATTATTTTTTTATTTATATTTTTTCATGGAAGTCACTCCAGACAAGGCATGAAGCTATTTGATGTAAGGAGCTAAAAAAAAAAAATACTACTTCAAGGTCAAGACTTAGCCAACAATAGGTGTTAGATGGATAGATTCCCACCTAGAAAACAGCAATTCTTCCCCCTTTGTCAGAAACATCGCTCATGGAATGTGAGGACTAAAGGACAAAATAAGAGCAGCGAGAGTTACGAGGCTGCCGAAAGTAAACTGAAAGTTCACTTTCTACTCGTATTCGAAATAATCTTTTTCTACCACCAAATTTCAAAAGCCTATATTCGGGACATGAGGAAGTTTCATCAGATGTCCTGCTGGTTTGACAGACCGAGAGCAGGCTCATGGTGTTCCCTTGAATAATGGCGATGGAAAGGTGCTTGTAAAGCCATTTAATGAAAATTGGATAATTCTTTGATTTTTGGTTATTAAAAAAATTAATACAATTGTTTGTTTCTATTAGTCTCCCCCCCCCCACCACCACCACCACTACCAACAACAACTGTATCATGAATTTTGTCTGACTCCTGTGTCCTTAGCGTTGACATCTTGTTATCTGTCAGCCCACTTTTACTATCTACCATGCGTTTGAGCAAGATTCAGAAACTAAGTTTGATAGAATTGCTTGACTCGCATACAAATGGTAAAAGCTGAGAATGACATCTGATGCTCGTATTTCTGCTGGCTCCAAGGTCAATCTGATTACCGTTTCTTCCTCTGACACTGACCGTTTTAATGAACAATGACAAAATGTCCACATCTGATTTTGCTGAATCAGTGAGAATTATTCATAGGCAAAAACACGTAAACACTTATACCGTGTTGCATTTTTGTTATTGGACCTTGTTTAACATTGACTGGTGTTAAGGATTATAACTCCCAGGAAAAAAGTGGTTAACCGTTGAACTCAGAAATCACCCCTGGAACTACATTTGAAGTCACATTGGTTGATATTAAAAAAACGAAAAAAAAAAAAAAAAAGATCATAAGTCAATATAAACGAGAAACTGAATTGTCTGAATGCAGTTGGCAAAGTGAGAGAATGACAATTACATTGTCAACACATATATTATCAAATCACCAGTGCGCAGACGCTCACTAACTATAGAAAATTATATATATATATATAATAATGGTAATAATCCAGGTAAAAAATATTCACAGGGTGGTAATCCAGAGAATTTTAACCTGGTTTATAAAAAGTGCTCAATATCAAAATAGAGCTTTATATATGATAATTTTTATTTACACAGACATGTACAAAATCTGCGACACTGGCATGTCGATGTTATCGATCAACAGTTACTATAAACTGAGATCTCATCAGGCAGAGTTAGAATCCGATCTCAACCTCAGATCATATTTGGGGAGAAGCTTCTCTCCAAATATGATATGAGGTTGATATCGGATTCTAACTCTGCCTGATGAGATCTCAGTTTATAGTAACTGTTGATCGATAACATCGACATGCCAGTGTCGCAGATTTTGTACATGTCTGTGTAAATAAAAATTATCATATATATAGTAATATGTTAAGGTGGAGGGCAATATTATATATACTATATATATATAATTTCATTTGAATCAAAGGGAAAACAGTTTTCAGTGGAGGGGTTGTGCCCCCAGGGACCATCTTAATATCAAAATTTGCTGAAATTTTGGGAGTAGACATCATTTTTGTTCATTTACCTATGGTTTAAATTTCATTTGAATCTAAGGTAAATCAGTTTTCAGTGGGGGAGGAAAGGGGGCCGGGGACCTTCATCGTTGAAGCGATATATTTCTTATATAGCCTATGACCTTCACTGAGAGGTCAGTAGTCCACATGCCAATTTTCAAGCAATTCTGTCCAGCAGTTTGGGTGAACATAAGACACAAAGATTAGGCGAACACACACGCACACACAGACAGTTACTATTTTATATATATATAGATATATTATTGTGTGTGTATTTAGGCAGCATTCTTTCATTTAAGCAAACATTGTTAAACATAACAGAATTTAGCTGCTTGATTATACGTTTTTTTTTATTTTTTCGATTTTCCTAATCTTTTTTGTGTCAAAAACAAAAAAAATTAATGAATGTTCCATAAGTATCACGCGTATTTTGGTTGAATCATCTTCAGTGTTTTTTGTCAGCCCCCATTATTAATTTCCAATTCGTTTTTTCCCCCTCTTACCTTTTTTTTTGGGGGGGGGGGGTAATTTTTTTTTTTTTTTTTAATATTTTTGAGATTTTAATTTTTTACACCGGAAATGAAAAGAAGGCAATTGGAGGTCACCATAACCGCTACCTGGATTCACAGATCAAAGAAAAAAAAAAAGATAAACTTTTATTTTTTTAACTTGCCCACACCGTATCTATTGACAAAACTTTCAGGTAGAAATGCTGAATTAGTAAAAATAAAAATAGAGCAGAGGTTTGAAATATCGTAAAAAAAAGTCACACAACGCGCGAGCCGCCATATTCCGGTGAGACAGACATAAACAGGGGGTTTCGAGAGTCGAGCATAGGAGACCAACTATAGGTCACCATTTGTTTGAATTTGAAACCGACGGTACCGATGTTGTTCTGATCTTCTGTAATACATGTATAAATAAATATTACACTCTTTTTTTTTAATTGAGCACTCTGCTGGGGATCTTCTCCCACTAACCTTACATAGATTTATTTATATACGAATGAATACACATTGGCCTTTATTATATAGCGGAGGATTCATCTTTTTTTCTATCCTGGTAGTTTCCATGAAATTGTTGAACAAAACACAAGAAAAGAGTCTGTGCATCTATCCTGCTGCTTATGTCAAACACAAAGAAATGAAAGCGTCCTTTAATCTGTTTTTCATCAGAAAAGGAGTGAAGAAGGGAACGGCGTCGGATTTTGTCTATAATTAGAAATTCAAGACAATCTCGCTTTTGTTTTGCAGCAAAACACACTGACAAAGCTTTCATCATCCGAACAATGTGAAACTCTTTCTTGAAATATAGATTTTTTTTCTTCTTCTTTTTAGTAACGAGTCAAAGGCGATTAGAGCACCTCATCCAATGTAGTCCCTATTAACTTGCCTCCCACGGAAGGCAAAGTTAGACACAAGGTCATTTTTTTTTTTTTGTGGGGAACTTCTAGCTCCTTCAAAAGAGGTACTCTGGAGGGGGTAAAAATTAAAATTGCCCCAGTCAAGAAGGATTTCTCTTCCTCTGACTGCGGACAGAACAGATACTACATCTTGATCATGTATTGATTTACTCCTCTCCAGGAGTTAGGCACAAGGCCAGTTTTTATCTTACTCTCACAAGTAAGATGTGACCCAAGGTCGGGTCGGGAAAGTGGGGTTTGAAAAAGCCAGCGCCCGAGAGGTGAGCACTCTGGCTATTAAAAATTGCCTGGGCAGCCCCGTCGGCATTCCCCGGTAGGGGTGCCTCAGGCAGTAAGCAATAAACTTACTCCTCCCCAAAGAGGGGAGGCAACGCCTGGGAGGGTGAACCTCCTAGAACTGCACAGGACAGACCCATAGACCGGCATAAATCAAGCCTCGAAGACCAAGAACATACCAGTCTATGGGGTGCAGTATCCATCAGAACAGATACTACACTTTGATCTTAGCCAAAAGACAAGCATCAGACTTTTATAGTTACAAGGTGCCCCAAATAACCTATGATGTTTCTCCATCTCTCCTAAACACAGCCCAGTCTAATAAATGTAAACCAGTAGTGACAATGGGGACGTAGGCTTAGAATATAAAATTTAGATATCAATAAGTAATGTTAAGATGGATGCATGTAAATATGGTGGATACAAAAACAGGAAACGTTGATACGAAACCAGCATAAGAAGGAACAAAGAGAAAATGAAAATGAACGAGTGAAATAAAGACTAGGATAGTACATTGAGAGTATACACAGATATGAAAGAAGTAAATAGACACCCTTATTATCATTAATAATGAGGAATGCTGTCATAGGCGAGATAATATTGATTATTTTCCTTCGCTGATGAATTGGACAATTACTTGGTTAACACTGGAAAATGGAATCCCAAGGTTTGCTGCGATTTGACGCTTATTAAGTCCACCTTCATATGAACCTATAATATGGCTCCTCTGAGACTCTGCGAATGCTAATGGTTCTTTGGCCTTGTGTCATACTTAAATGGTAATATATGATAGATGTATTTTTATCTGAAACACACAAAAAAAATCTCCATTTTATACAAATATCGATGTTTCAACCTGTTTACTGCTGCTTTGTAAAGCTCCAAGTGCTGGCCGTCGTCAAAGGAGGCAGAAACTTTTTGTTAGGTGTCTATTTTGTTCTTTCATGGCGGTGTACATTTTTTTTTTTTGTTGTACCTTAGTTCACCCCAAACAAGGCTAGTTGCTACTGAGAATTACAGGGAAAGTTTAGGGGGTCATCCTAAGTTGGGAGCTGTGCAGCGAGATGCTTGTTCACACTAGTTTTAAATTTCTGCATGTCAGTACAGTCGAGGAAACGGGGAGCAGGGAGGGAGTTCCAAAGGCCGGCAGCTTGAGGAAAGAAGCTATTGGAGTAAGAAGGCTCTCCAGCATCTGGGGACCTCCACAGTGAATGGATGGGATTTAGCTGATTGTCGGGTTGGTCGGATGTATTTATGTCAAGGGAGCACCAGAGTTCATCGGAGCACATTCCATTGAAGTACTTGTAAAACAAGCACAGGAATGCAATATTGCGGTGATGGTTGTAACTGATCAGGATTTGATTATTTAAGAAGGACGTCTCAACAAGAATTTGTTTATATTGGACTTGAAAACGGCAATGTTGTAGTCGGCTGGGAAGCAGTCCCATGATACTGTGTTCCACAGACGACGGGCAGTTCTAGGAAAGAAACTTTGCTCATGGAAGTTCCGTTTAGGTTTAGGTACACATAGAGGGAAAGGGAAAATATTGATAGTGGTTGTAGCTAGACGAGTTCTTGTTGTGAATGTTTTACAGGGGGTACCAGATATTGGAGCTCAGTCGAGCACCTACCATGAAAATAGCGATAGAGCAGAGAAAGACTAGCAGCATCTCTTCTGTGAGAAAGAGGCTATAGAGAAAAGAAGAGGGCATTGCCCAATAGTCTTTGAAGTCGGTTTTGTACTCTTTCAAGGCAGGAAAGGATGCTCTAAGCGGCACCTCCCCAGATGTGGCAACGCTACTCCATCTTAGGATGTATTTGATGCTTATAGAGGTAGAAGATGGCGTCCAGAGTGAGATGTTTTCTGGAGCGGTAGAATGATCTAACCATTTTTCCAGTGACCTTAGCAACGGATTTGATGCAAGTCTTGTAATAGCGCCACCTGTTGGTGACAAACCGTTTTTTTTTTCTGTTCTATCCATTATTGCAGAGGAGACAGAAAGTAGTTAACACCAGACAAACGATTTATTGCTGTCAGTGCACCAAGCTGAGAATCTATTTTCACTCTGGTGTATTTCTTCCATTGCACCGTCTATAAGCATTTCCCCCATCTTAGACCTAATTTATTTTATTCAGCAAAACAGCACACAGAAAACAAAATCTTTTCCGAGTTGAGCCATTCACCACAGATCTGTACCCTGTTTTTAATAATAATTTAATTCAAGGTGTTGTTTCGATATTAAATAGCCACCGAAAGGGTTCATATGCTGTAACGACAGCCAAACTTACTAGCAGACTAGAAAGTCGACATGCAGGTTGATGAATGCAATCACTGAAACATTTTTTTCACAAGAACAATTAAGATGAGGAAATTAGTTTGGTTAAATCGGAGTATAAAAAACTTCTTGCATTTTTCTTTTTGAAATTTATGAAGAATTCCTTGCCAAACCCGTTTCATTATTCATTTAAAACAATTTGTAATTAATATTGGAAGTCAGAAATCTCATAGGCAAACGTTACTAATTAGGATAGGGTTAAGCTTAATCTATATGTACGACTTGGAGGACACTCAGACATGTTAGTGGGTTAGATTTAGGGTCCCTTGGGTATAGACTTTTTAAAATTTAAAAAGTCTATACCCAAGGGACTCGTCAACGTACTGAATGAGGTCAAAACACAATGAGAAATCTTGACCTCATCCAGTACGCTGACGAGTCCCTTGGGTATAGACTTTTTAAATTTTAAAAAGTCAGCCGATCTGGATGAAACCACGGTACGATTCTGAAATATGTAACATATAGTTTTCAAATAAATTATTTGTATTAGCCTTCACTCTTCTGCGATCGAGCACTTTATCGATTTCTTTTCAATATAACTTGACACACTATACATACATTTCTTGATAATAATGCAGAAGTGAGAGAGGGGGAGAAGAAGAAAGAAATATTTAATAATAGATATAACAAATACGCGACCATATTTGGTCACGTAAAATGTTTCCGTATAGGACTATGCAAAATATACGTTGAAGGCATAATACGAGGAAGCCGGTCGAAAGAAGAGACGGATAGACAACGTTTGTGAATGGACGAACAGGAACATAAACTAACCCTAACACCTTGGCCGAAGATCATAGGACTTGGAGAACATTCAGTCATGTTAGTGCGTATTCGGCAGTGGAGAAAACGTTTAATAATAAATAACAAATACTGACCCGACGAGTGACGGGTGGTCTAATATATATATAAAATGTTAAGACATGTTGATTGACATAAACATATGTGATCTTCAACATTATCCACACTCTTTGAGTCGCTCTCTATTTCTCATTCGATTTATGAAGGGGACGGGGAGGCGACTCCCAGAGAATTACCAACATTTCCTCTAGTCCTTGTAATCTCCGGCAGCGGAGAAAACGTTTAAATATGTATATAAAAGAAGGAGTTTGTTTGTCTTTTTCTTCTTCATCATCAGGTTTTCGTATTTAAGGTGCTGGAGGTGTCCCATACTCCGGGTAGACAACACCAGGCAATGTCTCACATCTGTTTTCCATGCAGTCCAATCCAAAAGGTTGACATCAGTTAGGTTGCATACAGTCATATCACTTCTGACGCATTCGCTTAGTCTACCATATTAACTGATGCACGAGATATTCAGATGCGTTATTGTGTATGGCGTTGTTTCTTATAGATATGGTAGCAGAAGATCCCTTTGAGAACCAATGCAACAAGAAATCTAATCCTGTCATTAAAATTGACCCTTGGGGTCATTTGGAGACACTAGGGTTCACTTATCAGATGCCGCAGTAGGAATGAGCAAAACACTAAAACCATATTCTCATTGAAAAATATTATGTTTCAGAATTTTCGAGATGAAGGTTGATAATTTGTAGAATTTGGTATATTCGGACTACTGTTCTCATCTTGGGTGTTTTTATCACAACGTTTCGGCCGATTTAACCTCCGACATTCTTCAGGTATATCTCTTCAAACTCGGGAATATTTCTGTCAAACTCGGGAATAAAAAATATGTGTAAGTCACGCAGAGACGAGAAACACATACAAATACACAGACATACGAGAAGCTGTCTCACAATTTTATTAATATAGTGATATGATCAGATCGACATAAAAAGGACGTTGTTTTTTTTTTGTTGTTTTTTTTTGTTCTTTTAATGCGTGAATGATCCATCGTCTTGCATGGAAGGCATTTTTTGCCGAGATTATCTGCATCGATAGATAAGCTTACTTTCTATTTTGCCACCAGCATTGTCTGCGAATGGTTCAAAAATAAATCTTACTAACGAAATAAAGCTGCCGTGTAGTTTACAACCACCGGAAGACAGAACTCATTTAAAAGCCGCCATATTGGATGTATTTATTCATCTTGGTTATCGTTGGCAACACAACTGCCAGAAAAATACCCAAGGGCATTAAACAAACTAGCAGTTTCTGAATATTCATTGATGTTCTTAACGTACAAACATTTAATCTCTCTCTCTCTCTCTCTCTCTCTCTCTCCTTCTCTCTCTCTCCCTCTCTCTCTCTCCTTCTCTCTCACTCTCTCTCTCTCCTTCTCTCTCACTCTCTCTCTCTTTCTCTCTCCTTCTCTCTCTCTCTCCTTCTCCTTCTCTCTCCTTCTCTCTCCTTCTCTCTCCTTCTCTCTCCTTCTCTCTCTCCCTCCTTCTCTCTCTCTCCTTCTCTCTCCCTCTTTCTCTCCTTCTCTCTCCCTCTCTCTCTCCTTCTCTCTCCCCCTCTCTCTCTCCTTCTCTCTCCCTCTCTCTCTCTCTCTCCTTCTCTTTCCCTCTCTCTCTCCTCTCCCCCCCCTCTCTCTCTTTGAATTGAAAAAATCAACACATCATGTTAATTGAACATTTTTCCATTTTTCGGAGTTGTTGCTAAAATGTTCAGTTTTTGTCTGAAGATCCTACAAAACGTAGGTGAAATAAATCATTATAATTAACTGACATAGAGTGTTGAGTTTGTTCAATTCAAACTTGTTAATATATATATATATATATATATATATATATACATATATAGCACTAGATAAAGTGAAAGAATAAAATAAGGTGCGAATCAAATTTTATTAGAATTCAAAGTTCACACAAAGTACTTTAAAGTTCTGAATACGTTCGTCGAACACTCTCGACTAGTCTTCTATCTGTGCCCGCTTCTAGGTACATATAGATCTTAATTTCCTTTAATTACGTGAAAGTTTCCATTGGCCGAGTGAATATGGTGACTGCTTGCAGATTCTGATTCTAGGCTGACTTTGTGAACCGGGTTCGCGCCTCTGAAATTGTTACTTTCCTGCACTGATGAGAGCAATAAGCTTGAAACGCTAGCGTCTGTAGGTATTAATAATTTAATATTTATTCATAAATAGAATGAAAAGTCTACACTTGGAGCGTTGATGAAATGACAATAATAAGGAGAATATTTTGAAAAACCTGGACAACGCATTTTTTATGTTTTTTAAAATAAATTATTTATTCTGAAAACTTGAGCACTTTTCATTCTACCCTATTCACATGTCTCAATGAAGAAGGATTAAACGAAAAAAGAAGAGGAAAAAAAATATTCTTATACTTTTGACAAGGGTGTATGTCACCGAAAGTGCTCAAGTTTTTAAGATAAATAAGTAATTTATTTTAAAAAACATAAAAAATGTGTTGTCCAGGTTTTTCAAAATATTTTTAAAAAAATATTCTCCTTATTATTGCCATTTCATCAACGCTTCCAAGTGTGACTTTTCATTCTACCCTATTTATGTAACTGCACGCTACACACAGCAGCATATCAACATTAATCATCGATAACATCAAGACGAATTTCAACTTGACTGCGATAAATATTAGAAGAAGCATTAAATGAAAAAATAAGAGAAAAAATACTTTACTCAAGTTTTTAAGATAAATAAATAATTTATTTTAAAAAACATAAAAAATGCGTAGTCCAGGTTTTTCAAAATATTCTCCTTATTATTATTCATAAATATTAATGAAAATATATATAGCAATCAAGCTACACAGAGGCTCCCGTGTTTCATCCCCGGGGGGAATCGTCAGGCTAAATGCATGGAGTTATTTTTGTCAGGTGTTTTTATATACATGGCTTGCTAGTTAACCAATCAGATTCTTTGTTGTTCCCTCAGCCAATCGTTGGGCTTCCCGCGAACAAAGGCTTTGTTGGTGACGCTCCTATGTCAATCCTATTGTTTGTTAACAATGGAGTTTCCTATATCCTGTTTCCTTTGTTTTGTCAATACAGTAGGCGAATTTATTTTAACACGTGGTTTCTTGTATTTCTATTTTAGGTTTTAAATTTTAACTTGTTCAGTTTTTTATTTATTTATTTATTTATTATTATTATTTTTATTTATTTATTTTTTTTTTTAATTTAATTTATTATATATCATCCTAAGGTAAATTTATTTCTGTGTAAACAGCTGTTTGCTATTTCGCTTCTAGAGTTTAATAGGTTTCGGGGATCTTTAAAATTTAGGATTTCATATTTTTCATTCAGGCATAATCTACACGGGTCGTCTAAGTTTCTACATGTACTGGCCTGTCTTACTATTTTCCATTCAATTATTGGTGAGTGTCCATTTTCTTTGAGCTCCCAATAATGGTTAGCTAGTGCTGTTTTAGTTCGACGTTCTTTGTTTTTAAATGTGCTTTTGTGGTCATAGTATCTGGTCTTAAAGTCTAGGGATGTCATACCCACGTAGTATTTCTTGTTATTTGGTCTTTCGTTGGCAAATATCGTTGCTTGGTATACAACACTTTTAGTTAGGCATTTATTTTTGAAACTTTGTTTCTGACTAACCAATATTAATTTGTTATTGTTGTACAATGTTATTGGTAATATAATAAAGTACTTTACTACAATTTATATCACAAATTATTTAGTCCGGCCAAGACAATGTATATTATGAAAGATTTTTAACTAATTACCAAAAAATCAAAGTCATATTTTTTATTGAAGAATATAAAAAAAAGTTGTTTCTCTTACAACTAAAATTTTAAGCTTAAAAAATGTGGAAACATATATATATATATATATATATATATATATATATGTGTGTGTGTGTGTAGTTTAGGAGGAATAACACAAAGAGCTCAATAACGTTTGTAAGAGCATAATATATATATATATATATATATATATATATATATATATATATATATAGTCTCGGAAGTTTCTCAACCATTAAAACTATAAAAAAAAAAATATATATATATATATATAAAAAAAACAAAAAACTTATAGTCTCAAGTCTTCCAGTGGAAAATCACTCATGTAAGTCAATTTATTTTTTACAGTTATTATATTAGTTAGTTTCTAACACTATTTTAAGGGATCATCAGTTGTTTACCATGAAAAACTGTTTCGGGAATTTAATATATATATATATATATATATATATATATATATATATACATAATACTATAGTATAATGCATAATACTATAGTGTACATTCAATTAGACCGACTCGTAAGGCTAGGAATTACACACATTGCTCTCTCATCAGTCAGTGAGGCTAATAATGAAAATATGAGATTGTGGAACTCTTTATAAAATTAAGATAAAAAAATAAATAAATAAAAAAGTAAACATAAAATGTGTTAAAAAACTATATAATTAAATAAATAAATGATTAAATAAATAAAAAAAAATACAGTTGTTGGTAGGGAGTGTACTGAATATCCCTAGGGCGTGGAAGTTGCAGTTGATCTGGGGGCTACAGATGGTGATAGGATGTGAAGTATTTTGTGATAACTAATGTTGAAATAAAAATGTCTAAAACTTATCTAAAAATTAAATTAAAGGTTGAGTTAAGATTTTAAATTTAAAAATAAAATTTTTAAAAATTACATATTAAAACACTGACTTTTATATACGATAGCAGTTTATAAATAAATTTATCGCCCCCTTGTCCCAGTCTAATTAGTAAGAATGTGGAATATGCTTTACGAAAATGTGGAAAATTTTCGATAAATATGAAATTGTTTCTGTTTTAAACTGACTTTAACAACAAATCTTTTTCAATTTCTTTTAAAAAAAATTTCTGTTTATTTTCTGTATCGAAATGTTTTATTCTATTGTGGAGAGTTGAATTTCCGTTTGAATTTCCGTTGAATTTCCATCTGTCTCTAAATCATGGCATAAGTTTATTTAATAGATATGGGACGAGAATCTATCTTCAAATTATTCTCTTTTTGATTTTGATTTTTTGGTAATTAGTTAAAAATCTTTCATAACATACATTGTCTTGGCCGGACTAAATAATTTGTGATATAAATTGTAGTAAAGTACTTTATTATATTACCAATAACATGGTACATCAATAAGAAATGAAAATTGGCTAGTCAGAAACAAAGTTTGATTTTTCAACTTGAAGGCTATTTGGGCCTGACTTCGAAAATCGGACACGATAACTATATATATATATATATATATATATATATAATTTAAATATTTTCTTTGTCGTACAAAACTTTAAAATGGCATTGAAGAGACAATATTTATTACTCATAATGAATTAAGAAATTAAAAAGATGAAAGGGCAGCTGACCGGTTTCGTACCTAGCTCAACAGAGCCAAATATCGAGGTAATGTATAAAAAATATTAAAAAAAAGATGCTATGAAAATTATAGCGAGGGAAAGGGGTAAAAAAAAAAAGTTCAATCAAATAGAAACAACATTAAGCCCGAGGAGTTTTTTTCTTTGCTTGCAAAGAGAAGGTCTCAAGGACTTAATATAAATTGTTTCTAGGATCTTGAGATGATAAGGAGAGTGCGACTTACTAAGAATGGAGAATAAGTCGACACTGAATTTAGAGGCACAGGTACGGTTATTTATGAGATGTTGACCTATCGACGAACCATAAGTATTATTCAAAACGTCAGTTGGTGAATAATTTGCATTGCGAATATATATATATATTAGTCAATAACAGACAGTTTCGCTGTATTACAGCTCTTCAGTGTTGCTAAACAGGTAAGGTCTTAGAGCCGAGTTTAAACACGATTGTTTTGTTGACAGTCAGTGATTTTAACCATTCAACCTTCAGGCACAAACGATGAGTAAGCGAAATTTCAATGTTTCTATAAACACTGTCAACCACTGAAGAGTGCTGTATTTATTTTTAGGAAGAGCTGTCTAACTACACAATATATATTCCAAATAAAGCGCATACACCAAGCAGCATTTATATATATATATATATATATATATATATAATTTAAGTTATATTTATGCCCATTACAACGTAAACATCAAGACAGACTAGAGAACTCAACGAACTTACTCGGAGTCTTGCTTTGTAGCTAAGCAAATGGCTATTTTAAATATCTCCTAACAGTGATAAACTTTAATTTTTCTTAAAGGGGCTTTTTATAATTATATTTATAAATAAATAATATTTTTACCTACAGACGACCTCGTTTCGAGCTTTTTGCTCTCTTCAGTGTAGGGAAGTGATAATTTCAGACGGTCACAAGACGCGAACCCGGTTCACAGAGCCACCTTTGGATCTGCACACTTTCACTCTATCCTTACGGCCATAGGAAATTACCACGCGATGCGGAGAATCTAAGTTATATTTATGCCCATTACAGCATAAACATCAAGACATATATGGTTACTAGTTATTTTATATATAAATGCTTGTAATTCCTTGATTAATACCAGCTCAAATTCCATCTTTAATAGCCTCTGATCAATAACAAAGCATTCCCCATTCATTCAATTTACATCATAATTAATTGCAGATGTTAATTATCTGAATTATAATTTTGAATTATAAACTTTTAATTGCAGATGTTAATTATCTGAATTATAATTTTGAATTATAAACTTTTAATTGCAGATGTTAATTATCTGAATTTTTAATTACTATTTAAGCATTTTCTATGATCGCTTGAAATAGATTCTTTTCCATTTAATTAATGTTTTTAAGAAAAAGAGAAAGGATTCTTTAATTCAAAGTTACCATATATGGAGTTATCTCTTTTAGGCAGATGTTTTATTCAGTGTTAGCTACATTCATTGAAATACTCTGCAATATTATCATCATAATATTCGGTTTTGCATCTGGCATGTGGTGGATGGCTTTTAGAAATTGACTTCCAAACTAACCTATCTCTTCCCAGGTCTTTATTCATCCCTCCTCTTTACAAATCCATTCTTATAACTTCCTCCCATGTATTCCCTGGCCTTCCCGTCCCAACAATCCTGCTACCTCAACTGTTCTACATCTACTAACTTGAGAACTCTAATCGATTCTTTCAATGTGACCAAACCAACAAAGTCTCCTGTTCTGCGGTAAGAAGAAATAGAAGACGGTTGGTAAGCAACCATGGAATTTCCACGGGTCATGATAGTATTTAAATAATAATATTAATTTATTGATTTCAATAATAATATTAATTTATTGATTTCAATAATATTAATTTATTGATTTCAATAATAATATTAATTTATTGATTTCAATAATAATATTAATTTATTGATTTCAATAATAATATTAATTTATTGATTTCAATAATAATATTAATTTATTGAATAATATTAATTTATTGAATAATAATATTAATTTATTGATTTCAATAATAATATTAATTTATTGATTTCAATAATAATATTAATTTATTGATTTCAATAATAATATTAATTTATTGATTTCAATAATAATATTAATTTATTGAATAATAATATTAATCTGATGGAAAATTTGAGACCCCAACTCTTAAGGCTGGTTTGTCAAGAGCTATTCAGCAAAGCTGGAAGCAGCTTGATCAAAAATATTGTCTTTCATTAATTAAGTCCGTGACTCAAAGAGTTGCGGCTGTCATAAATATGAGAGAAGGACGAATCAGAAAACTGATAAGTTTTTTTTGTTGGTAATTTAGTGATTCCAAAATTTGTTCCCCTATCTTTTATTGAAACAATCTTCATTATAACATAGCAAACTTGATTCGTCATCATCATCATCGTCATCACCGCCATCATCATCATCGCCACCGCCATCATCATCATCACCATCATCATCACCGCCGCCATCATCGGTATCGCCATCACCATCATCATCGCCACTGCCATCATCATCACCACCATCATCGCCACTGCCATCGCCATCATCGCCACAGCCATCATCATCACCGCCACTGCCATCATCATCATCATCATCACCACCATCATCGCCACCGCCATCATCATCGTCATCGTTTCAATAGTCATCGTCGTCGAAAACAACATGATTATATTTACTATAATAAAGAAAAAAGAAAACTTCCTCACTCCTCTCAGCTTTTTTAAATAATAAAAAAATACATTCATATACTTTTAAAAACTTTTTTTGCAAAAGTTAAAAACTAAATTTAGTTTTTAAGATAAAGTATCTAAAAAAAACTTTGTAAGTTATTGCGTTCATACTTAAAATGTGACCGGAAGTTATTTGAATTTCAAAATAATCATTTTGAACGTTAAATGTTTTTCATAAAATCGTTGAAATTAATATTACTACTACTAATAATAATCATAACATTAATATTAACAAAACTTTTGAATAAGAAAACTGTAAAACGAAAACAGTTATAAATTGTTCAGAATATTAATTTATTAGAAGGTGTTTATATAATTATTATGCTAATGAAGCATCGGGATGAATGGGTTTACGCAATGTTCTGTTGGCTATATATGAGTTGTTTGAAAGTACTTAAATATATAATTGAATTAAATAAACGTAACGTGTTTTGATATAAACATAAATAAAAAAAATATTTCACATTTATTCATATATATATATATATATTCATATATATATATATATATATATATATATATTTAATTCATTTTTGTATTTAATAAGGCTATAATTCCAATTAATTGATGCATTTAATAAGTTAATTGGAATTATAGCCTTATTAAATACAAAAATGAATTAAAAATATAACGTTATTAAATGCATGAATCAATTGTATCCAATTTAAATTGTCTTAAAGCAGTTTATTGTCATCTTTGCATGTAAACTGGTTAATAAATATGAAATAAGTGGAAAGAAAGTCTTTTAATGGTAGTAATTCTAGGTTGGGTTTCAAAATCAAATGAACCCAAAGGCAAAAATGGTAATGCCATCTTTGAGAATTTCTCTACTTTTGACATTTTTGCACTGCAGAGTCTGCTGAAACCTGTCTAAACACAACACCCACCCTTACAATGTGATGCCTGTGTAGTGCCTGGAGCTAAATGCTACCATTCAGACACATCTGATCCTTATTTTCTTTCTCATCAAAGATAAGCAGAGAAAGATAATGTTTGTGTATCGCTTGTACAAATGCATACCACTGTGCATAGGTACCTTTTTTTTTTTTTAAACAAGACCATACGTGTTTCTCCAAGTGTGTTTGTGTATGTGTGTGTGTATATATATATATATATATATATATATATATATATATATATATCGCTAAATATGACAGACAACTTATGTCTGGATATCTTTGTGAGGTTCCTTTCCAATAGCCGAACCAGGGTTTTTGTTTTGGTGGGGAATTGGCTAATGAATCTGCCATAATCGTTGGTATCCCAAGTACTTTTGAGCCCATCCAAAGTTACCTATTCATATCAACTCCATGGTCTTTACCTGATTCCCCTGAAGATGGACACGAACTGAACTGTAGAAAATAATTGTTTTTTTCATATTATCACACACACACACACACACACATATATATATATATATATATATATATATATATATATATATATATACAAATATTAATTTTAAGTAAATAATATTAAATTATTTTTACCTACATACGCCAGCGTTTCGAGCTTTCGCTCTCATCAGTGTAGAGATGATAATCTCAGACGGTCGCACGGTTCAAACCCCTGCCACAGAATCAACCTAAACTCTGCAAGCAAGCGCCATAACCATTAGGCCACGAGACATTACCACATTTAAGAAGGGAATTTAAGTTCTATTTATGCGAAGGGTGGCATATCTAGAAAGATTGACTAAAGATTCTACAAACGTTGTCGGAATACACAATATATCATAAAATGAAATGCCGTAGAGACATGATGTATGAAAAAGACAAAAAGGAAAAGCAAAGTAAAACACAGGAAGAAATCATCAAACGAGAGATTGACCAGTTTCGTTCAGATCAACGAACGGCTTCAGAAAAAGTGAGGATTTGAAATTTTGAAATCTTCACTTTTTCTGAACAACGAAACTGGTCAATCTCTCGTTTGATGATTTCTTTCTGTGTTTTATTAATTTTTCCTTTTTGTGTTTTACCCGCTGTCAACCGGTAGTCGTTTTCTTTTCATGTTTTATTTGTTTCTTTTACCAAATTCTTTTTCGTTTTTCTGATTCAAGAACCCAAGTGTAATTTTGTGTGGTCACTTTTCGACTAAGGGAGCAGTGATTGGATTTAGCTTTTGGTTAGTCCATGCGACCCTTAAAAGAATGGGCGAAGACAATCACACTAACCAATGTATGGGCGTCTTATAGGTTTCAATTGGATGTAATTTTGAAGATTATATTTTGCGCGTACTTCGGGTAATTTGTCTA
This sequence comes from Sepiola atlantica, assembly GCA_963556195.1. Taxonomy (NCBI): domain Eukaryota; kingdom Metazoa; phylum Mollusca; class Cephalopoda; order Sepiida; family Sepiolidae; genus Sepiola; species Sepiola atlantica. Next base: position 99,025,978 of record OY744533.1, on the reverse strand, counting down.
TAATACCTTTGCTACACTGTTTGAAGGTCATTAATTCCTTTTCTTTAAAGATTTTTGCAATTTGCTTTTTATAATTTCCTCATTTTTTTTTAAATAGCAAAGGTTTCGGCAATCACTGAATAAGCGAGCATTTTAATTGGCCAGCTTTAGCAATAAAACGAGAGCACATCGCAGAAATTGAGTGCGAGAAAGAGAAGGGAGAGAGGTAGTGACTGATATATACAAAGGTAGAGAGAAGAACTATGAGAGAGAGAGAGAGAGAAAGAGAAAGAGAGAGAGAGAGAAAGAGAGAATAACACTTTGCCTAGTTTTGGATACATGTATATACGAAAACTAGGTCCTCAAGATAAATACTGTGTGTATATTGGCGATAGAGGCAGCATGTATTATTTGTTAATATTTTAACGCAGACTCTGTTGTATTGAATATTAAAAATCAATTATTTGTGAATTAAAAAAAAATTCTTGTGCATGGTTTAAGAGAGAATTCTCTCCCTTATTTTTGATTGTTCCTAAAGTCATGATCCAGTTGTTTCGCTTGAAAACCGATCAATCATATGATGGGGAGTCGTTAGTTTCAATTCCTTTTTCACTATAAACAATCCTCTGACTAAAATGGTTTATAATTTTAGATGGACAAACAGACAATGTTCGTCTTTTATTTGTATAGATATAAGATTGAGGTTAGTGAAATGTATTACAGGGGAGAGAGACATTACACAAAGTATAATAAAAATGGATTTCTTCATCATCATCATCATCTTCTTCATCTTCTTCTTCATCATCATCAACATCAACAACCGGTTTATTTGTTGAATCAGACCACAATTAATCTTCTGATGAGAGTGGGGCCTAATTGTCTAGTCTCGATCTAAGTTTTCTCCTCCATTCTTGTCTTTGATGAGGCCCGACGGAATCCATACCCAAGGCTCTCCTATCACGTCCGACCACGACAACTTGCGTCTGTCAGAGGTGGTCTTGTTTGCTGGCACATTCAACTGTTGGACTTTAGCAATCCAGCCATTGCTGCGTTCAACATGCCCCAACCAATGCAGTCTGCTCTTCTGCCTGATGTCCGCAAGGCTTTTAAAGTTGACTTGTGCGAGTAAAGACCCAAAAGGTCTGCTTTGTTCACGCCTCACCAAACAGATCCATCTGACCATTGCCTTGTCATTACAGTGCAGTTTCTTTAGTGTGCCGGCAAAGACAGCACAAATTTAAGAGCCATACATTAGCACACTTCTGACACATGAGGAGTTCTTAAAAGAAATTGAATCCAACTTCTGAATTCCGCAGCATGACGTGGTGTTACTTGTAGTCACTAGAAAGAAAAGCTGCTTTTGAACTTTCTACAAATTTCGTTTTGGTTAATTTGGGGTTTTGTATTACCTATTGTTACTGTGTTACATTATTTTCAATACTTTAAACAAGATAAGACCGTAACGAGAAAGATGTTCTTTTTTGTACATTTGTAGATTAATACCCTCGCTGATCAACCCTCCCTCCTCTCGAAAAAAAATGAGATTCAATTTTTTTAAGCGATTACGTATGAAAACCCTGAAAAAAGAAAAAAAAACAATATGAAAAAATTATTTCAAAATTTAGAGTGGGGGATCAATTTCGTATAAATACATAAAATGATCCCCCATTTCTGGGCCGTTCTAGCGTTTTAGAGTAGTTAACCAAATGTTTTTACCACTAACCCCAAGTCCAAGTGGCTGCCAGTTAGGGGTAGATTACAGTTAGGATTAGCTTAAAAGACTGTAAAGAATGTTTTGAAAAATAAAATCGAGCTTTGGAAACTACCACTTTCTTGCGGGAATTTAATAGCTCCTGCTTTGTTTCTCACACATGTGAACTTGATTATAAATAAATAAATAGGAATATAAAATAATATGGTAGAAATGGGTGCTATAAAAGAGTTAAAAAAAATATTGGGTAAAAAATTGACTTAACACCGGTAAGAGGAGACAATACAAAATAGAATAACCGAAACGAAATTGATCCAGTCAAAAAAATTCGGTACTCTTGTTTCCGTGATTTTGCATCGTCAACGTTCGGACAGGTTTACAGAAGCGGCCGAGAGTTGACGAGGCGAAAACTGCCAAACGCTGAATTGAAGACTTGCAGACGATAAATTATGACGAAGAAAATCAAACTAAAATACATATATAAAAATAAAGAACAAACAAACCATAGTTAAACAACTTATGTTTATTTTTGTTTGTTTTTATTTGTTTTGTTTTTTGTGTGTGAAAGGAACCATTGTTAATCAAGTGTTTTTAAATAAAATGTTATTTTGTTTGTGCACCGGAAAGTTTCAAATAATGATTTTGTTTGATTTGTTAAGCAAATGTTATTGTTTTTTTTTTACATTTTATTTCAATGTTTTTTTTGTTTGTTTTTTTTACATTTTTTGTCAATTTTTTTCTTTCTTGCTAACATAAACACTGCAACAACTGTTTTTAAGCAATTTTTTTTTTGTTTTGTTTTCTTATTTTAACGAAAACAAACTGTTTATAAGCAAATGATTCTTGGTTAATAGTTTTGTCAACTCTCGGCCGCTTCCAAGACCTCCTCGAATGGTGACGATGCGAAGTCACAGAAACATGGTGCATCAGAGAAAAGCACCAGAGAAAACAACAGCTAAATTTCACTCATTTGAAAAATGAAAAAAAACGTTAATGTTTGAGTTCTGCATTCCAAAGATAAGGATATGTTTTTGACCCAGATTCCATGAAGCCAGATGGCTGCAAGTTTCTGCCAGGATGAGGCAGAAAGATACTATTATGATTAATCAGTGTTTAGCTTCGTGTAATCTAACCAGGCGTGATGTATAGACAGCTACCAGACTTCCATTCAAGAAAGGTCAACAGAGGATTTTGTATGGCCGGACAATGGTGCTATAGTTCATGATTTGGCCCCAATAGATTAAGGCATAAAGAAACGGCCGTCATAAAAGAGGCCATTTTTCTAACTTCCAAACCACCGACCAACTCGTTTTATGCTTTCTTTGAATATTTTTGGGTTTTGGTTCTTACTTAAATCATGCCAATACGTAAAATATTGAATGTCTTTGTGCTAAACTAGGTTGCTCTTCCACCTTTTTTGCCATCTCGCAGACGAGTTGGTCTGCACCAACTTGGTGAACTTTCTCCTGCTTCTTTGTGAGAATTTCGATTCTCATACCATTTTTTTTTCTATCACAACCAACAGCATATTGGTGTTATTTCGGATGTTTTCTTACTGTTGGCGGCCAAGGGAAGAATCTATCAGTGTGATGATGTATGAAAGTTAAATTTGGCCGGTGAGAGTTGAGGATATGTGTGGCATGGAGAGAAATGGTATGAGGATGATACGATGGATGTGTAATGTGAGTCTTAAAGACAGGCTTAGATCTGATGACTTCAGAGGAAGATTAAATCTGGGTACTATAAGTAGATTTGTGCGTCCAAAAAGAATCAAAAAAAGTTGACAAAACGAAAAAAAAAATAATTCAACAAATACGTAATTCAGCATTTGACAAAATATGAATATTAGATTTGAATTTAAAAATGAATGTAAACATATATTTTGTTGTCATTCTATTCTAAATAATCGTTTTCAATTGACAAATTTTAAAAAGTTTATATTCACAACATCAGCAAGTTTCATCGGATGTCCTGCTGATTTGGCGGGCCAAGAGCAGGCTCAATGTATTCCCTCGAATAATGGTGATGGAAAGGCGCTCGTAGAACCAAGTTAATTCACGATGGTCCTTAGTGTGGTGCATCATCAATAGATCCAGGCGGTTGAGGAAGTAAAATTGCTCCACTTGTCTATACGGCGATCGGTTGGAAAACAAAGCTGTCGAAAAGACGGGTGTATTTTGATCGCTTGCAATCCTCCACTGCTACTGCTACGTGTCCAGAGTTTGTTGCTGAAAAAAATAAAATACCTATTATAAACGGTTCATCTTATACCATTTATTGAATACAAATTGCTATTTCATCCATAACTCTAGGGTCAATTGCTGGTTCATAATTTTCCCAACAGTAAACTCAGTTTCCCAACTCTTAGCGTGGATCCTTACTATCCAGTTTCTTTTACCAATATTAGGTGTCTTCAATTCAACTTTCCAGAGATTGAAATCCATGGCAGGAGACCAGACCTGACTTGATGTTTCTGTGTGAAACTGACAGTAACCCATTAATTTTTTGTAAATGAGTTCAACAAAATTCCATATATATATATATATATATATATATATATATATATATTCATTCACCATGACCCCTAACCTTCCTGGTCAAACACTCCACCTTCCTCTTTCCCCACTCCTTCACTCACTGCCATCCACATTACTCCCGCTAACCCCAACCCTCCACTTTTTCACTTACAACCATCCACAGTATCCCTGCTCACCCCCCTTCCACTTTTTTCACTCAGTTTCTTCAACATTTATTTTCATTCCTCGCTACTGACTTCACCAGGTCCGGACGTCGGTCCCTACTGTTTCCCAGTAGTGGCTACTATTTCCTCTCTTCAACCCACCATGTCAACCCGATATGTCCACGTACTTGCATGACATTTTTCTTTATATTATCATCCTGAAAAAGTCTTATAAATAAAGACGAAACGTTGATGAACACATAAAAACTTCCATTTTGGTTTTTCCTTTTTCATTTCCCATATATATATATATATATATATCAAACATGACTTTCGTATCGGGGTTCGAACCATGTGACTGGCAGGGATAGTCTCCTCCCATACTGACGATTGCAGGTTTTGCATGAAACACATGTGTATATGGGTTTATTTTGAAAATAATATTTATTTATAAATAATTATTCAAAACTCTCGCAAGATAAAGCACTTTAAGTTAACAACAAGCCGTCATTCTGCGTAATGCATAACTCTGTGCCCTGCCTATTGAGTTCTCTCGACTGCTTGCTGGATAGCCACCGTGTTTACTATTTAGATGTTACTTTACTTCCCATTTCTAGACAATGTATGTCGTATCGGGGTTCGAACCGTGTGACCGACAGAAGTTTGTCACCTCCCATACTGACGATTGCAGGTTTGGCATGAAACACATGTGTATATGGGTTTATTTTGAAAATAACATTTATTCATAAATTATATATATATGTATATATATATATATGAAAGAGAGAGAGATGTTTTAATTAATTAATTTATAAACTAATTTATTATATATAGATTTTTATAATTAAATTCAAAAATCAGAGCGTAATTATTTATATATGCATTACAGAAGATCAGAACAACATCAGTACTGACGTTACCGATGGTGTTCTGATCTTCTGTAATGCATATATATATATGTATATATATATATATATATATATATATATATATATTATATTAGTGTGTTATAATTAAATAAATTCCAGGAGGAAATCCGGGTATGAGAGCTCAATGGAATAAACAGAGCAAGAATAAAATAAAATATATAACACGAAATTACATAATCATCGATGCAATAATTTATTTCAACCTTGTTGTATTGTCAAGCATCCAAGTAAGATGATTACATTTTTGAAAATGAGAAAAGAGAAATTCATACTCAACAATTCAAATTTAAGTAGAGAGAGAGGGAGTGACAACATATCTAATACATATTTAGAGAGAGGGGGGAATTTGAAGCATATTTAATCTATAATTTTATGGGGGGGTGATTACATGAGATATATATATATATATATATATATATATATATAAGAACTCAGCTGTACATGAATATGAATAAACATCAACTGTATATTTTGGAATTAATCTTTTGACTGTTGCTCAGAGTTAGCCGGAGGATTTTCTATAACTCTAGTCGAGATAAGTCAGATGACAGTCAGAAATTGAGAGCCACTTAATTTTGGCTTCTCTATCTCGTATCAGTCGGCGTAAAGTTCCCAGGCAAGCAAAAGGGAATATTCCGAGTCAAAAAATGCGCCTCATTATACTGAGGTTTGAGTCCAGCAATTCCCAATGTGATTTTAGAAGTACAGTGTATTCGTTTTCTCTTTAAATCCTTGCCATATTTATATCAGAAAATTTAGAAAACTAACCATATCAATCGCAAAACAAATTCCAAAACTCACACACATAAAACCGTACATGCATATGACAAATGGACACCTACATGATAAAATATGGACCTAGCACAAACTTTTGATACGCTAGAGTTTAAACAACTTTAAATGGATGCCATTAAACGAAATCAATCAATCAACATAATGTTTATCCAAAAAACCACCCGCTATAACCCTAACCCTAACCCGCTATAAACTTTTCTTCTACAGGAAACAGAGAAAAAAAACACATACTCTATAATGAATAAATAAACGGACATGCATCCCCCCCTCCCCTGCATAAAATGACCAATGAGAGGTTGACGCAACAATCAATCAATTAATTAATATATTGCTTCTTGGCGTGACTCAAACAATTTAGATTTTATCTATATCTTTTCACTTTTCAAAGCCAGGCAAGAGGAGTCAAGTACTTATATTAGTTTCCCTTTCTAGTGTCACGGGTTTCAAATCTTTAAGGGAACAATGAAATAATAAAGTGTTTATTAGTCAAGCATTTAGCAGTTTATGGTATGGAGGCTTAGGTGGGTAGATAAGTAGGTAGTCATAGGGGTATTAATGTAAAGATAGAAAGAAAAAAAAGTGGATGTGTGGTGCTTCCATATTTTTTTAGTGTGGGTGAGTCATGGTTCTTTGTAGGTTAAAGTTGGGTCTTCTTAAAAAGAACTTTGAATCACTGACCTCTGTGAAAATCTCAAGAACTTTGTGCTCCAAGATGACCCGAGTTTTTTTTTTTTTTAGGGGGAACCAATTGAAGTACGGTGGGTGTCATCCGGGAACGGTGACACAACTCTCAATTCTTATATTATATACTAATCTTTATTCACACATTCACTTTTTGCTCTCCCCCCCCCCCTCTCTCCCCCTCTCTCTCTTTCTCTTGTTTCTTTTTTCTTTGCCTCTCTCCTTCACGCCCCCTCTTTCTTTCTATATTCTCCATCCTCTCTTTTACTATCTCTCTTTTTAAGAAGCCACTACTTTTTTTATTGTACGTATCTGCCTTTCTATCTCGTTCTCACTACCTCCTTATTATGCACCCTCTCTCTCTCTCTCTCTCTCTTCTCATCTTTCTGTCTCTCTCTTTTCCCCTCCCCCTTTCATGCTCCTCTTATCCTCCATCTGCCTTTAAGAATCCTCTCTTTTTTAATCTCCCTTTTTAACAAGCCACTATTTCTTCTCCTTCTTTCTCTTTCTCTCTCCATCTCCTTTTCTTCTATATCTACTTTTTATGTATTCCCCCTATCCCTCTCTCTCTTCTCCTTTTTCTCCCTTATCTATATCTCCCCTCTCTCTCTCTCTCTCTTTCTATTTACCTTCTTTCTTTCTTGATTCTCTCTTTCTCACTCAGTCACACTTTCTCTCTTTTTTCCCTTTCACCTTTTTCTGTGTGTGTCTCTCTCTGCCTTCTTCTTGTTTCTATTTCCCCTTTTCTCTTTCCGGTACTTTTTTACATTGGGACCCGCGCTAACTTTGACCATGAACCTAACCCTAACTCTACTGCTAGCTCTAACCCTAACGACGGGGTCAAAGCGTGGGTCCCAATGTAAAAAAGCACCCTCTTTCTGTGTCACCTTTTCTCTTTTCTTGTTCGTGTCTTCCTTTCTCTCTCTGATTCTTATTTCCTCTGTGTACGTATTACTATCTCTTTCTCTTGTCCCTCTCTTCTCTCTCTCTCTCAATTTGTTTCTCCCTTTCCTTCTTCTCTCTCTTTCTCATTTCTATCTTTTTCTCTCTACCCTCTTTTTTTTTTCTTTTCTTTTTATCTCCTATTTCTCTCTTTCACTTTCTCCTTTTCCTTCTCTTTTCCTCCTTGCCTATTTCTTATTTCTCTCACTCTCTTCGTTTATTTCCATCTTTCTCTCTGTCTCTGTCCCTCTATATCTCCCCTTTCTTCCATCCTCACCCTGTTTCTTTCACTCCCTCTCTCACCCTCTCTCTCTCTTCTCCTCAGTATCTCCCCTTTCTTCTATCCACTCTGTCCCCCCCCCCTCTCTCTCCTTTTCTTTCCTTCCCTCTGTGACTCTTTCATTCAATTCTACAAATCCTTCTTCCAGATGACAATATTAATACTCGGGTCAAAGTGCAGTCTAATTTAATCCAACTGAGTGAATGATTTGGTTTTAATCATTTTCATAAACAGATTCGCTTCCATCATGACTTGCAAAATGTCCACCTGCTTCTACTTACATCTCAATTCACTAGAGAAAATAATACAACTTTGACCTATAAAATGAAAAAAAAAACGCAAAAAAACATTAACTAATAATAGCATTTTTCCCCAACATATTTTTCTTAAAATTATGAATTTATTGATCCATTATTTAAGTAGTTGCAATAGTGAAGTAGTTATCAGTACAGACTGTAGACCCAGCATGTCAGGTTCGAATTCTGTGGAAGCCATTGCATCACGTTCACTAATACTTTTGGGAAAGATATGAATTCATCTGTTTTCTCCTTAGGTATGTATGAAATAGTAGGGTACCCAGTCCTCTTGTGAGACTACAGTGCAATGACAGATCCATAATAGATCCACAATGTGAAATCTGACCAAACCCCACATATTAGGTCGGAGAATTTGCTGAAAGCACTACATTTGCTCAGCATAAATGTTGTCCTAAGGTTACACAAGTACAGTCATGTGGGGACGTTCATCATCCAGTTCATCAATATTTTATTTGACTGTACAGAATAAATTCATATTGTTTTAGAATAAGACAAACACCTCAAAATTAACGCTCTCGCAAAAAATCAAGTTTGATATCTTTGTAGAACACGTAAACTTATTTTCTTCAAAAAATTTTCCGTTCGTACAACTACAACGATGAAGGTAGCATGGGCAAAATTTCGTGAGCTGTTGCCTCTGATAACATTGAAAGTTGTCCCCTTCTACATCTGGGGAGTAAGTTGTATGGCATCTGTGTCGGGAGCGTCATGTTATATGGCAGCAAATGCTAGGCCCACGACCATTCATCTCTCATACGACTGCAGCGCAATGACATGTTCATGATTGGATGGATCCGCAATGTGAAATCTGACCAAACTCAACACATTAGGTCGGAGGATTTGCTGAAAGCACTACATTTGCCCAGCATAGAGGTTATCCTAAGGTCACACTACTACAGTCATGTGGAGCGTTCATTGTACTGAATAAACTGTTGCAGAAGCATGAATGTCTTGAATCGCAGGAAGATTGGCAGGCCAAGGAAAACTTGGAAGTAAGTGATTAGACAAAACCGTACAAAGTGGAATTTGGGGACAGTTGACACGCAGAGTGGAATTTGGGGACAGTTGACACGCAGAGTGGAATTTGGGGACAGTTGACACGCAGAGTGGAATTTGGGGACAGTTGACACGCAGAGTGGAATTTGGGGACAGTTGACACGCAGAGTGGAATTTGGGGACAGTTGACACGCAGAGTGGAATTTGGGGACAGATTCCCGAGTTTGACAGAAATATTATTATGCAAATTATCAAACCTCGTCTCAAAAATTCAGAAATATGTGTATTAGTAGTTTATAGAATATGTATTATGATTTGAAAAAATTATCTGACTATTTAAAAATGGTTTAAATATGTACTAAGGGCCAACGATGACACCGTTGTAAAAGCATTTTGCTGCCCTTGGTCTTGACTCAATCTATATGATACCCATAGTTCTTCTTCTTCTTCTTCTTCAACAACCAGCGGTTACGGCTAACAGACTGGTTACACTGCTGCTGATTTCAAACAAAGTTTTTTAGTATTATATAAATAATAGATATTGGCTGCGAACTAGTCTAGAAAGGAAACTTCAAAACAATCCGACTGGCTGTGACAGTTTGTCTCCGTTCAGCAGATAAAAACGTTACAAGAGCTCAAATCCGGAAAGATGAAATAGGAGAGAGTTCGCCAATTAAGTGCAAACTAATTTGTCTCTGTGATGACAAAAGACCTTTGTTGGCAGCAGACCAGGAAAGGAATGGTTGAATATGTGTAAATACTGGGGCCATTGATGTGTTCAAATGAGAGTGGCCAAAACGAAAAATATACCCATTTAAAAAAAAAAAATTTTCATGATTTTTTTTTTTTTTGTACTCCTTCCTTATCTTGTTTGGCCGGCCCATACGCTGCATAGCATGCAATGTTTATTTGTGCGCCCACACAGAAATTCTCGTAAATTTGTGATATGCAAGATTTTTTTACAGAATGACATAACAAAACAACAGTTTGATTTTTTTTTTTTTTTTTTTTTTTTTTTTTTGACTGGAATAAATAGCAATAAAAAATAACTAATATTAATAAGATAGCGTGTTCGTAAGCTTAATAGAGAATTTTCGTTGGTCTGTCAGGCTTAAGTTTGAAATAACATTTTCATTGGTTTGTAATGCTTAAGTTTGAAATAGAATTTTTGTTTGTCTGTCATATCTAAATTTGAAATAACATTTTCGTTTGTCTATCATGCTTAAATTTGAAGTAGAATTTTCGTTGGTCTTTCATGCCTAAATTTGAAATCAAATTTTCGTTGGTCTATCATGTCTAAGTATGAAATAGAATTTTCGTTGGTCTGTCATGCTTAAATTTGAAATAGAATTTTCATTGGTTTGTAATGGTTAAATTTGAAATAGAATTTTCGTTGGTCTGTCATGCTTAAGTGACTGAACAAATCTTAATGGATGTTTTCTTTCTGTCGCATTAAAACTGTTAGATAAACAAGTTAATGAGAAAATGTTTTGTATTTTGCTGTTATAAGGGATTTTCTATTTTGACTTTGATTCAAAATCACTTTCCTCCTCATCAGGTAGTTTTGTGATAAAAATAAAAAGTATTCTTGGTGTTTGAATTTCTAAACCCAAGTGATCAATAAATACTCTGACTATGATTAGCTGCCAAATGCCACGGGGGGGGGGGGGACGAAATGGCATCTCGTCGGTATCATTTGCCACTGGCCAGAAAATAATGTATGAAAAAAAAAGGAGGGAAAAAGAAAATAGGGGGGGGGGGGAGAAAAGAGCCTATGAATATAGGCAGAATAAAAAAGAGAGAGAGAGGGGAGGGGAGGAACAAGAGGTAAAGCTATTATAGAGATAGAGAGAGAGAGAGAGAGAGAGAGAGAGAGAGAGATACATACATACATATAAAGTGTGTCTAGAGATTATATGCAAATCAAGAATTTTTAATTAATTTTATTTAATTTTTATATAACTATTTATGTCCATTCAATATAAAATGTTAAACTTACATGCAAATATTATAAACTTATTATTCAACTAAACTGTGTCTAGAGGTGATATGTAAATCATAAAACATCAAGAATTTTTAATTAATTTAATTTTTATATAACTTTATATATATATATATATATATATATTCTATATAAGATATTTATCTTACAGTGATAGAGTATTGCTATTATTGCAATTTGAAAAATCTTATTACTGAAATAAACAAATTTTACGGTCAATATTTTATTTGCAAGTACAGGTTTTGTACATTAAATTTTATGTATTTGTTGATTTTGAAAAAATATATAAATATGAAATCATCATCATCAACAACATCAACCGGTTTATTTGTTGAATCAGGCCACAATTAATCCTCTGATGAGGGTGGAGCCTGATTGTCCAGTCTCGATTTAAGACTTCCCCTCCATTCTGGTCTTTAGTGAGGCCCGACGGAATCCATACCCAAGGCTCTTTTATCACGTTTGATCACATCCTGCCAAGACAACTTGGGTCTGCCAGAGGTGGTCTCTGCTGGCACGTTCAACTGTCGGACTTGAGCAATCCAGCAATTGCTGCGTTCAACATGCCCCAACCAATGCAGACTGCTCTTCTGCATGATGTCCGCGAGGCTTTCCAAGTTGACTTGCATGATCAGAGACCCAAAAAGCATGCTCTGTTCAAGCCTCATCATACAGATCCATTTGACCATTGCCTTGTTTCTTATACAAAAGCATAAATCAATCGATTGCTGATCTAGTATGTCTAGAAAGAATGGTGGAAGGGTGAAAGTAAAAAAAAAAAAAAATATAAAGAGGTGAACCAGAGACCCAAAAGGCATGCTCTGTTCAGGCCTCACCATACAGATCCATCTGAACATTGCCTTGTCATTACGGTGCAGTTTCTTTAGTGTGCCAGCAGAGACAGCCCAGATTTCGGAGCCATACATTAGCACACCTCTGACACATGAGGAGTATACACGACCTCTCGTAGCTGCTGGCAGGTGTCTGTTTGTCAGAATTGGTAGCAGCTCTCTAAACTGTCTCAAAGCAGACTTGCAACATGTAGCTGCCTCCACCCGATGACAGCACGTCTCCAAGGTAACAGAATTCATCACTACTTCAAGCTTGTCGTCACCAGTATCTACCTCCGTCAGTGATATTGTGGAGCCGACACAATGCAAACACTTAAAGAATATAAATAATAAACTTCACAATGTTATACAACAAGAATATAAAAAAATTGAGATCGAACAAAAAACAAAAGTGTTGCATCATTTACTGCACTGATCGACCCTTTCTTTTCAATAACTTTTAACAGTTTGTTATCGACGGCTGATGTTAGATTTGCGATCATAGCAACTGATAAGTTACTTGCAGCAATTCTTTCTGCTTGCCAGAGTTCGTACTTGCTGTTAAACTGTGTACTATTGGCATAAATATATCGTTTAAGGCTATTCAATGGGTTCTCAATTTGATTTAAGTCACAACTATTGGGTGGCCAATCCATGTACGAATCCCCTACAATTCCCTTTTTTCATGTTTTGGTAAACTTTGAAGCGTTACTTGGTGCTTTGTCTTGTTTAAATATCAACGATTTACGTTTGGATAAAGCTTGCTTATCCAACCACTCAAAGAGATTTTGCTTTAGGAAATCACAGTAACCTTTAGAGTTCATTTTCATTCCTCGACTTTAAAAGAACCAACAAGCACACTGTCAACCCATATCATAATCCCACTCCACCTTGTTGCCGTTTAATAAATTGTCTTGAATCACAGAGCCGCTCTTGTGCCCATCAATCAGGCTCATCAAAGTTGAACTTGGATTCATTAGTGAACAAGATGTTCCTGAAATCAGTTTTCGTTTATTTCTTAGCTCAACTCGATTTTTTTCTGTTTCTTAGTTTATATTGCGTTTCTTGATTTGATTCGATTTTATACATCAGCGAAATTTGGCAATCCTTTGCATCGGTAATATACCCTAACCCTAACCCTAATCCTAACCCTAATGCTAACCCTAACCCTAACCCTTTCTTGATTCGAAATTTGGTACCGCTTTGCATCTTGTTTCTCTTGAAACCATAGAACTCCAGTGGCCAAAATCTGAATGAACTACCGGCATGCGGATTTCTAATGATTTCTCTTCGGATATCTCACATATCTCTATTTGTTAGAGTCCTGAATTCAGCTTGAGACCTTTTTTCACGGTTAAATTCCATTCTGACATACTTTCTTGGTTGTTCAATGATCCCTTTTTAGATCCTTCAGAAAGTAATGCCTGTGATTATAGTACCATGAAAACAGAATAGCTACTACACTACCCTCCTCCCACCCAAAAAAGGAGAAGGTAGTCCCTGGGAAGATGGTCTCATGACGCCAGAATCGATATTACATTACTCCCCCCCACCAAATGAGGATGTAATACCTGAGAGGATTACCCCACCTCTTTAAAAAAGGAGGAGGTAATTCCTGAGAGGACAATCTTATGACAACAGAATCGATACTATACTACCCACCACATTAAAAAATAATACAATCATAGATTAAATCATTTTTTTTTTCATTCATTTAAAAATGCATAGCCATAAAAAAATACTTTGTATTATACCTTACCCTTATTTGGCTAAGATCAAAGTGCAGTATCTGTTCTCAATATCTGTTCTTAGCATCCCAGCGACCTCATACGTTTTACTATCAACGAAAATATTGCGTATATATAAGAAAATATGACAATGCAAATTACAAATGTATATTACTGAATATTAATTTATTAGAGTGTTTATAAAATAAATATGCAAATTAAGAAGACGTAAATGTGTTTGAGAGTATTTGCAGTTTCCTATATATACGGTATTTCAAAATCCTATGTCATATCATAGAAATAAATA
>OY744533.1:98766802-99006802 GCA_963556195.1 Sepiola atlantica | reverse complement strand
ATTAAATTACATTTTCTCGGCTTTTTGCCTCAGGGTACGTCCTTCAGCCAAAAGGCCGAGAAAATGTAATTTAATGTTTTTATCTTGGAGGACACCATCCATTTTCATATTCCATCCCTGATCTGTCTTATTTTTTATGTCTCTCTTAGCTCCCACTCCCATTTAGAGACTGGCCTGCTTGTTTTCCGGTTTGAACGGCAGAGGGTTGGGAGGGCCTTACTAACCTACCCCATTAAGCATTTTATTTGGTTCTTTAACTTTTCATTCTTTTTGGGTGTTTGTAGATTGTCCTACTCCCCATCATCACTCATGTATATTTATTATTGCAAATAAAAACTCATTGAAACCATTGTGGATCTTTTAAGTAGGATTTAAGCCATGGAGTGAATGCGGTATTGTGGTGATAGTGTCTAGCTTAGAGTAGGCAAAAGTTTGTTGTCAAGAATGACACTCACCCCCCCCCTATCCCCCCCCCCAAAAAAAAAACAAAAAAACAATAGGGCGTCATGCCTAAGCCAAATGGTCTGATATACTGTCCTGTGCAGTTCTTGGAGGTCCACCCTCTCAAGCTTTGCTTTCTCGCCGTTTGAGAAGGGGTTAGTTTATTGCTAATCGCCTGAAGCGCCCCTACCGGGGAATGCTGACAGGGCTGCCTAGGCATTTTTTGTAGGCCAGAGTACTATTCTTCTAGGGTGCTTGTTTTTCAATCCCACTTTCCGACCTTGTGTCACATCTTACCGCTGTTGGGTGAAAATAAAAAAACAACATAATATTGATATTTCTATTTTGTAGTCTAAAACGTTATACGGCTTCTGCTTTAGTCTCCTCTGACCCTGATGAATTACATTTTTTTTATTGAATTGACTCTACTTATCTTATCTGATAAATAATCAATTTGTAATCGTCTGGCCTCATTCTGAGAATGGAAAACACAGTTTTACAGACACACATTTGTTTAGTTTCAGTAATATAGTTTTGGAGTTCACAGTAGAATGATTGTCAAATGCAAGTAAAGTCACTTAGATACATGGAGAACGTTTGACCCGGGTTTAACCTGATATGAGGGAGATAGACGATTGGTCTATTTAGTCATGTGACGTAGGGAGATTTGAAGTTAGTGAGTAAACATATCTAATGTAAAATCCATTTTGATAGGGACGTTAGATTCGCTGTGTTTCCTCCGAGAAGAACCGGAAGTTACTCATAGTTAAGAAAAATGGATCTGTAGAAAAAGTTTAATAAAGTAAAGTTGTAGTTCCTGTCTCTTTGTTTAATTGTTGACAAATTCCTTGTAGGGTTTTGGAAATAAACTCCCATAACCATATCTATATATATATATTCTGAAACTCCATTACCCATGGAACTTGGCAGATTTCATTTTTATCAAAGTGTATCACATTATTATGGGATCTGCGTTCGCATTTCACATCCTTCAAAAAGAAAAGAAAACATGATACTGGTATCTACGTTCGCATTTAACATCTATGAAAAAGGAAATACAACATTATCATGGGATCTGCGTTCGCATTTCTACTTTCAGAAAAAGGAAATTCAAAATTATCATGGGATCTGCGTTCGCATTTTACATCCATAAAAAAAGAAAATACAACATTATCATGGGATCTGCGTTCGCATTTCTACTTTCAGAAAAAGGAAATTCAAAATTATCATGGGATCTGCGTTCGCATTTTACATCCATAAAAAAAGAAAATACAACATTATCATGGGATCTGCGTTCGCATTTCTACTTTCAAAAAAAGGAAATTCAAAATTATCATGGGATCTGCGTTCGCATTTCTACTTTCAGAAAAAGGAAATACAACATTATCATGGGATCTGCGTTCGCATTTTACATCCATAAAAAAAGAAAATACAACATTATCATGGGATCTGCATTCGCATTTCTACTTTCAGAAAAAGGAAATTCAAAATTAACATGGGATCTGCGTTCGCATTTCACATCCATAAAAAAAGAAATACAACATTATCATGGGATCTGCGTTCGCATTTCTACTTTCAGAAAAAGTAAATACAACATTATCATGAGATTTGCGTTAGCATTTCTACATTCACAAAAAGTAATTACAACATTATCATCGGATCTGTGTTTGCATTTAACATCCATAAAAAAGAAATACATTTTTTTCCATTTATTTTATAAGATGAAAATCATAAGATTCAAAAAATAGTGATAGAAATTTCCTGGAAAATAGCTAGTGTTCTAAAAGCAGATTAAAAATGATAAATTTACTGAAATTTATTTCATTAAATGTAATTTTACTTATAATCCGTTTCACCTGATCCAAAATTTAATTCTATAAAATGTAAATAAAATAAGAATAAAATAGGTAATGTAGTGTTATGGGCTGGGAGCAAAACGATATAGGGTTCCATCGCCAGGTCTTCCTGTGAATGTAATAATAAACTATGTTTTAAGATGAAATTTTCATTGACTCCTTTTTTTTTTTTTTTAATTTATATTTGTTTAAAAAATGTAACGAAGACAGACTGAAATTTTTCGTAATTCACTGGCTAGGTAGAATCAAATATCGATTTGTCAGTTACAATTAGCAATGTATCTAACAAATCGATATTTGATTCTGCCTAGCCAGTAGATTTTGGAAAATTTCAGTCTGTGTCTAACTTCAAGAATCTGACTGAGTTTTCTTTATATATTTGAGAGAGAAATATCCAGACCACATAGTCAACACTGGTTCCAAGACGCAAACAGCATTTATAGCTCTCCCCTCCTCCTGAAAGGACTATCTAACATAATTTGTATAATAATACGCCTGTGTACATGTTTATACATATTTTATCCCTTGCTACACACATTTAAAAAAATATAAGAAAACACTAATTGATGATCAATCTGAGGTGGCTGACAGCCCAAAATTTAAATTTGCTTCATTTCAAAATGAATTGTTCCAAGATCGAATAAGACGTCATAAACCGAATTCTGTAATCGTCATCGATTTCGAAGTGACATTTGTTTTATTTGTTTAAAGAATATTTAGTTAACAAGAAGGAGACTACCTATTTTTAAAAGATTTAAATTTTTACAATGAAAAAATGAAGACAGTAAATCATTCATTTTTTTTTTATTTAAAAAATATTTAACGGACAACAGAAAACGGTGAAATTTTCACAGGGTCATGATAGTATTTGAAATAATGATCTTAATTTAATTGAAAATTTATGGTGGAAATTAACTTGTCTATGACAAGACACAAACTTTTAATGATGGTTTGTCAAGAGTTATTTGACAAAGCTGGAAGCAGCTTGATAAAAATATTGTCTATGCCTCAGAGAGTTCCGGCGGTCAAACATGTAACATTCTGCTTACTGTCGCGGATGTATAAATATGAAACACGCATGCACCTTCTGTTGTAACTCGGCCATTCATAGAAAACCATGTGGACGCTGGTTTGGTTTTAAGTTTTTTTAAAAACAGAACAAAGACAGAAACTGAAATGCATGTGTAAGAGAGAGAGAATGAGAATGAATGAATTGGAAGGAAGAGATAACAATAATATATGGACAGGCAGGTCGACTTTTAGTTACCTGTATACCACCGTCTCTCTCCACCCATGTCTCGCGTCTGTTCGAGTCGGTTGTCGGCAGGTTAAGAGAAAGAACTGCTCTCTCTGGCGGAAGTCACATGATTTCTCAACTTCCAGTTTTAGGCCCTCCACTTTTTAGGGTGCCCTTCCTCTGGCACCCCTTTGCTATCTAACATAAATATCAGGGGAGGAGCAACAAAAAACAAGGACCCGCAAGGACCCGTGGCGCAGTGGATATAGTACTAAGTAAAATTCAGTTCTAAGTGACAGTCATCTGAAGGTTGAAGGTTCAATCCTCAGTGTGGACTTCTTCCCAGTCATGGCCGATGGAACGAGAGCATGCTACCCCCGCGGATTTAATAAAGGGTTCCGTTTGAAATTCCCTACAGATTCCCAAGTTCGACAGAAAGATTCTCGAGTTCGACACGTTGTGATAAAAACGCCCAAGATGAGAACAGTAGTCCAAATATACCAAATTCTACAAATTCTCTCTCTCTCTGTCTGCATAGGTAAGTAGATTGTGTGTCGACTAATTATCCATTAGTTTTCTGACCAATTGTATTTAGCTATTTGGTTGGTCAGTCTCAAGATTAAAAGCATCGATGATTCGGAACAAAAACCGTTTGTAGTTGTTGGAAAATTTAGTTGTTTTTGTTTTTATATTTAGGCGTTGTCATTTGTCGGTCAGATGAGGTAAGATTTTAAACGATGTACAAAGCGTGCATATTGGCGGGAGAATATTTCGTTGGGAATTTCAAACATCTAAAGACTTTTAATGTTTCTCGTTTCGGGAACTACTTTTTTTTTTTCAGGGAAATGTATCAACTTTCAATGTATTTACAGGAAGTTAATTATAAAGGGCCTGCCATTTCCTCATACAATTCAACACATCCACTTCCTTTATGGCTATATATATATATAATTTAAATTTCCTTTTTTCTTAAGACTTAATATTTGAGGAGGTAGGGTGGGTGGGTGGCGGATATCCCTGATGGCGAAAACATTACTCCGCATCTTCAGTGAAACGCTGCAAGAGCCTTTCCATCTGCGAAACTCCTGCTTTAACTGAGCCACAATCCCACCAATCATCCAAAGAAATATAATCGAATGAGGGCTAATAACTCCAGAAGTTTCCACTGTCACTGGCCTAAGAATAAATCTGTCCACACACACACATATATGTGTGTGTATGTGTGACAAAAAAACAGAAGATAAAGAGAGTTTCAATAAAGAGGCCTTTATAGGTCCCCTTTGTTGGGATTTGAAACCGACGGTACCGGGATTTGAAACCGACGAACTGTGATACAGTGAAACAGTCTGTATGTGGATGACTATATAAAGCTCTCATTCTTGGGTAGAGCTTATTTGTAAGGATATCGCCAACTGCCATTAGCTTTAAGGCATAGCTCATTGGGTAAAAAATAATTCGAGCTCCCGGCACTTGACAATGTTTACATTGAGATATCACTTATATTCAGTCAGTGTCGTATGATAGCGCATGGGGAAAAGGCGCCGACTGTCAGCTCGACGGTTGAGTTTCAATCCCGGCTTGAGGTCCTAACTGGTCTAGCCGCACTGAAGAGCTGTGATACAGAGAAACAGTCTATATGTAAATGACTATATATATATATATATATATATATATATATATGTTATAGTTTGCTAGAAACATTGAGGTATAAATATTTTTTGAAAGCCTTATAAATGTACATATTAAAATCACTAAAATACAATGACTCAAATGTTATGATATTATGAGATATTTTTCCGTATCAAATAGACTTAAGGGCAGTCATTTTTTTGTCTCTTCTCTCTTTTTTTTTTTTTTTCATATCTATTTTTAATAAATATCCGGCTAAGCACGTGTTTTCATATTGATAAAAACCCGGAAAAAAAATCCAATCGTCAAACACGGACTTGATGTCGCGCGTTGAATCGGATATGCAGTCAAAATGGAGAAAAGACTCAGTTCTCTTTTATGAAGGAGATTTATTTACATAATTTTGGTCATTCGGACTACATTTCTCATCTTGAGTGTTATCTTTAGAACGTTTCGACTGCTGTAACCTCCTGCCTTCTTCAGGTGTATCTCTTCGAATATTTCTGTCGAACTCGGGAATCTGGACAGAATTTCGAACGGAACACTATATTTAATCCACGGGGGGTAGCATGCTCTGGTTCCGTCGGCCATGACTGGGAGAAATCTTCAGTAATACGCAAATCTTCGTATCGCTCACACCAAGGATTGAACCTTCAACCTTCAGATAACTATCGCTTGGAACTTAATTTAACTTAGTACTATATCCACTGTGCCACGGGTTCTTGAAGGTTGAAGGTTCAATCTTCGGTGCGGGGTGATACAAAGAATTCCACCAGATGGTAGCATAACGAGTTTGAGCTGTGAATGTCTCTTTTTTTCATGCGCAAATTAAAAATGGCGTATTCTTCACTATACATCCAGAGTGAATGGACTCTTTTCGAGAATATCTGTTCTTGTTTTTTGAAATCTGCGAATGTCTGTCAAATGTTTATCATAATTTGTTGGAATTTTATTGGTACTCTACACAATTTTTTACATTGGCTAAACTTTTTTTTTTAAATAGCCCAAAAACTGTCTCTCATGAAATGTATTCATTAAATAGGTAAATGTTTAAAATGGTTAGGGTTAGGTTGCTTTGAGATTGAGCTGTACGTAAAGCCAACAGCTGTTTTTCAATTGAAATTTATATTTAACTGGATTTTTCAACACATTAAAATATAAGTGGAACAATCTCTCTCTCTCTCTCTCTCTCTGACACATTTTTCCTGTGCTTTAATATCAAAGAAAATATGAAAGAAAATCACTTTTTATTTGACCTAAATAAAATATTTTAGAAAAAAATAAATACTCCATTAAAAGGTATAATTACTATGACTTTAAAAAAAAGCGGAAATATTTGTAATTTTCAAAGTGTAAAACCCGTTGGGCTTAAGCACTTCAACATCATCTAGAATTCTGCGAAATTTGAGAATCTTAATTTGTGTCTCATATCTCGTGTTCAAATTTCATGCAAATCCAAGATATTTGAATTTTAAAAGAGCCATGTATGCACTCTTACAGCCCCTTACAATAACCAGATGGTTTTGAAATTTTTCGAATCTTTGCTGATGGGTCAAATTGCCTGTAAATGAGAGATCTTTGAGTTTTTTGAAAATCGATGGCAAAACTTTGGTATTATGTTCTATATGTGCATATAGGTCAGGAAACACTTGGTTCTAAGTTATAGGTCATTGAAACAAATACTAATCAACAGTCTTTATTTAACAAATACAAAGTGTGTGATAGTGCACTGTTATTTCTACATATGGGATAGTTGAACACTATCCCTATGACAAGATCACAGGTAAAATAAGCCTGGGCCTGATGTTGCCATATACACCAACAACACCATGAGAAAATGACACCAAACAAATATAAATATATATTCTCATTCTGAGACAGCTATTTCTTTGTATGACGACTCTTCGGTGTTACTAGACATGGTGAGTGTTTCAAACTGAGATTAGCTCATTTCAAATAAAAAAACCCAAAAAATACATTTTTTGATAGAGAATATTAAAATCAAAATTATCCTTACCCTTACCGTAATCCTAATTTACATGCTTTTCTGTTTTCTTTTTTAGCTGAGAAACACTTTAAATAACAAAAGCATACGTGGATATATATATATATATATATATATATATATATATATATATATATATATAATTAATTATTAAAGACAATATATGTATTATCATATATCATCAGATCCTTTTACTTTGTAGTCTCCTTTGAAGATTCAGCTCAATGTTTATCAATTATTGATAACAGAGCAAAATATAGAACAGTTTTTTTTTTTATTATTATATTCCAATAACCATGGTCTGTTTTATTACTTTTATTTTTATTTTTATTTTTTTCACATTTCCAAAAATTCCAAATTTCTGTGAGATATATTTAACGGTCCGTTTCATTTGTTTTGTGCCAAACAACATTTGTATGTCAATATCGTCTCTACAACACTACAAAATTATCAGAAAAAGTTCACAAATAATAAGAGTTCTTAGATTAGAGTGTCTTGAAAAACACCCACATCATACATCAGTTTCATTTTAAGGTGAAAATAAACAAAAGAACAAACAAAAATCTTAGAGCAAACACTCACATGTGTACGATCAAACTAATCAGCCATTTTTCATTTTTTGTAAAAAATGGAGGGGGTGGAAGCTTTTAATTTTAGAGTTTCTAGAATCAAAATCATGTAAAAGATTTTGATCAAAATTGGAATAAGGATTCTAGACATAAGATTTAGTAAAATTATACATTGATTTTAATCTTAGTAAAGTGACATAAAAGTGGTACAAAACTGTTCTTTTCAGGGAATTAGTTTTACCCGTCCTGAAACGAATATTCTTCTAGTATATATATATATATATATATATATATATATATAATTCCTGGCTTCGTTTGGTGGAAAGAAATCCAACAGAGTGCTCGATTATTTTTTTAATAATAAGAGCGTAATATTTATTTATTAATAATATTACAGAAGATCAGATCAAATCAACGTTGTACAAGCTAAAAAGAACACTGCATTTTTTAGTCTGGGTTCTCTCTCCCGGCTTGAAACCTATAGTACTATGTTGATTTGATGTGATCTTCTGTAATATTATTAATAAATAAGTAAATAGAGAATGGTAGTTTGCTTGAAGCATTGCTGGGAATAGTAGTAGTATGTTAAGAAGGCTGAGGGCAATGCAAAATGCCGGATAGGTTGTAAGCTGGAAGAAACAAAAATAATAAATCGAAGTGGGACGTACTATTTATTTTTCTTTAAAATCTTACATAACAGCAAATGTGGTGTTGGCTGTTTGTGTGTTGTCCGGATGATGATTAAAAATCATATATTTAATATTTCGGGAAAATCTTCCCTTTGTCAAAAATAATAAACACCAAATGGAAAAACCCGTCCGTTCAGTGAATTCACCAAACGGACGGATTTTTCCTTTGGTGTATATATATATATATATATATATATATATATATATATATATGTGTGTATATATCTATATGTATATCTATAGATATATGTATATCTATATCTATATGTATATGTAATGTGTATATATATGTATATCTATATGTATACGTATATCTATATGTATATATATATCTATCTTATCTTTTCGTTTTTGCTGGAGATGGGGCATCCTACCGGATACCAGACATTCACCGGCTATTTCAGACACTCCAGCCTAGAGATCTTTTTAAGATTCTAATCGTCTCTTTAAATGCAATTGTTTTTATTTCTCTTGCACTCGATTCACCGGGTATACTCGTCAGATAGCTTTTGAAATTATTTTTCATTAGTCCTGTTGCTCCTATAATTACTGGTATGATGGAGATTTATCTATATATGTATATATCTGTGTGTGTGTGTGTGTGGGGGTGTGTGTGTGCATATACCATGTCAACATAGAAATGTACATTTTATGATGTGTTTTTTTCCAAACTCTGATCCTAGTAGTCAAAAGAAATAACTCGTGTACAAACGTGTGTGCGTGTGTGCGCGTGCATTTGTACTTACAGTCTTCTCATGGAGAAGTCATTAAAAAGCAGAAGGGAAATCCCCCAACCCTCACGCTACCCCTGCCACAATCTCTGTTTTGTGGCAGGTTCTCATTTCCCCATAGAAGCACTTTGAGCTTTCATCATTATCAGTTCACCAACATTTAAAGAGAATTACTTTGTAAGAACTGTGCATCCTCAAAACCGGTTAGCATCGTTCTTCAAAAAGACCCTTTCACTCCCCAGCAGTGCTGGACTTACCTATAACATAAATAAGCTGAGGGGGGAGGGGGGGGGGGTCCTTATTGTTTTTTTTATATATTTTTATTTTATTATTAGTTTGTATTCTTGAATACTAATTAAAAAAAAATTATATACAAATTAACAGAACTGCTGTCACAAACAGTTTTTTTGTTCAAAACAACAAATTACATGGTTTCCCCTTTGAACGTAACCCTAACCCCTCCTCCACCCACCTCGAGTCTAGTAAAGTTTCCCGCCCTTTCTCTGCCACGCTTTTATGCACTGCTTGAAGATTCTTCTGTTATGCCCCTCAGCTTTCTGCCCTCTTGATGGTCTCGAAACATTCAGAACGGATCCTTTTTATGAACTTGGGGGGGAAAAGAAAAACTGTCACACGGAACAAGATCATGTGAATAGGGAGGTTGTTCCAGTACGGTGATGTTCTTCTCGGCCATGAACTGCCGGATGCTCATGGCGTCGTCGTGATCAGGTGCATTGTCGTGATGAAAAAGACGAGGTGTAAACAAAAGCATGGGTGCTTTGTTACATTAGGACCCGCGCTAACTTTGACCGTGTCGTTAGAGTTAAGGTCAAAGTGGGGTTAGGGCCATGGTCAAAGTTAGCATGGGTCTTAATGTAAGAAAGTACCAAAGCATGTAAAAGAAAATGCATTGGTTGCACAAAGCTACAATTAAAGTTATATTCTCCCAAGATATCATGTTAGATTATAACGTATTCCGTTAATGCAGTCCCATTATTTTTGAGGCACACACAATAGATTTGTAGCTTTAAGATCAAAGTGTAGTATCTGTTCCGATGGATACTGCACTCCATAGACTGGTATCGTCTTGGCCTTCGGGGCTCACGCCTGTGTATGGGTCTGTCCTGTGCAGTTCTAGAAGGTCCACCCTCCCAGGCTTTGCTTCCCCTCTTTGGAGAGGAGTAAGTTTATTGCTTACTGTCTGAGGTGCCCCTACCAGGGAATGCCGACGGGGCTTCCCAGGCAATTTTTAATGGCCAGAGTGCTCACCTTCTCGGGCGCTGGCTTTTCAAGTCCCACTTTCCCGACCCGACCTTGGGTCATATCTGACCTTGTGGGAGTAAGATAAAACTGGCCTTGTGCCTAACCTCTTGGGGAGGTAGATATTTTTTTTTTTTTAAATCAAATTAATTGAGCAAGCTGCTGGTGCTATTTCTTAGATTGGATTTTCAAGTTATATTCTATTTTTGCGGTATGTTTTGTTTTGTAAATTGTTAGGTGAAAGTACAGAATATTTAATAAAGCCACCACCCCTCTCTCCATCTTAAGAATGGAGTTCTAAATAATGTTATTATTTCAGCACGGTCCGTAAACTGCAGAAGTACCACTTCCATTAATGCTCAATTTAGTTTACTATACTATTTCAGACTAATGTACTATCATTCAGAGGGAGAGTTGTGTAGTATCTGTTCTGTTGTCATGAGACCATCCTCCAAGGCATTACCTCCCCCTTTTTGGGTGGTGGTGATGGTGGTAGTGTAGTATCTGTTCTGTTGTCATGAGACCATCCTCCAAGGCATTACCTCCCCCTTTTTGGGTGGTGGTGATGGTGGTAGTGTAGTATCTGTTCTGTTGTCATGTGACCATCCTCCAAGGCATTACCTCCTCCTTTTTTGTGTGATGGTGGTAGTGTAGTATCTGTTCTGTTGTCATGTGACCATCCTTCCAGGCATTACCTCCCCCTTTTTTGGGTGGTGGTGATGGTGGTAGTGTAGTATCTATTCTGTTGTCATGTGACCATCCTTCCAGGCATTACCTCCTCCTTTTTTGTGTGATGGTGGTAGTGTAGTATCTGTTCTGTTGTCATGTGACCATCCTTCCAGGCATTACCTCCCCCTTTTTTGGGTGGTGGTGATGGTGGTAGTGTAGTATCTGTTCTGTTGTCATGAGACCATCCTCCAAGGCATTACCTCCCCCTTTTTGGGTGGTGGTGATGGTGGTAGTGTAGTATCTATTCTGTTGTCATGTGACCATCCTCCAAGGCATTACCTCCTCCTTTTTTGTGTGATGGTGGTAGTGTAGTATCTGTTCTGTTGTCATGTGACCATCCTTTCAGGCATTACCTCCTCCTTTTTTGTGTGATGGTGATGGTGGTAGTGTAGTATCTATTCTGTTGTCATGTGACCATCCTTCCAGGCATTACCTCCCCCTTTTTTGGGTGGTGGTGATGGTGGTAGTGTAGTATCTATTCTGTTGTCATGAGACCATCCTCCCAAGCATTACCTTCTCCTTATTGGGGTGGTGGTTAGGGTTAGGGTTGTCTATTGATTCTGTTAGAATTGTTTAAAACATCGGTACCGTCGAACCTATCTAACCTTTTACTTTTCACTCATTTATCTATCGATACATTTATTATCTAATGTACGATGTACCAGCGTTGGCTCAACCGGTCACTGGTTATCTAGTAAATATTAATTATGACAGTTGAACTACTTTTTTCCTTTTAGAGAAGGCTCTCAAATTTCATATAACTTAGAACCTCAACAAATGAGACTCCAGAGGTGACTCCCAAGATATTTTGAACAACAGCGAAACACAATCTGCTGTTACCTGTGGGTAATATTAGTAAATAACCTCTCATTTTTGTTGTTGCAAATGGTATGGTGGATGCAGTTAGAGGGGGGGGGGGGGTTTCTATGGATACCGGATAGATAAAAAAAATGCACTTACTTGGGGTGGGCAGGGCTGAAATGTATTTTGAATGAGTTTTATGTAACTTATCCTGCTTAAAATTTCTCAGAAACCTTTATTAATCATTGATGGTTGAATCGTTAAGCCGGATGCATTTTCAACAAACTGGAATTTTTCTGACGTCAACAGAAAAGGAGGAAATATATTAACAAGCTCCGAGCTTATATAAAACTAGCTACAATACCTGTCCCAGGACAAGTTCATAATACTGAGACAATCTATGACCCTTTAATAAGTGCACAAATGCCAGAGATCAAAATACGCCTAACTAATCAGAAACATGCTACAGGGTGGGCAAAAATAAGGGTCCTATTTTTAAAAATTCATAACTTTTTTATTTATTGATTTTTTTTTTTTTTTTTTTTTTTTTTTTTTTAGAATAAGTAAAGGACCCCTTCCGAAGCAAGCATGAGCCGTATTAGCCCTAAGGAACGTACCCTCATTTAGAAAACATTATTTTTGCTTAAAAAAATCAAAACAGTGTAAAAAACAATACTTTAGTTTTTATAAGTTTTAAGAAGTGTTTTTCGGCTAAAATTTGTTTTGTTTATTTCAAAAAATCTCGGAAGTGTCAGTCTACACACACATAAAGTTTGGTGAGTTTAACTTTTATTTTGTGGAAGTTATTCAAATTCAAGTTATTCAAATAGTGACAACTATTAAAATAGAGTTTACACTACTGAAGTTATAGGCTTAGAAAACTTTTAATTTTATAGTTACACCCTATTAAAATGATTGAATTTTTTTCAAAATTTGATCATCTGTATAATTTTACTTTTGTTTAAAATCTCATTAAAATCACGGAGAGTAAGGTTTTTTTTTTCATGTAGGAAACTCTTTATAAGAAAACTGATAAATGTGTGACTCTTACGACAATCTACATAAGACGAGTCAGTTTTCCACTTTCATACAAAATCTTGTGAAAAATTAATGAAACAATTTTGAGAAAAATCATAAAACTATCCAATATTTGTTTATGGAGGGCGAATATATTTGCTTGTAACAATAAAAAAATATTTGCATTATGTCTGATGAATTTTATACATTTTAGTGAAAAAAAAAACTTTTAAAGAACTTACTTTTAAAACTCCATTTTAATACCCGATTTTATACCCAATTTTAATCCTCATTTTAATACCTCATTTTAATACCCCATTTTAATACTTCATTTTAATACCAAATTTAAATATCCCATTTTAATACCCTGTTTTAATACCTTATTTTACTATCCCATTTTAATATGCTATTTTAATACCCCATTTTATACCCAACTTTAATACCCCGTTTTATACCCAATTTTAATACCCCATTTTATACCCAACTTTAATACCCCGTTTTATACCCAATTTTAATACCTCATTTTATACCCAATTTTAATACCTCATTTTATACCCAATTTTAATACCCCATATTCATACCATTTTATACCAAATTTTAATGCCCCATTTTATACCAAATTTTAATGCCCACTTTTATACCAAATTTTAATGCCCCATTTCATACCAAATTTTAATGCCCCATTTTAATACCCAATTTTAATACCCCCGTTTTATACCAAATTTTAATACCTCATTTTAATACCTCTATTTTACACCCAATTATTAAAATTGGGTGTAAAATAGATATTTGATATTATTTTATGTCTAATTTTAATACTCAATTTTAATACTCAATTTTAATACACCATTTTAATATCAAATTTTAATACCTCATTTTAATGCTCCATTTTAATACCACATTTTAATACACCATTTTATACCCAATTTTAATACCTCATTTTAATACCCCATTTTACAAATTCATTTTAATACTCCATTTTAATACCTCATTTTATATTCAATTTTAATATCTCATGTTAATACTTCATTTTATACCCCATTTTATATTTCATTTTATACTCCACTTTATACCTCATTTTAATACCACATTTTAATATCCCATTTTAATATCCTATTTTAATATCCCATGTTATACCTCATTTTAATACCCCATTTCAATACCAAATGTTAATACACTATTTTAATACCAAATTTTAATACCTCATTTTAATATTTCATTTAAATACTCTATTTTAATACTCTTTTTTAATATCGCATTTTCAAACCTCATTTTCATAAACATGGAACAGATAAACTTGAGCAAGCAAGTAGAAATTTTGTTTCGTTTAATCTGTTTTATTATTCATTGTATAAACATTCCTTTAACCAAACAAAATATTTCACAGTTGGTGGTGGAAATTTCCAGTTGACTGAAAAAGTTAAAAATATATTTACTTATTTTTGATTTAATGTTTAAATATTAACTTTATCTTTTAATATCGAGCATTCTCGTATCACAATAGGTTCTAAGATAAAGATATAATATTTATCTTTGTAATTTCATTTATATATATATATATATATAGAATAAAGTAGGATAAAATATGAAACTAAAATAGATAGAACCTATAGTGAAATGGTTTAAGCTCAATATACGAGATAGAGCAATTATAAAGATAGATGAAAGAAGAGTGATAATCATGTACGAATGTCCAGATTTATTTCGACTTCGATTGTTCAATGCAACGTATACTCGGTAATAAAATTATGTTTATTATTTTTTCCTTTGATCTTTGAAAAGCCTTTGCTTAAGGAAAAAATAATAAACATAATTTTATTACCGAATATACCATGCATTGAACAATCGAAGTTGAAATAAATCTGTCATTCGTACATGTTTATCCCTCTTCTTTCATCTATCTTATATATATATATATATATATATATATATATATATGTGTGTGTTTGTTAGCTATCCAAAGACAGCTGTTTCGCCATATCACGACTCTTCAATGTGGTTAGAGGATCAAGTGCGCCAAGTTGAGATTCGAAACCCAATATTGAAACTCACATATATTTTTTTTATACAATGGGCAAGAGCACGTGTGATACTCTGTCCTCATCAACCACCAGGGGTGGTAACAGCTTTTGCCACTGGACAGTGTATAAAACAACGTTTGGTCATCTTTGCAGGTTCATATTGTCTTATTGAACTGCTGTAACTTTCGGACGTTGATGAAATTATGCGTCATCAACGATCGCCACTTGATGTCACGTAAACACGCAAAATGGTAATTTGTTGCACTCATTTTATCTTCACTTATGTTTTTGCGAAATCCAGCTTGATGCCTGTTGAGCTGTGGTTTGAAGACAATGTGAAGCACTTTTCAAACTGTTATCAGTGATACCAATTCTTAAGTAGAAGGAAATGACCGAGTGTCCTGAAAACCCACGGACATCCGACCTCAATGGGCAGCACAAAGCATGTCCATTTCTTTTTCACACATTATATATGAAGAGTGGGTTAGGATTATTTTTGTTTGTTTTTGTTGTGAAATTTGTTTTTAATAGAGCAATAATACTAATAATAATAATAATAATGATAATAATGATGATAATAATAATAATAATGATAATAATAATAATCGTAGGAGCACTAGGAACAATCCCAAAAAACCTGAAGAAAAGATCGGGAGAAATTGGAATCAAAGGGACCATCGAAACCATACAAAGGACGGCAATGATCAAAACAGCTGCAATCTTAAGGAAAATCCTTGAATGCGGAAACCAACACGCATAAGCTACAATAGCTAACCAGTCACAAGGAACTTACAACAGGGAGAAAACAAAACCACACGAAGAACAACACAACACGAACCAAGGAACAGAAACTGCAAGAATCAGCACTTCATAATCCCCCCCCCCCCAATAAATTACACTGTCCTCAGCTATCACTACACAAAAATGAACCAAAGAAACAGAAATTACAAGAAGCACTATAACCTTCTCCCTCTCTCCCCATCCCCCCCCAAAAAAAAAATTTAAAAGAATTAAAAAAAAAAAAATTTTAAATAAGAAAAGAGAAAAGGAAAAAATTAAGGAATTGAAAGGAAAAAAAAGGAAAAAATTAAAAAAAATTTTTTTTTAATTAAATTAATTAAACAAAAATATTATTTTATTTATTTATTTTTTAAATAGTGCCGGCCTAGGCTGACACCAGACAAAATATTTGTAGAGGGTCGAGGAGGATGAGAAGACCGAGGAGGGACAGCACAAACCAGACCTCCACTGGAAAAGTGCAGAGAATGCTGGGACCTTGGGGAGGCTTATTGTCACCCAAATCCCAGAGAAGACCAATTGTCCTTACCAGCTTCTTGCTATATCAATGGTAAGCGGCTGCTGCGATACCGCATATGAAGAATACTGGAAATCTGGGGAGACTTGTTGTCACTCAGACTCCAGGAAATACCACAATAGGTGTTTCTGATTATAATTAGTGTACACACTCAGTCAAAAATGGCGAGTAAAAAAAATGCTTCGCCAGTGTTCACACTCGCTATTTATCTCAAATATTTCTATAAAATCATAGAATTATGTAAGTAATTTAATTTTTTATATATGAATTATTATTATCATTTCTGATGACCTAAAGAAAAGAAAAACATCCACTTTTGATTTTTTTTTTATTATAGAGTGGAGGATTTCTTTTCCAGATTGATTTCAGGCAGCGGGGTAAGTCTTAGCTGGTTGGCTCACTTTCTTGCTTCCCCTCATCACTTGAAATGTTTAATCAAGCAAGAAAAACATAAAATTTTAGTATTATTTTATATATATATATATATATATATATATATATATATAAATAGAATATGGTAGTTTGCTTGAAGCATTGCTGGGAATAGTAGTAGTATGTTTTTAAAAGGCTGTGGGCAATTCAAATTCCGTGTAAGCTGGAAGGAACAAAAATAATAAATCGAATTCGCTGTCTTCTTGCATCCATTTTGGCAGATTCTCTGCACAGACGGAGTTTTCCTCTGGTGTTTATTATTTTTGACAAAGGGAAGTTTCTTTTTCCGAAATATTAAATAAATGATATTTATAATCATCCGGACATCACACAAACAGCTAACACCACACTTGCTGTTATGTAAGATTTTAAGAAAAAATAAATAGTAAGTCACATATCGAATTCGATTTATTATTTTTGTTCCTTCCAGCTTACATCTTACTCGGAATTTGCATTGCCCACAGCCTTTTAAAAACATACTATATATATATATATATATATAGAGAAGAAGGTTGTGTAGCATCAGTGCAGTTCCAACGAGAGAAAAAAGTATATTTAAAGAATTGTGGTTACCAACGCTAGTAAAAAAACTTTTTCAATAATTATTTATTATCTTATCATTTTAACATTTTAAGTTTTTTAAATATAATTACATAACGCGTTTCGAGCATTTATCGTTTATCCATTATGCTCTCTTCAGATGTAAATTCCATTTGATAAAAGTGTTTCATTTGAGAAAACGTTTCATGAATGAACTTAAATGACCAAACACTGGCCAAACTAAATATATTTTTATCTCAACAAGATAGCATTTTTTTCTGTCAAACAGAACAAACATTTTCTCCTGTCAAATGGAACAGACACTTTCAAATGAAAGAAAAATGAAACGTTTTCTCAAATGAAACACTTTTATCAAATGGAATTTACATCTGAAGAGAGCATAATGGATAAACGATAAATGCTCGAAACGCGTTATGTAATTATATTTAAAAAACTTTAAATGTTAAAATGATAAGATAATAAATAATTATTGAAAAAGTTTTTTTACTAGCGTTGGTAACCACAATTCTTTAAATATATATATATATATATATATATGGGAAGAGAAGGATGAAGGTAATCCGACGTGATGGTAAAATGAAAAAGGAAAACCAAAAAACTGGATGTTTTTTTATGTGTACATCAACGTTTCGTCTTTATTTATAAGACTTCATCAGGATGATGATATAGGGAAAAGATATCATGCAAGCACGGATACATGTAGGGTAGACATGTTGGGAAGAAAAATAAAATAAAATGAAAAATAATGGCAGCGTCTAGCTGGACGTCCGTACTTGTTAGAGAATGAAAAATGAGTGGGAGAAAAAAGGGGAAGGGTGGAGGGAGCAAGGACTACTGTGGCTGGCGATGAGAGAAAGAGGTGGGGGATGAGCAGGGGTAAAATGGATGGCAGAGAGAGATTGGTCAGACACCCCCTCCCCCTTTTCCTCCAATCTCTCTCTGCCATCCATTTTACCCCTGCTCATCCCCCACCTCTTTCTCTCATCGCCAGCCACAGTAGTCCTTGCTCCCTCCACCCTTCCCCTTTTTTCTCCCACTCATTTTTCATTCTCTAACAAGTACGGACGTCCAGCTAGACGCTGCCATTATTTTTCATTTTATTTTATTTTTCTTCCCAACATGTCTACCCTACATGTATCCGTGCTTGCATGATATCTTTTCCCTATATCATCATCCTGATGAAGTCTTATAAATAAAGACGAAACGTTGATGTACACATAAAAAAACATCCAGTTTTTTGGTTTTCCTTTTTCATTTTACCATATATATATATATATATATATATATATATCCAGTTATTATAGAAAACAACCTCTTATTATACAATTTATACCACTCTATTTATGATATCAATAATAATAATAATAATAATAATAATAATAACAACAATGATAACAATAATAACAACAATGATACAACCCGCATAAGCTACAAAGGGAAACCAGTCACAAGGAATTTACAACAGGGAGAAAGCAAAACCACACGAAGAACACCACAACATGAACCAAGGAACAGAAACTGCAAGAAACAGCACTTCATAATATCCCCCCCCCCCCAAATAAATTACACCTGCCTTAGCTATCACCATACAAAAATGAACCAAGGAACAGAAATTACAAGAAACACTATAAGCTCCCCCCTTCTCTCCCCACCCCACAAAAAAAAAAATTTTTTTAATTAAGATATTTAAAAAAATTAAAAATTAAAAAAAAAATTAATTAAGAAAAGATTTTGAAAAATAATGGTGCTGGCCTAAGTTTACACCAGACAAAATATTTGTAGAGGGTTGTTGAGGATGAGAAGACCGAGGAAGGACAGCACAAACCAGACCTCCACTGGAAAAGTGTGGAGAATGCTGGAAGTCACCTAAATCCCAGAGAAGACCAATTGTCCTTATCAGCGAGAAATCAATGGTAAGCGGCTGTTGCGATACCGCATCCTTATCGAAAAAAGGTTAAGAATACTGGAAATCTGGGGAGGCTTGTTGTCACTCAGACTCCAGGAAATACCACTGGTTG
Source organism: Sepiola atlantica (assembly GCA_963556195.1). Lineage (NCBI taxonomy): Eukaryota > Metazoa > Mollusca > Cephalopoda > Sepiida > Sepiolidae > Sepiola > Sepiola atlantica. The sequence goes on along the minus strand of OY744533.1, from coordinate 98,987,491 downwards.
TTGTCAGTGAGCAATCACTGTGTGAGAACTAGTGAGTACAAATAATAATAATAATAATAATAATATAGTAGTTTTAATACAAAATAAATAAAGTAGAATAAAAAGTAATTATAAAAAATAATAAAATTAAAAATATTAAAAAATAAAATAAAGTACAGGTTAAAATGACGAAATATTAAAATAATGTGAAGATAAAAAAAAACGATAATAGTGAACACATATAATCGATTATAAAAAACATCAAATTATAGTATTATTTAAAAAAGACATATATATATATATATATGTATATACAATGAATATAGCTAACAAAACGTGTTATATAATTTTATACCACTTTATTTATAAGATCAATAATAATAATAATAATAATAATAATAATAATAATAATAATAATATGTAGTAATTGAACTATTTAAATACAGAAAAAATAAAGTAGATAAAAATAGAAAATAATAGAAAAAAATAATAATAAATATAAAATAAAATAATGTTAAAATAAGGAAATATTAAAAAAATTAGAAGATAAATAAAATCGATAATAGTGAACATATATAAAGGAGTATAGTACCATAAGAAGTTGAATCGAGTAATAAAGTAAGAATAGTTGTAATAATCTATAAGTAACATGATAATCGGGATAATGATAAATGTAATAATTAATTTAATAATATTAATTATAATCAGGACAATAATCAGACATATACATTATTATAAGTAATAAATTTAATAGATAATTATGAAATATAACAGAATATGCGGAGTCTAGGTTGATTCTGCGGCAGGGGTTCAAACCTTGCGACCGTCTGAGATTATCATCCCTACACTGATGAGAGCGAAAGCTCAAAACGCTGGTGTATGTAGGTAAAAATAATTTAATATTATTTTACTTAAAATGAATATTGTTATAATCCTTTTTAATAAGATTAAAGTTGAGCCCTGTTCGGGGAAGGTCAAAATAGACTGACACGTAGCTATAAGGTATATTCCAACAGCATTCGTAGAATCTTTAGTCAGTCTTTCTAGATATGCCGCCCTTTCCATGAATAGAATTTAAATTCCCTGTCTCGTGGCCTAATGGTTATGGTGCTTGCTTGCAGAGTCTAGGTTGATTCTGTGGCAGGGGTTCGAACCGTGTGACTATCTGAGATTTTTATAAATAAATAATAGAATTTATTAACTATTTTAAGGAATATTACTGAATTATAATTTATAAATGTCCGCACAACTTTTAGGATGTTCTAGCTCTGAACAAAAAAATTCAAAATGGTGTACTAGTGAGGTTTTCCCAAATGTGAGTTTGCTCTTTTCTTTGTTTTTTTTTTTTATTTGTTTTTGCCCCAAAAAATGACCCACTGTATAGTGTAGGTTTTTTCAAAACATTACAATCCAATAACGTTTTATTCTTTGTGGAATTTTTTGATGATTTTGCAATGTTGCACAGACGATATTGACATAAAAATATTGTTTGGCTCACTGCAAAAGAAACGGACCGTTAAAAATACATCTCACAGAAATGCTATGATATTTGGAAATGTGAAAAAATAAAAAAATTAAAAAAACATGGTTATTGGAATATTAAATGAACCTGACTTATATATGCTCTGTTGTTACTGATTGACAATCATCGAGCTGAATTTTTGAAAGAGACTGCTAATTAAAAGGCACTGATAGTATATGCTATTATATATATATATATATATATATATTATATATATATATATAATATTTTATGAATAAATATTAATTATTTATTACCTACAGACATCGATGTTTCATGCTTACGCAATCTTCAGTGCAGGAAGTTAACTCCGATGGTCGGCGGGCTCGAACTCCAATCACAAATCGCCACTGATTTGCAGTCAATAGAGTTATCAGTTGACCACCAGAAATTAGCTTGGAATTTAGGAGAATTTAACTTTGTAAATACCAAGTTGGCGAGTATTCACAGCAAGCGGCGCAGAGTGATCGACAACAACAACAAATCGTGTTGGACCTCACAATGAAGCTAGTAGTACTGCTTGTTATTAAATTCACTCAGAGTGCCCAGCCTTAGTAAAGGAGGCTATATAATAATATTTATAAATAAATATTAATTACCTGGGTGCCCCCTTCCCTCTCCCCCCCCAAAAAAAATCCAGAAAACTTATCGCAGTTAAATTACATGTACATATGTAAATATTGGAAATAAAAATATTTGCTAATACAGGAAAACAAAAACACAAATGTTAGATAAAATGTTTAATGTGTTTTTTTGTTTTTTTTTCGCAACTTCCACTCTCAGTAAAAAGCAAAATATCGTTGCAAATTACTATCAATAGAGTTTTTAAGGATTTGATGCCTGTGACCTCTCTCCTCTGTAATTGAACTTGATGTAACAATAAACTCTAAACGGTAAAATCTTCTACGTTGAGATCAGAAATTTAGTTCGATGAAGTCAGGCAACAGAGTCCTTGGATCTCTGAGGCTTTGTTCTATCGAGTTGGCCATTCATCTCTTTCTGCATTACCTGGTGTTTGTTGCTGTTGTAGTTCCTTGGTTAGCCTTTGCTTCCCAAAGTGTTCTTGACATTGATACTTTACAAAGAAGTACGTGTATAAACAACAAAAGAAGCGCCAAGTACTAAACTGTGGTGTCTCGTTCACACCAATTAAGAGCAAAAGTACTCAACAATTAAGAGCATTCTCAGTCAATAATCAGAACAAGTAAGATCATCTCAAGTTGTGTCATTCACATTGACAACAAGACGACGAGGAGCTTTTTTGTTTGTCTTTCAAGTTTGACATTATTATCATTATTATTACAAGGAAGGATTACATGGAAAAGGAGGGACTAGGATATTGGGTTGGTAGGGGAGGCGGGAGGAGGTAATCCTGTTTCTTTCGGCAAACTATGGGGAGGAGAGGAGGGCAAAATGACATCATCAGAAGAGAAGAAAGAAAGAAAGAAAAAAAAAGTTTTTAATTTGTTCTCTTTGATCTATTATGATTATTACTAACTGAAATACCCGTCCCAGAGCAGATAAATAATGATGTTTGCTTTGTTGTTTTATGGCACATCAACCCTTTTTAGGTTATTTAATGTCGAATCCAGTTATTTTATGCTTTAAGTTCTTAATATCTTCAAGTTATTTATGTGTATACCACCAGATGCAGTTTGGTTTTAATACTTTAAGTTACTCTACTGGGTTACTGTGATAGTCGCCAGATTTATAGGGGGCGATCTAGGTGGGGAGTTGGGCAGCAAGAAGTTTGTTCACATTACATTTAAATTTTTGCATGTTGGTACGGTCAAGGAAACAGGTAGCAGGAAGGGAATTCCAAGCAGCCCAAAGAAAGAAGTTATCAAAGTAAAAAATCTTCCCGTATCTTGTTTTTCTTATCATAGTTCACCCCAAACAAGGCAGGACGCCACTGTAGACGCAAGGGGCTACTGAGAATTAGGGTGTAAGTTTTTTTTGGGGGGGGGGGGGCATCTTAAGTTGTGAGCTGTTCAGCAAGATGCTTGTTAACATTAGTTTTAAATTTCTACATGTCAGTAGAGTTGGGGAAACAGGGAGCAGGGAGGGAGTTCCAGAGGCAGACAGCCCGAGGAAAGAAGCTATTGGAGTAGAAGGCTTTCCGGTATCTGGGGACCTCCACAGTGAATGGATGGGATTTAGCTGATTATCGGGTTGGTCTAGTGTATTTACGTCAAGGGGACACCAAGGCAGCAAGTTCATTGGAGTACAATCCATTGAAGTACTTGTAAAACAAGTACAAGGATGCAACATTGCGGCGATGGGACAGGGACTGGAGCTTGGTGGATTGTGAGGGACCTATTAGGTTGGCGACTCTTTTTTGGACCTCGTCTAAGAGGGAGAGACTAGTGGATGATGCACCAGCCCAGATGGGGCAAAAACAAGGAACCTCTACACTGAAGGAGTAGGAAATTGCTGCTAGTCGGGTGGGTTAAGGGTATCTTTGTTTAGGGGTTAGGGGGTATCTTTGTTTAGGGGTTAGGGGTATCTTTGTTTAGGAGTTAGGGTTAGGGGTATCTTTGGTTAGGGTTAGGAGTATCTTTGTTTAGGGGTTAGGGTTAGGGGTATCTTTGTTTAGGAGTTAGGGTTAGGGGTATCTTTGGTTAGGGTTAGGAGTATCTTTGTTTAGGGGTTGGGGTTAGGGGTATATTTGTTTAGGGGTTGGGGTTAGGGGTATCTTTGTTTAGGGGTTGGGGTTAGGGGTATCTTTGTTTAGGGGTTAGGGGTATCTTTGTTTAGGGGTTAGGGGTGTCTTTGTTTAGGGGTTGGGGTTAGGGGTGTCTTTGTTTAGGGGTTAGGGTTAGGGTATCTTTGTTTAGGGGTTGGGGTTAGGGGTATCTTTGTTTAGGGGTTAGGGGTGTCTTTGTTTAGGGGTTGGGGTTAGGGTATCTTTGTTTAGGGGTTGGGGTTAGGGTATCTTTGTTTAGGGGTTGGGGTTAGGGGTATCTTTGTTTAGGGGTTAGGGGTGTCTTTGTTTAGGGGTTGGGGTTAGGGTATCTTTGTTTAGGGGTTGGGGTTAGGGTATCTTTGTTTAGGGGTTGGGGTTAGGGGTATCTTTGTTTAGGGGTTAGGGGTGTCTTTGTTTAGGGGTTGGGGTTAGGGTATCTTTGTTTAGGGGTTGGGGTTAGGGGTATCTTTGTTTAGGGGTTAGGGGTATCTTTGTTTAGGGGTTAGGGGTGTCTTTGTTTAGGGGTTAGGGTTAGGGTATCTTTGTTTAGGGGTTGGGGTTAGGGGTATCTTTGTTTAGGGGTTGGGGTTAGGGGTATCTTTGTTTAGGGGTTGGGGTTAGGGGTGTCTTTGTTTAGGGGTTGGGGTTAGGGGTGTCTTTGTTTAGGGGTTAGGGTTAGGGTATCTTTGTTTAGGGGTACAAGTGCAGTTAGTTAATCTAAAGCACATTCCGTGGAAGTACATTTAAAATAAGCACAAAAACGAAACGCTGCGGCAGTTTCTGTTTCATACCCAAGACATATTCTATTTGACTCATAGATGGGATCTTGACAGGTACTTCCACTCTGGGTCAGAATGAATCTGGGAGTAATGGTAATAAAGGAGTGCCCCCCCCCACTCCAAAACTTCTAATTGGATGCTTTACTGCCGGATGCAGTTTTATGTCATACTGAGGACCTCATAATCACGTGACAAACTTTGAACCTTTAATATGTGCGAGAGATCCGACCGTCTAAATACTTCACAAACTAATTCAACAACATGGATTGATATGGTAAAAAGGGTGTGAAAATAGAGATTGCATAACTGAAGTTATGGACTTAAGCTCCCTTTCCGAGATCTTAGTATGTGTGAAGTTTGCTTAAACTTTCAAACAAACTTCAAACTCCATAGTTAGGAGCACACTCAAATTTAGTTATAGTTTCATGGAAAACATGTTAAAAATAATAAAAACACAAAAAAAAGATATATAGCACATGAAAAACACGTGAAGAGTGCACCTGTAACTGTAAAACAAAATCTGAGTGCCCCTTCAACTAGAAAAGCCTACAAACTAATGTAGTATACCAATTCACCGTAAGAATTAAAGAAAACACAGAATGGGTATATATCGGAGCGACAGAATGTACTTGGAAAAAAAGGAACTACACACACAAAGGATCCTTAAACAAGAAAAAATATGCACACAGCACAGCAAGTACATATAGCACATTAAAGATTAAAATCTAAACATTAAAAATGACATGGAAGATTTGAAATGTAAAGCCAACTTGTAACAACTCTAGATAGTTTGGAAGAGAAAATAGTGATAATTACATACCCAGACCCCCTTAATGTATTAAACAAAAGATGAAAGCTTGTCTAAATGTAGACACAAAAATACATTTCGAAGTCACCTAAAAACCAATGATTCAAAAGATTAAAATAAAAAAATAAATTAGCAATAGCAATAAACACAAAAAAAAACAAGTAAATAAAACAACAAATCTATATCTATGTTGGATTTTCCAAGTCAGACCCAAATAGCCGTTAAGCTGACAAATCAAACTTTGTTTCTGACAAGCCAATATTAATTTGTTATTGTTGTACAATGTTATTGGCAATATAATAAAGTACTTTGCTACAGTTTATATCACAAATTATTTAGTCTGGCTAACATAATCTATATTATGAAACATTTTTAGCTAATCATCGAAAAAAAATCTAAATTCAGTAAGGGGAATAACTCATATTTTTAACTGACGAATAGAAAAAGAGTTGTCTCTCTTACAACTAAAATGTTATTTCTTTTTCTGTATGCGTTTAAAAATATGGGCAAATAAAGCTAAAAAAAACTAAAATGATTTCACTGCATCCTGGGCAACGCCGGATAGGTATAGCTAGTACTGCATGAAAAATAGCTTACGGAAACCAAATACGAGTTAAATGTTCAAATTCAAACATTCTAGTCGAAAGAATACCGTACCAAAAATACAGTACGAATTACACGCTTAAATTAAATAGCTTATCAAAATAAACAGATCCCCACGCCCCATTTACACAACGACGGTTATCGACACGAGATGTAAATAGTTTTCACAACTTTCAAATCGAAAGCTGATCAAGCAGAACTGAATATTTTTAAAGCCGCCATTTGCATAAGGAACAATTTACTGGAATAAAACCGATTTTATTAGCTTCTTTTTTTTTAAATTTGTACCAATATTTGAGCTCTCTAGTAAGGGTATTAACAGTTGTAACATAGTGTAAACAATTACTCCCCAGAAAAACAATTGAGCTCTCTAAGTAGTCGATAATGCGAATATAAACAAATATAGCAATATAATTTCCCTTGCTTCGTAGCGAGCGTGATGGTGTAAGAGTAAGAAGTCCCGACTGCTGACCAAGCAGTTAAATTTTGAATCTCAGCTTCAAACATTCAGCATGTCTAGCCACACTGAAGAGCTATGCACAGTGAAACAGCTGTCTGTGTATGACTATTTTATTTATCTTCCTCCCACAAGGTAAGATGTGACACAAGGTCGGGAAAGTGGGATTTGAAAAGCCAGTGCCCGAGAAGGTGAGTACTCTGGCCTAGCAAAAATAGCCTGGGCAGCCCCGTCGGCATTCCCCGGTAGGGGCGCCTCAGGCAGTAAGCAATAAACTTACTCCTCCCCAAAGTCTGAAGTTCAACAAATTTACTTCAGAAAGCATTTCATAATTAAGTGAGGCAACCCAGTGAGGTGATAGGGACCAGTATTTTTATCGAGACACTGTCTCTAAATGATTACTTCACCTTCTCTTTCGTTTTCTTTTAAATTTTATTCTGACTTCAACAAATCGTTTCTAAAGAAGGCCGGAGAGTACAGCAGCCAAGATGTCATGAATACGACAACCAAGATGCGGACACAGTCTGAAACATATAAATAGTGTAAAAGTAGGCAAAAAGAAGCTGAAAGTGACTTTTATATAATCGATATATGATGTAGAAGGAATCCATTTTAATTTCGTTTCATGATTGTAAAAAATGTACGCGATTATATAATTCACTAAAGACAATTCTTAAATGTGAAAAGTGAAGAAGATTTACTCTGATCTTATCGATCGAGTCCATCTTTGAATTTATTTTTTGTTGAACATCTTTTTGTTAAATTACATGAGGAATCGAAAATTTGGCGCTTCTCTTCTTTTTAAAAAGGAACTTGAAACAAGAACTAAGATTTTCAGGAATTGCCAATAATCTGTAGACTAATGTTGATTTGGAACTGGATAAAAAGAAATTAACTTGAAGTGTTCAAATTGATTCCAAAATGGAACGAGATAAATGTTCTACTAAAGAGAAAAACTTAACCTGAGCCAAGAAATTAGTTTGTTAGGGCACTTAAAAAATAAACTTAATCAGTGACCGCAAAAATAGATGGTGAAGTTAATATGAAGTCAGTTTAGTATTATTAGAAATCGTGTTGGATATTTAGTGATTTGGTCAAATTTGAACTCGGCTTAACGATTTCAAAAGTCCTTGCCAAGAACAACTAGGATATTTGCAATTGCCTTTGAGTTTTGAACATTCAAACAGAGTAAAAAGTTTGAGTGCTGATCTGAAAACTAAAAATTATTTTAGTGGATAAACTCTTACTTTGATGATACTCGGTTCCGTGAGTTTGCATTTGAGACCGGGAAACTGAGTTAATAAACTTTTAATAGTCGGGTACTCTCTGCAGTTCCCCACATTTCATATGACATACATAGTGCCACCATCTATTTGTATCTCATATTTTGATTTAGTACACGCATTTCACTTTTACTAGCCTCGTTCGCCTCCCACTCCCTTCGCATTTATTGTAAGACCTCTCCCACTTCTTACTGATTTTATACTCCAGCCGCTACTTACCACTGCCACCATCTATTTGTATCTCATATTTTGATTTAGTACACACATTTCACTTTTACTGGCCATAGAAAGAGGTACTATACAGGGTGTTTGGAAAATCGATGGCATAACTTTGGGATTATGTTCTACGTGTGTAAAGGAGCCCTCTTTGTGTAGGGGTTGTTTTTGTAACAGCACTCCATAACTAGTCTAATTACCATTGTGGTCCATTTCTTCATCTGCGTGATCTTTGGTTTGTGCTGATCATATTTATTTACCTGCATTTTGTCCATTGTATTCTGTTACCTGAAATAAGAAGGGCAAACATTCGCAGGATGCCGACAGGGTTCGCCATGTTGGCTATCAAAGTAACCCCTGCCGATCATAACACTGAGATTTATTACCTGAAATAAAAAGGGCCAACATTCACAGGATCGGATCAATCTTCTGAGTCCCATGGCATTTATACTTGTTTGGTGTCACGGCTTTTATACTTGTTTGGTGTTTCATCGTTTTGTTGGTGTATATGACAACACCAGGCCCAGGCTTATTTTACCTGTGATCCTGCCACGGAGACAGTGTTTATCTATCCAATACGTAGAAATAACAGTGCACTATCACACACATTGTAGGTGTTAGATGTTTACAATAGAGAATGTTATTCAGTATTTGTTTCAATGGCCTATAACTCGTAAACCAAGCATTTCTGAACCTATATACACATATAGAACATAATCCCGAAGTTATAGCATCGATTTTCCAAACAGCCTTTATGTCAAGTTTTTCATGAAGAAACAACCATAGAACAGCTTTATAAAAGTAAAAGTCTTTCTTAATTAGCTGTATTTGTAGTCATATGAAGTAAAGTTCTTTCGTATTTGATTAACTACGTTGTCATCAGATGTCTTCAAGTTAAGCCGACGATAAAGAGGGAATTAACGCCACAAGTTGGTACAGGCTAGTTGATGAATCATTCTGAAATCGTGCTATCAATCTCTCTTGCATTTCGCTTTAATCGTCGGAAGGCTTCTTTTTCGGTTTGAGTCACTGCCCTATGGAACAAGCTGCCAGAAGCCGTGGTCAGCTTGCAGACATCCAAACAGTTCAAGGCAGTGCTAGATGCATCGTGGTCACTGATCTTTGGATAATTACCTCTCACTTGAGCAGCTGATGATTGTGATTCTGGCATAAAACATCAATGGGAATTAAAATTTACCTTTCAAGGAGTTTTTCACCCCAGCGCCAAGTGGTGGTCGCCACGGGACCCAGCAAAACATGTACCATAGTCACTTTCTGCTCATTAGAAGAAAGGCAGCATTCTCTGTACAGTCGCCTTGGACAAAGGCCACTCGAAGATAGGAGTTAAAGAGTTTGACTGGTGGATGGTGAGACAACAAGGCGTTCACCGGCACGATAGTTTATTTACGGGGATGCTTCAACAAGAACTTGTTTACATTAAACTTGAAGACGACCATATTGTAGTCTGCAGGGAAGAAGGCTCGCGGTACTGTGTTCCACAGACGGGCAGTTCTAGGAAAGAAACTCTGCCCATGGAAGTTTCGTTTCGTCTTGGGCATGCAAAGGGAGAAAGGGAAATCATTGAAAGTAGTAGTAGCTAGGCGGGTTCTTATTGTGAATGTTTTACAAGGGGGGGGGGGGCCATAGATTGGAGCTCAGTCGAGCACTGACCATGAAAATAACGGTAGAGCTTAGTTGTGTTCAGCCAACGTAAACAAATTGTTTCGGTATCTGCTTCACATGAGTGCACAAACATTTAATCGGTACACTGAACATTAAGTTACATTTGACGACTTTTTTTATTAAAAGCGAAATGAAGTATTTGCCTGAAAACTGGCTGGTGCACCCACGTCGTAGATTTTCACTGTAATCTTAAAATTACGTTCCTTACATATCTTCATGGAGCTTTACTAAACAGTGGGTTAAACCTTCAAACCCTAACCCTAACCTGTTCAAGGACAGATTTATGATGAGACGTCCTTGGACTTTTTATCTCTTTATCTCTCTATATATAAAGTCATGTATGAAGTATTGTCACATCTGGGCTGGTGCACCAACCACCAGTCTCTCCCTCTTAGACAAGGTCCAAAATAGACTATCTAATCTAATAGGTCCCTCACTATTCACCAAGCTCCAGCCCCTGTCCCATCACCGCAATGTTGCATCCTTGTGCTTGTTTTACAAATTCTTCGATGGAATGTGCTCCGATGAACTTGCTGCTTTGATTCCCCTCTCGACATAAATACACTTGACCAACCCGATGATCAGCTAAATCCCATCCATTCACTGTGGAGGTCCCCAGATATCGGAAAGCCTTCTACTCCAATAGCTTCTTTCCTCAAGCTGCCGGCTTTTGGAACTCCTTCCCTGCTCTGTTTCCCCGACTCTACTGATATGCAGAAATTTAAAACTAATGTGAACAAACATCTTGCTGTACATCTCCCAATTTAGGATGACCCCCTAAACTTTGACCCTAATTCTCAGTAGCCCCTCATGTCTACAGTGGCGGCTTGCCTTGTTTGGGGTGAACAAAGTTAGGTATGTGTACATTTCTATGTATAGAATTCAATCCTAAACTAATGAATCGATCAGTATGAATTATGGAATATATATTCTAGACAACATGGTGAGTAGCGTGGGTGCATTCATTTTTTTGTAAACTCTACCATTTAGAAGCCCCCCCCCCAAAAAAAAAGCTTTTAAAATAAACGAGATAAAAAATAATCTAATAGAGAAAAGAATTGCTCTACATCAAAATTTGAGTTATATTATGTAATAAAATTTTAACTGTGCACGTAAATGATATGTATGTACGGGGGCAAACTCCTAAACTAATGCACTTATCATTATGAATTAGGGGGTATGTATTCTAGGCAACACGGTGTGTAACGCAGGCACATTATTATTTTTACTTTACCATTTAAGATGGGAAGGATCTCCGCCCCTCCCCCCAAAAATTAATTAAAATAAATAACTTTCACTTACTTTAGGTGTCAAAAATAAATGACGTTAGAGTACACATGTATCTCTTCTATATTTTGTTTGATTTTACTTCAGTCGAAGTTCTCAGAAATCAAGGGGGCCCCTGCCCGGGGCTAACACTTGATCTCTATATGACATACATAGATATTCGAATATTCTATTAACCTTCTCCTTTACCTCTCAAACGTTCAGTTAGTAAAGAAGTTAAGAACAGTAATTCTCTTCTCCCCAATTGACCAGTTAACTATGTTATAGTATATCTTTCTTGTGATCTCTTGGTCTTACCAGATTCCAGGACAAGAATTCATCTAGTCTGGTGGAAGTATCCATCTAAGTGCTGTTACAAGAGACATCACTAGAAAGTGCACCATTCCTCATATGAGCAAGTTTATAGCCGTTCTGAGGGATCTTATTTGTGCTGTGAATACTATGTTCTTTTGAATATTTGGTCAGGGTTTACTTGTAGGGTGAAGTATCCTCATGTCAGGTTGTCCTGACAAACCCTTGTACAGAGAGACCGAAGACGCTCTAGGATAGTGTCTAGTAGGTAATTCAAACTCTTCTATATCTCCATGTATGCAAATGTGTAGCTCAAAATGCATATTGCTCATTCTGGAATGGGTATTCTTCTAGTAAAGTACCTGAAAGCAAACAAAGCATCCTGCTGTGGTGAAAACTGTGTGAAAATAAAACTAATCTGACTTCTTTCATGGGTTTTCAAAATGTTTTATTAGTACTTGTGCAGTTTACGGACCGTGCTATATTTTAGATAGGATAAATTCAACTTTTAAGATATCTTTTGTCTATTAAATTGTTAGGTGAAAGTACAGAATAGTTAACAAAGCCTCTCCCCCCCCCCCCATGTTAAGAATTGTTTCTAAATAATGTGATTATTTCATCACTGTCAGTAAACTGCAGAAGTATTGTCTTATTTTGTGCAGTTAACCTCATCGTTACGGAAAAAGATGAATATATATATACAATCATAAGGAGACCATTTGTGTTGTGTGTGTGTGTGTGTGTGTGTGTGTGAGGATTTTCTTTTGCAACTGAGTCACCACTTATCAAGGCCAAAAGTCACTCGAGGATAACGGTTACTGAGATGGATGAATTGTCGGTTGAATGACGAACAATATTATGAGAGGATTGAAAATGATGAATAGTGTGGACAAAATTTGCTTTCTTGACAAGTATCTGTTGACATTGGATTTGAAGACGACCGTGTTGTAGTTTGCAGGGAAGCAGATGGGAAGTTCTTGGAAAGAAACTCAGTTCATTGAAATTTCCTAGTCCCCGAACGAAACAATTTGATGCGGCGACGGAAGCGAGAAAAATAGCAAGGTAGACAGCCACCTCAGACTTTCCGTGCCCGCCTGCGTAATATCAGAAAGTGATGGTAAATGAATAGAAGAAGAGAGAATACATATATATACATATATATATACATATATATATATATATATATATATATATATGTATATATACATATATATATATATATATATTTTAGAGGAAACATTTTTTTTTAATCAATGAAACGGGCGGGTGGAAAAAAGAAAGAAAATTGCTAAAATTTTCCTTAAGGCCTTATCGTCTGACCCTCTAAGAGGAAACGTCAGAATGATAAATGAAAAACTAAGAAAATCGAATGAGATTTTTAATTTATCATTGTGACGTTTCCTCTTAGAGGGTCAGACGATAAAGCCTTAAGGAAAATTTTAGCAATTTTCTTTTCTTTTCCACCCGCCCGTTTCATTGATATAAAAAAATGTTTCCTCTAAAATTTATCCTACGATTTTGTTGTATGCGAAATTTACTTATATATATATATATATATAAACAATAGTATGCTAAATTCCAGTGACCAAGTCTTTATCCTTTTTTTTTCCAAATTCAAAAATTTTGTACACTTTACAGTCCGTTTCGTGCATATATGAACAACCATGTATTTCCAGGATCTTTCATCTATGCAGCTCATGAGAAGTCAAGAAATTTACTAGTGTACACCCTCTACTAAAAATGATGGGGAAAAAAGTATGCTTTGCCATTGTTCGTGCTCACTATTTATCTAAATATACTACTAAACTATTCAATAAAATCATAAGAATTACGTCAGTAATTTAATTTTTCATATAAATTATTATTCTAATTTTTGATGAATTCAAGAAAAAAACACCCACCGTTGACTTTTTATTAGAGAGTGACGATTTCTTTACAAATTCATTTCAGGCGGTGAGGTACGTCTGAGGTGGTTGTCTGACTTGCTATTTATGTACATATATTTATTTACATGCAAATAGATACACATTGGTCTTTATTATAGAGTGGCAATATATATGTTTTAAAAGTAAAAAGTGAAATTTAATTTTTATTTAATTTTTAAATAAATTATTTTCCTGAACCAGAAAAAAACTCCAATAAATCTTATTGCTCAGTTTTTTGTCTTAAATTTTGTAAGGAATTGCCGTAAAATTTTGTAAGGAATTGCCGTAAAATTTTGTAAGGAATTGCCGTAAAATTTTGTAAGGAATTGCCGTTAAATTTTGTAAGGAATTGCCGTTAAATTTTGTAAGGAATTGCCGTAAAATTTTGTAAGGAATTGCCGTTAAATTTTGTAAGGAATTGCCGTTAAATTTTGTAAGGAATTGCCGTTCTGACTTGGCATTTGGCAGCGCTGATCCTTGTCTTTGTTTTTTGTCTTTTTTAGGATGATGATTTTGTTGGCACTGCAGGATTTGACGTTCTGTGGAAGCGGATGAAATGCAGTCACAAAATGGGAAAAGATATTGAGGAATATTTGAAGGCCTTGTAAGTTCTTTGGCATTGTCTTTGCTAGTCTATTTATCTAGAATTTGTTATAAATTAAACCGTCAATTAGAATCAAATGAAATCATGGTGGTGTTATATATATATTGGCTAGCATGACTATCCGGCATTGCCCGGGAGCATGGACAACCAAATAGAATAGTTTCCCTCCCTCTCTCCATCTCCTTTCTCTCCCCTTCGCCTCTCTCTCCATCTTCCCCTCTCTCTTCTTTCTATCATCCCCTCCCTCTTTATCATAAGTACTATTTCACACCAAAGGTCGATGGAAAAAATTGTTTTAAATGTCGATCTCACTCTGACTAATTTTGTACCTGTTGACCCCCTCCAAAGAATAAATATTACAAAAAACGGTGTCCATATTCTGTCCGAGGCAATGGTGAAAATTTATATCAGCTTTGTAGGTGTGTCTTTTAGGTGGGCACCCACACAAACAGACAACTGCCCTTTTATATAATAAATGGCCTTGTGACACTCTAGTCAGGGCAGGGGATAAGTGTTTGACCTAATAGATGCTGTTGGAATCTATGGAACTGGCTATGTCCAGTTGAAATGCCACTGTATTCATTCTGAATAATACTGTTGGAAAAGATATGAACTCACAATTCCCCCTCTCTCTCTCTCTCTCCAGCTATGGGTAAAATAGTGACTTGTGTTCAACTAATCATATACAATAGGTATTGTGTTTTAGCAAAAAGGGTTGAACATCCTGTACTTGACCCTGTCTAAGATTGATTTGGTTGAGTTTGGTTAAGTTTATGTGTTCACGGCATATTAAACCTATGGAACATTTATTAATTATTTTGATTTTAATACAAAAAAGACCATCAGAAAAATTGAAAAAATAACAAACATATAATTAAACAGACGAATTCTGTTATTTTTAACAATGTTTGCATATATATATATATATATATATATTGTTTTTCTTTTTTGCTTTTGTTCTCCACAAATACAGCAGCAGCATATTTGCTACTGAAGTGTAAGGGCCTACTGTGATAGGGACCGGATTTGTAGGGGGAAAACTGGGTGGGGAGTTGGACAGCAACTTGTTTATTCACATTGCATTTAAATTTCTGCATGTTCGTACGATCGGAAGGAATTCCAAAGGCAAGCAGTCCAATGAAAGAAGCTCAGAGTAGTAAATCTTCCAGCATCTAGGGATCTCTACGATGAAGGGGTGAGATTTTGCTGCTAGTCGGGTTGGTTGTGGGTATTTTCGTTGAGTGAGTACAAGTGCAGTAAGTTTATCGGAGCACAATTCGTTGAAGTACTTGTAAAACAAGCACAGGGGTGCAACACCGTGGTGATGCGACAGTGTCTGGAGCTTGGCAGACAGTGTGGGACCTATTAGGTTATAAATTCTGTTTTGTATTTTGTCCCAGAAATAAAGGCTAGTGGTTGGTACACTAGCCCAGATGTAGCAACAATAATCCATGCACAGGCGAATGATGGTTTTATAGAGATATAGGATACTGGCAGGTGTGAGAAGTTTTCTAGCCTGGTAGATGGAGACTACCTTCTTTTCTTTTTTCTGTAGGAGTCAGATACATGCTAGGATGGAGTACGGCTACCACATCTGAGGGGATGCTGCCAATTTAGTGGGGGATAATCTCTTCTCTACAGCATCTGTCTCACAGAAGAGATGTTGTTAATCTCTTTCTACTCTAGCATTATTTCCATGGAAGGTGCTCGACTGAGCTCCAATCTCTGGTTCCTCCTTGTAAAATATTCGCAGCAAGAACTCATTCTGCTACCACAACTGAAAAGAACTTTTCTTTTCTTCCTTCGTGTGCCTAGTATCAAACAGAATTTCCATGAACAGAGATCATTTCCAAAAACTTTCAATCTGTGAAACATATTACCTCGGTACTGCTTCCTCGAAGACTACAACATGGTTATCTTCAAACCCAATGTATACAAATACTTTTCATAAACTGTCTTCATAAGAATTCAAATTTTGCCCATTTCATTCATCATTTTCAATCCTTTCATAATATTCTTCATCATTTTACTGACAATCCATTCATCTAATTAGCCTTTATCCTCGAGTGACCTTTGGCCTTGATAAGTGATGGCTTACAATATTTTTGTGGATATTTAAATACATCAGTATTAAATTCTACAAATATGCCCCCTAAGCAATGATAAGTGGTTCTGCTATTTCTCCATAACTTTGAAATTCTATAGAATAGATTTTTTATACTTTATTCTGAAGAGAGCTAATATATTTTTAGCCAGTCATTATATATAGGCCACCATTTTCTATTCTTTGTTCTTTTGCAAATTTAAAAGAAAACGGACCTTCATCTTTCTTCATAGATTTTGTTGGTTTTTTGTTTTGTTTTTATCAGAAAAAGACCCCATCTCGCACCATCCTTCAAAAGAAAATGTGGAGAAAAAAAACTCTGACATTAATTTCATAATTTTTCTTCATTTTCTTTTTTTTTTCTTAGGGCCAAGATTGAAATTGAATATAGCAAGAACCTGAGCCGCCTTAACAAAAGTACAGAGAAAGAAGACCTTGGGTAAATATGACACAAACTGTTTGTTTCTGTGTATTCATCTGTGCACATATATATATATATATATATATAAGAGAAGATTTTCTTTGAAAACTTATGTGTTGAGGACGCAATATCACTCCTTGTTTTTGAACTTTAATACAATCTGATTAATTTCTCATTTTATGTCATTCAATCCATTAATATTATTGCTCTATACACTATATTGAGCTTTGTTTTTATCTTGATAGTCTATTGGTTAAAGATATTATTTATATCTTTAAAGTATCATCTTACTCTTACTCTCTCTCTCTCTCTCTATATATATATATATATATATATATATATATATAGTCTTGGAAGTTTTTCAATCATTAAAACTATATGGAGAAAAAAGAAAAACAAAAAAACACTTTTAGTCCCAAGTCATTCGTTGGAAAACTACTTTGCTTGTAAGTCAATTAACTTTACAGTCACTATATTAGTTTGCTTCCAATAATTTACGATAGTCTTAACATTATTTAAGGGATCATCAATTGTTTACCATGATTAAAATATTTCAGGAATTTAAAAACAAAACAGTATTTTATCTCATGGCTTCCCAGCAGAGTTGATCAGACCCCACTTCCCTTAAAAGACAAGGACAAAAACGTTCCGTATATTAGATCCAAGTTTTGTTCCAGATTAATGTTTTGCTAACTTATTTTATTATTAAAAAATCTCCTCCTTACCTGTGTTGGTCGTCTGTGTCTAAGAAAATGTATTTATTTACAAAAATTGCTGTATTTTATAGCGTTCGGACGAATCCATTACACTACTTATTTGGCTATTTATAGTTTTATGTATTTATATTATATTATATTTAGTCTCATATTAAAAATATTTAAAAATTAAAAAAAATAATATATATATATATATATATATATATATATATAAAATTACATAAACAATATTATAACCTCACATCAATCAACCAGCGTTTCGATGCTTGGCATTTTGTCAAAGGCTGAATAAAAATAAAATCAAAGGTGAGAGTTGACAGTCCTGCATTTGAACACATCGCCATTATTTTCCTTCTGCCTTTGATAAGATCCGGCACGCATTGAAACGTTGGTTGATTGACATAAGGCTATAATATTGTTTATGTAATTTTATAAATGCTCTACTTGGTATTGAGCACTCTTGAAAAACTTGGTTTTATGTTAACTTTATTAACACATTTGAACTTGATCAATTTATTTATATATATATACATATATATATATATATATATATGTATGTATAAATGAATAAATGTGAAAAAATGTTTCTATTTATCCTAACTATATTAACATCAAAACAGGGTTTTCTTATTTAATTCTATTATACAATATTTCTATTTTGTAATACCGTATATATAGTAAACTGTATCACCCACAAAACCCTTTAGCTTTTCTTAATGTGTATATTTATTTTATAAACAGCTTCTAATAAATTAATATTCTGATTATATACAGTTGTAATTTTGCATTGTCATATTTTCTTATATATATGCAATATTTTCACCGATAGTAAAACATCTGGGATACTGAGAACAGATACTACACTTTGATTATAGCCAAAAGGCCAAGGAACCATAAAAATATTGTTTTTATTGCAAGGCATTTTTAAATGAATGAAAAACAAATTGATTTAACTTATTATTGTATTATCTTTTAATGTGGGTGGGTAGTGTAGTATCTGTTCTGTTGACTATCTTCTGATATAATTATCAATAATATATACAATAACTTGGCTCTCTCTTCATTTGAAATCAATAAAACTAAAAAAGTTACTATCAATTTGCGCCACTGAAATACATTTTTATGACTTCAAGGGAAACATGTACACGCAAACTGTGCTTTACACAGAAACGTAAATTAATTTATGTAGGCTGTTTTAATGTCATTATTAATTCACTAAAAGTCCGACTGAGAGCCGAACCCATTGGAAGTCCGTTTTTCTTTTTCTTCTTTTTCTTTTCTTTTTTTTTCCTTTTTTTTTTTTTTCGAAAGATAAGAAAAACGGACTTTCAATGGGTTCGGCTCTCAGTCGGACTTTTAGTGAATTAATAATGACATTAAAACAGCCTACATAAATTAATTTACGTTTCTGTGTTAAGCACGTGTCGCAGCAATAATTAAAATTGTCCAAAGAAGCTCAGAGATACAAGTGTCGGAGCCAGAAAAACTGTGACCATGTTATAGTAACGGGGAGAGGGTGAAGACTTTTTAAGCATGTCAGATTTTATTATCAACATAATAACATAATTCATCCCCCCCCCCCCCGATGCACTTACGCATTTGAGAATTATAGACATCAGTCACATATATGCGTAAACAGAATATGTACATGCAAACAAGAAATAGCGCACACGCAAATCCACACGTGCATTTCTTACCATTTAAAAATCTAGAATGTATATTCATACACATGAGCTTTGAAACGGAAGCAAGTGCAGCTTAGTTGTCTAAAAGCATGACACGCATACATACATATATCAGCGTTAATTAATATTACTTACACACACACAGATAACAGAGAAGACAGATCACAGTAGCGCGCACACATACATACTCACTAACCTCAACCCGAACCCTAAACCTCTTCAATGTCGCTTATACTAATGAATAAGTATATTAAATTCTATATATAAAAATCTAAATAAAATAACTACAAGCAAAAATCCTTAAAAAAGCAAAAATAAAACGATGGCCTGACGGTGTTTTCCTTTGCAAACGGTAAGTCACTGATATGGGATGCGACTTGTGTCGACACTTTTGTGTCCTCGTCAGTGATAGAATCGGCAACAAACCCTGGACATGCAGCAACGTCAGCAGAGAGGCGCAAGCGGTCAAAATATGCCGATCTTCTCGACAGATTTGTATTTCAACCGATCACTATAGAGACGAGTGGAGTGATAGGCTCTGCCACGCGCGACTTCCTCGGCAGCCTTGGTCTATAAATGATGCGCAACATCAGAGACAATCGCGAATTGTCTTGGCTTTTCGAGCGCCTCTCTATCGCCATCATTCGTAGGAAACGCTTTTACTCTGCTCTCGGCCTGCCAAGCCAGCCGGACATTCGAAGAAAACTGTTGCTTGTGATACGATTATTTCTAAGGAATTGGGATTTCTTGAAATTGAACTAAACAATGTCCAAGTGACGAATAAAGAATTTATTCATTATTTATTGAATTATTAATCTTATAGTTTACTTTTTCACCGAATGGATCAGTGTAATATATTTGTTTCTTATTTTTTTAATTTGTGATTGAATAAATAAATTGAATCTTCTTATCAAAAAAAAACCCCAAAATTTATTTTTCTTATCTCAAATTGCACAACTTTTTAAAAACATCTACTCAATTAGAATTATCTATTAAAGTTACCTGGGGATTTAGTAAATGAAAAACATTTATTAAATAAACTTCTTTTTTTTTTTTTTAAAGTCCCCAAAAATTTTTTATTTACACACACGCACACACACATGCACGATTTCGAATGACATGATATTCCGGCACGACACCGTAATTGACAGCCAGGGAGATGCGTTGGAACTCGGGGCTCGTTCCTAGACGTTGATATCATCCGTCCGATGTCTTGAAAAAATCTAACAGTCTCGGGACCAAGCACGCCTCACGTTTCCACTGAAATTGGTTGGAAGATGAATCGGTCAGTGAGCGAGTTGTATTTGCAGTGCTTCCTTGTTTCGACGAGCAGAGTTGCTGTGCCGGGCTTGACCGCAGATTCTGCAATCCTTGTTGGTGAGAAGGAGTAGCGTCCCAGATCAGTGGCTTTCCGGCTCAGAAAGCAAATACTGTAATCACGTCGGGCCTGAAAAGGGTTGAAGGTCGCATGGTGATACACCAAAAGCAGAAATTGTGGAAGATAATTTTTTTTTTTTCAAAATAACGCACATGGAAAAAAGTCGCCTATGCTGAGATACTGAAATAAGTATCAGTACCCGGATGTAAGTCTCATAAGAAGCCGTAAGAGTTATTTCCCTTCCATTTGGAACTTTTAAATGTATTTAAAAACAGATTTAAACAAACAGTTGTCATTTCATGCATTGCCTGACAGATGGGGAATACAAACCTCACTTCCGGGTGGTATAGGACATTACGAGTTAATAAAGCTTTACTTTAATTTTCCAATTTGCTTCACAATAAATGATTTGTTAATGTTCCTTCTGAATTTGTAATGTCTTTTATTCTTTTGCGGATCTTCTACAGTAAAATCAGTCAATCGTGGCAAGAATTTAAACTTCAAATGGAACATGTTGCTTCTAATCATGAGGAGGTCAGCCATATCCTGAATAATCAGGTGGAAAACCTGAGATTAATTAACGACAAACACGAAGAAAGACGAAAGGTAAGTCATCATTTGGCATACTGGTCTATCACTTAAATAAAGCAAAGAGTGGAATATTAATTAATATATGGAATAGTCGATTAGCATGTAAACAATAAAACCCTTCTACACCAAAGAAAATATCGATTGGCTTTAGAGATATGTCTGTGTTATTATTTCTACTAGTCTGTATACATGCTTATCCACTATTCCATCTGCTAAACATTCCATTTTGTCTGAAATTTAATTTCATGTTTTAACTCCCTCAAAGGAGAGAGTGTATATACTGACAGTAGGTTTAGTTTGTAGGTCTATGTTTGTTGGTCAGAGTATATTGTTTTGTTGTTTTTTTGTTTTTGGGGGGGGGGGGGGTATTATTGTTCACTCCAAAAAGGGCAAGTTGCCACTGCAGACGTAAGAGGCAAGAGGCTACTGAGAATTAGGGTGAAAGTTTTGGAGGTCATCCTAAATTGGGAGCTGTGCATCGAGATGCTTGTTTACATGAGTTTTAAATTTCTGCATATCGGTACAGTCGGGGTAACAGGGAGCAGGGAGGGAGTTCCAGGGGCCTGGCAGCACGAGGAAAGAAGCCCTTGGAGTAGAAGGCTCTCTGGCATTTGGGGACCTCCACAGTGAATGGATGGGACTTAGCTGATTGTCGGGTTCGTCTACTGTATTTACGTCGAGGGGGTATCAGGGCAGCAAGTTAATCGGAGCACGATCCATTGAAGTATTTGTAAAACAGGCACAAGGATGCAACATTGCGGCAATGGGACAGGGACTGGAGCTTGGTGGATAGTGAGGGACCTATTAAGTTGGCGACTCTTTTTTGGACCTTGTCTAAGAGGGAGAGACTAGTGGATGATGCACCAGCCCAGATGTGGCAACAATACTCCATGCATGGGCGGATGGTGGCTTTGTAGAGATATAGGATAATGTCAGGTGTGAGAAGTTTTCTAGCCCGGTAGAGGGAGCCCACCTTTTGTTTGCTGTTGTAGCTTTTTCATATTACACGTGACTGCTTCCCTGCAGACTACAACATGATCATCTGCAAATACTTGCCATAAACTTTCCCTATAACTAATCAAACTTTGTTCATTCCATTCATCGTTTTCAATCATCTCATAATATTCTTAATCATTCAACTGACAATCTGTCCATCTCGTTAACTCTTATCCTCAAGTGGATTTTGATCTTGATAAGTGGTGACTTATTAGCAGTGGCATGCAGAGGATGGGAGATGGTGGTGGCCCCGGCATTTAATCATATTCAAACTATCTCTCTTAATAATATTTCTTAATACTAGGACTTATACTTGGGTCCGTACAATCAAGGAGTTGACCCTGGGCATCATCAGACCTCTGCACACTAGTGCTCATTAGTAAAAAAAAACAAAAGAAAAAAACAAAAAAAACAATGATGCTTGATCTAAATTAGGATACAAATATCTCTTGTTTTCGGCTCTTGAAACAATCCGGAAAACAGTGAGCAGCTCACACCTAGATAAATTTGGGAGGGTCCTACTAACTACCACACTTAGCATTTTATTTTTCAACAATCTATGTAGTCTTTTAGCACCCCCCAACTGATGAATTTGTACATATATTTTTGGGGAATAAAAAACGGCAAATCATAGGGGATAATGTTAAGTAGGTGTTACCCATAGAGTGAATGTGGTATTTTGGTTACTGAAACTAGGTTAGAGAATAGACCGAGAGGACGACGACCGACCTACATCACACCCCACCTAACCCAATTTTGTCCTTGTGCCACATCTTATTTTATAAATAAAATTTACTATAAGGTGAACTTTTTTGTAAAATTTTTAAGATAAATAAAACCTTTAGTGTATTTTTAATATTAGAGGTTGGGGTTAGGGTAATAAAATGGAAACTCAGAATTGAAAACACACACTTTTTGTCACTCCTGCTTTTTTTCTCTCTATGCTATTAATAGAGTTCACCCAAATGTTCCATGGAAACGGGTTAGTATTTCACAATGACACGGTTAAAAAAATGTGTAATTTTTTTTTTCTTTTCTTTTTTTGTTTCCAGATGAAAGATTCCCTAAAGAAATGTCAAACAACAAAATCAACTCTATACACACGGACATTAACAGCAAGTATTTTCAAATTTGAAAGAAGAAAAAAAACAATGCACTTCTTTATTTAATACAACCTCCCCCTACCCGGCGTTGCACGGGAGTCTTATAACTTTGATTTTTTTTCTTTCTAGCTAGAAAGAAAGATATACCGAGCCAAATAGAATTAATAGACTGAGAAAGGGGAGGGAGAGGGAGATAACTGCTAACTCAACTTCTTTTCTCTCTCTGTCTCTCTCTTATATAGCCTGACGATTCCCTATAAGGATGAAACACGGACATCTCTGTATAGCTTAATTTTTATAAATATATTTGCGTACCTTACTACCTAGCTCTTGAGCACTGTTGAAGTAAATACTGAAAATCTATACATAATATATTATATCTCCTAATAATATTAAATGTGTATACATGAAATAAAAATAATATATATATATATATATATATATATATATATATATATAAAGAGGTGTACTAAAAGCGAACTTTTAGGAAAGGTAAAACCCTATTGTGAAGAGTATACAGCTCAATATCCAGGATAGAGCAGGTAGAAATGAAGGAGAATGGAAAGGAATTAGAGAAAGCAAAAGCCAAATCAAAATTCAATTCAAAATCTTGGCCATTGCCAACTTATCTATCCCAGCGACTTCCTCTGATGATAAGATTTTGATCTTTGAAAAGCCTGGCTTAAGGAAAATTTAACTTGAATAAATTGCCTTTTTGCGGAATATACCTTGCTTTGAACTTTTGAATTGAATTTTGATTTGGCTTTTGCTTTCTCTAATTCCTTTCCATTCTCCTTCATTATATATATATATATATATATATATATATATATATAGTTGGAGTTTGCGCCCGTCGACCGTCGGGAATTAGCTTCCTGCACTGAAGATTGCGTAAGCATGAAACATCGATATCTGTAGGTAATAAATAATTAATATTTATTTATAAATATTATATATATATATATATATATATATATATATATATATATATATATATATATAATGAAGAAAAATACCTATTTAAAAGTTAAGTGTAATTATTACATCGTTTGGCCATTAAATTATTAATTGAACAAAATTGTTATAAACCTATAACTAATTTTGTTACGATAAAACTGTGGCCGATATTAATTTGAAACGATGTATTTCCTCCGATGAGGCATGCACGTGTTTGTCTACATTTTTCTATGACAATTTAATTCTTTAAATCATATTGCATTGAGAGAAATGATATGAGAATGATACAATAGATGCTTAATGTTTGTCTAAAAAACAAGGTTAGATCTGATGACCTCAGAGGAAGATTAAATCTAAACAGTATAGGGAGAGGTGTGCAGAACAGTAGACTTTGATAGTATGGCCATGTTGAAAGAATTGTAGAGTTACCTACCCCTGTTTTACACATTTACATCTACACTCACCAGTGGGCATTTCAGACCCGATTTACCTCCCCTTTCCTGATGATAGGTGGCACTACAATCCGTGATATAAAAAGAAATTCATAGAAAATTCACTCTCTATTTTCGTTCTGCTCTGGCCGCTGATAAACACATCTCACTTGCACCTTACCAGAAAATAATACAAGAACACTGACTGGAACTGGTAGAAAGGTGACATTCTCACACAATTTTTAAAACATAAATATGTCTTTTTTTTTCATGGTTATTTAATTAATATATATTTTGTTTTTTTTTATATATTCCAGGCTGAAAAGAATTACAGCCAAAAATGCAGAGAAAAAGAACAGTTAAAGAAACAGTATGAATTGACAAAAATGACTGCTGCAGCTAACAAAGAAACAGATAAGGTCAGACATTGGTGACCTTTTTTTGTTTGTTGTTGATATATTTCAGTTTTGTTTTTTACCAAATAAAAATCAAACAGTAAATGTTTTAGTTGTTTTAGAAGTACAAAACTGTTATGAGAGTATGTTTTGCTTAGAGCAAAGTTTGTTTGCATAGAGCAAAGTTTGTTTGCATAGAGCAAAGTTTTTTTGAATGGAGAAGAGTTTTTTTTGCTTACAGAAAGTTTATTTTACTCAGAGAAACGTTTGTTTGCATACAGAGCATTTTTGTTTGCATAGAGTAAAGTTTCCTTATATAGAGAGCAAAGTTTGCTTATATAAAGCAAAGTTTGCTTATATAGAGAGCAAACTTTGCTTATATAGAGAGCAAAGTTTGCTTATAGAGAGCAAAGTTTGCTTATAGAGAGCAAAGTTTGCTTATATAGAGAGCAAAGTTTGCTTATATAGAGAGCAAAGTTTGCTTATATAGGAGCAAAGTTTGCTTATATAGGAGCAAAGTTTGCTTATATAGGAGCAAAGTTTGCTAATATATAGAGCAAAGTTTGCTTATATAGGAGCAAAGTTTGCTTATATAGGAGCAAAATTTGCTTATATATAAAGTTTGCTTATATAGGAGCAAAGTTTGCTAATATATAGAGCAAAGTTTGCTTATATAGGAGCAAAGTTTATTTCTCTGGTGCAGTTTCCAGAGAATAATAAATAATGTCACCAGACGACTTTTTTTTTGTTTTTGCAATTTATTTTGGTGCTTCTGATGTTTAGCCACGGCATTAAAATATTTAAAGAAATGTATAAACTTTGTTATGTACTTACGTGTTTGCTGAAAATAAGATTTTACAGAAAAAATTACGCAAATTATTCCAGTATTTATTAAATTATAAGAAAAAGAAGAAAAAAATGACCATAAGTTTCATTAGACATTTTCACTTATGAAATAGACAAGGGAGATAACTCAAATTTTGTTTACTGGTTTAACAAAAATGGCTAGTTTGTAGGTCTATCATTTTTTATTTAATAAATACTGAATGAATTTGCGTAATTTTTGGTGTACAGTCTTCTTTTCAGCTACCACGTAAGTACATAACAAAGTTTATACATTTCTTTAGCCATTTTTTTTTTAACATGTCAGAGCTAAACAGCAGAAGCACGTTTATTTTTTTGCAGGTAGGTTTCGCAGTCCTCCCACATACAGCGCCTGGTATTTCCAAATGGTCATCCCGATGATACTAAGCCGTTACCTCCCTTATCTCCCTCTCTATACATTCTTAGTATATCTATCTTGCTTAACTTCAGTGATCTACCGTGTGTTAACGTGATTATACCGCATAGTTTGTTTGCTGAGAGTAAAGTTTATTTGCATACAGCAAAATCTACCGACATAGAACAAACTATTGACCGTTTTTTTTTTTTAGCTTAAGATAAAAATCAATAATAAAAAATTTATTTTATTTAATTTATATTCGTGTTTTTGTTTTCTCTTGAGGAATATTAGCGATTAGGCACTGCATTTTCAGAAAATTTATACTTTTTCAAATATATGTTTAATGGATGTGAATTGTATACCAGATGAAGCAAGCTTTGCTCTATGCAATAAAAAATTTGCTCCATGAAAGCAAAATTTATATAAGATAATATTGCTGTATGCAAATATACTTTTTCTGTGTAAACAAACTTTGTAAAACTAAAAGAACAGGAAATGTTGGTTTGCATAATGAATTCTTAGTGTAGCTTAGTTTTATGGCTCTGTTGTGCTCATAAATTCTTTTTTTGAGGGAACATTGAGTTTCACCAATCTTGCAGTCATTACAAGAGATTCTGTGTAGAATTCTTTTTTTTTTAGGGAACATTGAGTTGCACCATTGTTGCAGCTATTACAAGAGATTGTGTAAATGCCAGCCTGTGTGCTAGAAATGGTGCTAGTGTTTTTAGGTTTGTTGAATATATTTTTAATTATGAGTGAGGGGTATTGTATTTTCCACAACACGAAAATAAAATCTACAGACCTCACTTCTACCACCGCTAGACCCATTGCCCTACCCATTAACAGACAACAACAATCCTTACGTTGCGTGATTCAAATATGGCTTCAGAACAATGCAATCAATGTCACTCATAATAATTCATTAATAAGGTTTTAGATGGGGTATCAGTCCACCTTTGGTGCTTTAAGCTATAATATTATGAAGAATATTTTTTAAATCGCTAAAAACAAATTTAACAGGAACGAAAATCTTTGTATAAATTTTCCAAAAATAATTTAATGGTTATCATTTTTTTTGTTTACAGTAAAAAAAACAACAATTTTTCCATAAAAATGAAAATGTAAATAATGTTTAAGATATTATTTTTTTTAAATTTAACAATTTGATTAAATAAATTTAAGCTTATTTTACTTTAATTCTAAATAAAATCTAAATGAATGAATTAATTGAATTGCATGCCAAAATTTGTATTCATAAAATGATTTTTAAAATTTGAAAAAAAACAATGTTTTCATAAAAGGATTAATGCATAACTTATTATTGTTAATTTTCTGTATTTTTGTGTTATATTTAGTCTTTATGATCCTCTACTAATGTTTGTATTAAAAAAAAAATCAATTAAAAAAAAAATTTAAAATATTTAAAATCATTCAACTTATTCAAATAATATAATATAGACGTTGGTTCGCCCATTCACTTCTATTTCATTGTAAAATTTACTGAATTTAATATTTTAACTAAAGAAAGTAAATAATACAAATTACAGTTTTTTTGATTGATTTCTTTTAAGATTTATACACGAAATTATGTATAATAAAGACAAACAATTAGAAATCATAACTTATTTCAATTAAAAAATCAATATATTATTTAGCCAGACCCTGTTGTATATATACAAATTAACTATTAAAATATAGTAGACAGATTAGGTTATTGGTGTAAATAGTATATAATATTATTTCTTGATGATTAAAAAGGGAAGAAAAAAACAATAACCGTCTGAAATAAAAGGTAAAAAATGTAAGGAAAATTATGATGTAGGTTTGTCGCGTGGTTTCGGTTACAAACAGACACCTAATCTCCATTATAATAAGATATATCATTGCGTGTAGCTGTGTATTTCTTAATTCAGAGTTTCATATTTATTTTGTTGTTCTACTTCTTTTGTTTTTGTAGTTATTTAACAAATACCAGAAAGCAATCCAGACAACAGAACAAGCCGGTAAGAACACAAATTTAAAAAAAATGTTTTTTTAAAAATCTATTGACAGTGATTTCGCTATGTTTTGTTCGTTTTTTTTTGTTTTTTTTTGTTATTTGCTAGTTTTCTTGAAAATAAAACTGAAAAAAATACGACGCAGCAACGTATCGAAGTTATCATCTGTCAACATTCGCCTTGGCATCTCATGTGTTTACGTAACATGCCCGAATGCTGCTGATGCAATGTTCCCGGAAACGGGTTCATATTCGATATCAGTAGATACCCTTATTATCATTAATAATGAAGACTGCAGTCAGAGGGTCCTGATGGACCTAGGCCAGATAATATTGATTATTTTCCATCGCTGATGAATTGGATAATCACTTGGTGAACAGTGGAAAGTGGAATCCCAAGGTTTGCAGCAATTTGATGCTGATTATGTCTACCTATAATATATGGCTCACGTGAAACTCTGAGAATGCTAATGATTCTTTGATTAATGGTACTGAAACAGACTGGGTAGATAGATATGATAGATATATTGAGATATATTTATATTTGAAGCACAAAAACGGTCAATTCGTATAAAATATTGCTATTTCAAACTTTTACTGCTGCTTTGTACGGCTCCGAGTGCTGGCCATCGAGGAAGGTAGCAGAAGCTTTAAACATGTGTTAATTATTTTTTGTGATGCATCTATTTACTTCTTTTATATCTGTGTACACTAATAAACGTGTTCAGAAATATGTACTCAAGTTAAAAAGCTCATATAATCTTTGTTCTTGGCCTTTTGGCTAAGATCAAAGTGAGTATTCTCTGACCTGGTGACTGGTTCAGAATGCACTGCCCCTCTATGGCAGATTACGCAGAAATGTTTTAAGGGACGTCCCCTTATGCCCGCGCTGTGAAGACGATGAAGAAGAAACGGCCGAGCACGCCTTCTACACTTGCAGCAAACTTCAACGTCTCTGGGAATATGTCAGAGAGGTGACGGCTCGCATCGACGCCGAACAGCCGCTGGTCCTGGATGTAGCATCTGTCATCAATAACGCAGCACCGCCGTTGTCTGGGGAGAAACAAATGGTGTTTCTAGCAATCCTAGCCGTAGCAAGACTAGTGACGTGGATTACACGTCTTAATGAGGTTCATGGGGTTGGATCTGTTTTGGATCGTGATCTGGTAGTTTACTTTAAACATCAACTTAAAGTGAAAATCAGATGCGATTGAAAACGATTACATCGCATGGATTTCAGTAGGAGATGGGTGCATGACACTAGTTGGTTCATCCGACGAGGCGCCAGGTTTGAGTTCGTGCTCCCTCCATATTTATGGCACATGCGGTACTGCGTTCTACGGAACCCACCCCTGTAGAGTTTTTTGATTTATTTAAAAAAACTGGAAAAACTCTAAACTAGTAGGAATGAGAGATATCCTGTTTCTATTTTATTTTTGCCGGCACTAGAGAGCTTCCAAAGATTCCCACTTCCACTGTTTTATTTTGTCCCCGGTCTTTTGAAACCTTTGGCATTATTATCTTGGAAGACGCCATCCACCCCACGATCCCATTCCCGATGAATTTATTTTTTGAACACTCCTCTTTTAAGTTCCCACTCCCATTTAGGGACCGACTTGTTTCATGCCGGAAAACAGTGGGCAGTCTAACACTTTTTTTTTTTTTTTTTTTTTTTTTTTTTAATCACGTACAATTATTCCATAAAGAGAAGAAAAAAAACAAAAAAAAACAATAAGGCTTGAAACACTTGTCTAACACTTAGCAATAAGGGAAAGCCGGGCCATACTAACCCCCCCCCCCTTTTTATCATTTTATTTGGTTCTTTATTTTTCTTTCTTTTTGGGTGTTTTAATATTTTATCCCACCCCCCACGATAATTCATTTTTACAACGTTAATTTGGGGGGATATTTTAAGTAGGGATCCACCCACAGAGTGAATGCGGTATTTTGGTGCAAGGATCTAGTTTAGAGTCAGCAAATGTTTTTATGTTTTTCTGTTTTTTGTCATTTTTATTTTAAAATAAAAAATGTCTTGTTTTTTGAAAATTGTTGCAAATAAAAAATGTCAAAAGCTTGTCTCAATTATCCCGACCCCACCCCCCCTTCCATAGCGGGCGTCATGCCTAAGGTAAATACATTCCAAAGGATGTAATTTTTATTTAATATAGAAATAAATGTTCGCTAGGAATGTATTTGACTAAATACATAAGATCAAAGTGTAGTATCTGTTCCGATGGATGTTACACCCTATAGATCGGTACCATCTTGGCCTTCGGGCCTTGATTCCGCCGGTCTGGGGTACTGTTCTGTGCAGTCCTAGGAGGTCCTCCCTCCCAGGCTTTGTTTTCTCACCCTTTGAGAAGGGGTTAGTTTATTGCTAATCGCCTGAGGTGCCCCTACCGGGGAATGCCGACAGGGCTGCTCAGGAATTTTTTGTAAGCCAGAGTGCTCATCTTCTCAGTCACTGGATTTCCAATCCCACCTTCCGACCTTGTGTCACATCGTGCCGCTGTGGGAGAGAAGTATATAAAAAAAAAGCTCATATTTGAAAAGTAAAGATTGCAAATACACTCAGTTAGACCAATAGATAAGAAAACAACAGGAAAACTCATATGTTGATTACAATCGTTTATATTTTAATGTTTATATTTTAATGTTTATATTTTAATGTTTATATTTTAATGTTTATATTTTAATGTTTATATTTTAATGTTTATATTTTAATGTTTTTATTTTAATGTTTATATTTTAATGTTTATATTTTAATGTTTATATTTTAATGTTTATATTTTAATGTTTATATTTTTTTGGAAAGTTTTCTTTCTTCCTTTTCTTAAAGAAAGACAATGTCTTTTTTTATTTCCATAGTTTATTAATAATAGAGAAATATAATGAAATCACATCAAACAGAAAAATATGAACAATTTACATCTTCAAATGTATTTATATTTTATTTATGGAAATCGCTCCAGACAAGGCACGAAGCCACTTGATGTAAGGAGTAAGGAACTAAAACAAAAAAAAATACTATTTCAAGGTCAAAAACTAGCCAACGATAAGTGTTAGATGGATAGATTCCGACACAGAAAAATAGCAATTCTTCCCTCTTTGTCAGAAACATCGCTAATGGAATGTGAGGACTAAAGGATAAAATAAGGGGAGCGAGAGTTACGAGGCTGCCAAAAGTAAACCCAAGTTAGTCACTTTCTACTCTCCTTATTTGATTATTTGGACTGCTGTTCTATGTTGTTCGCACAGCATTTCGACCGATTTCACCTCTTTGTCGAACTCGGAATCTGGAATGAAACTCTTTATTTAATCCACATGGGTAGATTGTTCTCGTTTCGCCAGCCTTAAGTAATTATCGGTGATATTCTTTTTTAGAAGGATATGCAAACTTTAAGTATGACAGACTAAAGAGAATACTGTTTAAAACTTCAGCATGACAGACCAAAGATGATGTTATTTCAAACTTCAGCATGACAGACCAAAGATGATGCTATTTCAAACTTCAGCATGACAGACCAAAGATGATGCTATTTCAAACTTCAGCATGACAGACCAAAGATGATGCTATTTCAAACTTCAGCATGACAGACCAAAGATGATGCTATTTCAAACTTCAGCATGACAGACCAAAGAAGATGCTATTTCAAACTTCAGCATGACAGACCAAAGAAAATGCTATTTCAAACTTCAGCATGACAGACCAAAGAGAATGCTATTTCAAACTTTACAGACCAAAGAGAATGCTATTTCAAACTTTACAGACCAAAGAGAATGCTATTTCAAACTGAAGAATTACAGACCAAAGAAAATGCTATTTCAAACTTAGCCATAACAGACAGACTGACCAACATACAGACAGACAAAGCCTCTAGTATAAATGCAAGGTTGCATAAAAAAATCTCCATTCACAATAGATTTTTTTACTTTCCTTCTTCCTTGTCTTCCACTTTTATCCATTGTATTTACTTTAACTCCAACAATATCAAATTATTTTCGAGGTCTTCACAAATCCTCATAACCCCCCCCCTAACATCCCATAACTGAATAAATAATAAAAAAAAAACTTCTATAAGCAAAGATTGCATTTATTTTTTATGACATTCTCATAGGAAATGAACAAATTACTTCAGCTCTTTTTTTTTTTTTTTTTAGAAAACGAAGAAATCAGCAAAATTATAATTATTTTTTATTAGGATTATAAGCACAATATGATACAAAGAATCAGCAAAATTATAATTATTTTTTATTAGGATTATAAGCACAATATGATACAAAGAATCAGCAAAATTATAATTATTTTTTATTAGGATTATAAGCATAATATGATACAAAGAATCAGCAAAATTATAATTATTTTTTATTAGGATTATAAGCACAATATGATACAAAGAATCAGCAAAATTATAATTATTTTTTATTAGGATTATAAGCACAATATGATACAAAGAATCAGCAAAATTATAATTATTTTTTATTAGGATTATAAGCACAATATGATACAAAGAATCAGCAAAATTATAATTATTTTTTATTAGGATTATAAGCACAATATGATACAAAGAATCAGCAAAATTATAATTATTTTTTATTAGGATTATAAGCACAATATGATACAAAGAATCAGCAAAATTATAATTATTTTTTATTAGGATTATAAGCACAATATGATACAAAGAATCAGCAAAATTATAATTATTTTTTATTAGGATTATAAGCACAATATGATACAAAGAATCAGCAAAATTATAATTATTTTTTATTAGGATTATAAGCACAATATGATACAAAGAATCAGCAAAATTATAATTATTTTTTATTAGGATTATAAGCACAATATGATACAAAGAATCAGCAAAATTATAATTATTTTTTATTAGGATTATAAGTACAATATGATACAAAGAATCAGCAAAATTATAATTATTTTTTATTAGGATTATAAGCACAATATGATACAAACAAGTTTCTGTCTCATTTATTCACTTCACTGCTACACCTCCCCTCTCGTTCTCTGCTGATATATTTCTATATATGTGATTATTTCTTCCCCCTCTTTTTCTAAATGTCATTCTCTTTCTCTCTCTCTCTCTGCTTATATATGTCGTTATATGCCATTCTCTTCATCCCCCCTCTTTCTCAATCTGTATTTCTCTCACTCACTATTTATATATATATATATATATATATATATATATATATATATGTATATATATATATACATTTTTGTTTCATTTTACTTCAGTCGAAGTTCTCAGAAATAAAGGGGGCCCTTCCTGGTTCTAACACTTGACCTCTATATGAGATACATAAATATTCGAATATTCTATTAAATTCTCCTTTATTTCTCAAACGTAAAGAAGTTAAGAACATTAATTTCCTCTCCCCAATTGACCAGTTAATTATGATATAGTATATATTTCTTGTGGTGTCTTGGTCTTACTGGATTCCAGGACAAGAATTTATCTAGTCTGGTGGAGTATCCAGCTAAGTTTTGTTACTTGAGGTAACATCCCTAGGAGAAAGGTGCACTATTCCTTGTATGAGCAAGTATATAGCCGCGCTGAGGGGATCTTATTTGTGGTGCGAATACTATGTTATTTTGAATATTTGGTCAGGGTTTACATGTAGGGTGAAGTATTCTCATGTCAGGTTATTCTGACAAACCCTTGTACGGAGAGACCGAAGACACTCGAGGATGGTGTCTAGTAGGTAATTCAAACTCTCCAGTAGGTAATTCAAACTCTCCATACATATATATGAATAATGAAGTGATGAAGGATAACATTTGTATAGTTTATGTTTATTAACTCATCAAGTGTTCAAACAAGGGATACAAATACAAAATGACCTTTAAGCCATGGCTTTTCAAAGATAACGCTCTTATCGTCAGAAGGTCTGACAAATAACAATTGAATATTAATTAATTATTAGAGATGAATATTTTGAAAATGCAAAAGTAGAAAATTTTGAAAAACATTGAAAGGACAAAAAATGTCTCGATTTAAGTCCTGAAACAGATCAAACACGATGTATAATTTTTTATCTGATTCGAAATCTTAAAATAACTTTAAATGCAGTCTCTAAATCTGTCATTCTTGCATTCTCTTTTACTCAATGCCCCCTCTCTCTCCCTCTCCTCCCCCCTCTCCCTCTCCTTCCCCCCTCTCCCTCTCCTTCCCCCCTCTCTCTCTCCTTCCCCCTCCCTCTCCTTCCCCCTCTCTCTCCCTCTCCTTCCCCCTCTCTCTCCCTCTCCTTCCCCCCTCTCTCCCTCTCTCTCCCTCTCCCCCCTCTCACTCTCTCTCCCTCTCCTTCCCCTCTCTCCCTCTCCTTTCCCCCCTCTCCCCTCATTCCCCCCTCTCTCTCCCTCTCCTCCCCCTCTCTCTCCCTCTCTCTCCCTCTCCTTCCCCCTCTCTCTCCCTCTCCTTCTCCCTCTCTCTCCCTCTCCTCCCCCCTCTCTCTCTTTGCTTATATGTCATACTCTCCCTTTCTCTTTCTCTATTTATCTACATGTATATCTTTCTCTAACCCTTAGACTCTCTAAATCTAAAAATAACTTTAAAATCTGTTTCTAAATCTGTTATTCTCTCTACTTTGCTCCATGCTCTCTCTCTCTCTCTCTCTCTCTCTCTCTCTTATTTATATATATATAATGAGAGAAAGAGGGAGATTCAACTGTCAGCTATTTTACTCATGACAATGGCTTTCAATAGAACCTGGAGTTGCTGACATCTGTTTTAAAAAACATCCCCCCCCCCAAAAAAAAGTCCAACGTCTTTCTTACTCCCTCTTTCCACCCCCAATGCTTAACTGACAGATGGTGTTAAGCGCAGCAATACAAAACACTTTGCATCATAACCCCCCCCCCCCCCCACCTATAACTCAAGATATTTAAACATAGATTATTCAGCTGAGTCTCACCAAGTTCCACCTTGTTCCTCGGCTTGATATGTTTTCATTTGATCCTAGTGCGATGTTGCCTATAACATGACAGACGAGACCAGCTGCTCCCCCCCCCCTTCCTGAACTTATCACAACATTCATATTTCATCATCTCCCATGTTCTTTACGATCTGATAAAATTGCCCTTTTGAAACATTTCGAAGACTAAATTGTTAACACAATATTAAAATCCACTTTTTTTTTCGCTTTTCATTTTTATTGACCTCATCATGACAAACCAAATATTTTGCAAACCAGAGTCTATGTGCTTCATTATGGAAACCATAATGATTGACATTAGATCAGAGCTTAATCAGATTATAATGGAGAATTAGTGTCTGTCCATGAGGATGCCGGTGGTTAAGTGGATAAACGATGCAGACCGACGACCTGGATGTGCCAAGTTCAATCCCAGTCAGTTCTATCGTGCTACTTTCACTTATGGATGTTGGCAACCTTCAAGCAGTCTCTTTTGAAATTAAAATGTGGGTACTCGTATAGATGATGCACCATGTTTCCATGACTTTGCATCATCAACATTCGAACAGGTTACAGAAGCACCCGAGAGTTGACGAGGCGAAAACTGCCAAACGCTAAACTGAAGACTGGCAGTCGATAAATTATGACAAAGAAAATCAAACTAAAATACATATAAAAAATAAAGAACGAGCAAACCATAGCTAAACAACTTTTAGTAATTAGATGTTTATTTTTGTTTGTTTTTTTGTTAAAGGAACCATTGTTAATCAAATGTTTTTAAATAAAATGTTTGTTTTTTTGTCAAAGGAAATGTTAGCACATAAGCAGGATGTACGGTCAGATGGGGAGGTGGGTCACTTGGTTAACGCTTGGGGGCCATCGTTTTCCATCTGAACAATAGCTAGAATAAATGACGTCAGACAAGATAAGGATAAGCTCGAAAAAGCAGTCTGACTTGGAAACCAGACGCAAGCAAAATGAAATAAGAATCAAGGGTAAACGAACAGTCAGAGGCGAGGCCCCATATCTAAAGGCATAAACTTTCTTCTCCCTGTTGCTAGTCATTGTTGTTGTTAAGCGAGTCGCACTTCTGCATTTGAGCTCACAAAGATCGTGCCTCAGGATTGTATGGTCTGCATGAAGTCCTCAACGTAGGTCGCAGTTATTCGTTAGCCTGCAAGATTACAGGTGTTTACCGCTGACACCAAGAATAGTAAGGCTCAGCAGTTGCATGCAAAGTCGAGGAAGGTTTGACCCAGAACACACAAAGAAATGGCACAGAAGCAACATTACTACTTTTTACTCCATTGATTTGTGGTTCTGCGCTGACACATCTTTGCAGAGACGACCAGAGGATGCCGGATCCTGATGCTGTCTCCTCCTGGATTTTCCCCAGAGCCGGGTAGCTCTGACTACCACATTGCCACTGTCTCTACAACGATGATGGAGGAATTGGATTTTAGAGGAGCCCTGTTCGTTCAGGTGTATGTTGTCGAACTCAGAAAGGGAAACCATCTTCCCTTATGGGATGAAGTAAAAATTATAGACAGAATAGAACGGTGGAGAGTAAGACGACTCGAAGAATCAGCACATATGTTGGGCGATAATGACCTCCTAAGCAGACCTAGTATAGAATTTAATACAATATGGGAACCATTAAGTATAAATAATAAATAAGGACACCCCAAAAATATACATGTACATATATATATATATATGTACATATATATATATATATATATGAAGAAAAGTGGGGATAAAATGATCCAATGTAATGTAAAATGAAAAAAGGTAAGCCTCTCTCTCTCTCTCTCTCTCTATATATATATATATATATATATATATATATATATATATATATATATATATATATATATATATATATATATTCCTGAGTTTGACAAGAAACACCTGAAGAAGGTCGGAGGTTACATCGGCCGAAACGTTGTGAGAATAACACTCAATCCTAATCTCAAAAATTCAGAAACAGAAAACTATAATAGATTTATATAAAAGATATGTAATATAAGTTATAGATTTAAAAAGAATACATAGTGCTAGATTAATAGCCACTGGATGGGAGGGGTAGTGTTTTGTTTATATATATA
Source organism: Sepiola atlantica (assembly GCA_963556195.1). Classification (NCBI taxonomy): domain Eukaryota; kingdom Metazoa; phylum Mollusca; class Cephalopoda; order Sepiida; family Sepiolidae; genus Sepiola; species Sepiola atlantica. The sequence goes on along the minus strand of OY744533.1, from coordinate 98,950,338 downwards.
TATATATATATATATATATAAATGTGTGCATATATATATTCACAAGATAAAAATCCAGAGAATTTTATTTATACAGACGTTCCAATCTGTAGTTATTAAAAACGAGAAAAGGCGAAAAGTCTGTCTTTTCATTTAGTCGTTTATATTGAAAATTCTAAACTAGCGATCCTATTTATTGTGGTAACAACTTATTTATGTGTGTGTGTGTGTGTGTGTGTGTATATATATATATGTATATATATATATATATATATATATATATGTGTGTGTATATATATATATATATATATATATATATATGTGTGTGTGTATATATATATATATATATATATATATATATATGTGTGTGTGTATATATATATATATATATATATATATATGTGTGTGTGTATATATATATATATATATATATATATATGTGTGTGTGTATATATATATATATATATATATATATGTGTGTGTGTATATATATATATATATATATATGTGTGTGTGTATATATATATATATATATATATATATATATGTGTGTGGATATATATATATATATATATGTGTGTGTGTGTGTGAAAAAAGACAAACGGAAAACAGGTTAAAATGCATGAGAAAAACATAAACAAGAGATTTGACCGGTTTCGTTCATATTAATGAACGTCTTCAGAAAAAGACGTTCGTTAATATGAACGAAACCGGTCAAATCTCTTGTTTTTGTTTTTCTCCTGCATTCTAACCTGTTTTCTGTTTGTCTTTTTTCACACATTTTGTTTACCACAGCATTTCATTTTAATGACTTATCGTGCACCTTACCCATATATATATATATATATATATAAGCCGTTACCACAATAAATAAGATCCTTAGTTTAGATATACATTTTCTTTTACAAAATAGGTCATATAAGTAAATAATTGATTGATATTATTGGTTTTCGAATTTCATTGTTTTATTTTCATACGTAAGCAACAATTTTGTGTGTAAATCAGAAAATTGTTAATAAAAAAGGAAATTATCTTTTTGTATGTATTCACAAAATATTTGTACATGTTTGCTCGTCAGAGTCAATAGACTTAACATAGATATTTTAAGTAGAAAATATTTAAATACATACTTCCTTTTTGCCTGTATCTGCATGGTTAATAAGTCTCTTTCTCCCCCCCCCTCCCTCTCTGTCTCTTTCTCTCTCCCTCCACCCTATCTCTTTCTCTCTCCCTCCATCCTATCTCTTTCTCTCTCTCCCTGGGGTCTACCTCTGCAAATAGAAAACATTTGGAATCCGGGGAAGAATCCCAGGAGCTACTTTGGTTCATCCAGGCTGCAGAGAACATTTAGACAACCCTATACCATCTCATCTGTATATATTATATATCTTGTTATAATGGAGATTTAGTGTGTGTCTGTGATTGAAATTATGTTGCCTTTTTTTTCAGAGATGTTGCATCATATTCTCAAATAAAATCTAAAATCTGATACATTGGGAGTTATTGCCTTATTTTAATGTTGATTCTTCTCTTGCTATATATTCACACAAATTAATTTAGCAATGGTTTTTGGTTTTAATAATTATTTATTTTAACGTTATTGTAACATTTGTTTATATAAAGCAAGATTAAATGAATTAATATTGTCCAAATAAAATCTACGGAAATTCTAGCATTTTTGTTTAGAAGCCAATTCATATTTATTAATTTTCAAGCTAATTTATTTTTATGAAAACGTGTTATGCTGTCAGTTACTCTATCCTAAAAAATAGGAAAATGTTTGAATTGTCGTTTCAAGAAAATAATAACAATACTGAATGTATGAACCGAAGAATCAGAAAAACAAAAGATATAAATTGAATTATTACTAAACAAATATGTAAAATAGTGTTACGTATGTAAATAAATTGCATATTTGTAGAAGAGTTAGTAAATGATAAAAAAAATACGAAAATCCAAGCAGTCTGTTATTTGTATTTTTGGTATTTAAGGCCGCTTGTAGCATAGCACTAGAACAACATTAGAAGTAGGTTGTAGAAATCCAATTATTTTAACTAATATTACGATATGCAAGTAATTTCAAAAAATAAATAATTTAATATTTAATTTAGACACATATAATTCTTTATCTGAATGTTGTTATTAACGATGAAAGCTGATTTTTCTTTTATGGTGATTATTGAAAAATGTCTCCATATTACCAATCTTCCAGGCGGGAATAAGTATTTTTTTAAAGAAATTAAAGTGAAGTACGTATTTTTACTGCAAAAAAAAACATGGTGCAAAAATAATAAATAAAAATTGGCTAGTCAAAACCAAATGTCGATTTGTCAGATGCAATGCTATTTAGGTCTAACGTTGACTTTTCTTTAAATATTAGATACGTGTTATGGTGTGAGGTTTATCTACCCTTTTTCTGGAATAGATGGACTCTTCCAGACACTATATATAGAGTTATGATGAAGTGTCGTGGCAGTCATAGCCACAGTATCAGACGCAAACTTTTTGTAACATACTATTCTGTACTTCTGTAAATACACTCTTGTAAATATACCACCGTATTGTCTTAATTATTATTGGTGCTCTTCAAGGTCACAACAATAAGCTTTCATCTATAATCAACAAGGAAAATATTGGTATTTACAGGGATGATGGCCTTATAATATTTCATAAACACATCAAGCAGAAGTTTAGAAAAAAAGAAAAGAAATAATGCAATTTTTTACAAACTTATCTTTTGACATAGAAATAAAAATGAATCAAAAACAAGTTATTTTTTGAAATAACCTTTAATTTAAACAATTAAAATAAAGCATATGGTGAAAAAGTAAACTCTAAGATTAATAATTCAACAAATAATTAAATCTCTTATTCGTCACTTGGACATTGTTGAGTTCAATTTCAAGACATCCCGATTCCTTATATATTACACTGATCCATTCGGTGAAAAAGTAAACTATAAGATTAATAATTCAATAAATAATTAATAAATCCCTTATTCGTCACTTGGACATTGTTTGGTACAATTTCAAGAAATCCCGATTCCTTACATATAATTGTATTACAATTAAATATACAAGCTTTATTTATATAAACAATATCCCATTATATATTAAAAAACAATCTAACAATCCACCCAAATATTCCAAACAACCCCCTAGGTCAATAGGTCATAGGAATTTGATTGACTGGGTTTTGTCTTTAATTTTTCAGACTGTTCGTACAAGACAAGCATTGATCAACTTGAAGAACAACGCAAACAGTGGGAAAAAGAAATGAGCAACGCTTGTGTGGTAAGTAAGAACAAAAAATAAATAACCTTTTTGCTTTTGTTAGGGTTTGTTTTTGTGGTCAGAACAAAAGAATAACCTTTTTGTTAGGTGGTAAGTAAGAACGAAAGATAAATAACCTTTTTTGTTTTTTTTGTGGTAAATTAGTACAAAAGAATAAATAACCTTTTTGTTAGGTGCTTCTAAAAAATATCCAACTCGTTAAAAAACTTAACTCCAGGGTACCCCTACAAAAAACAGGAAATTAAGAAAAATAGTGAACCAGGTCATGTATAGAGATGAGATGTGCATCCAAACGTTCCACAACATTAACCAAATAACCCCTAACCCTAACCCTAACCCCTAACCAAATAATGAGAAAAAATGGATGCACACGGCAACAAGATCTAGCAAAAGCTCATACATCCAAGGACACTGGCCCTGAATATAATGGATTTTACCGTTTGCAAATTTACTGTGACATCAACTGCAATTACAGAGTAGAGAAGTCAGAGACATAAAATGCTTAAAAACTGTTAACGAAAGCTGAGAACCATATCTCCCTTGAAGTCATCCAAAATGCGACTGGAAGTCGACTAGATCGTCTACATCTGCTTGAGGAAAGCACATCTAACATTTGTGTTTAGTTCTTCTGTTTTAATAATACTTGTTATCACCAACCGTTCTCAAACAATTACAATTTCCTGGATTATCTGTACTAAAAAATACACATATCTTTTATAATAATAGGGGTGGGACGTAATAGGTGAACATTTCAGATTCATGTGAGTAGTATTTTTTTGTGTTCATTTATACATAAATAACACTAAACAATCAAATATTTTGAAAATTTTGCAAAATTCAGAAGGTGCAGGCCAAAAATAGCCGTTAGGACTCCACGGGACTCAAAATCCATCATTTTTCGGTAAAAAAGTGGTTTCATGCAACATTGCAGGTCCTAAAACATCCTCAAAAGCTATGAATGGATATAGACATATCTACAGCCATGCATAACCATTGTAGAGGCTTGGGAACCAATTAGGTAGCTTAACAGAGGATTTTGGGAAATTTTGACTAATTTTGGCTATTTTTCACTAGTTTTAGGCTACATTCATGAAAACCCTTTCACAGCCTGAAAATGGTCCTAAATTAAAGTACTATATCAGATTTAACCATCTATATCCATTCATAGCTTTTTACCACCTAACAAAAAGGTTATTCTTTTGTTCTGACTACAAAATTTTCAAAATGTTTGATTGTTTAGTGTTATTTATGTATAAATTAACACAAGAAAATACTACTCGCATGAATCTGAAATTTTCACCCATTACGTCCGACCCCTAATTTTCACCCATTACGTCCGACCCCTAATTTTCACCCATTACGTCCCACCCCTAATAATAATAATATGAATTGTATTTATTGTTTATCCGTAACACTTCATTGAATCGTCAATTCTTGTGTAGTAAGTAACAAACATTAAAAAGAATACATAGCGCTAGATTAATAATTAGTTTGTAATTTTTCATAAATATTGTAATTTTTTTCCGGCATAAACAACCAAGGGTTATTTTCTATTATAAACTGGTATATTAGCCGTAAAAAAAATCGATGACTTTCTTCCGTCGCAAATTTAAAAAAAAAAATGAAGAAAATCTTCTTATACATTCTTGTTCAGAATACTTAACATTGGAAAAAAGGTATAATCAGTACAACTTAATGGAGCGCCTGTCTCACTCACTAGATCAACAAGATCCAACTGTAACTCTCACCAAAAAAAATTTCCCAACCGTAAAGCAACAAATTTTTAAAGATATAAAATTTCAAAAAGTGATAGATATCATGTAGAATTCTTTTGTAGATGTAATCACGTTTAGTTTATACTAACTGTACCTACCCGGCATTGCCCGGTAGTGCATTTACTTTTTTTTTGTTTTACTTTTTAAAAAGCATGTCGTTTTTTTGTTTTATTTTCAAAAATATTGTTTTTTATTCCAAAGGATAGTAACTCTGTATGGACGAATACAGGGTTACATCCGTGTTTTTAAGATGCTGGCCTTTGGAAATAATTCTGACCGGGGGGGGGGGGGGAGTATTTTCTGGAAGGAATTAAGTCAAAGTTGTGTTCCAATTTGTATGGACGAATACAGAGTTACGTCCCCTTTTGTAATATAGAAACCATTTGAAAATAAATACTACCCAGACAAAGTATTTTCTGAGAAGAATTAAATCGAAATTACATTTTATTCTTTTTAACAACAATCAACAAGAAAAACTGACAAATCAGAATCAAATATGTATTTTGTAGGAAGAAAGCTATTGATGAAAAAGAAATAATAAAAAGACTTACTTTACTTTATATATTAGATATATAATGATATATATTTTCCAGACATAAACATTCTTAGTAAATAAAATCTAATTTTACAATAAATTAATGTTGGAAACAAAACCTTACCCCAAAAAGTTAAGAAAGTTATAAAATACAAACGCCCATGCATGGAGTATTGTTGCCACATCTGGGCTGGTGCATCATCCAACAGTCTCTCCCTCTTAGACAAGGTCCAAAAAAGAGTTGCTAACTTGATAGGTCCTTCACTATCCACCAAGCTCCAGTCTCTGTCCCATCGCCGCAATGTTGCTTCCTTGTGCCTATTTTACAAGTACTTCAATGGATTGTGCTCTGATGAGCTTGCTGCTCTGGTGCCCCCACGACATAAATTCACTAGACCAACCCGACAATCTGCCAAATCCCATCCATTCACTGTGGATGTCCCCAGATGCCGTAGAGCTTTCTACCCCAAAAGCTTTTTTCCTCGTGCTGCTGGACTCTGGAACTCCCTCCCTGCTCCCTGTTTTCCTGACGTTACTGACATGCAGAAATTTAAAACTAATGTAAACAGACATCTCGCTGCGCAGCTCTTAATTTAGGTTGAATCCCCCCTCCTTTTTCTCAGTAGCCCCTTTACATCTACAGTGGCGGCCTGCCTTGTTTGGGGTGAACTATGATAAAAAAATAAAAAAATTTTTTTTATAAGCGTCAACTTTAGTGACTTATCAACAATAAACTGAAGTTTTGAAAAATGTCAAGAAATATTTTATAACGTGGCCGACTTAAAAGTAACCCGATCTCTCAGTCACGATTTCTTGCGTGTCATATGCTGAACGTTGTTGCTTTCCAATCAAACTTTTTTGGTTGTGGCCTGTCTCATCCAATGAGTATGCAAATAGTGCCAAAATAAGTACACAATGTCTCACTCTTACATTCTTCCTGTTTGACTAGAATCTGAGCTACTTCTAAGTGGGCCACCCAATATTTAGCGTGGCAGTTTGTGGCCGGTGTAAAATCTAAATATAAATAAGAGATTTCTTGTTTGAAATACACATTCAGCGACAGAAGCATTTTTTGTTAAAGAAAGATAAAAAATAATTCAGTTTTTTGTTTATTAAATGCATTGATTGGCGAGAAGAAGGAACTGAGGGAAATTTTGAGAAGACACTGTTTTTCACACTTCACTTTGTTATTTGGTCAAGCATGCAACATACGAGAAGGTGGTTTTCTGGTGTCATACGAGAATCTGTCTCCAGTGGAGTGGTAAATTGTTGTCTGTGGACTGTTATTCTGGTCTTTCGGTGTAAGGCAAGGATTTATATCCCTTTGACTTATCTGCTGGCTTTTCCTCTCTGACTTGGAGTTCTCAGTGAAGAGAAACTCTCATTTGATTACCATGAACATAAAAAACGTTTTTATGATATCGCTGTTAAAAGTTGATGGTTACGGTTAGGGTTTAAGGTTATTTATCTTTTATGAAACTTTAATTTATATTTTCAGAGATTTCAGTTTTTTTGCGAGATCTAGCGAGAAGGAAGAGACTAATTTTGAATTTTATGTTTTTTATTTTTTTTAATTTAACTGATTTTATAAACTCACTTTTTCCTGATTCAAACAATCTAACTTGAGCTTAAATTGTTGACCCACCGACTCACATCTAATAATCAATTTGATCCTAATTTTGGTTAGGGTTATTTATCTTTTATGAAATTTTAATTTATATGTGTTTTCAGAGATTTCAGTTTTGCACATCTAATAATCAATTCGATCCTAATTTTGACAGACTTTCCAAAGAGATGAAGAAGAAAGAATACATTTTGAACGAGATTTGTTATGGATTGTGTGCAATGCAAGATCTCAAGCCTGTGTTGAAGACGACAAGGTAAACTATTATTTTATCCAATACAAGTGATTATTATCTACACAGCTGAAATCTTTGTGACTTTATGATACAACTAGATGTCAACCTGGCATTGAACATACATTTATATTCATATATATATATATATATATATATATATATATATATTATTTTATCCAATACAAGTGATTATTATCTACACAGCTGAAATCTTTGTGATTTATGATACAACTAGATGACCAACCTGGCATTGAACATACATTTATATTCATATATATATATATATATATATATACAGGGTGGGCAAAAATAAGGGTCCTATTTTTAAAAATTCATAACTTTTTTATTTATTGATTTTTTTAATTTTTTTTTTAGAATAAGTAAAGGACCCCTTCCGAAGCAAGCATGAGCCGTATTAGCCCTAAGGAACGTACCCTCATTTAGAAAACATTATTTTTGCTTAAAAAACTCAAAACAGTGTAAAAAACAATACTTTAGTTTTTGTAAGTTTTAAGAAGTGTTTTTCGGCTAAAATTTGTTTTGTTTATTTCAAAAAATCTCGGAAGGGTCAGTCTACACACACATAAAGTTTGGTGAGTTTAACTTTTATTTTGTGGAAGTTATTCAAGTTCAAGTTATTCAAATTTAAAGATAGGACCCTTATTTTGGCCCACCCTGTATATATATATATATATATATATTATTTTATCCAATACAAGTGATTATTATCTACACAGCTGAAATCTTTGTGACTTTATGATACAACTAGATGACCAACCTGGCATTGAACATACATTTATATTCATATATATATATATATATATATATATATATATATATATATATATATATTTGCCATGAATAGAGTTTATTTTTCATCACGTCGTGTAACGGTTGAAGTTAGCCTTATTGGTTAGAGGATTCAGAATTGGTTCCAGGGTTCGATTGGTTTGAACAGTTATCTCTACACATGATTTCGCAAGGATGAAACGCGTATACGTATGTAGATAATAATTAAATATTCATTATCAAATAATTATATATTTTTCTTATATTTTCAATCTTATTTTCTTTTTTCTTTGAACATTTTCTACACTTTTTCCTATAATTTCTCTATCAAACTTGTATTTACATCTTTTCAAATTATGACTTTTACATTAAATTGCACCCTGCTTGTTTTTTTACTTTTTTTGTAAATTTTTTCATAACGTATGTTAAATTTTATTTTTTCATAACGTATGTTAAATTTTATTTTTTTCATAACGTTTGTTAAATTTTATTTTTTCATAACGTTTGTTAAATTTTATTTTTTCATAACGTTTGTTAAATTTTATTTTTTCATAACGTTTGTTAAATTTTATTTTTTCATAACGTATGTTAAATTTTATTTTTTCATAACGTATGTTAAATTTTATTTTTCCATAACGTTTGTTAAATTTTATTTTTTCATAACGTATGTTAAATTTTATTTTGGACGAATAAAGTTTTAATTTTAGTTATTTATCTGGCGAGATGAAGATAAGTCTTTTTTTTTATAGCAAACGACTTTTTCTTGACTATGAAATTTTTTTTTTACCAATTGTAAACCGGATAACTTGGGTTGGGTATAAATTATTATAATTTTTTATGTATATATCATCATCATCATATTTGGTTTAACGTTCGTTTTACATCCTGGCACGTGTTGGACTGCTTTTAGAAATTAACTTCCAAACTAACCTATCTCTGGCCAGGTCATTATTTAAACTACGTAACATCTCCTTAGTTAAGGCAAGATTTTCCGACGCCAACCCGGTGGGTGATGGGGACCAGTGCTTTTATTACAAACACAATCTCTAGATGATTGCCTAATAAGGCTAAATAGCGCTTCACCTGCCCTATATATATATATCAGTTGTACTGACCTGGCATTGCCTAGGATCTATTACGTTCAAATTTGTTTTGTAAATATTTCTATGTTTTATAACCGCACCTTTTTTTACTTCAGTATCTAGGCTAAAAAAGCAAAAAAGGAACGCTAACTCTTACTAAAAAAATAAGAGTTATTCCCCTTAGTTTATATTTTTAGGTGTTTATTTAAGAATGTCTCCATTTTGGCAAGCCACTAAACCAGATTAAATATTTTTTTAAAATAAATTATAGTGAAGTTTATTGCCAATAACATGCTACAACAATAACAAATGAAAATTGGCTAGTCAGAATGAAAGTTTGATTTGTCTATTAAAATGCTATTTAGGGCCAACTTGTGTATTTGTATGTATTGCTGATGTTACAAACATTTTGTTGGTGTTAAATCGGCTAAAACATTTAGTTACAGGTATTTTCCAACCCCGATATTCGCTAAAATACAAAATACATTTTTATTCCTAAAAAAATGGATGTCATATTATTTCCTTATGGATTCTGTGTAACTTCAGTTTTTTCCGTCTTTTCAGGCAAAAACTGCTACTACGCTATTAAGATATAAATGGCAATTCACATAAATACTTTTTTTGAGAATAGAAGTTATAAGTGTATATTTGTAAATATGAATTTATTAGAAGTTTAAAAGAAATGAATTATGTAAATTGCAAAACACGTCTGTTGTTTTGGCGAGTTTTGGTAGCATTCTATATAGTAGTTGAAAGAGTAATATATCGAGTAAGATACTGAACATATGCTGGGTTCGAATCGCAGTCTCGTTGTGAACTTTGTTTATACTTTATTTATGTGTTATGTAATCTAAATTAAGTAATTAATAGTTTCCAAATGTAATTCTTAGGTTTACAAAGATTCTCGCTCACTTGAAAATTAAGTAAATAGTATTTACCTGCCCCTCCCCTCTTACGTTTACAAAAATTCTCATCGACGGACAGACAGACAGAGATTCTCTTATATTCGCGAAAGAAATAATTATATAAGTTTTTGATCGTTGTGGTTGTAACTTTTATAATTATTTCTTTCTTGGGTTCACAAGAGCAGTCACTGTTCTTATTATAACTGTAAAAGGGTTGATTTGAATGTTACAAGTTCTGTGTATTGCGAGAACCGCAGATATTCATGTCACGTTGGTGCTTGCAAAAGGCCTCGAAATACAACTGTGCTCATTTACATAAAATACTATTGGGAAAAAAAACTCAACATTTTCTCAGTTTTATTTTTTTATATTGCTTTATATTCCAAGTAGTTTAAAAACAGGCTCGTTTCTGAATAAAATGTGTTTAATTAATTGTATTAATAATTTTTTTATTAATATTACTTTATCGAAAAATATTTTAAATACATTTGGGAATAGCGGTTATAAGTGTATATTTGTAAATATAGATTTAATAGAAGTTTAAAAGAAATAAATTATGTAAATTGCAAAACACGCCTTGTGTGTTCGAATCGCATTCTCGTCGTGAAATTTGTTTATACTTTATTAATATGTTATTTAATATAAATTAAGTATTTAATAGTTTCCCAATGTAATTCTTAGGTTACAAAGATTCTCGCTCACTTGAAAATTAAGTAAATCAGATTTACCGCCCCCCCCACCCCCACCCGCTTACGTTTACAAAAATTCTTGACAATAGACAGACAAACAGACAGACAGACAGACAGAGATCCTCTTCGTTATATTTTTTATGCTTTCTCATGGTAGTGATTACATTTATCTAAACAGATAAGCTCATGTCTGTCTCTATATCTATCTGCTATAGCACGGAATAATCACATTCATACACTGGTTCTCATTAGATCACCGAAGTTAAGTGACATTGAGCCTGGTCAGTGCCAGATGGGTGACCATTTAGCAATACCACGCCTTGTATATGAGAGGATGGCAACACCTCCCTGCAAAAAAGAAGTTGCAAAATCAGCGCCATCATCTGGGATAAACATGCAATTGGGGACTGCGTATGTATTTAATATTCCCTAGAAACTTCCTCCTTCAGAAGAAGCCGACTCTACCTAACCAGAATGAATGTCACACCAACTTTTTCTCTCCCTGCTAATCAGTGTGCAAATGAGGTAACCGAATGAGTCAAAACAGGCATTGAAGTACATGTTCGAACACGGAAATTCTGTAGCAAGCCCCACTCTTCCCAATGGTTCACTCTCAAAATATAAAAAATAAATAATATTAAAGCAATTGTTTGTCAACGTTCAAAAACAAAAATTCCATAGTAAGGCAATGGGTGTCTCGTCGTAGACTCCTCAGAATGCTGAAGTGTTTTGCTGTATTTGATTCTTTCATTAATTCTTGACCATTTCATTCTAATGCGTATCCAAGACTTAAACAAATATAGATTTTTAAAATAGCAAAATAAAATGTCAATAATTTTCTTTCTTACTACCAGGAATCTTTTGGTGAAAGAGTTATGAAAATATTATTTTAATCAATGTTCAACTTTTTTCTTCAAATATTATTTTAATCAATGTTCAACTTTTTTCTTCAAATAATATTTTAATCAATGTTCAACTTTTTTCTTCAAATATTATTTTAATCAATGTTCAACTTTTTTCTTCAAATATTATTTTAATCAATGTTCAACTTTTTTCTTCAAATAATATTTTAATCAATGTTCAACTTTTTTCTTCAAATAATATTTTAATCAATGTTCAACTTTTTTCTTCAAATAATATTTTAATCAATGTTCAACTTTTTTCTTCAAATAATATTTTAATCAATGTTCAACTTTTTTCTTCAAATAATATTTTAATCAATGTTCAACTTTTTTCTTCAAATATTATTTTAATCAATGTTCAACTTTTTTCTTCAAATATTATTTTAATCAATGTTCAACTTTTTTCTTCAAATAATTCTTCTAGTGATTGAAGACTTAAAAGGTTTGCCGACACCCATTGATTCATTTTGCATTTTAATACAAAATGAATTTCATTCCACATTAGCCGAAATAGACTTTTCTAGCAAACCCCACTCTAGCCAATGGTTCACTTCAAACTGTTATTGATCAAGCATTCCGCCAATTCAACCTACATAGGTCAACTAGAAATATATGAAATGTATGGCATCGCAAGATTATAAGAGCCATAGCTACTGAGATGATCAGAAAATGCATTGAGTCACAGAAATTAAGAACTCGCGATTTCTGGAAAATCTTTAATAGTGTGGTGAATAATAGGCAATCAACAATTCCCCCGCAATCCAACCATGTCCGGGATATCATAAAAGACCTTGACATTTCCAAAGCATGTTGACCTGATCTTATCCCTGCTATATTAATAAAGAAATGCTCTGCAAACTCTACAACAAATGCCTTACCGAATCCTGCTTCCCTGATAGCTGGAAAATTTCCTCTGTGGTGCCAGTATTCAAGAATTCTGCTGAAAGAACTGACCCTCAAAATTATCGCCTCATCAGTCTACTCCCGTTCTTCGCTAAAATCTTTGAATCATTGATCAATCCAGCGATAGTCTATCATCTCGTTAATGCTAAACTTCTTTCTGACTATCAGTATGGATTTAGGCAAGCACGTTCTACTACAGATATCCTAACAGTCATCACTGCATGCATATATCATACCCTGGACAAGGCAGGTGAAGCTAGGGTGGTAGCGCTTGATATGTCTAAAACCTTTGACAAGGTCTGGCATGAAAGGTATTAGTTTGTATAGTATTACTGTATGAGTATTTAATAAAATTAGATTCTTCCTAGCCAAAAGTCGTTCTCGACCTTTTGGCCGGGATCAAAGTGTAGAATCTGTTCCGATGGATACTGCACCCCATAGCCTTTGGAGCTTGATTTACGCCTGTCTATGGGTCTGTCCTGTGCAGTTCTAGGAGATCCACCCTCCCAGGCTTTGCTTTCTCACGCTTAGAGAAGGGGTTAGTTTATTGCTAATCGCTTGAAGCACCGCTACCGGGGAATGCCGACGGGTTGCCCAGGCATTTTTTGTAGGCTAGAGTGCTCAAATTCTCGGGTGCTGGCTTTTCAAATCCCACTTTCCCGACTTTGTGTCATATCTTACCGCTGTGGGAGGTAGATAAATAACTAGCCGTCGATCCAAACAACTAGATATTAATACGGGTGCACTCTAGGGGTCGATCCTTAAACCTTTATTATTCCTGATGCAATTGTGTCCGAGATGGGTATATTTACTGATGACACCATGCTCTATTCTCGACATGTGAGGAAAAAGAATGCACACATAACCACGGCAATGGTGGAATCCTTTAAAAAGGACACCCACACATTTCTATACATTTTTGCACTTACATATGTCCTTCCTTCTCATAGCTGAATCCATGTGATCAACGTCGAGATTTGAACTCCGGACATGGATCATTACCGATTGTGACAGTCCTACCGTCTGAGCTAATGCACCTGTTGTTGGTAATAGGAAAATATAGATATATATATATCGCTTTTAAATTAATTTTTATGATGTTGATAACCGAGGGGATATAATTTTTTTTACGGAAGAATCTTGCTTTACACTTAAATGAAAACCAGCATTTCTTCCACCAAAGTGCTCCACACACACACCCCCACACACACACACACACACACACACCCATACACACACCCATACACCCCCACACACACACACACACACCCATACACACCCACACCCCCATACACACACACCCATACATACACACACACCCATACACACCCACACCCACACATATACACACACCCATACACACACACCCACACACACACACACACCCATATACACACACACCCACCCATACACACACACACATCCATACACACACACACCCATACACACACACACACACACACCCATACACACACATATATATATATATAACTATTTTTGAGCTCCGATGAAGCATAATCGCTGAAACGTGACTGCAGTTACGTAAGTTAAATTAAATGTTTCTGTGCGCTGATTAACTCTCATTTTTTAAATGAATTAAAATTACTTTGAACATTCTTAATTTTATAAACATGGGGACATAAATAGATTGTAACATTTAATGCTACGAAGAAAGTGGGCTCCATCTACCAGGCTAGAAAACTCCTCTCCTTTAACAATCATAAGAAACCTTTCCAACAACTGATTGCTATGTCTAATAGCATCCTACCCAAGAGTCCAACATTCAAACTCCTCAGCTTAACATTCACAGGTAACATGAATTGGAACAAATACATAGAAGATACTGCCAAGGCTGCTGCAAAGAAAGTGAGCTCCCTCTACCAGGCTAGAAAACTTCTTACACCTATATGCCTGGAGTATTGTTGTCACATCTGGGCTGGTGCACCAACCACTAGTCTCTCCCTATTAGACAGGGTGCAAAAAAAGAGTCTCTAACCTAATGAGTTCCACACTGTCTACCAAGCTCCAACCCCTGTCCCATCATCGCAATATTGCATTCCTGTGCTTGTTTGACAAGTACTTCAGTGGAATCTTCTCCAACGAACTGTCTGCTCTAGAGCTCCCCTCGATGTAAATACACCTTACAAACCTGACAATCAGCTAAATCCAACCCCTTCACTGTGGAGATCCCCAGATGGCAGAAGGCTTTCTGCTCTAATAGCTTCTTTGCTCAAACTGCCTTTGGAATTCCCTCTCTGCTCCCTGTTTTTAAATGTAATGTGAACAAACACCTTGCTGCACAACTCCCCACTTAGAATGCCCCTATGAATATGACCCCTAATTCACAGTAGCTCCTTACGTCTCAGTGGCAATGTGGCCCCTTGTTTGGGGTAAATAAAAGTTTAAAAAATTAAGAAAAGGTATCATGAATCGATTTCAATCAAAATCACTCAGATTTCAAAATCACTCAGATTTCAAAATCACTCAGATTTTATCTACTTATTCTCGTGTACATGTCTTATGTCTAACTCATTTTTTCTTGTTGTGTTCTTAAAGGCCTATGAAAATATACGCAAACAGTTAGAGTTATGCGACATCCAGGAAGACATCAGTGATTTCATCAACAATAATTGCACAGGACACATCAGACCAGGTAGGTTTTTGTTTACGTCATTTTATATTTTATGTAGAAAATATTTTTGACTTCAGAAAAACAAAGATTGATAACAGATGATGAATTTGACGCAAAATTCAGAAATTACAATGTCTGATGATCATGTGTGAGCGCATGGAACCATGGTTATTGTATATCAAAAGCAACTTCCCTTTTTAAGTAATATTAAGATCTGTATGAGAAGACATCGAGCACTACACAAAAAGACGATTCTTGTAGTGGGGTAAAAAAATGTGCAAAATTTTAGCCATACCTTCTAATAATTCAGAACAATAAAATCAATGAAAATAATGGCTATATATTGGATTATAATTAATTAGCTAAATTCTCTTTTAGCAAGAACTTAAATTTCGGTTGTATTTTTTTTTCTAGAAATCAGTTAAAGAATTCTTTGCATGAGTTTTTTTCTTTATTTATTTTCTTTTTTAATTTTTTTAGCCTTTTGCTGGTGATGGGGCATCCTACTGGATGCCAGACATTCACCTGCTATTTCAGAGACTCCAACAGAGAGATCTTTTTATGATTCTAATCGTCCCTTTGAGCACAATTGTTTGTATCTCTCTTGCACTTGGTTCACCAGGTAGTTTTTGAAATTCTTTTTCATGAGCCTGGCAGCTCCTATGGTTACGAGAATGATTTTAGTTCTTTAAAGTATCGCAATATTGAACATATTTGGCAGTTATATACATTCATTGATTTGATGTATATATACACCAAAACACTGTAATATAACGATATTAACATTGCTCAAATTGGTGGCTAAATCTGTCTAACTGACTTGTAACTGGTGAATTTAAAAGAGATTAGCTCTGCACTTAGTTTCACATTCAAATTAGATTAATAGGCATTTGCAAATTAAATAAAGTAATTTTCGGCAATTCAACTTACCTCCGAGTGAATTAAAACTTTTTATAAATAAATGATAGAATTAAATAACCATATTAAAGAATATCGCTGAATTAAAAAATTTTTAATGTCCTCATATTTTTTGGTGTGCTGGCTTTGTACCAAAAAAATTCAAAATCATGTCTTAATGCATTCTTTCTTCGTGTGAAGGCTTTTTTCTTTGTTTTTTTTTCTTTCTTTTTTGCCCACAATGTGGTTTAGGTTTTTTTTTCATATATATATATTTATATATATATGTATTAAAAATATATATATATATATTTATATATATATATATATATGTATTTATATATATATGTATTAAAAATATATATATGTATTTATATATATATGTATTAAAAATATATATATATATTTATATATATATATATATATGTATTTATATATATATGTATTAAAAATATATATATATTTATATATATATATATATATGTATTTATATATATATGTATTAAAAATATATATATATATTTATATATATATATATATATATATGTATTTATATATATATGTATTAAAAATATATATATATATTTATATATATATATATATATATGTATTTATATATATATGTATTAAAAATATATATATATATTTATATATATATATATATATATATATATGTATTTATATATATATGTATTAAAAATATATATATATATTTATATATATATATATATATGTATTTATATATATATGTATTAAAAATATATATATATATTTATATATATATATATATATGTATTTATATATATATGTATTAAAAATATATATATATATTTATATATATATATATATGTATTTATATATATATATATGTATTAAAAAATATATATATATATATTTATATATATATATATGTATTAAAAAATATATATATATTAATATATATATATATGTATTTATATATATATATGTATTAAAAAAAAAATATATATATATATATATATGTATTTATATATATATGTATTAAAAAAATATATATATATTAATATATATATATGAAGCAACCCAACAAAAGATATAAGCGTCAACTAATATCTTATAATTAGTGAAACATCCGGATAAAAAACTGAAGCTCAATATTGTAACCTGGAGTAATGTCTTTCCTGATTATGCTTCTCAACTTGTATGACCTGGATGGACTGTATGGATTCAACAAAAAGTATGTTTTTGGATTGATATGTTTGATGTTATGTATTTTTATGTATTTGTGTATATAATTTTATATATTTTCAAAGCGTAATTTTATTACCTGTAGTAGTATAACTGCGGTAATGGTCCTCTGAAGAGAAGAATTATCTTTGAAAACTCATGAGCTAAGGACTTAAGGATACTTTGCTTGAACTTTGAATTCTAATAAAATTTGATTGACACCTTATTTAATTACTTCATTTAATATTATAATATTAATATATATATATATATATATATATATATATATATATGTATGTATTTATATATATATGTATTAAAAAAAAAATATATATGTATGTATTTATATATATATGTATTAAAAAAAAATATATATATGTATGTATTTATATATATATGTATTAAAAAAAAATATATATATGTATGTATTTATATATATATGTATTAAAAAAAAATATATATATATGTATTTATATATATATGTATTAAAAAAAAATATATATATATATATGTATTTATATATATATGTATTAAAAAAAAAAATATATATATATATGTATTTATATATATATGTATTAAAAAAATATATATATATATATGTATTTATATATATATGTATTAAAAAAATATATATATATATATGTATTTATATATATATGTATTAAAAAAAAAATATATATATATGTATTTATATATATATGTATTAAAAAAAAAATATATATATATGTATTTATATATATATGTATTAAAAAAAATATATATATATATGTATTTATATATATATGTATTAAAAAAAAATATATATATGTATTTATATATATATGTATTAAAAAAAAATATATATATATGTATTTATATATATATGTATATATATATATATGTATTAAAAAAATATATATATATTAATATATATATATATATGTATTTATATATATATGTATTAAAAAAATATATATATTAATATATATATATATATATATATATGTATTTATGAATGAAGAAGAATGGAAAGGAATTAGAGAAGCAAAAGTCAAATCATAATTCAATTCAATTGCTCAGAGCAAGGTATATTCCGCAAAAAAGGCAATTTATTCAAGTTAAATTTTCCTTTATATATGTATTTATATATATATGTATTAAAATATATATATATATATATACATACAAGAGTGTTGGCAGAATAGCTGAGTAGGGGACAGGATTTCAGAGAGATACAAGATGAACTTTACTTACTTTACTGACAATTTTGAATTTGCATTTATACTGACACCGGTCAACAAAAAATTAAAGACTTCAGGTTAAGATGGAAAACAGCTGTTGAGACATGGTCGGCCCACTGGCAATGCAAAATGCAGTGGAGGCAGTCATTGTCAAAGTCTTTCAATTGCTGCTGATCGATCACCTTCATTTGCTATGTTTTGCAGCCATAGAGATGGATTGACCTGATCACAGATTGATAGCCATGACTCTTGATCGATATTGAGATTTCACAAGGACCATTAGAAGTACACAAAGGCGGATCTAGCCGCCCCAACTCCACAATAGGTTTATTGAATTATGGTTATGGTTAGGATTAGGTTGTGTGTTTTTTTTTTTACAGTATCCTTTTTTCTTTAACGTTTTTGTTCCTCTTTTTTTTCTTGTAACTTTTTTCTTTGGATTTTTTGTGACTTTTTGTTCAGTAACGTCTTTTTACAGTTTTACCTGTGAATTTTTTCTGTGAGATTTTCTATGATTTTTGTTTGTAAATTCATGACTTTTTCTTGTGACTTTTTTCAGTAACATTTCTTGACAGAAACATTTTTTTCAGTAACATTTCTTGACAGAAACATTTTTTCAGTAACATTTCTTAACAGAAACATTTTTTCAGTAACATTTCTTGACAGAAACATTTTTTCAGTAACATTTCTTGACAGAAACATCTTTTCAGTAACATTTCTTAACAGAAACATTTTTTCAGTAACATTTCTTGACAGAAACATTTTTCAGTAAATTTTCTTGACAGAAACATTTTTTTCAGTAACATTTCTTGACAGAAAAATTTTTTCAGTAACATTTCTTGACAGAAACATTTTTTCAGTAACATTTCTTGACAGAAACATCTTTTCAGTAACATTTCTTAACAGAAACATTTTTTCAGTAACATTTCTTGACAAAAACATTTTTCAGTAAATTTTCTTGACAGAAACATCTTTTCAGTAACATTTCTTGACAGAAAAATTTTTTCAGTAACATTTCTTGACAGAAACATTTTTTCAGTAACATTTCTTGACAGAAACATCTTTTCAGTAACATTTCTTAACAGAAACATTTTTTCAGTAACATTTCTTGACAGAAACATTTTTCAGTAAATTTTCTTGACAGAAACATCTTTTCAGTAACATTTCTTGACAGAAACATTTTTTCAGTAACATTTCTTGACAGAAACATTTTTTCAGTAACATTTCTTCAACATCATCAAAACACTCAAATCGAAAACTCTTCGTGCAAAGCAGCATTACACCATAAACATCAGCAACAATCATTGGACGGTGTGAAAAATTCTGCCGCATCCACCCTATAGTCTAGACGTTGCTCCATCTGACTACCATCTATTCTGATCAATGGATCACTTTATAAAGGGTCACTGATTTGAGTCTTTTAACGAAGTTGAGGAAGCCTATCAAGAATTTTTCGATTCAAAGCGTAAGGAATGATACTTTGACCAAATCTGAAAGCTTGTAGGTCATTGGTTGAAGGTCGTTGACATTGATGAATTTTTGTTGTTTTTAAATAAATTCTTGCATAATAATTAAAACTTTTAGCTCAACCTAAATTATTTCCTTCTTCTATCGTGATTTTTCTCAATTTCTTCAGCTCCGATTTTATACACTGAACATGATGAAAGCCGAAAGAAAACAAATCGGCCTCCTGCTGCATCTCACAATGGAACAAGACAACAAAGGACGGCAGTGTCGCAACCGGACGATATGAATTCAAGCAGTGAGTATTTTTTTCAGATTCATGCGAGTAGTATTTTTTTGTGTTCATTTATACATAAATAACACTAAACAATCAAACATTTTGAAAATTTTGCAAAATTCAGAAGGTGCAGGCCAAAAATAGCTGTTAGGGCTCCACGGAACTCAAAATCCATCATTTTTCGGTGAAAAAGTGGTTTCATGCGATATTGCAGGTCCTAAAACATCCTCAAAAGCTATGAATGGATATAGATGGTTAAATCTGATATAGTACTTTAATTTAGGACCATTTTCAGGCTGTGAAAGGGTTTTCATGAATGTAAAATAGCCAAAAACTAGTGGCCTGCACCTTCTGAATTTGCAAAATTTTCAAAATGTTTGATTGTTTAGTGTTATTTATGTATAAATGAACACAAAAAAAATACTACTCGCATGAATCTGAAATTTTCACCCCTTACGTCCCACCCCTATTTATACTAAAAAATATATGTTTTTATGCTGATATTTTCAAACCGTATCTTATAAGCTGCGGGAACTTCATGAAGATTTACTCAGTCTAAAATATGACGCTGTTCTTCATCTCAACTCATCATCATGTTCTTTTCATAGAAAAATAGTTTTAAATAATTTAAAATGGCTACAATGATCATTTCTTGCTGGCCATTTGTCTTATTAACCTTTAGTGTTTTTTAGCTGAAGAAAAGAATAGGTAGTGAGGATTGGGATGGTAAGAAAATCAAGAACTTTGATTGGTTAGAAGCTAAAGGAGGCACAGCTTAGCTGTAAAAACCATCCTAAAATGTAAATCCTTGCAATTAGTCTGATGATTTCCCTCGGGAATGAAACACAAACGTTTCTGTGTAGCTTACTTGTCATAAGTATATTTTTATACTACTACTAAGCTCTCCTCATGATAAATACTGAAAAAAATATATATACGTATTATATTATTTTATAAGTCTATATATTTGAAATAGTGATAAATTTTATATATATATATATGCATAGAAATTATTTATTAAAAAATTATATGTTAAATATTTCAGAGAAGTACCATGGTCTCATTGACATAGATTGACCTTTTACTCTTTAAATAGGCTGATATATATATATATAGGATCAAATATAAACCAAAAGTAAAACTTTTAGTAAATGGAACCTATAGTGAAGAGGTTTAGCTCAATATACGAGATAGAGCAATTGTAGAGATAGAAGAAAAAAGAGTGATAAATATGCGACGATTATCCAAATTTATTTCAAATTTCAATTGTTCAATGCAAGGTGTATTCAGTAATAAACTAGTGTTTATTATTCTTTCCTTAAGCCAAGGCTTTTCAAAGATCGAGATCTTATCATCAGAGGAGAAATACAGATAGATAAGTTGGCTTTTGAAAAAAAACAAAGTTCAAATATTTGAAAAATATAAAAAATATTATTAAAAAAATGCAGTGAAAGAGAAGTTCCGTAAAAAAGATATGTGGTTTGTCCGGGTGGTAAATTTCCGTTGAAAAGATGTCCAATGAATTGTCGAAAGCGAAAAAAAACTTTTGCGTAGGAGCAGTGTGGAGAAAGTGTTCAAATATAAGTAAATCCAAACGCACTTAAATGGAATTGAAAGGAGAAAAGCTGGCCATTATTGATAACTTCCTGGACCATAGAAAAAGGCAAAGGACATCTAGTCCAAAGAAAATCTAAATGAAACAAAAAAGCTAAATTGGGGGGGGGGGGAGGGGGGTTAAAGAGCGAGGGGGTAGTAATGTTCGGATTGGTTGAGAAAGCCGCCGTAGGAGCTGGGAAGAAAGAAAGAAAAAAGAAAAAGGGTTGGATGGGGGGGGAGGTTAAAGTGAAAGGGGGATTGAGGGTATGGGCGGGCGATATATAGTCAAGGTTAAGAGATAGGTTATTGAGAGTAGGATTAATCTGAAGAGGGAAGGAATGGGATAAAAAAGTCGTATATAAAATGGATTTAGGGAGTGGCAGGGTAAATTCGAAAGTATAAAGTTTGCCGAAGCTAAAAATAGAATTCCAATGAGTGAACTTCTAACATTTCAAAGGTAACAAACAAACGTTTGGCGAATATTTGCAGTTACTAGCTAAGGTTTCTAGGGGTTTAAAAGGGTTAAACAGATTTGTTAAAAGCATGGTAAAATAAGTAAAGGTATGTGAAAGAATGAATGATTAATTAAAATTAAAAATTAAAAAGAACTAGAGAATAATTAATTAAAATTAAAAATTATTTTAAATTTAAATTAAGGACCAGATGAATGATTAGAAGAGAAATTAAATGATAAAGAAGAAGAAATATTAAGGAATAAGTTTAGTAATATTAACTCAATGTACTGTTAAAGATCTAGCCTCTCCTACTCAGTTATATTAAAAATTTAGGAGAGGGGAACAGTTCAAGCGATAAGGATAGATTGTTTGTAACAATTTGTTTCGATTATAAGTAATAAGGGGTGGAATTGGGTTAGTGTCAGTGTTTAAAATCTATAGTTTAAATGGTGAGTGAGTAGTAACAGGACAACAATTAGCAATCACAAGTTTTAATTTGATTTATATGGGAAGCTTGCAAGAGGCTTCCAAGTAGTTTAAAAATATGATTAGAGAGGATGAGAGTAAAATTGGTCAAAATAAGATAAGATGAGTAAAAGAGTAAAAGACTGATAGAAAATGGCTCGCGAGTAGTTAGAAGAATTAGGATTATTTAAGGCAGGCCAAAGTGTGTAGTTATGCAACTAGCCTGAATCACTCCATTAGTTAAAAAAAAATTTAGGGGGGGGGGGGGGTTGGAGACTATTAAGGGGATAAGGCTAGTAACAACTGATTTCAATATAAGTATTATGGGCCGGGGTTGGATTGAATTAAGTAAACTTACATTTTAATGCTAGTGTGTTGGAGATGTAATAGGAATTACAGGGGGATATATATGGACCAATTTGGAGGGGAAATCGAAGATCGTAGTTAAAAAGAGGACAAAAGGAAGTTACGAGGAAAGACGTTGCCATTAGAAGGAGGCTAATATAAGGACGATATAGTGGATACGTGGAAGATAAGAAGGAAATGAGATTAAGAGGCCATGGAGAAGTTTGTGGGCAGGTTTACGGACAGAAAAAAATATAAGAAGTTAGGAGTAGAACTGAAGTAAAAAGAATAGTAGGAGCTATATTGCAGAGGATAAATGTTTAGATATTAGATATGTTAATGATCGGTGGGTAGTAGGAGGAATAATGTTAGTTCAATCAACGATAGGTGCTACGGGTAGATACAGTTATTAGGTGCAATGGGGAGGAAAAAAATTATTGGGAAGGTTAATTGGTGAGATTAGGGGCGTTAAGAATAGAAGTTAACAAAATTACCGAGATATATAGTTTAGAGATTTGTCAGATGCTAAAAGAGGAGAGTTATTGGCTGGGAGGAGGAGTGTCAGAGGGAGTAATGAAATTAATGTATTTAAATTTTCGCTTGTGCCTGCAATTAGAAATAAGCTCATTTTTAGAGTTAATAACATTTAAGCTCTTGGGTGCTGTAGCTATCATAAAAGTTTCCAAGGTACAAAGTTGGCAGAAGGCAGAACCAGGAGTGTATGAGTTAGACTTTTTTAATATAGACCAACTTAGGGTGTAGGGAATCTTTTTGATGTTAAAGCTTTTTATTAGGTTGGATAGAGAAGTGCTAGTGGTATTATTATTATTGTGTTTAAAGGAGTAGATATGGTTAGAGATTCTAGTCTTAATGGGGAAAGCACTAGCACCAATATAGGTATGTATTTTGTGGGGGGTTGTTGTTATAGTATTTGTGTTGTTTATAGTATTGGGGATGCTTACGGTTTGTATGCTCGGGTTCTGATCCAAGTTTAAGTTAGGGTTATTGGTTGGGGAAGATGAGATATCTTGAGGGGTGAGATCAGATCCATTATTAGTTAGCGGTAGTTGTTGGTCAGTGTGAATGGTGCTATTTAGTGCAGGGAGTTGCAGATGGGGATAGTTGAGGGGAAAAGGGGGAGTTTGTATGTTGGTATTATTTTGCATATTGGTATTAGTTTGTATAATGGTGTATTGTTTAACAGTACAGGAATATATAGTGTTACTTTGTATGCAATCACCGTTTAATGGGCATTCTCTAGATTTTTGGCAATTGCAGTTATTAATGGGGTGTATGGTAGGTGCTGGTTGTTGGGCAGATTTAATTTTTTTGTTGTTAGATGTGATGATGGTTTGTGCTGTATTGGGCATTGTGGAGTAGGAAATTTTAATAGAATTCTTATTTAAAATAGTGCTGTATTTATGTGGGTGCTTTAACGAGTTATCTAAAATTTTGAAAAATTCATTAGCTATATTAGTTTTTACATTGCAATTGTAGGGTGGGTTAAACCAAATATTATTCTTTCTACTGAATTTTTATTTTTATTTTTACTGTGTTCTTGAGGGTTAGCAATTTTATCCGTATTAATAGTTTTAGTGAGTCTATTTACATATTTCTTGGGTATCGTGGTGCTAGTTCGTTGTCTATCCTGTGTAGCCATTTTGTAGGTAATAACATTTAAAGGTTTATTCCTCTGGAGAGGGGGATTATTTTCATATTTAATTTTATTAGTGTATCCTGAATTAAGGAGTGCGTTATTATAAAAACTAGAATTTTGTTCGAAGATGGGTTTATTAGCAGAAAGTCTTGAAATTCTATTTGAAATTGAAGGGACTATTGAATTAATGATGGATTTAGGGTGGTTAGAATGCTTATGTACGTAAAACAGGGTTAGATTAGGTTTGTGGTAAGGGCTAAAGAATTCGGAGTTAAGGTCTAGTGTTAGGTCAAGGAAATTAGATATTCTTTTCTCAGGTTCTATAGTTATGGTTAATCCGAAGTTTTTAAAGAAATTGTGTAGGTTTTTTTTTGATGTTGTTGTATTGTCTAGATTTCTCCCTAGAAACAAAAAGCACATCGTCCCTGTAAAGTCCCCCATGCACTCTTTTTTCTTCTCTCTCTCTCTCTCTCTCTCTATATATATATATATATATATATATATATATATATATATATATATATATATATATACATAAAAATGAATGATAAAAATAAAAATTGGATAAAGAACAACGTTTATTAATCATCAAATAGTTCAAACAAGGAATATACAGATAAAATGTTAATATTTTCCTTAATCCATGGATTTTCAAAACCACACATTTCTCATCAGAGGAAATCAAATTGATAAAACAGCAAAATCATATTACTGCTCAGCACAGAATTGAAAATATTAAAAAATGAAAACAAATATAAGAATATAAAAATATTTTTTGAAAAAAAAGAATATATATATATATATTTAATTATCGATGGCCATTTTGCTAACTCTATTAAAATTTCTAACCAGAGATTGCATCCTGATAGACAATTCCCTTTTTTGGATAATATTGCAATTTTTAGTAAAAGTGTTTAGAAAATAAATTATGTATCTTAAAAAAATGACTTATTATGTCTATCTTTCGAGATTTAAAAAAAAAATTCTTAAAATGTCAAATGTCAGGCAATGGATGTGTTTTCAATCGTCCTCAGTACAGTTTTCATATTTAAATTAATTTTCAGACGTAAAAATACTTTTTTGTTAGAGATTACATTTAGGCTATTTTCTTTCGAGCGCAATCAAACTCTTACTGAAACGAGTACTTAGATATTATGATCAATCCGTTTATATAAAATTAAAAATGGTAAAATGAAATATTATCGCGGTGATAGTGTTCCATAATTGTCTAAATCTCAGTGGCAATTATGCTAACTCTGTTAAAATACTTTTTTGTGTTTATTTTTGTTATAGATTTAATTAAGGCTATTATCTCTCAATCACAATCACATTTTACTGAAACTAGTAATGAGACATGAGAAATTTTTTTTCAAATTTATAGCAAGCAGAATTGTCTGCTTCTGTCTCTCACTCACTCTCTCTCCCTCTCTCTCTCTCATATATATATATATATATATATATATGAAAAGGTAAAACTCAAAAAAATATTATGTATGTAATCATCAACGTTTCGTCATTATTGAAAAAACAATATTTTTAAGGTAAATGCACTATTTTTTGTTAGTGAGTTTTGTTTTTAAACTTTGCGATCAAAGTTTAAAATCATTTGATAATTTTTTTTTTTCAGTTTTGTATGACACGATACTACAAGTTTCCATTTTTCTTTTGTCAAAGTATAAAATGTGTCATTAGAAAAAGTGTTGTATATCATTACTTATACGTGTGTCATAGGTTCACCATCACTGATTTCAGACTGAAGTATTCTAGCTTTGAACTCCATTGCCCCAAAAAAAAACTCAAATCATGTATGAATCTAGAAGAATACTCGTCTCTGAACGGGTCTATCCAGTGGTGGGATTCAGCCGGTTCGCACCGGTTCGCGCGAACCGGTTCCTAGACAGTCACACTGTTTGCGAACCGGTTACTAAAATCTTGGAAAACGTGACACTTTGATAAAAAAAAAATTCACAATGCACCCCACACGTGGCATTTTTGTCATACGGTCCGACAAAGTTAGGTCAAGTTCGATAACTCTGTAAGGTTCACATATCCAAAGTACACCGGGAGGTCACGTGTTTTTTTGTTTTGATAAATTATGCACGTGTTAGTTTGTTTTGAAACGTAGGGAACGTGGAAAAAAATTTTATTTGGAAGAAATCTATAAAATATCTATATTTTATTTGGAAGAAATCTCTAAAATTTTATTTGGAAGAAGTCTATAAAATAATAAAACGGGAAATTATTTTATTTGGAAGAAATCATTTTATTTGGAAGAAATCTATAAAATAATTTGGAAGAAATCTATAAAATAATAAAACGAGAAATTATTTTTTTTATAATCATTTTATTTGGAAGAATCTATAAAATAATAAAACGAGTTTTTTACGGAAAATGTTGAACTTACGGAAACAGATATATTTGACGTAATATGAACCAACTCTGAAAAATAAACAATTTGGTACTTGTGCAGTTTTGATAGGCGAGTGTACGAAGTAATAATTATTTAGAAAGCCATAAATGAGTTGTATTTGATTTCATTTTTCATTCATATACATACATATAGAAAGATGATCATGAGCTTACTAAAATTGCAAGTTCGTGATACGCGGATGCACCGATTTACCCTGGTAGTTCTAATATTTAAGATAGAACCTGTTCCTAAAATATTTGAATCCCACCACTGGGTCTATCCCATGCTAATATCAATGCTTATTTGCAATATTTATTTACATTTCATCAAAAAGAAGATAACTGAATGAATTATTAAACTTCAAATGTCAATCCAAAGTGAATATTGTATGCCCTATTCTTTTTTGCTATGCAACTAACTTTGATCTTTTTAAAAAACGAGCCGGATGTCGGGCAGAAATTAAAAAAAAACAATTTAATTTAAACACACCAAGA
Source organism: Sepiola atlantica (assembly GCA_963556195.1). NCBI lineage: Eukaryota > Metazoa > Mollusca > Cephalopoda > Sepiida > Sepiolidae > Sepiola > Sepiola atlantica. The sequence continues at coordinate 98,922,509 of OY744533.1, read as the reverse complement.
TGAATTCATTTTATTTTAGCAATTGTGGTCCACCTTATTTTAAAATGTCAACCACCAGTCAACAATTTTTTTTTAAATATGTTAAAATCTCTGAAATTACATTTGATATCGAAATAAACAATTCAACGTTTCCAATTTACAATTTGATAAATATAATTTAAATTTTAAAATTTAATTAATATTGTTTTTTAAAAATATGTATTAAAATCTCTAAAAATACATTTGATATCGAAATAAACAATTCAACGTTTCTAATTTACAATTTGATGAATATAATTTAAATTTTAAAATTTAATTAATATTGTTTTTTAAAAATATGTATTAAAATCTCTAAAAATACATTTGATATCGAAATAAACAATTCAACGTTTCCAATTTACAATTTGATAAATATAATTTAAATTTTAAAATTTAATTAATATTGTTTTTTAAAAATATGTATTAAAATCTCTAAAAATACATTTGATTTCGAAATAAACAATTCAACGCTTCCAATTTACAATTTGATAAATATAATTTAAATTTTAAAATTTAATTAATATTGTTTTTTAAAAATATGTATTAAACTCTAAAAATACATTTGATTTCGAAATAAACAATTCAACGCTTCCAATTTACAATTTGATGAATATAATTTAAATTTTAAAATTTAATTAATATTGTTTTTTAAAAATATGTATTAAAATCTCTGAAAATACATTTGATTTCGAAATAAACAATTCAACGCTTCTAATTTACAATTTGATGAATATAATTTAAATTTTAAAATTTAATTAATATTGTTTTTTAAAAATATGTATTAAAATCTCTAAAAATACATTTGATATTGAAATAAACAATTCAACGTTTCCAATTTACAATTTGATAAATATAATTTAAATTTTAAAATTTAATTAATATTGTTTTTAAAAAATATGTATTAAAATCTCTAAAAATACATTTGATATCGAAATAAACAATTCAAAATTTCCAATTTACAATTTGATAAATATAATTTAAATTTTAAAATTTAATTAATATTGTTTTTTAAAAATATGTATTAAAATCTCTGAAAATACATTTGATTTCGAAATAAACAATTCAACGCTTCTAATTTACAATTTGATGAATATAATTTAAATTTTAAAATTTAATTAATATTGTTTTTTAAAAATATGTATTAAAATCTCTAAAAATACATTTGATATTGAAATAAACAATTCAACGTTTCCAATTTACAATTTGATAAATATAATTTAAATTTTAAAATTTAATTAATATTGTTTTTTAAAAATATGTATTAAAATCTCTAAAAATACATTTGATATCGAAATAAACGATTCAACGTTTCCAATTTACAATTTGATAAATATAATTTAAATTTTAAAATTTAATTAATATTGTTTTTTAAAAATATGTATTAAAATCTCTAAAAATACATTTGATATCGAAATAAACGATTCAACGTTTCCAATTTACAATTTGATAAATATAATTTAAATTTTAAAATTTAATTAATATTGTTTTTTAAAAATATGTATTAAAATCTCTAAAAATACATTTGATATCGAAATAAACAATTCAACGTTTCCAATTTACAATTTGATAAATATAATTTAAATTTTAAAATTTAATTAATATTGTTTTAAAAAAATTGTTTTTGTTAATAGAGCAACTTCATATTTAAAAAAAATATTTCCAATAAAAAAGTTAACTATCTATGCCGGGAGACATATTTAAATTTTATTATGGTCAAATTGCCTTATTCTTTTCCTTGGAAATGGAACACTTGCAGTGATTGCATTGATTGGCGTGTTCGATCTTGACAGTCAGTGGTGACTAGGGTTCGAGGTTCAAATCATGCGACCAGCAGAACAGTTGTATATAGCCACACTGATGATTCTTGGTTAAGATGAAACATATATGTATGTGGATTTAAAAAATAATATTTATTAAAAAAGTAATAATTTAATATATATATATATATATATATATATATATATATATATAATTTTGATAAATCTGATCACTAAATAAACTTTGAAAGGAAAAAAAGTCTTATGTGGTGATGAATGATTTCGTGAACGAAATGTTTTGGTAAACTTTCAAAAAAACACATATAAATGCTCTGTACCCTGTAATCGAGTATCATCGAGCTTATTTTTATTGGACTAATCCCGGTCTTCACTGAATAAAATATCTTCTAAGTGAAAAATCTCTCTCTCTCTCTCTCTCTCTCTCTCTCTCTATATATATATATATATATATATATATATATATATATATATATATATATATATATATAAATATCTTCTAAGTGAAAAATCTAAATATATATATATATATATATATATATATATATATATATACCATCCTAGGACGGGTAAAATAAATTCCCCACACAGAATAGTTTTGCACCAATTTTACGTTCCATTACTAAGATTAAAATCAATATATAATGATATTAAACCTTATGTCTAGAACCCTTATTCCAATTTGGATCAAAATCCATTACTTGATTTTGATTCGAGAAAATGTCTAACATTTATTGCTTAAACTTAAGGGGTCTTAATAAGAACTTTAAATTCAGGGAATCTTATTTAATTTTTGTCTAATGAATGTGGATCAAATTTAATTCAAATCTGATATATTTGAATTTTCAAATGGGATGATGTGCCCATATTATGCCCCCCCCCCCTAAAACTTTTTAAAATACTCGAAAGAAACTGAAATTTGAGGAATATTTATTAATTGATGTCTTATACCTATTGTTAAAATTTCACACCAATCAGAGGTATCTGAATTTTCACAAAGGGCATCCACCCCTTTCTTGCCCCCTTTGCATGAAAAAAAAATTAACTAAATATAGCACATATTATCCACCCTTACGCCTAGCAGCTGTGTTCTAAAATTCATAGTGATCGGTTAATTAGTTTAGGAGTGAATCCTGTACAACGAAATATATATATATATATATAATCATCTCTACACTGACGATTCCTGAAAGGATGAAACGTATACGTATGTAGATAAAAACAAATATTTATAATTATTTGTCGGCCCCAATCTAAGCTGGGCTCTGTAGGGAGTAGTATTAACACAGGCGATCATTGTGGCTATAAATACATGTTCCTTCAGTGGTAGAACACTCTGACGACGGCTGCCTTTAACAGGTTTAATCTCTCGCTGATTTACCGGGTTGTTGATCGTGGCCGTGTGGGCTAATACGTCGAAATTTGAGTTCGAAACATGACTAGTGTTTTGAGGTTCGAGTCCGGCAACCGGTATGAATAATCATCTTTATACTGACGATTCCCAAAAGGATGAAACGTATACATATGTAGATGAAAAACAAATATTTATAAATATATATATGCATATATATATTGTGTGTGTGTATTTAGGCAGCATTTTCTCATTTATGCAAACATTGTTAAGAATAACAGAATTCGTTTGTTTAATTATACCTTTTTTATTTTTTTTATTTTTCTGATGGTCTTTTTTGTATTAAAATCAAAAAAATTAAATACAAAAAAGACCATTAGAAAAATTGAAAAAATAAAAATAGGTATAATTAAACAGATGAATTTTGTTATTTTTAACAATGTTTGCATAAATATATATATATATATATATATATATATATATATTGATTTTAAATAAATAACATTAAATTATTTTTACTTACATCTGTTAGCGTTTCAAGCTTTCGTTTTCATCAGTGCAGGGATAATAATCTCGGACGATCGCAAGATTCGAACCCCTGCCACAGAATCAACCTAGACTCCGTAGGCAATCACTGTAACCATTAGACCACAGGACATTACCACATTCAAGAAGGGAATTTAAGTTCTATTTATGTGAAGGGTGGCATATCAAGAGAGACTGACTAGAGATTCTACGAACGTTGTCGGAATATATATATATACACACACACACACAAACCTAAATTTATATATATGCACCCCTAAATGTTTTAGGAGATCATCCTGTACATAGAAATATATATATACACCTACCTAACTTTAGCCTCTGTTACATGCTATTATGCATAGAATCTATTTACCAAATTTCAGAATGAGTGGTCTTGGAATTCACTATTAATATATGTATATAAACACATGTTAGTTGATCTTCTTATATATAAAGTAAAGCTGATATCTTCCTGTTGTGGGGTACAAATCACCCCTATTGAAGAACTAATGGAAGCAACCATCTATAATAAATACCATGGTTGCAAAGACTCAAACAGAGGACATTCCTATTCATGTTTTACCGCATGGTAGGAATCCGGTCATCTCCTACCACATTTAGTGGCGTTACTGTATTGCTATGAATAAATACATTGTATATTTTAACCTGTCACAATTTGTGGTTGTTATCTTTGTGACCCCTAGCACGGGTCTACAACACTTCCATACATTGGTGCTCGATAGTTTTCGTGACAAAAGGCACATACATAAGTCTATTCAGTTAGTGATTTCTGGCACGTATTGGTCTTTGTTGTTTGAAAAGAAAATGTTTACACTTTTGATTGATTTCTTTGTAAACATTTACCGTGGAGAAAATACTTTTCTTGCGACCGTTTACATGTGCCATCCATTAGGTGGCAGTGACCTAACCAAGTTCCCTTATTTAAACAAAAAATATACAAAAAAATAAGTTCCATTAAATTATATCTTTATGTGGTCAGTCTCCTTGCCATTCCTTCAATTATCTTTCCAAAAATGTAAATACATTTTTTTACAATAAAATAATTAAGAGAAAAAACTAAAATAGGAGTTGGAGAAGGGAAGGGTGCATTGAGTGAAACAAAAATTAGAGTAAAAAATACTCCCGGGCAATGTCGGATAGGTACAGCTAGTTTTATATAAAGAAGAATATAATCATTAATTTTCTTTTCAACATTAAAATTTCAGTATTAAAATTTCATATTAAAATTTCAGTATTAAAATTTCAATATTAAACTTTTAGTATGAAAATTTCAGTATGAAAATTTTAGTATTAATATTTCAGTATTAAACTTTTAGTATGAAAATTTTAGTATTAAAATTTCAGTATTAAAATTTCAATATGAAAATTTCAGTATTAAAATCTTAGTATTAAAATTTTAGTATGAAAATTTCAGTATTAAAATTTCAGTATTAAAATTTCAGTATGAAAATTTTAGTATGAAAATTTTAGTATGAACATTTCAGTATTAATATTTCAGTATGAAAATTTTAGTATTAAAATTTCAGTATGAAAATTTCAATGTTGAATTTCTTTTCCAAATCTGTCAAAATATTTCACCTTGTCTTAACATCAAAGAAGAAAAGTTCACTATCTGCCAGGTGTATTAATTGCCTTCCGTTCTCTTTATATGCGTATATTCTTTTATTCAATTGCAGGAAAAAATCACCGAACACAATGGTAACTTTTATTTTTACCGTCTAAAACAAAATGGCTGATGCAAAATCTTTTCAATTTTGCATGTGGTTCACTAACAGCCGATCCTAACTTGCATTTTTGATCGACCAATATATCACCAGGCTAAAGAGAATATTCTTCGGTTTAAATGCTGAAAGTGTATTTAGTTAATAGCTGCATGATGGAGACAATTTTAACTATTTCAGATAAAACCAGACCCACATCCATACTGCCTGTTCTATACATGTGGCTCACTGGGTCGTTAGTTGAGAGTGCTCCCTTGTGATCAGGACAAACATGAAACTTTCCAGAATGCTGTTACTTTGCTTTTTTTTGTTGTTGTTGAAGGGTCATCACTTATCAAGGTCAAAAGCCATTTGGGGATAAAGGTTAACGAGATGCGATGATTGAATGAGAGATGAAGAAATTTATGAGACGATTAAGAATGATTGATGGAATGGCCTGGGTTTGAATATTTGCGGAGCCAATTCATGACAGGAATCTTTTAACATTTGAAGACGACCATGTTGTAATCTGTAGGAAAGCAATCCCATAGGAATGTGTTCCACAGACGGGAAGCCACCTGATGCTTGTGAGATTAAAAACAAAAATATTGTATTCTTTAAAAGAAAAATCAAAAATGCTTAAAATATGCTTCAAAAGGTAGATATTGCGTTTATTACGATAGATGAGAAAAGTCCGATGGATGCTTTGGATTATTCGGACTATTGTTCTCATCTGAAATGTCATTCTCACAAAGTTTCGGCCAAGGTAACCTCTGACCTTCTTCAAGTACGTCTTATCGAACTCGGAATTTTGCATGGAACCCTTTATTTAACCCACATGGGGTAGCTTGCCCTCATTCCGTCAGCCATGATTGGGAGAAATCTTAAGTAATTTGTAATTGTATTCTTAGTATCGCCTTTACTGAGGATTGAACCTTTAACCTCCAGAATGCTGTCACTTGTTCCGTTGGAAATTCTGCACAGATTTCGTAGTTTGACCTAAAGATCCCCGAGTTCAACAAGACGCACCTGAAGAAGGTCGGAGGTTACATCGGCTGAAACGTTGTGAGAATAACACTCAAGATGAGAACCGTAGTTCGAATAATCCAAATGATCAATTCTCATCTCAATAACTCCAAACTGCAACGATGTTTATTTTTGTACGAGAAAGCTTACTCCATTACAGCGAACGTTTTCATTGTCCCAAATGAACACTGTGTGATATTTATTTCGTTCTACCAGACATGCTTTGATTTTTGTTTCTGAAAATATGTCGCAAACTATGGATTCGGCTATGTCGAGTTCAAATCCTTTTGAATCTAGTGAGGTTATTTACATGCTAATATTCTTGAGAAAGGTATGAAATTGCAATTGGAAAGTAAGGAAAGATAACTCTAACTAGAAGAATAGGAGTTATTCCCTTTAGCTGATTTTTCTTTTAAGCTGACTATTTAAGAATTTCTACATATTAAAAAACTGCTAGCTTGAATTAAGTATTTTTTTAAATAAATTAGAGCAAAGTACGTTAGACTATTGCAAGTCACATGATACAAAAATGCTACATGAAAGTAGGCTAATTAGAATCAAAGTTTGATTTGTCAGCTTAAATGCTATTAAGGTCCAACTTTGAAATATATTATATTTGGGTAAAGTAAGTAAATTTGTGTGAATCAACACGGTACAACTTTGTTGATCGGCTTGATTCTGGTGTTGCAGGGGGAACCACGTGAAGGTTGCCAACATTCCTAAGTGAAAGTGGTATTATGGAACCGACTGGATTCGAACTTGGCACACCCAGATCGTCAGTCCATATCGTTATCCACTTGACCACCGTCATCACCATATTATATTTGGATGAAAACTAAGCATAATAAGTAATATATTTCAACGGCCCCTATACTACAATTGAACCAAAAGCTATAACGCGGGTTTTGGTCAGTGCGAATCTCCACAAAACACAAAAACCTTACAAATATAAGACATCTTGGATGATTCTATCAAAGTACTTTATATCCGCGAACATTTATTGTCAAATTCTTCAGTTTCAGAAGAGAACAAATAATGGTTTCCTTGCATGTTTCCAAAACGTTTCAAAGTTTGGCATCGTTGAGCACTAGTTTCAGGAGATGACACATTAATATTATTTTAATGGACGTTTGCATTGTCTATTCTCAAAGAGTTTACTACCGCATGCAAATCGGTTTTAAGTCTTGGTTATACAGAGAAGTCGCTTGCACGAGTTTTGGCAATTCTCAGCATCATGTTTTCTTCATGAAGAATTTAAACAATAATTCAATAATTGTTTGCGGCCCGTGTAATATACACTTTGGAATTGTGGAAATAAAGCAGACTACATCCCCCCCCCCCCAAAAAAAAAGCTGTTTGCCAGATGTTTATCCATGCATGAGAAATCAATTAAAATGGCACAGCATCGTATGTACCCATTTATGGTAATTATTTTTACAATCGGAATCACATCCATCCTGAAAAAACTCAAGAGAGATGCATGCAAACAGTTTGGCATAATTCTATCAGAATCCGTTAGGGCTTACACTGATCTGACTTGTAATTATTTTTGAAAATGTTTGCACCCATAAATTCAAACAGTTTAGTAAAGGTTTTATAAAATGTTTGCACCCATAAATTCAAACAGTTTAGTAAAGGTTTTATAAAATGTTTGCACCCATAAATTCAAACAGTTTAGTAAAGGTTTTATAAAATGTTTGCACCCATGAATTCAAACAGTTTAGTAAAGGTTTTATAAAATGTTTGCACCCATAAATTCAAACAGTTTAGTAAAGGTTTTATAAAATGTTTGCACCCATAAATTCAAACAGTTTAGTAAAGGTTTTATAAAATGTTTGCACCCATAAATTCAAACAGTTTAGTAAAGGTTTTATAAAATGTTCCAATGTAAGTCAATGGATAATCCAAGAAATAAAATTTGCATAAAATGTTGGAACACGCTGCATGTGGATGTTGAAGGAGATGCATCCGTGGCTCGTGAATCAGGAAGAGTAAGACGCATATCATCTTTTCTCGCATGTTCCGAGATGAACTCCAAGCATAAAAAAGAAAAACTGAATAAAACAAAAACTATCATCCGTTATATTTATAACTTTTTTAATTAACGCCATGTCATGTGACCTTTGCTCCAGAGGAATATTTTTCGTTTTTACATATTCATCTTCGCCTTCATACTAAGAACTTGGCATAAAAAGGTTCAACTGATTCCTAGCTAGAACTGAAACATGTCTGCAAATGTGTAGCCAAAATGAAAAAAATACTATATATATATATATATATTAGAGATAGATAGTATACTATATATATATATAGTATAGTATATAGTCTACTATATATAGATATAGATAGATAGTATACTATATATAAAGTATAGTATAGTCTACTATATATAGATAGATAGTATACTATATATATAGTATAGTTTAGAGTATACTATATATATATAGAGATAGATAGTATACTATATAGATATAGTATAGTAAATATTATACTATATATAGTGTACTATATATATATAGTGTACTATATATATAGTATAGTATATAGTATACTATATATATAGATCGTATACTATATATATATAGTATATACTATACTATATATAGTATTTACTATGCTATATATAGAGAGTATAGTATATAGTATACTATATATAGAGATAGTATACTATATATAGTATAGTTTATAGTATACTATATATATAGTATAGTTTATAGTATACTATATATATAGTATAGTATACTATATATATAGTATATAGTATACTATATATATAGTATACTATATATAGTATAGTATATAGTATACTATATGTATATAGTATACTATATGTATATAGTATACTATATGTATATAGTATACTATATGTATATAGTATACTATATGTATATATAGTATATAGTATACTATATGTATATAGTATACTATATGTAGATAGTATACTATATGTAGATAGTATAGTATACTATATGTAGATAGTATAGTATACTATATGTATATAGTATAGTATATAGTATACTATATGTATATAGTATAGTATATAGTATACTATATGTATATAGTATACTATATGTATATAGTATACTATATGTAGATAGTATACTATATGTAGATAGTATAGTATACTATATGTATATAGTATAGTATATAGTATACTATATGTATATAGTATAGTATATAGTATACTATATGTATATAGTATACTATATATATATAGTACAGTATATAGTATACTATATATATATAGTATCCTATATACATATAGAGTATAGTATATATTCTACTATATATATATATAGTATATATTTTTATTAATAGTATGAAAATATATTTAGGCAAGTAAGCTACAAAGAAACGTTCTTTTTTAATCTCTGGAGAAAATCATTTGAATTGGTTTTACAATTTATAATTGGCTTTATAGCTTACCAGTGCTTACTCTAACGTCTAATCAATCAGTTTTTCGTTTTATTACCCCCTCACTCCATATTTTATTTCCTTTGGCCAATGAGTGTCACTCGCTTTATTTTAAAGGGGTTTGGGCACTTTATCATATTTACAATATTAAAGTTGATCAAAAATTTGTTAATAAAACCTTTCAACATTTCTTGAACTTTCAGCTGTCAGAAATGGTATACCAGTCTGAACCCTAATCTCTGTGGTGGTCATCCCTTTGATCTATCTTCAATGAAATCTTCTTGATGTGATTTCTTTACATAGCTGGAGACTGGTAACCGTGGAAACACGTCCAAACGATTGCTATTCTATTGTTGATGGATCTTTATAATAAAGCCTCTTTCTGATATCTGCACTTCTTTGTCTATCTGGCAAAATTACTCGAAGGATAGTTCTTGCAAAGTTTCATTCTAAAGCTATTGAGCTTCCTTCTCACGCTCTGCCAGTATAGTCCATGTTTCAGTTGCATATGCGTCAATAGGAACTATCACTGCATTCGATATTTTTATCCGAAAAAATATGGCATTAGTCTGAATACTTTTTGAACAAATCTTATATTTTGACATCAAGCGAACATTTCAGTCATGGCTGATTTCTGTCTGGGTAGAATTTGAGCATCTCTTGTAAAAAAAATGCCTGAGCAGCCCCGTCGGCATTTTCCAGTAGTAGAAGCGCCTCGGGCTATTAACAATAAACTAACCCCTTCTCAACGAGAAGGTAAAGACTGGGAGGTTGGACCTTGTATGACTTTCTTTTTTCTTTTTTTTTTTAATGGAAATCGCTCCAGACAAGGCATGAAACCACTTGATGTAAGAAGCTAACAAGAACAAATATGATTATCACAGGAGATGCCTATTGGCCGTAGTCTTGAAAAGACCAAGGTTATAGGTAGGAGGAAAACAGTCAGCAGGAAGAGAGTTCCATAAGCCTGCGGTTCTTGGAAAGAAGCTACTGGAATAGGAAGCTGTATTACAATGAGGTATAAAAACAGCGAATTAATGGAGACCAACGAGTCAAACGAGCTGGAACAAAAGAAGCGAGGAATAGATTTCATAATTCTGAAGAACACATGCCATAATAGTACTTATATAAAAGACTGAGACTAGCAACATCATGTCGATGAGAGAGAGGGTGCAGAGAAGAAGAAAATAAGTGTTCTGCTTTCAGACAAGCAATTTACATTGCATCATCATCATTTAGTCGTGGTAGTGTCATGGATCCTCCCGACTCTCACGCCAACGCACTCTACCCTCCATCACACCTGGTAGGTCTTCATAGGTGCATCGTGGGTCTTCTGCTAGTTGCTTGATGTAGGTTCTGTGTGGTCTACCCACTGAGCCACATCCCTGTTTTGGCCTCCACAAAAGAACATCACTGATGATTTCATCCTTTGCCCTCCAGAAATGTCCAGCAAATCTGGTTCTTCTCTCTCTGATTAGGGGTGAAATCTGAGGGAGATGTCCGTAAAGTTGCTCTCTCGTGGAGTGCTACCTCCAGGAGCTGTTGAGAGCAGCTCTTAGCATTCTGGTGTACACACCATCAATTTTCTTCCTTTGCTAGTATCTTTTGTTTTAGTTCTTCATGTTTCTTGTTCAGTTATTCTTCTTTGCCAGCCATCGTTTTCTGTTCTCTTTGGCTTCATTTACCACTTTAAGTTCTTTTTGTGGCTTGTTAATTTGTATTTTCAATCTGGTTTCTCATTAAGATTTTATTGTTATATTCTTTTGACGAGGGTTTGTTTCTATTTTCAGTCGCGTAATTACTGATTTGGTCGTTGCATAAACTAAGTCGTTTAGATCTGTAATATTGTTCATTGAGATGTTACTTTATCCATTCGTCGTTTCTTCAAGATGAAATTTCGTTTTGTCCTCTTTCATAATTTCTTTAATGTGTTCGACCTTTTCTGTTTCTTCCTCGGTGAGTTTGTGATCTCATAGTCATGGGTTTCTGTAATTTTGCATTTATGTTGTGCCAGATTTATGTCTGTGAGTTTTCACTGGGAGTAGATTGTGTCTGATGTTCTGGTGCATCCTTTTGTTTCCATTTTTTTCCAGTTCAGCGAATCATTCTCTGTTACTTCCATATACAAGAATTGACTCCAAAGAAGTCACGTTTCATTTTGGTATGAAGATTTGACTTCCAGATCGCTTTCATCTTGTCTAGTCCAGCTCAGGCCTTACTGATTCGCATCTTTAGTTCACTCTCTGGGGAATTTGGCTGTGAAACTTTATGACCAAGATAGTTAAACTCGTTGACATTTTTTAGACAAATCCAACTCTGAGAAGATATGGAATTTGCCGTTCCTTCGAGACAATGTAGCAGGGTTTCTGCTTGTTTACTTGTCTCAACTTACATTTAATATTTTTTATTACAAAATGTCAACTTGCAATTTTAAAAATGAATTATTTTAATAACTTGTTTAATTTTAGTTAAAAAAAAAAACAGACATTGACTTAAGGAAGAAGGGATATCATTTTAATCAAGTAAGATAAAATTTGGACAATATTTTTCATTTTATTATTAATAAACCTAAAAAATAACAAATATTAAAGTCTATTAAATCTGTGTTTAGCAGCGACAATTTTAATGCAAACTTAACTATGAGAATATTATTTCAAATTTAAGTGCGACAGAGTGATGCAAATATTATTTCAAATTTAAGTGCGACAGAGTGATGCAAATATTATTTCAAATTTAAGTGCGACAGAGTGATGCAAATATTATTTCAAATTTAAGTGCGACAGAGTGATGCAAATATTATTTCAAATTTAAGTGCGACAGAGTGATGCAAATATTATTTCAAATTTAAGTGCGACAGAGTGATGCAAATATTATTTCAAATTTAAATTAAACAGTGATGAAAATGTTATTTCAAATTTTCGTCTCTCTGTAACACTAAAATTTTAGATTACATTTTTTTTTAAATTTGTAATAACATTTTCATCACTCTGTAACACTTAAATTTGAAATAACATTCTTGTCAATCCGTAATAATTAAATTTTAAATAACATTTTTGTCAGTCTGTAACGCTTATACGTCAAATAACATTTTCGTCATCTATAATATTTAAATTGTAAATGACATTTTCATCAATCTATAACACTTACATTTGAAATAACATTCTTGTAAGTCCGTAATAATTAAATTTTAAATAACATTTTATCAGCCTGTAACACTTATATTAGAAATAACATTTTGTCAGTCTGTAACACTTACATTTGAAATAATATTCTTGTCAGTCTGTAACACTTACATTTGAAATAATATTCTTGTCAGTCTATAACGCTTATATTTAAAATAACATTTCGTCAGTCTGTAACACTTATATTAGACATAACATTTGGTCAGTCTGTAACACTTACATTTGAAATAATATTCTTGTCAGTCTGTAACACTTACATTTGAAATAATATTCTTGTCAGTCTGTAACACTTACATTTGAAATAATATTCTTGTCAGTCTGTAACACTTACATTTGAAATAATATTCTTGTCAGTCGGTAACACTTACATTTGAAATAATATTCTTGTCAGTCTGTAATGCTTATATTTAAAATAACATTTCGGCAGTCTGTAACACTTATATTAGAAATAACATTTTGTCAGTCTGTAACACTTACATTTGAAATAATATTCTTGTCAGTCTGTAACACTTACATTTGAAATAATATTCTTGTCAGTCTGTAACACTTACATTTGAAATAATATTCTTGTCAGTCTGTAACACTTACATTTGAAATAATATTCTTGTCAGTCTGTAACGCTTATATTTAAAATAACATTTCGTCAGTCTGTAACACTTATATTAGAAATAACATCTTGTCAGTCTGTAACACTTATATTTGAAATAATATTCTTGTCAGTCTGTAACACTTACATTTGAAATAATATTCTTGTCAGTCTGTAACACTTACATTTGAAAAAATATTCTTGTCAGTCTGTAACACTTACATTTGAAATAATATTCTTGTCAGTCTGTAACACTTACATTTGAAATAATATTCTTGTCAGTCTGTAACACTTACATTTGAAATAATATTCTTGTCAGTCTGTAACACTTACATTTGAAATAATATTCTTGTCAGTTTGTAACACTTACATTTGAAATAATATTCTTGTCAGTCTGTAACACTTACATTTGAAATAATATTCTTGTCAGTCTGTAACACTTACATTTGAAATAATATTCTTGTCAGTCTGTAACACTTATATTTGAAATAATATTCTTGTCAGTCTGTAACATTTACATTTGAAATAATATTCTTGTCTGTCTGTAACACTTACATTTGAAATAATATTTTTGTCAGTCTGTAACACTTACATTTGAAATAATATTATTGTCAGTCTGTAACACTTACATTTGAAATAATATTCTGGTCAGTCTGTAACGCTTATATTTAAAATAACATTTAGTCAGTCTGTAACACTTATATTAGAAATAACATTTTGTCAGTCTGTAACACTTACATTTGAAATAATATTATTGTCAGTCTGTAACACTTACATTTGAAATAATATTTTTGTCAGTCTGTAACACTTACATTTGAAATAATATTCTTGTCAGTCTGTAACACTTACATTTGAAATAATATTCTTGTCAGTCTGTAACACTTACATTTGAAATAATATTATTGTCAGTTTGTAACACTTACATTTGAAATAATATTCTTGTCAGTCTGTAACACTTACATTTGAAATAATATTCTTGTCAGTTTGTAACACTTACATTTGAAATAATATTCTTGTCAGTCTGTAACACTTACATTTGAAATAATATTCTTGTCAGTCTGTAACACTTACATTTGAAATAATATTCTTGTCAGTCTGTAACACTTACATTTGAAATAATATTCTTGTCAGTCTGTAACACTTACATTTGAAATAATATTCTTGTCAGTCTGTAACACTTACATTTGAAATAATATTCTTGTCAGTCTGTAACACTTACATTTGAAATAATATTCTTGTCAGTCTGTAACACTTACATTTGAAATAATATTCTTGTCAGTCTGTAACGCTTATATTTAAAATAACATTTCGTCAGTCTGTAACACATTTGAAATGACATTTTCGTCACTCTGTAATACTTAAATTTGAAATGACATTTTCGTCAGTGTTACAGACTGATGACAATGTTATTTCAGATTTAAGATTTACAGACTGACTAAAATTGTATTTCAAATTTTAGCATGTCAGACAGGTTACAATAGAGAAGAGAAAACATATCTAAAAATAACTTGAATTTAAATGTTACAGACTGACTGGAAATACATACGTTTGTAATGTTCAATTTGTTCTTATTTGTTTTTATTTTATTTTGAGTTATTTTCTTAATATTGCGTGTCAAGGTCATCTTTTGTTTGATCAATTACATCATTGGCATCCTTTGTTTAATGTTTAATAGACAGTTGCATGAGTACTAGAGAAATATGAGAGGTTTTACTGTTGTTACTTTTTCAAAAGAAAAGTTGGTTTGCACCAGGGATGGCCAACCTATGGCACATGCGCCAATTGTGGCTCACTGCATTATTACAAGTGGCTCACTGAACCCCAGAGATTAGAAAAGAAAACTCAATGAAAAAAAAATTAACTGATTTTGAGAAAAAAATATAACAGGAATTTAAGCAAGTTATTGCGAAAAGAATTTTGTTAAATTTTGGCCTAAAGTATACCAATTATTTTCGTTTTGTATCACACTCAAATCGTTTCCTTTACACTGCTATTCTGTCTACACTATCATATCTCTCTCTCTTTCTTTCTCTCTCTCTCTAATATATATATATATATATATATATATATATATGAAAAAGGAAAGACAAAAACTATATTATTTATGTATTCATCAACGTTTCGTCTTTATTGTGAGATTTCCTAAGGAAAAAGAAAAATGCAGAAAAAATAATCATACAATTATCAAATTTAATCCGCCCGAGGGTGGCGAGCCTCAGGCCAGACTGTGAGTGAAAAGAAATCAAAAAATTTGAGACAGGCAAAATAGGCTGTGTATTATCAGCAGCAGTTAACAGAGTTTTTAGGGAGGGGGGATGGGTTGGGTTGGTTGGATATGAGTTTATTATCTTTAGCCTTGAAAGACATTGTCTGGGTTACTACGTCAAAAACGAGCGTTTGGGATCGGGGGTGAAGGGGGAGGGGGTGGAAGTCTGAACTCATTGCCCCGTTTCGAATTAAAAGGGAGTAGGAAGGAAAATCGAATTTCTATGTGCAATATAATCGCGTGATTAGTTTTAGAAATGCAAATTCTGATGAAAACCGAAAAAGTATTAAAAAAGAGAAAGAAAAGAGATAATATCTATTAGTTTATTTATTTATGTGTGAATGTATTTATTTATTCCTATTTATTTAATTATTTGTGTATCATTAATTAATCAACTCACTGGCATATTATTTGTTTGATTTCTGTCTTATCTGGTGCAAAATATTGCCCATCTCCAAAGGTCTCTCTCTCTCTCTCTCTCAGACAAGGTCCAAAAATCAGTCACTAATCTAATAGGTCCCTTACTATCCACCAAGCGCCAGTCCTTGCCCCATCACCGCAATGTTGCATCCTTATGCTTGTTTTACAAATAGTTAAACAGAATGTGCTCCGATGAACTTGCTACACTGGTGCTCCCTCGATGTAAATACACTCGACCAACCCGACAATCAGCTAAATCCCATCCATTCACTGTGGAGTTCCCCAGATGCTGGATTGCGTTCTACTTCAATAGCCTCTTTCCTCATGCTGCCGGCGTTTGGAACTTCCTCCCTGCTCCCTGGCAACTTACTTTGTTTGGAGTGAACTATGTTAAAAAAAAAGACTTTACCACGCAGAGCTGACATTGGCAAAAAAATAAAAATGGTAGAAAGTAAACAGATCTAAGGTAACTCGAACCCATTACTACAGGTTAGCTGTCTGATTGTTACAGAATCACATAAGCTATGTAACTCTGGTTCAAGAAATGTGACTTAGTTATCTGAACACCCATATAAATGTACGTAAAACAACATGGTTTGTGTGAGTGTACGTCTTCAGTTCATAATTTACGAACAACTTTACGTGCGTTAAATGTTTTTATTTAGCTCTAATAAATAATTAATAATTGATCTTATTCTAAAACTAGCAGGGGTACCTGGCGTTGCGAGGGAAGGGGACAAGGACAACGAAATAGAACAGTTAGAAAATGTGTGTAACCTCTTTCTTTTATAACTTATGGCTCTACCTCTCTCTATTTCGCTCTCTATCGATCTTTATCTCCTCTCCATTTCTTCCCAACTTCTTCTCTTCCCCTTCTCCGAGAGAAGATAGAATCGATACCACACGTTTATCATAGCCCGTAGGCCAGGAAAATGTATTTTAGTTCACTTTTCAGACCAAAGGTCGATGGAAATATAGCGCTCTAAATGTCTACTCCTCCATGACTAATTTTGTTTCTGATGACTCCCCAAAAGTGTTACAAAAAAAAACGTGTCTATAATCGGTCCGAGGCAAAGCTGAAAAAGAATATATATGCTGTGTGAGTGTGTCTTGTGTAGTTTCTGACCTTTTGCTGGACACACATACAAACAGACAGACAATTGCGCTTTCTATAATAAAAAGCGTTTTTTGATTAAATTGTGTCATTAATATTTATTTTAATTATATTTTAGGGTAAAAGCATCATTTTTTTATAAATGCTTTTTTGGGATCACCTTTTGTCCAATTGATTTCACACATAATAATTAAGATCACAACAAAATTTTCTTTGAATTTTGACTCAGCTGTGCAATTTTTAAATATCTATTAAAGAAGGAATCCAACAAAAGTAGCTAAGTCAGGTTCAAGGGATATAACTTGAGCTAAAGGATATAACTTGACCTCGCGGTACAAATAAAAGTAGAATCTTTTATATTTACGGCCGAAAAATAACGCTACAAATTGAAAAATGCATTACTTTCTTCCTGAAGATGTATTCAATTTCTTTCTTTCAGATATTAACAGCTAAATTCTTGGAAATTTGTGTTGGCAAAGTTCAGCTCATTAAAAAAAGACAGAATTATGGAATTTCATTTTGAGAGTCAAAAGTCTATTTTCTTTACTTGGAAAGTTTATATGCCTTAGTATGAAATAAGGAATTTGCGATAATCCATCGACTTTGTATTATTTGGATTATGCAGACTACTTTTCTCGGACTACTTTTTATCACAATGTTTCGGCCTCAAATAACCTTTGACCTCCTTCAGGTGAATCTTTTTGAGCTCGGGAATCTTTATGTCGAACTTTGTGATTCATATGGAATTTCGAACTGAACCTTTTATTTGATGCACATAGACCTGTGATACAACGGATGGAGTCGCTGAGTAACAATCAGTTCATAGCGACAGCCTTCTGGAGGTTGAAGGTTCAATCCTCACTACAGGCGATACTAAGAATAAAAATTACTTACGGTTTGAGGTTACATCGGCCGAAACGTTGTAAAAAAAAAAAAAGAAAAACAGATGATAATAATCCAAATTATCAATCCCCATCTCAAAAATGTCAACTGCGCTATTTTCAAGAGCAGGAATCAGTAGTTAGTTTTACATGAGTCGGGATACAATGTTCTGTAAAAAATCCTTGAAAAAACAGGTTTGCTTTGAACATACCATTGACTTGATGCTATTCAGAACTTTTGTTTCAAGAGCATTGTTGTAAAACGTTTTCATATTAAAAAAACATTTTTTTTTTTTACTAATGAGTCACCACTTATCAAGGCCAAAAGCCACTCAAAGATAAGGATATTCTACACGAGGAGTAATCCCCAGGGCTGCACGGTCACGTTCAGCCCTAGAGATTACAAACTTAGATCCTCGCGACCGCCAAGCCTGAGGTGGAAGACTTCGATCAAGACTGACAGGCAGGATCCTCTTATAGAGGACTAATCAAAGACCCGTTCAAAAATAAATCAGAAGAAGAAGAAGAAGAGAAAGGAGAAGAAGAAGAGAAAGAAGAAGAAGAGAAAGAAGAAGAAGAAGAAGAAGAGGTATGATTAATCAAAGAGATGAAACAAATACGCTATTACTGAATACTGGATTATAATATGTCAATCATGAAAGACGCAAGTAAGATGCACTCAAGAATCTATTAGAATCTGTGAGAGTTCCCACTGATTTGACCCATAACGAATGGAACGTTGGTCATAGAAGGCACCAAACTTAATGGCAACTCCTTCGTGCATATCTATCACTAATGGATACGAATCGGTCTGACAGTGGCTTTGTTGCTGCCGGGCTGAGGTATGTTCTGTTCAGTCCAAGGAGGTCCACCCTCCCAGGCTTTACCTTCTTTCTGAGAAGGAGTTAGTTCATTGCTAATCGCCTGAGGCCCCCTTACCAAGGAATGTCAACGGGGGGCTGCTCAGGCATTTTTTGTAGGATTGTGCTTACCCTAGTGCGCTGGCTTCTCAAAACCATACCTGACCTTGTGTCTACCCTCCTGGCAGGAAGGTAAATAATATCTATTATTAATGGAGATTTGGTATCTGTCTGTCTGAAGACGGAACTACACCATTACTTCTATTAGTATATTATTGTATTATTTTTCAATGCTCAATTCAGGAGGGGGTGAAGGGTAGTGTAGTATCTGTTCGTTCGTTATGAGACTATCCTCTCAGGCATTACCTCCTCCTTTTTCGTGGGGGTAGTATTGTATCTGGTCTGTTATCATGACACCATCCTCCCAGGTATTAGCTCCTCCTTTTTTTTAGGGGCAGATAGTGTAGTATCTGTTCTGTTGTCATGAAACCATCCTCTCAGGCATTACCTCCTCCTTTGGGGATGGTAATGTATGTCAACAAGAAATTATCACAATCGGCCGTGCATCAGCAAACTTAACACTTACATTATATATACATGCAAAAATAGGCGACCGGAGGGAGTAGTCAATAATGAAGGCTTAATCTTTTGTTTCGTTCTTACAAACCAAAAGACAATGGAATCGGCTAAATCAAATCCCATCAGATATGATGCATTCGCCTACACCATGTGTTTACCACCTGTTTATCATCTGTTTACCATCTGTTTCCCTTGTGTATTTAATCAATCGCTTACAATAGCTATTTTGTTTCAGCATTAAATCGCCCTAGACGGGTTGATATGTCGCAAAGCGAAAACTGAAAATCGAAATTGATTCTATCATTTTTTTTTTCAGCAGGCATATATGCCACCATAGATATGTAAACATTTCGCAGCCTGCTGATTTTTTCTCATGAAGGTAAGTAATTTCAAACAAGGATGAAGGAGGTTCTTGAGTTACGATGGAACGCCCCTAAATAAGTGTTTCACACTGTCCAATTTCACTCCCATACGGATGATTTTCCTTGTCTCATAAGCATTGCCGTGAGAAGAGTCACTTTTAAACTTTGGAGGTTTGATTAAGGACACAAAGTTTTAATAAAAATAAAACAAGAGCAGAAACAACACTGTGTCCGAGGAACCCAAACTTGCATACAATGGGAATTTAAACCATGAAACAAAACGTAGGTCAAGACCATCGTAACCCAAGGAACGTCTGAATATTATAACTAATACCTACAATTATTCTTACATATTATATATCTAATATAGAAAGAGTATGTATGTTGTTCATTTCTCTTTAGCCTGTTTCTTCTCTTGGAGAGGTGGTAGCTGTAACCCCATGAAAGAAGGAAAACAAAAACAATCATTTAAAAATATATATAAAATATATATTTTATTTACTAAACAATGGATCCACTTTCCTTATCTATGAGTTGCTTCTGACTATCGTCAGAGGTGACACAAGGGTTTGGATTTTATGTTATGTCACGTTTGCGTCTTTTCTGTCTCTCAAAAGATTATTATCTCGTAGACATATTGTCACGGTTCAATTAGTTGACGACAGCTGGGTGTTGTCAGCAGTAGTAGTAGTAGTAGCAGTAGTAGTAGTAGTAGTCATCGTATCCGTCCTATTGGAGTTGATCTCTTTTTTCTTTTTTTTTCCTTTTTTTTTTTAGCTTGGTAGATGTTATGCCACTTTTTCTCTCCTTTTTCTTTTCGTTCATGCTGGACGTCCATGGAGTGGAAATATTTTTAAGCACGCCACTAATCTACAACAGATGTAGGATACGACTGGGGAATTTCCATGATTATGCTAGTATATATATATATATATATATATATATATGTATGGTACTCTTATAGATGACGCACCATGTTTCTGTGACTTTGCGTCGTCAACGTTCGGGCAGGTCCCAGAAGCGCCCAAGCGTTGACGAGGCGAAAACTGCCAAACGCTAAATGGGAAATTCAAAGAAAAATGCATAGACAAAAAGAAAGAACGAACAAACCATAGCTAAACAACTGTAAATAAATAAATTTGTATTTTTTGTCAAATGAACCATTTTCAATCAATTGTTTAGAAATAAATATATTTTGCTTTGTTTTTTAAATAAATGTTTGTTTTTTTGTCAAATGAACCATTTTCAATCAATTGTTTAGAAATAAATATGTTTTGATAATGAGATTTAAATTTTACTACAGCTTAGAAACGCCGTTGAAACGATAACTTTGAAATGTTAGAATCAGACAACATTTTGTTAAACAAATGAAATATTTATTAAATCATTTTTTTTTTAATCCAAATTTCAAAGTTATCGTTTCAACGGCGTTTCTAAGCTGCAGTAAAATTTAAATATCATTATCGTACACACGCGTTTCAGTGCACTCCACTACAGATCGGACATAAAAAAAAAAGAGTATCTTCATAACACCAGAAGATTGATCTACGGCCATGCCGTAGACTTCAACTATGAAAAAAAAAGAAGGAAAAAAAAAAGGAAAATATTGTCTGTACCATAAATAAGGTTTTTAAAACCGAAAATTTGGATTTTAAAAAAAAAACGATTTAATAAATATTTCATTTGTTTAACAAAATCTTGTGTCATGTTAACTGATTTTAAAATTTCAAAATTAAATGTTTTGCTTTGTTTTTAAATAAATGTTTTTTTTGTTGATTTAGGCAACTGTTTTTTGCTTTTTAAAATTTTTTAAATGTTTTTTTACATTTTTTTCGTTGTTTTTTTTTCTTTTCTAACATAAAACCAAAAAACAAACTGTTTTTGAGCGAATGGTTTACTTGTTTTTAACTGGCAAAACTGAATTAGTCCTTAACCCTAACCCTAAAACTGAATTAGTCCTTAACCCTAACCCTAAAACTGAATTAGTCCTTAACCCTAACCCTAAAACTGAATTAGTCCTTAACCCTAACCCTAAAATTGAATTAGTCCTTAACCCTAACCCTAAAACTGAATTAGTCCTTAACCCTAACCCTAAAACTGAATTAGTCCTTAACCCTAACCCTAAAACTGAATTAGTCCTTAACCCTAACCCTAAAACTGAATTAGTCCTTAACCCTAACCCTAAAATTGAATTAGTCCTTAACCCTAACCCTAAAATTGAATTAGTCCTTAACCCTAACCCTAAAACTGAATTAGTCCTTAACCCTAACCCTAAAATTGAATTAGTCCTTAACCCTAACCCTAAAATTGAATTAGTCCTTAACCCTAACCCTAAAATTGAATTAGTCCTTAACCCTAACCCTAAAACTGAATTAGTCCTTAACCCTAACCCTAAAACTGAATTAGTCCTTAACCCTAACCCTAAAACTGAATTAGTCCTTAACCCTAACCCTAAAACTGAATTAGTCCTTAACCCTAACCCTTAAATTGAATTAGTCCTTAACCCTAACCCTAAAATTGAATTAGTCCTTAACCCTAACCCTAAAATTGAATTAGTCCTTAACCCTAACCCTAAAATTAAATTAGTCCTTAACCCTAACACTAAAACTGAATTAGTCCTTAACCCTAACCCTAAAACTGAATTAGTCCTTAACCCTAACCCTAAAATTGAATTAGTCCTTAACCCTAACCCTAAAATTGAATTAGTCCTTAACCCTAACCCTAAAACTGAATTAGTCCTTAACCCTAAAACTGAATTAGTCCTTAACCCTAACCCTAAAACTGAATTAGTCCTTAACCCTAACCCTAAAATTGAATTAGTCCTTAACCCTAACCCTAAAACTGAATTAGTCCTTAACCCTAACCCTAAAACTGAATTAGTCCTTAACCCTAACCCTAAAATTAAATTAGTCCTTAACCCTAACCCTAAAATTGAATTAGTCCTTAACCCTAACCCTAAAATTGAATTAGTCCTTAACCCTAACCCTAAAACTGAATTAGTCCTCAACCCTAACCCTAAAATTGAATTAGTCCTCAACCCTAACCCTAAAACTGAATTAGTCCTTAACCCTAACCCTAAAATTGAATTAGTCCTTAACCCTAACCCTAAAATTAAATTAGTCCTTAACCCTAACCCTAAAACTGAATTAGTCCTTAACCCTAACCCTAAAATTGAATTAGTCCTTAACCCTAACCCTAAAATTGAATTAGTCCTTAACCCTAACCCTAAAACTGAATTAGTCCTTAACCCTAACCCTAAAACTGAATTAGTCCTTAACCCTAACCCTAAAACTGAATTAGTCCTTAACCCTAACCCTAAAACTGAATTAGTCCTTAACCCTAACCCTAAAACTGAATTAGTCCTTAACCCTAACCCTAAAATTGAATTAGTCCTTAACCCTAACCCTAAAACTGAATTAGTCCTTAACCCTAACCCTAAAACTGAATTAGTCCTTAACCCTAACCCTAAAACTGAATTAGTCCTTAACCCTAACCCTAAAACTGAATTAGTCCTTAACCCTAACCCTAAAATTGAATTAGTCCTTAACCCTAACCCTAACCCTAAAACTGAATTAGTCTTTAACCTTAAAACTGAATTTGTCCTTAGCCCTAACCCTAACCCTAAAACTGAATTAGTCCTTCGGGAGATTCGATGAACTAACAGAGCTAATAGAAATTCATTTTTGTTATGGAACACGATTATTTTCTTCCAAAAGTTATCGGCTGCTTGCTATAGCCTAATTGGCTTATGAATGCTGCAACCTGATTGGTTAATATTTAGTAAAAAAATATACCAGACGAAACCATTTCAAGTGTTTAAAAGGAGGAAAAAAACAAATAGCAAGTCAGACACGCCCTTCCGTCTTAAATGAATTCGGAAAGAAATTTTCAACTTTATTTCCATAATGAGACGTTTTCTTTCTTTCTTTCCTTTCTTCATTCTGTACCGATCGATACGTTTTTTCTTTCTATTTTTTTAAAAACTTTTCAGTTTTAGATGTTTCATTTCTTATTTCTTTTATTTTTAAACTTTAACGATGACGACGTTATTTTATATGGATATTAGTGCGAACATTGACAAAGCATAATTTCTTCTTTTTTTTTTTGACAGAGGGTGTACACTTGTATTATATATATATATATATATATATATATATATATATATATATATATATATATATATATATATATATATTGGTACAGAAAAATTAAGCTGAAGAGAGCCGAATGGCTAAGTCCTTCTGTGCTTGAAACCGACGGTACGAATGTTGTACTAATTTTTCTGTACCAAAATAAATAAATATTACGCTTTTAATTTTTGATTTTAATTATCAATTAATCGAGCACTCTGCTGGGATTTTTCCTGCTATATTACAAAAGAAGTTATATATAGTTATATATATATATATATATATATATATATATATATATATATATATATATATATATATATATATACCCAGTTTGTTGGTGACAAAACAAGACACAAACATAGCAGCTCTATAAAAATGACTGTCTTTATTTATGGTATCTGTACAGGTCATGTGACTTTGTAATGTACTGTCTTTCCTGAGGAAATGTCCTTTGTTTTGTTTCTTGTCTCTTTAAGGAGTCAAGTACTTTGTCGGCCATGACACATCTTTAGGTTCAGGTGCATTAAAAAGAGCTGGGAATTCCCATCATCACAGGCGCTGATATCCTGATTCGCTGATATCCTGATTCGCTGATATCCTGATTCGTAACTCCCAACTGATTTTTAATATCTCTCTCTCTCTCTCTCTCTTTTACTCTATCTATCTATCTATCTATCTATCTCTCATCACGTGCCGCCATTCCCTATTTATAAACAGGACACACTTATGCGCGATAAAATAATGGAGATTTATTGAGTGATTCCTGTTCGCTTTTACCACTCTGAAAATTAGCCGTTCGTTCCTCAACTTACTGGGTTAAAATCTTTTAATTACCCTGAACCATCTTATTTTCAGAACAGTTTAATCTGACGAAAGACGTTTCAATATTTTACACCGTGTAACCTAGTCTAGTCTGGATTTAACTGTTCTAACATGACTTTGCGTTTATCTGTAGGATGAGGATGATGATGATGGTGGTGGTGGTGACTTTGTTTGTACATACGTTATCACCATTCACCTCTATTTAAAAAAACTGAGATTTTCCGATCGTCAAATATTAAATGAAAAAAATGAGAAATATCTGATGTGGATGGTTGCGAGATTTGACCCATTTTGAAATGAATTGTTCCAGCATCATAAATAGAATTCTGTTGTTCACAGTTCTAAAAACCTACTCATCGCATTTTTTCAAACGTTAATGCATCTAATTGTTACAATTGTAGATAAATAAATTTAAAAATTATGAATATTTAGCTGACAATTATTTTTTTTTACGGTAAAAAAAAAGAGACTAGTTTTTTTTAGAAAGAAAATAAAAAAAAGACATTCTTTTTATTTATTTAAAGAATATTTAGCTGGCAATGACAATTATTTGTACAGAACGATAATGACGATTATTTGTAATCAGCATCATCATCATCATCATCGGTTTAACATCTGTTTTACATGCTGGCATGTGTTGGACGGTTTTAGAAAATTGACTTTCAAATTAACCTATTTCTGAACAGGTCTTTATTTATCCCTTCTTCTCTCAAGTGCATCCTTATCACTCCCCCCCATGTTTTCCTCGGCCTTCCCCTGTGAACTGAACCTGCTACCTCAACTGTTCTACATCTATTAACCCAAGAACTCTCATCCATTCTTCCAATGCGACCAAACCATCAAAGTCTCCTTTTCTGCACACATCTCCAAATACTGTCCAGATTTAATCTTCCTCTGAGGTCATCAGATCTAAGCCTGTCTTTAAGATTCACATTACACATCCATCATATCATTCTCACATCATTTTACCTCCATGCAACACATATCCTCACTGACCAGATTTCACTTCCATATATCATCACACTTCATGCGCACGTCGGATGGACTCTTCCCTTGGTCGACAGTGGTAACACTCTGCTGGAATAGAAGAATTTTTTTATTATTATTATTAACCCTGACAGATATTTATTATTACGAGAGAAATATTAAATATTATTAACAGTAAATTATCCTCCTTGACCAGTGAATTACACAGATCGATGAAGAAAGCGACCGGGAGTCTTTGCTAGTTAGAATAGGTAAACCATAAATCTATCTATATCAAGTTTTTTTTTAGTTTTTTTTTTTAACATAGTTCACCCCAAACAAGGCAGGACGCCACTGTAGACGTAAGTAATTTAGCAGAACTAGTATGTGAGGCTACTACAGTACATACATGTAAATTACACGAGAAGAATGAAAAGTGTTGGTAAGTTAAGAGTGCAGAAGTTAAAGTAACAAAAATATTAAAATCGAACGAATTTTATTTTTGTAATTTAAAATATGGAAAAAAAAATGATAGGAGAGTGTTGTAGTTTGCTAAAAGCATTGTGCATATTGTATAGATAGGTTTGAGGTTTAGCGTTAGAAAGCATTGACAGTGCAATGTAAGTTTATGGACACCAGGTGAATCGAAAGAATGACTGGATGAGAAACGAGATGGTAATAGACAGAAAGAGAAAATATTTTTCGGAATTTTTAGATGAGGATTGATAATTTGGATTATTCAGACTACTGTTCTCATCTTGGATCTAATTCTCACAACGCTGACCACATATGAAAGAAAACAGGGAAACTATCTACCCTTATGGGTCGAAGTAAAATT
Organism: Sepiola atlantica; assembly: GCA_963556195.1. NCBI lineage: Eukaryota > Metazoa > Mollusca > Cephalopoda > Sepiida > Sepiolidae > Sepiola > Sepiola atlantica. Next base: position 98,895,667 of record OY744533.1, on the reverse strand, counting down.
CATAGACAGAGAACAACGGTAGAGTATAAGACGACAGGTTAGGCGACAATGGCTTCCTAAGTAGAATTTAATAGAATGTGAGAACAAATAAAATAGATAGTAGATTAGAGCACCATTAGAAAAAATGGTACTTTTATAGCTGACGCGCCAGATTTACGTGACTTCGCGTCGGCAACAATCGGGCAGGTCGCGGAAGCGCCCGAAAGCTGACGAGACGAAAACGAGGCTGAAACTGCCAAGCGCTTAATCGAAGACTTTCAAAGAAAAAATACATAGATAAAAAGAAGAAAGAAAAAAAACGAACAAACCGTAGCTGAAGAACTGCAAATAAATATATTTTTATTTTTTGGTTGGCCAAATGAACCATTTTCAATCAAATGTGTAGATGTAAATGTTTTGATTTGTTTGTGAAAATAATGGGTTTTTTTTAGGGGGGGGGGGTAAATTTTGTCAATGTTGTTTTTTAACATAAAACAAAGAAAGAAAAGAAAAATGTTATGCTTTCGAATTAGTCCTTCCGAAGATTCGACGACCTGACACAGTTGATAATAATTCACTGTTGTTGCAATAGAACGCGATTATTGTTTTCTTCCAAATATTGTCGGTTGCTTGCTATAGACTGCTTGGCAAATGAATGCTGCAACTTGATTGGTTGATACCTCGTCAGCTCTCGGGCGTTTCCAAGACCTGCCCGATCGTTGCTGACGTGAAGTCACAGAAATCTGGTGTATAAGAATACCGAACAAATAAATAAAACAGTAGTACTAAGGTGTAACCCTAACCAGTATCTAAAACAAGAATTGGTTTACGGCTCCTAAAATTCATACTAGAATTGTTCGCAAGGACCTTAAAGGACCGTCCTCCCATTCATGGAGTATTGTTGCCACATCTGGGCTGGTGCATCATCCACTAGTCTCTCCCTCTTAAACAAGGTCCAAAAAAGAGTCGCCAACTTAATAGGTCCATCACTATCCACCAAGCTCCAGCCCCTGCCCCATCGCCGCAATGTTGCATCCTTATGCTTGTTTTACAAGTACTTCAATGGAATGTGCTCTGATGAACTTGCTGCTCTAGTGCCCCCTCAACGTAAATACACTCGACCAACTCGACAATCAGCTAAATCCCATCCATTCACTGTGGAGGTCCCCAGATGCCGGAGAGTCTTCTACTTCGATAGCTTCTTTCCTCGTGCTGCCGGTTTCTGGAACTCCCTCCCTGTTTCCCCGACTGTACCGACATGCAGAGGTTGAAAACTAATGTAAACAGACATCTCGCTACACAGCTCCCAACTTAGGATGACACCCAAAACCTACTGTTAAATTGCTGGTTTATAACATTGTAATTTCGGAATCTCTGGCGTCGTAGAACAGTTTGCCCGTTGATCTCGCGAACGGCATCGCTTGCTAACGGGACGATATGTCGTTTCTCGATCCGGCGACGTCGAGTGGTCTTGCTATTCGGTCCCGGCTTTCAATCTCCCCCTTATCTCACTGTACGTCCATCACCCATGCGTCCCATTATATAACACTACACCCTAATTCTCAGTAGCCCCTTACGTCTACAGTGGCGGTCTGCCTTGTTTGGGGTGAAATATGTTAAAAAAAAAAAAAAATTTTTAATAAAAAAATCAGTTATAACTGATAGTCTTCTGGAAGTTGAAGGTTCAATCCTTAGTAGAGGCGATACTAAAAATGTAATTAAGAATTACTTAAGACTTCTACCCTTTCATGGCTGACGGAACGAGAACAATCTACCCCCGTGAATTAAATAATGGGTTCTGTTCGAAATTTTGTATAGATTCCCGAGTTCGACAGAAATATTTCCAAGTTCGACAAAACACACCTGAAGAAGGTTGGAGGTTACATCGGCCGAAACGTTGTGAGAAGAGAATAACATCCAAGATGAAAACAATAGTCCGAATGATACATGCATGCATGCGTTTTATTTTTATCTTTGTATGTTATTGTTTTTAATCGTTGTATCTCTTTCTTTGTTTTTTCAGGCACAGATCTTACCAACGGTAGAATGGCACCAAACCAATCTCTGTGGTCTTAAATTTTCTGAAAATCTTTCAAGGTCTCAATTCTGTGACTGATCCCTATTCCTCTTTTGAGACAGATATCCGAAGACTCTGTGGGAAAATTTATCGAAATAAAAAAAAAAAAATTTTTTTTTAAAATTAATATAAAAAATAAACATTTTAAAAAATGTCGAAAATCGAACGAAAGAAAAATGCAAAGAATTTTTGTCATCTATATATATTCCTCATTCTTCAAAATTTGCGTGGTCGTCATAAAGTGTGCTTCCTCTTGCGTCATGGGAGGGGGGAGCATGGATGAAGACTAGAAGAGTTAAAAAAGTGTGTGTAACGTTTTCCTTCCTCAGTCACGTTACTTTTTTTAACTCTTCTCCATCCCCCTCCATATATCTCAACCTGTCTCTCTCTCTCTCTCTCTCTCTCTCTCTCTCCCTTCCCCTTTATCTTTCTCTCTCTCTCTGTATGTATATATATATATATATATATATATATATATATATATATAAACACACACAATGTGTGAAAAATGACAAATGGAAAACAGGTTAAAGTGCAGGAGAAAAACAAAAACGAGAGATTTGACCGGTTTCGTTCATGTTAACGAACGTCTTCAGAAAAAGTGAAGATTTGGAAATAATTTTATTTTGAAGGCACACACATGGGAGAAGGAAAAGATGATCCGATTGGATCATATGAGAAGACTTTTAGTGACATTGAAATATGATTAGACAAGTGGGTGGCATGTGTGTGCCTTCAAAATAAAATTATTTCCAAATGTTCACTTTTTCTGAAGACGTTCGCTAACACGAACGAAACCGGTCAAATCTCTCGTTTTTGTTTTTCTCCTGCACTTTAACCTGTTTTCCGTTTGTCATTTTTCACACGTTTTATCCACCACAGCATTTCATTTTCATGAATTATCGTGTACCTTACCCCACATATATATATATATATATATTAGTAATCCAGGTAAAGTAAACATCCACAAGATAAAAATCCAAAGAATTTCCACCGGTCATATAAAAGTGCTCAATATCAAATAGAGCTTTTATATATAATTACATGTATACTTATATATATATTGTATATATACACATAATTATTTTTTATTTATACAGACATGTACATAATCAGCGACACTGGCATGTCGATGTTATCGATCAATAGCTGTTAGAAACTGAGATCTCATCAGGGGGAAAGAAAATCTGATCCTTCCCTCAGACCCTCAAATCTTAAATTTTGAATTTTGTTTCTTTTTTCCACTTCATTCTTTCCAAATATGTTCTGAGGGAAGGATCAGATTTTCTTTCCTTCTGATGAGATCTCAGTTTCTAACAGCTATTGATCGATAACATCGACATGCCAGTGTCGCAGATTATGTACATGTCTGTATAAATAAAAAATAATTATGTGTATATATATATATATATATATATATATATATATATATATCTAATTTATGCACACACTTTTTTAACTACTTAACTATAATAGAAAGAAAAAGGAAAGAATGGAAGAAAGAAAAAGAAAATATAATCAGCAGCTGACCTAGTTTCGGTGTTGTTTTTCGAACATTTATCAAGAAGAATGAAAGCAAGTATTTTTTCTGCCTCTCTCCATACACTAATTTGCTCTCTGGTGATGGAAATGAATGAATATTAGGCTTTTTTTTATTACCATAACCAGCTCGGGTCATACTGAATCGAAATATATAAGATTTGTAAGTGTATCTTTGGTAGTTTTTCAGTTTTAGACGGACACACAGACATGACTTTTCTATATATAATAGACCAATTTAAAAATTTATCAGCTCTTTCAAATCATTCTATTAAATTTATAGCATTGAAAACTTTAAAAAAATTAACATTTTAAATAAACAGTTCATTGTTTTTCTTAAAACAAAACTTTCTCTCACCTCCACATGTCTTCCTTTGCATTCGGTATGTGTTATTCAACGTAAATTATACTCAGTCATATTCCTACTTCATTATGATTACCACTTTCCTCTCCTTTGAAATTACAGATGACTTCTTCACTCTATAGTGGGAGATAGGGATACTCACAAAATTGTATGCGCAACATTATCAGTTTGCATAATTTTGGTTATTCGGACTACATTTCTCATCTTGAGTGTTATCATCACAACATTTCGGCCGCTGTAACCTCCGGCCTTCTTCAGGTGTATCTCTTCGAACTCGGGAATATTTCTGTCGAACTCGGAAATCTGGACGGAATTTCGAACGGAACCCTTTATTAAATCCACGGGGGTAGCATGCTCTTGTTCCGTCATCCATAACTGGAAGAAGTCTTCAGTAATTTACAATTCTTCGTATCACCCGCAAGGACCCGTGGCACAGTGGATATAGTACTAAGTAAAATTCAGTTCCAAGTGACAGTCATCTGAAGGTTGATGGTTCAACCCTCAGGGCAGGCGATATGAAGAATTGCGAATTACTGAAGACTTCTCTGGATGACGGAACAAGAGCATGCTACCCCCGTGGATTAAATAAAGGATTCCGTTTGAAATTCCGTCCAGATTCTTGAGTTCGAAGAGATACACCTGAAGAAGGCCGGAGGTTACAGCGGCCGAAACGTTGTGATGATAACACTCAAGATGAGAAATGTAGTCCGAATAACCAAGATTATGCAAATTATCAGTGTATTTATGAAAAAGAAAAAGAACCTTTTTTTGTTGTTGTTTTTTCCTGAAATTCAAAGCATAATAAAACAAACCATTATTTTTGATCGAAATACTCGAATACAGTAATCGTCACTGCTTTTCAACTCTACATAAACAGGTTTTCCATTGTGGAAAGAAACACGTCTTCCCGTAAAAAACACATTTTTATGCTCTTTTTGGCAACATCTATTTTCTTTTATGAACGCTGTAACGTCCACGATTTTAGATCCACGTAAACATGTTTTAACTGAATTTTAAACCATAAAACGTAAAAAGAGAAAATATTTGGTTTCGAAAATACACCGATATTATTTAGCAAAATAAACTTTATTTTTCCCTGTAAATCAAACAAGAAAACAAACCATTTCTTTTATCGAAATACGACGCTGATTGCAACTCTGCAGAAACACATTAAAACCACAAACCAAAAGACAAATTCTTTTTCGCAACCTTTATTTTCAGAGAGGGTTTTTTTTTTTTTACATACACTATGATGAAATAGAAATATGACTGAGGATAATTTACGATAAACAACATGTTCTGGCATATTATTAAGGAAACAAAAAGACTACCGTGCAACATTGAGTAGGTATAGCTAGTTAAGAATAAAAATGTCTTTCTGATGAGTTGCATATAGCTAATGGAAACAAAGCGAGTATGTCAAATATGAGGTATTTTTCTGTGGACACTGTTTACAGAATATTTGTAACATGACCTGATGTGACATCGAAATTTAAAAAGTTTCCAGTAGAACCTATTTGTTTCCACGTCAGTTTCTATTTTAATAAAAATATAATTGTATTTCAAATGTATTTAGTAATAATAAAGAATGTATTAGTATTACTATTTACTATTATTAGCAAAATTTGCTGCTGATAACAAAAATGGCTTTCATGTCTAATTTACAATTGCTGCTGAAAAGAAAAATGGCTTCCTGCTAAATATTTTAGGCAAGATAAATTAAATGGAATTAAAATTTATTGTTCTTGACAATATGCACCAATGTTTAACAAGAAAATTGCTAATCAGAATCAAATATCGAGAATATGACCGATTTAATTTATATATAGAAAGAGAGAGGGGGGGGGCCTAAAATAATAAAAATGTTCTTAATCTTTTTAGAATGATTTTATATTATTTACTTAAATTATTTAAATCCTATGAACATCATAGGTAAAAAAAATCGGTGGAGGAGGGGGAGTCAGCCTCCTTTAACTGCAAGATACTTCCAAGCAACTATAAAATATACTGCTGTGGTGAAAACTGCTTGAAAATAGACTCGATATAATGAAGTTATGGAAATTAAAAGTTTGGATTTTGTGTATTTTATTGAAATCAGAAGCAAAAAAAATTACAACAAGGATTATAAGAAATGTGCAGCGGTCATTTGTACAAAATTTCACATTACTAGGTTCAATAGCCTAAAAATGGTTAACAGACACACAAACAGAGGTCTCTTATAATAAGTATAGATGTACAAAGTCCAAGGTAGGCAAGAGACCAAGCCTGTCTGGTGGTTTTATTTTTTTGTGGTTTCTTTTCAGTTTTTGCTTGCTTAGTGTTTACGTAATGATAAAGGAATTCAGTTGTAATTTTGATTGAAGATCATTCAACGATCATTTTACAAATTGAAAACTTTAATGTCACTGGTTCGCCATATACTCAATCGACCTTGCGATATTTAAGAACATTTCCTTCTTTGAGCTGTGAAACTGCTAAACTTCTTTTTTGAGCTGTGAAACTGCTAAACTTTTCTTTTTTTTTTACAAAATAACTCAATATCTTGAGAATCAATTATAATTTTTAAATTATATCAAATTTTTAGCACCAATATTTAAAAAAATAAAATATATTCACATTGTATTATTGACCAGCAGATTAAAAATGACACTTTTAAGGGGGCCAGTTGAAGCATGACTTTTTTAAGGGGGCCAGTTGAAGCATGACTTTTTTAAGGGGGCCAGTTGAAGCATGACCCTTTTAAGGGGGCCAGTGGAAGTATGACTCTTTTAAGGGGGCCAGTGGAAGTATGACTCTTTTAAGGGGGCCAGTTGAAGTATGACTCTTTTAAGGAGGCCAGTTAAAACATGACATTGTTAAGGGTCCAATGCAAACATTACAGTTGAGATTTGTTCAACTGATTGCTATTTGATCAGTAGTACTTTTTTATTTTATTATTATTATTATATTATTATTATTATTATTATTATTATTGTGTTTATGTTGTGTCCAACTTATCCCAAACCAAATATAGCACACGGCTAAATTATAATAAATTGCACCTGGTCCAAACCTTAGTCCACTTATGACACCATGTTAGACAACCTACACAAGAGTTCTCTCCCCTACAATCTTGAGTTAACCCTCATCATTTCTCGGGCTGGTCCCAACCGTTCGATAATCTGTTAACTGTGTTATTATATCTTCATAAATATCCTTTTGTGGTGTAATTATTATTTTTTTTTTTGGGGGGGGGGGGGGGTCAATTTATTTGATATACAATTCTTTGTTATGACTTTGGCTACCATTTTATGCGACTGTATCGTGTTCTGAATTTATAAAAGCACAAAGAATTTACTGTACATAAGAGCACAGTTGAATGGTACTTGGTAGGATGGTATATAATATTTTAAGTGGACTAAGAAACTTAAGAATGGGGAGACAAAACCAAACAACAAATAATAAAAAATGGTGATGAGTAATCCTGCCTGAAAGGTATTTTATACTATTTTCAAAACATAAAAAAAATATATATATGTGTACGATAAACATTTATCTGTTCAAATGTTATTGTGAAAAGACTTTAACAAAATGTGTTGTATAAGTTTGTCTCATGTGAAACCGCCATTTATAAAATGACAAAAAAAAAGTGGAAAAAAATCTGTTTTGGGTTTTTGTTTTTAAATGAAAATATAGTTGGGCAGAGATTGATTGTAAGAAAGGAGAAAAAAAACATTGAAAAAAGTCACAGCACTCTAACCCTAGCCCAATAAATGACTGATTTAAATGTTTGTTTGTTTTTCGTAAATTTTGTTTAAAAGCTATTTAATATTTTACATTTAATAAAGCCATGACATTTATGTAAATTGGTATCTGTGTATGCATCATTTATTGGCCATAAATGAATGCCATGAATGATTTTAAGATATTTAAATAAAATATCACTTTCTTTCCATGCCAAACAATTGGACTTTTTTTCTGTGGCATTTTTTCTGTCATTTTTTCTGTGGCTTTTTTCTGTTCAGCTAAACCCACTGCGCGGCAAATCTGTAGAATTTGAAAAAGAATTAAAATATTTTTTTTGTTTTTCGATTTTGGATTCCTTGTTGCAAAGTATCTTAATTGGTTACCATCAATTACTGGCACTATTAATCCCGTCCCTCTTTACATGAGCCCGCAAAATATGAACAGCTGCAAACAGATTCACGAAAAGAAAAAGCGTATTGGAAACTTATCCGTTTGGTATTTTTCGTATTATTTCATTCGTCTCAATTGATGGTTTGACTCTATTTTTTTAAGTGTTTTTTTTTTTTGTTTTCTTTTCTTTTTTTCAGTGAAATTAACTAATTTTACTTTCAAACCCGTCGCAAATTACTTACACACACAAAAAAAGAAAAACATTTTCGTTTAATTTTCACGAGGTTACATTTACATCTAATATAAATTTATACTCCCACACATTCACAGGCAAACATCCCAACCACCCAATAACGAATTAGCGGCTAGACTACTGGGGTGGAGGTGGTATTCATTTATTCATTTTAGATCGCCTGTAGGTTATTTAAAAGTATTAAATAAAAAAATATTACGGTGAAGTAAAAGAAAAACATCCAGGAAGCAATTTACACTGAATTTCATAGCACCCCCCCCCCCAACTTCCACGCTGCCCTAAAAATGAAAATGTAATTTCAAACCGGTTTGAAGGTAAAATAGTTAAAATAACTAAACACACACACACACCTATGTGACACTGTCCCCATTTTATCTGAAAATGTAAGAGTTATTGCTAAATAAAAAAAAAAGAAAGAAAATAATTCATGCTGTATCCACGCTTAAAAATTGTAACTCCATTTTTTATTTCATAATTTGTTGAACAGGCAATCTAACCATAACAAAGGCCATCACCAAATAATTTAAAATTAAAATGATTGAAAAATAATAAATATTTGAAATTTAAAATTAAAATTAAAACGTTGTATGTATTTATTTAAAGTCTTCACAAATTTAAAGTTTTTTTTTCATAATTATTGAAATCAGTTTGAATTTTCATTAAAATCAAAATTATTAAGAGAAACTCCTCAGAATTCAAATTATTTGATTATTGTTATCCAAAATAAATTATAATTCTCCTTTATGGAGCTATCTAAATAAATTCTATTCTAAACTTGCAAAACTATTTGTAGCTCAATATTTTATCATATGGTAAAATAGAGCTTAATATATATTTTTTAAAACACTTAAATTTCTATATTATGAGATATACTGATTCATATTCTATTGAAAATATTTGGCATTTAACAATGCGTTTGCCTGTAGTGGTAATGTTTTCCTTTTATTTTTCCTGGATATTTAAATGACTTTTCCCAACCGAGAACCGTTCTGACAAAAAGCGTAATATTTTTGTAATTTTATTTGAATGAATTATATTTATAAATAGCTATTTATTGTATATTTGAAAATAACGTTTTGAAACGTCCGTAAACGAGGATATACAGACTTTGTATTTTGGAATTGATTTAAATGTAATTTGAGTTTTATATATATATATATATAAGGAACAGGAGAATAAAGATATGATGTATACCTTTAAAGTAGAATCTATCATGAAAAATTGATGCTTGATATACGAGATAAAGCAATTTTATAAACAAGTTAAGGATGAGAATAAAAATTGTACAAAATACAATATCTATTAAGTCATCAGTTGTTCAAGACAAACGTATCTGTTTGTTCTCCTCTGACGATAATATATTCTATAAAAGCCATGGCTTAAGGAAGGAATAATAAAATCTCTTTTATTTAAAAACTCTTGTGTGTGTGTGTGTGTGTGTGTATATATGATTTTTTTCATTCAAATAAACATGTACAAAATCTGTGACACAATACAAGCATGCCAATGAAAACAAAGTAACAATGAAGTATACAAAAAAATTATTGTTTCAGAATTCGACAGGGTCCACTATGAAGTTGTATCCTTCAAAATGTGGGCAAAGTGTGTGTGTGTGTGTGTGTACATAGAGATCAAAAGGTTTATGTACCGAATAGAGTGTGTTTGCGTAAAGCGCACACGAGCTGTTCGCTATGAAATTGAGTCCACGAGAATGTGTATAAGACAGTCTGAGTAAAACGATGTGATCGTGTGTGTGTAAATAGAGAGGGAAGTCTACATACCGAATTGCGTGTTTTGTGTGGAGCACGCACACATGTTGGTGAGGTGTTTATCAAAGTAGCCCCCAGACCATGGTCTGGAGTAAGGTGGTCTGTCGAGGTCATGTCGGGAGACAGCGGCTGTGCTGTGCTGTTCGTCGAGGCCAAACTGGATGAAAAAGAGATTGGATTTGCCTGTGCAGTGCTTTTTTATAATCACCGCTAGTAGCGATGCCTAGCATTTCCAAAGGAAAGATAACTCGGTTCTGAAAACGCGATCGAAGATGAGTCTGTAATTGTGTTGAGAAGGGTAGGTAATGCTACAGGTTTCTTTTCCTGTGACCAAGGTCAGAACAAATATTACACTTTGAATTATTTTTTTTTAGCAAAACAATATGGTTAAACAATTTAAACAAATTACGCACAAAGCCCTCAAAAGTGTAGGGTATGAAGTGTGGGGATCGTTAGATATCCTCTGTCTTTCCTACTCTTAACTAGACTCATTAGCAGTCACCACAATACCACATTTACTCTGTGGGGCCATCCTACTTATAGCATAACATGTCTGCATACATTTGAACTCTTATTCAAATGTGTAAAGACGTTTGGGATGAGAATACACTTCTGACGATCGGGTCTACCGCAAATCTGCTGTAAAGTATTAAGATGAGCTCTTTTTAATTATTTATTATTGTTATATATATTTTTTTTCCTTTTCTCCAAATTTTCTTTTCGTCACCTTAAAAAATAACGCCTTTCTGTAATCGGATGGAAAACATACTTTGGCCATATTATTTTTTTCTTCTTCTGTCTTTTAAAAATAAAATGAGGTCAATTTAAAAAAGGTTTTCAGCAAACAATTCAAATAGCTTTCACATCTTTATACAGACATGTGTGATAATCATATGTATATATTTTTTTCTTACCCCCCTCTCCTTAAAAAGTACGATAACGGCGTGAGCACTCTCACTTTTTCAGTCAGAAACTACCAGCCTTAACAACACGTCTGATGACTCTCTTCCTGACGAGAAGAAATAAATTATAACGTGAAATGACTGGAATGTTGGCCTGAGTTATTTCTTCTTAACTAAATATATTCTTATATGTGTGTGTGTGTGTGTTTGTGTATATATATATATATATATATATATATATGTATGTATATATGTATGTGTTTGTTTATGTATGTATATCTGCTTGGCGCTGTGCCGTCAGCCTGGGAGCCGATAGGGCAGAGGATCAACGCATGACCCACGACCGGCAGAAGCGCAGGAGGCGAAAGGAGAGAGCTGCCGGTCCACAGCCTGTCGATGCCGCCTTCACGTGTCCGGAGTGTGGAAGAGTCTGCCGAGCACGGATTGGCCTCATCAGCCATCTCAGGACCCACCGACCCCCGACGCTAAACTGATTGATACCTTGGTCATCGTCGACTTCGACGGACGAGCAAGAGAAGAGAATATGTGTATGTATAATATGTATATGTGTATATATAATATGTATGTGTATGTATATATATATATATTTGTGTGTGTTCTTGTATATATATGTATATGTATGTACATGTATATATGTATGTGTGTGTGTTTGTATATATATGAGTATGTGTATATATAAATATATGCATATATATGTGAGTATTGATTTATTCCTCTCCAGGAGTTAGGCACAAGGCCAGTTTTTATCTTACTCCCACAAGTAAGATGTGACCCAAGGTCGGGTCGGGAAAGTGGGGTTTAAAAATTGCCTGGGCAGCCCCGTCGGCATTCCCTGGTAGGGGCGCCTCAGGCAGTAAGCAATAAACTTACTCCTCCCCAAAGAGGGGAGGCGAAGCCTGGGAGGGTGGACCTCCTAGAACTGCACAGGACAGACCCATAGACAGGTGTAAATCAAGCCCCGAAGGCCAAGACAATACCAGTCTATGGGGTGCAGTATCATTCGGAACAGATACTACACTTTGATCTTATGTGAGTATATGTGATAGGTTTATGTATATATATTTATATATATATATGTTGTGTGTATCTATGTATATATGTGTATGCATATATCTGTATATGTGTGTATGTACATATATATATATATATATATATATATATATATATATAACGTGAAAATTAAATTCTCAAAATCGGAATAAAGCCGAATCAAGATAACAGCAGACCGTAAAACGCTCAATATCTTTTCAACAATAATTTATGACAATAATTAAGGTGGCTTATCTTAACATTTTACTGAAACTGCAGTAAAGTGTTAAGATAAGCGATAATTTATGATTTAAAAAAAGAAAAAAGTCTGAATAAGTTGAAATAATTATGTCACGATAGTAAGAATAATCCAATTGACTGAAAGTTGGAGTTGTCTCCCTTCCGTTTCACCGTCTCGCATAAATTGTACTGTTATCAATTATGAAAATCCCTTTTAGATGTGACAGGAAAACAAAACAAATATTGTTTCGTCTTTCAAGAAAGTGTTTGGTTACAATCTCTAAAACGTTTTGGAATTTATTTATTACAGTTCTTTGAATATTATCGCTAATTTTAATCAATGACTCCATCAGCACTTAGAATGAACAAACAAAAAAACTACCACCATCCGGCAGCTATTAATTTAACTCTAAGTATTCTTTTTATGCGATATATCTTTAATAAATATTTATTGCAATTTTAAAAACTAAGTTTTCATTTGAATTACCTCCCTTGATGATTAATGAATTAATATTTTAAGAAATATTTTGGTAATTTATCCTTTTTTTTTAGTAAATCACTTTAATTAATTACTGTTAATATCCGTGAAACTATTGCAGATATATAGTAGAATAGGGCAATAAAATTACAAAATGCCTGAATTTTAGTCTGAAGATTCCCCCCGGGGATGAAACGCGGGAGCCTCTGTGTAGCTTAATTGCCAGAAATATATTTTCATAGTTTACTATATATATATATATATATATATATATAAACAGTAGAAAGTTAGATTCCAGTAACCATGTCTTTATTCACCTTTCAAAAAAAAATCCAGATACTTGATGGACCGTTTCGTCAAGACATAGACAACCATAATATAGAGTTATATATCCTGGATGCGACTCTTCAGAAGAAGAGTCCAAAAAACCGTATCCAAAATCATCAGAAAAATAAAACCAAAAAAAATACACACATATTGTTAAAGCAGGAACATGAGATTCTGTTTACTCTATAGACGCCATATTTAATACATATACATGCTCTGGTGTTAAAAAAATAACATCCATTGAGCTTAAACCTTGAAAGTCTGACTATTAATAATCTCTCTTTCTGTCTCTCTCTCTTTCTGTCTCTCTCTCTCTCATATATATATATATATATATATATATATATATTGCAATATAGTAGGAAAAATCCCAGCAGAGTGCTTGATCAATTGCGAATCAAAATTAAGAGCATAATATTTATTTATTTTTTGGTACAGAAAAATTAACACAACATTAGTACCGTCGGTTTCAAGCTCAGAAGGACTTAACCATCCGGCTCTCTTCAGCTTATGTTGTTGGTTAAGTCCTTCTGAGCTTGAAACCGATGGTACTAATGTTCTACTAATTTTTCTGTACCAATATATATATATATATATTTTCTGTGAGAAAGGCATAAAAAAAGGTTTAGAGATTTTTTGGTTGTGGATTTTTAGCCGGAAGTGATCTGGCGATCTTCTGATAAGCTGAATGAGCGAAAGATTCTAGTCATTATATGTTTATTCCTGGTTGTTCATTTTTGCGCGAAACAATTGTCAAGAGTTACATTGCATTTTTATTTTAATTTGGCAAGTAAACATATGAATAAAGACTTGGTCGTTGAAAGTTAAAATACCAGTTTACTTATATATGCTCTGTTAAATGTTAACCTTCATCAGGCCTTTACATTGAAGAGTTCTGGTAAATTTTCTGAAAATAAATATACACAATATATATATATATATATATATATATATATATATATATATATATAGTGTGTGTCAGGTTGTATATGAAAAGAAATCAAATAAAGTGCTCGATCATATAAGAGAGCTAATATAATTTATTTAGATACTGTATATTACATATTTCAGCAATGTACCGCAGTTTCATCCAAAACGGCAGATTTAGATGTCTAAATCTGCCCTTTTGGATGAAACCGCGGTACATTGCTGAAATATGTAATATACAGTATCTAAATAAATTATATATATACATATATATACAGGGTGTCCCAAAATAATGTATACACCCTTTGAATCGTTATAACTCGTTCAATTTACTGAGTTTGATTTGCAAACAAAATTGATAAAAGAGTAGAACAGTAAGATACACATTTAAAAATACTGAAAGTAAAATTAACAAAAACATAGAAAATTAACTTTTAATAAACGTAAAGGCTACAATGTTTAAAGCAAGAAACCTGAAGTAATTGCAAACAAATGGGAGTAGTAATTGTAGTAGAATGTGCTCAAATACCGGAGTAAATGTCGCAGGACGTTTGTAGGTACAATTCTTCACGTCTTCACTATATAGAAAGTGTATTGAGCAGAACGGGTTGGGGTTAGGATGAGGGTTCATTTTATGAACATTCTGAAATTACCCTAAGTAAGTAGCCTTTATCTTTGTTAAAAGTTAATTTTCTATGTTTTTGTTAATTTTACTGTCAGTATTTTTAAATGAATATTCTTACTCAATCTTGTTTATCAATCTTGCAAATAAAAATCAGTAAATTGAACGACTTATAACAATTCAAAGGGTGTATACATTATTTTGGGACACTCTGTATATATATATATATATATATATATATATATATAACGCTCTGTACTTTCACTTAACAATTTAATAAACAGAATAGTTAATCACCCCCCCCCCCCCACACACACACACACACACCTTCCCATGTTAAGAAAGGCTTTCTAAATTATAACGTTATATTTCAGTCCGGTCTGTAAACTGCATAAGTACCATTTTTGAAATTTATTTTCTTACTAATTTTATGGATTATCCTTATGTGTTATGATTACAAAAGAAAACAGTTTGAATTATCTCCCCTTTCAACAGACTCTTCTAAATTAGAGACAAAAATAATAGAGAAGCACCCCTTTTTTCTATTATCAAATAAACCTGTCTAATCTCTTAACAAACAATGTACCCTACATCGGAACTATGTAACTTAAATCGGAAAAAGGGCTAGTATACCATGGGGTATTTAGACAAAGAAAAGGCGCACAAAAAACAACTTTGCATTTAATTTTTAGTTTCTTTGAAATCAATATGGAACTATTCTCCAAGATTTAGAACCAAATCAAAAGCAAAAAGAAAATGATTCCATTTAATCTCTTAAGATAATCTTTATCAGATAACAATTTTCAAAGGTTTTTTAACATTTTTGTTTACAATTTTCCGTGATTCGGCCCAACGCATATTTGTTTGATGCCTTTGATGAGTGTCCGAGTCTCCGTCCTTTACGAATTAATTAAGATGTTATAAAATTATCATATTTAAATATTCTGATAAATATTTACACTTTTTCAGACGGTTATCCACAACGTTTTGGCCATTGTACAATTGTTCAAAGGTTGTTAATATGACAACAATTACAATAAAGATAACAGTTTGAAGCACATAAATAATTAAAATAACATGTCATCTCAGAAACGGTAAAATTCTGATGAACAATTAAAAAGAAAAAGAACTATTAATAGTTGAAGCTTGAATCAGTTTCTTGCACTTTCTATTATTTTGAGGTACTTTGTTAGATTGGGATCCGCGCTAAAAGTTCCTCGGCATCGGTACTTTCCGACGTTTTACGTAAAACATCGGAAAGGCCCGAAGCGGTTAGTCAATGAAACTGCGAGAAAATGAATAACTGATTGAAATGAATAACTGATTGAAATGAATAATTGATTGAAATGGATAAGCAGACGACATATGAACTTGATAATTGAATTTTTGACATCTGCAAACGAGCCTGCCCAAACACTAACCCCTAACCCTAATTCCTAACCCTGCCCAAAACCTTAACCCAAACCCTAACAAAAGCAACAATAATAATCAATAAAAACAACAAAAAAATAAAAAATAATTTTCGTAAAACAATTTAAAAAAAAAAACACTTACTTGATTAACTTTTTAATTTAAACACTTATTTAAATCACTTATTTCTTCGTTAAAAAAATATTTATTTCATTCAAAATTTTTTGCTGTAATTTTTTTGCTTGTTTTTTCCCGCTTGTAAATCCTGCCTTGTTTGTACTTTTTTGAATGCACGTAAGTCAACAGATTTTTCATTCGGCACTGTCCGGCGTTTTACGTAAACATCCGGAAAGTACCGATGTCGAGGCATTTTTAGTGCGGGTCCTAATGTAAAAAAACACCTATTTTTGTTCGTTTACTTCAACTTGATTTCTTTTTTCTTTTTTTAATAGAATCGCAGTATAAAAAAAACAGTCTATATTTTTCGTTATAAAAGATCATAGGTGATATTAATTGTTGACAACATGAAAATAAAAAAGGAACCTTGAATTTTGTTTTAAACCATTTATTTTCTTAACAGAGGATTACATTAAAACCCGACAGAAATATATACAGAAGATGTGAATGTGTTTTATTTGACTTAACTTAACAAACTGAAAAACTGTAAGCGTCGGGGGAAAATTTGCAACAAAAATAAAACATTTATAAATCCGGTATTACAGTCTGTCCTAATTATCCCCCTTTGCTATACCTCTTTAATACTTGCACCATTAAAGACTTCTCTTCCCCTTCATTATAACTCTTTTAAAATGTCTCTCAGAATATGTGTTTGTGCCTACTTGAAGCCATATTGTACATGTACAACTGAAATAGCTGAATAAAGCTCTCTATAATATCTACAGCCTTGCTTTATCTCCAGTGTTATTCATTACAATAAACAATGGAAGTGTTTTTTTTTTTACTTTCTTTTCATATTTTCAACAATTGAATCTATCTATATACTTATATATCCATTCAGTGCCATTTTAGGCATATTTAGATTGACTGAGACCTTAAGATATACAAAGCTTTGCCATCTGTGATTAAAAAGAAATATTCCCGAATAATCTTAGAAATTCTTGAACATATTTGATTCATTCGATTTAATTAGAATGAGAAAACCAAAGTTTCCTTTTATTTTTGTTTCTTTAATACTTAAAATTGTATATAAAGTCCAATCTGGAATCTATTTTGAGGCTCTGCAGATTGTAAGGTCCGAAGATTTAACTTGTTCGGCTTATGTCTAAACATGAATCCATAAACTGAAAAGAAAATCAAAATAAACGTTTGACAGGATTCACAGCGCTAGGTATCCTGTATATATATATATATATATATATATATATATATATATATATATATATATATATAATGTATATATATGTATATATATATACAAATCGGACATATATATAAAAAAAAAAACACTATCTTCATAACACCTGAAGAGCGATCTTCGGCTAAAGCCGTAAGTTTCGACTATAAAAAAAAAAAGAAGAAAAAAAAAGGGAAAATATTGTCTGTCCCATGAGGAAGGTTTATAAAACCAAAAATTTGGATATAAAAAAAAAAGAAAAAATGATTTAATAAATATTTCATTTCAAAATTTTGCGTCATGTTAACTGATTCCTACATTTCAAAGTTATCTCATTATAACGGCGCTTCTAAAACTGTAGTAAAATTTAAATCTCATTATATATATATATATATATATATATATATATATATATATATATAATTAATTTTAGTATAATATAATTACAATTAACAAATATTATCACAACAAAATTCACTACCGTTACTGAGCTCATTATAAAAGCCATAAATAATTATATTGAAATAGAATGCAAAAATAGCAATTAATACCCTAAATTAAAATTATCAAACATTTTTATCTACACGATAACCACCTATTACAACAGAAAGGACAGTTATAATTTTATTCTTATTATTAAATTAAACCCACCCTGCCCTCTGCCCCGGTTGGAATTGAGGTCACGATGGCCCAGACACTAAATATCACCCCACGCAACTTCCTGAAATATCACCTGTTGGCCCCCCCCCCTTTTCCTGTCCTCGCTAAAGGCTGAGTCCCGTCTTCGTCCCCCCCCTCCCTCTTATGCATCTTCAATTTCCGGTTGGGGTTGAATTTAAAATTTTAGGCATTTAAATTCCGTTGACGCCTGAAGAATTGGCGTTCATTATGAACGCTAATGAAACAATATATATTTTGTAGCAATAATGGAATAATAAAATCACCAACAAAAAAAAATATATATATATATATATATATGTAATCCGGGGGTTCGAATCGCATGACCGGTAGTGAATAGTCAATCTCTATGCTGATGAGTCCCGATTATTAAAAAAAGGATGAAACGTATACGTACATAGATAATAAACAATAACAAATATTTATTATTATTTATCGCTCCTCGAAAAAGTAGAGCACTGTAAGTGTAGTATTAACACAGCATGATGTCACTAGCTTTAAATGCATCGTTCCTTTCATTAAAGAAGTAGAACCCTCTAGACGTTAAGCTGCCGATAAAGTGTTAAAAATTATCACCATTTATTCGCTATTTAAAATTGGCCGTGTGGTTAAGGCGTCGGATTTGAGTTGCATAATACTTGTAATCCCGGGTTTCGAATTGCATGACCGGTAGTGAATAGTCATATCTCTATGCTGATGAGTCCTGATTATTAAAAAAAGGACGAAACGTATACGTACATAGATAATAAACAATAACAAATATTTATTATTATATATATATATACATATATATATATATATATATATATATATATATATATATAAAATGTGTGTGTGTGTGGATATGTGTTCACAATACAAGCATGTACTAATGAAAGCAAAGTAATAAGTCAAAGCCAATATATGCTTCAATAAAACATTTATTGTACGTGGAACCGACTATGAAATAGTGTTTATTAAAACGTATACAAAGTAGAATGATGTATGTGTGTGTGTACGTCCGTTTGTGTGTGAATACGTATGTGAGTACGTAAAGACAAAGTGTCCATCAGTAGAAAGTCTGAGTATTGTGCATGTATACGTGTGAGTGGAGAAAAGTCTTTACATACCAGGTTAGTGTCCTTGTGTGTGTGTGAGCACATGTTGATAGCAGCCGTCAACAAGAATAGGGAGGAAGACAGTCTGACTAATGATATCTGTAACAGTACGTGAGAGAGAAAAGAGAGAGAGAGCGAGTCTGTGCATCCCTTTTCATGAGGCAGATCAGGATGATCCCTGGAGTCACGACAAGGGGAGATAAATCGAGTTTGGCATCACCTGGTGGCATTTTTGTGTAATTGTTTTTGAGAAGGGAGGTAATGCTATTATTACTACCACTATACTACTACTACTACTACTACTAGGGGTTTTCATACAAGTCATTATCAGTGATTGTTCACTGACAATAATCAATTCTGTTCCCCAAATTTTTTTCAACAACATTTTAAGATTTTTCATATTTAAAGTATCTATTTTTTTTTTCCCCAAATTTTAAGATGAAATATTGTGATAGTCCCAAACAATTATTGTATGAGTATACGTGTCGTTTTTGTCAAAAGCAAACTATGTTTGCCGACATATATCTCATTTTGTTGCTTCCGAATACACACACAACTTTTATATTCCTCACTGGTCTACAATATTCTCATCTCCTGCTTTATTTTTCTGTAACTCTCGGTTTTGGTTGTTGATTATTTACAGTGAAATCGGTTTCGGTATAAATCTCAAACAACTTATTTCATAATAAAATCATGATTTCATATATGAAAATGAAAACAAAGTTGAATAAATAGTGGTTGTGAATCAACGGGTCACGGCTTTACTTTATTTTCTTATCTTTTTGGAGCTTCTGGCCACGATGAGTTAGCGAGCATCATTGTGCAGGGGGAAGAATTGCTGTTTTCTGGGTCAAAAGCTATCCATCTAACACTTCTCGTTGGCTAGTTTTTGACTTTGAAGTATCAGGTTGGAAAGAAGGTAATGTCGTTTTTGTACAACACATTTATTTCATCTGAAACATTCACATTAGGGCATTTTTAATCTTTACAATAATTTCCCTCATTGTCTATCACTTCTGTCCAACGATCAACTAGCTTCTTGATGCCTTTTTCAAAAAATTTCTCTGACTTTTTAGAGAAAAAAAAATTTAGGTCATTTTTGAGTTGGTCGTCATTTTCATAAAAAGTGATGCTGCAACGACCGGAAAAGATGGTAGTCGAATGGAGCAATGCCAGGTGAATAAGGCGGATGAGGCAAAACTTCCCAATTGAAACCTATGACCTTTTCCTGTGATAGTTTTGCTGTGTGAGGTTTCGCATTATCATGCTGAAGCACTACACCCTTCCTATTGAGTAATGCTGGTAGTTTTTTTGATAGAGCAATTCTTAGATCATCCAGCTGCGAACAATATTTTACTGTTGTGATTGTTTGATTAGGCTCTAGTAACTCGTAATGAATCAGTCCTCTCATGTCCCACCATAAAGAGAGCATAACCTTCTTTGGTTGTAGTCCTTGTTTTGGAACAGGCAGTGCACTTTGGTTTCGGTCTAACCATTGTCCTTTGCATTGCGTATTCTTGTAAAGAACCCATTTTTCATCTCCAGTCACAATTCTTTGCAAAAATGGTTCTTGATGATTCCTGGAAAGCAAAGATATGCAAACAGTCAATCTTTATTTCGTCGAGCATCGCTCAAATCGTGGGGAACTCCAAGTCCAAGTTTTGAAACTTTTCCTAACTCGTAAAGGCATGAAATAATTGTGGTATGGGTTGTATTGAATTGTTGAGCTAATTCTCTGCTGGTTAACTTTGGATTGGCCTCCACAGCGTCTTTAATGGTGTCTTTTATCAATTGATGTTGGCCTTCCCGAACGTCGCTGGTCTGACAGGTTAAAGTCTCCAGAAAATAATTTGGCAAACCACCGTTGACATTTTCGATCATTCAGAACGTTTATCCCATAGACAGTTCCAATATTCCTTGTAGCTTCTACAGCTGAGTTTCCTTTTTTGAATTAGCATACAATGTCTTAGATGCTCCTCACTAATATCCATTTTTTACGGATGATACCGTTAAACTTAATATTTTCCAAGTAATTACTATATCTGAAAGGCAAAGCAAGATATTAAGACACCAATTCATCAAGAAATCTAGAACTGTGTACAACTTAGGAGGCTGCAAAGTGATGAAGTAAAAAATACGACATTACTTTCTTTCCAACCTGATAGTATTTATTTTTAGCTCCTTGCATCAAGTGGTTTCATGCCTTGTCTGGAGCGATTTCCATTAAAAAAAAGTTATTGAGAAGTGCATTCGAAATGACAATGGGGTGTTAGCAACAAATGAACATGACAAGAGGGATGCTTGGAAATGCCATTATGAGGAATTGTTGAATACTGAGTTTTCATGGAATCGAGAAAATCTAGAAGTATCTGGTCCAGCCATAAGAATTGAGACCGAAAGGGTATGGGAAGCTGTGAGTAAGATGAAGAAGGGTAAGGCTCGAGGACCCTTAGGCGTTGTTGCAGAAATGTTGAAGGTTGTGGATGAAACAGGTATTGGGATAATCACTCACTTGACAAATCAGATCATAAAAGGAGAGGTTATGTCGAGATACTGTGATCTTAGTATAATTGTGGATCGTTACAAGTGTGAATAGGAAGCACTTGATAGAAGTAATTACAGAGGCTTAAAATTAATGGATCAGGTCCTAAAAGTGATTGAGAGAATAATTGAGCAACAAATAAGAAGTCAGATGAGCATAGATGAAATGCAATTTGGTGTTATGCCTGGAAAAAGACAAATGCAAGAAAAGTATGTTGATGAGAAGAAGAGATGTTGTCTGGTGGGCTTTACGTAAACTAGGGTCAAACGAGTAGTTGGTGAAGGTTGTCCTAAGCAAGGAATGTACAGAAATGCTCAAAGTTAACAGCACATGTAGTGACAGCTTTAATGTCAAAGTAGGAGTACAACAGGGTTCTGCACTGATTCGTTGCTTTTCATTTGTGTCTTAGAAGTATTCGAGTTTCGTACAGATTGTTCTCGGTGCTTATGATTTGCCTGTGAAACAATGGAAGGTTTACTTGTGAGGTACTTGGATGAATGCCATGGAAATGAAAGGTTCTTAACAATGATAATAAAAGCACACATAGATTTATCGCAAAATCTGGGAGATTAATTACTTGTATGAATTCAGCTTCCACTGAATGTTGGGCTCGTTCGTCAAATAAGCTTCGATGTATGAATAATTACTGTCTGAGACAAATGTAAAAGAAGTACCTTGGTAAGAAGAAGAACCTGTATTTTGCTTTTGTGGATCTGGAGAACACTCTTGACAAAGACAGGTTGTCTGGTGGGCTTTGCATAAACTATGAGCAAACAAATGGTTGTTGAAGGTTGTTCAAGCAATGTACAGAAATGCTCAGTCGTGTTAGAATTAACAGCACTATTAGTGACAGCTTTAATGTTAAAGGAGGAGTACATTCAGGATTCTGTACTTGTTTTGTTTTTTGCTTTTCTTTTGTGTCTAAGAAGCATTGAACAGAGAGTTTTGAATGGGTTATCTAGAAGAGATGCTGTATGCTGATGATTTAGTACTTGTCTGTGAAACAATGGAAGGTCTACTTTTTGAGTTCAAGACTTGGAGGAATGCTATGGAAAGTAAATGTCTGAGAGTGAATGTTACCAAAGTGTTGATCAGTGGTTGTAGTGTTAGAAAGCTATGCAAAAGAGGAAAGTTCCCTTGCTCAGTTTGTGGAAAAGGAGTCAGGTACAATTCAATTTTTTGTGGTACTTGTAAGCATTGGGTACACAATAAGTGTAAAACAATGGAGACGGATGAGAATTCAAATGTGGAGAAAATATATTTGGATGACGGAAATATTGAGGTTAGCAAGTTTTGTTACCTTGGTGATACCATTTGAGTACAAGGAGGAGCAGATGCTAGTGTAATTGCAAGAATGAAGAATGGATGAAGTAAGTTCAGGGAACTTCTGTCATTATTAACCAGCAGAGCATTACCACTTTCGACCAAGGAAAGAGTCTATCAAGCATGTGTACACAGCGTGATCATGTATGGAAATGAAACCTGGCCAGTGAGGTTTGAGGAGATGCGTTGCATGGGGAGAAATAATACAAGATTGATATGATGGATGTGTAATGTGAGTCTTAAAGACAGACTTAGATCTGATGAGCTCAGAGGAAGATTAAATCTGGACAGTATAGGAAGATGTGTGCAGAACAGGAGACTTTGATGGTATGGACACGTTGAAAGAATGGATGAGACTTCTTGGTGTAGTAGATGTAGAACAATTGAGTTAATAGGATCAGTTTATAGGGGAAGCCCAAGGAAAACATGGGAGGAAGTGATAAGGATGGACATGAGAGAAAGAGGGATAATTAAACACCTAACCAGAGATGGGTTAGTTTTGAAGCCAATTTCTACAGACATGCCAGCATGTAAAATGGACGTTAAACCGATGATGATGATGATGATGATGATGATGATGATGATGATGATGATGATGGGCATAAAGAGTTGTACAATCAAATTGAATGTACATATTCAAGTGAATGCAGAAATATATTTTGTGAGTTCATGTTGATTGATTATCTGTGTTTCTTTGTTGTTTCTTTTTCATTCTTCTTCCTTTTTGTTGATTTTGTAGTGTGCTTGGTGTTGGTGTGATGAGACGCTTGCCAGAGATTGAAGATAGCCATTTTGTAATAGCGTCTGCATCTATCTGACTGAGCTGGCTTTAATTGAAGAAGAAAACAAGGGTCACCAGAGTTCCATATAAAAATACCAACATCTTCTCTACAATTATATCAGATTTGTCAAACAGAACAGAAACCAGAAGGAGTTAGTAAAACCAGAATGCAAGACAAGTGTGTTTGGCAGGCGTGTATTATATAAATGTAATTGAGTTCAGGTCTTTTGGTCTTTGCTTTGGGAAAATGCCACGTCTGTTTACGTTGACTTCTCCACAGGAACTGTTTGTGTTTTAGCACCAACCTCAAACTGGGCAGAAATTAGGAAAGGTGAGTATGTGAGAGAGTTCGTTGGTGTCAGGGGATGCTTGCCGGAGACTGTAGATAGCCATTTTGGAGAAGCGGCCGTGTCTGTATCTATCCGACTGAGCCGGATAACCAGAGTTCCATATACAAATACCAACATTTTCTCTACAGTTATATCAACTTTAGTTAACCGTTTCATTAACATAGGAACACAAGGATATCAAACAGGTTTGGTTTGGCAGTCAGACTTTAGTTATAGAAACAGAATTGAGTTCAGGAGTTCCATCTCGTCCTGCAGTTTCATGGCAAGGGACAAGAAGACGTTCTTAGCGTCTACTCTCCATGGCGTCTGTACAAACTCAGGCTGGGCGGGAATTAGGAAAGCTGAGTATGGGCAAAAGTGTTCAGATTACTCAACGTATTTCTATGTGAGTTTTAACATGCCTGTTTTAGCCAACCGAACCACAAACTAATCATTACGCAAGAGATTGCATGTAAATACAAAAGAAAGTCGATCTTAGTCATGTGACTGCTACAATTTCTTTCTTTTTCTTCTTCCAACCTTCATTTTATTATTCCTCTTTCTCTTTCATTTTTTCTTTCTCCTTTCTTTCCTTTTTTTTATTCCCCTCTCTATCGCTTTCACTTCCTTTCTCTCTATTCTTTCTTTCTCTTTTCTTTCTTTTTTACATTATCCATTTGTTTATTTATCATTTTCTCTCTCTCTCTCTCTCTTTCTCTGCTTTCTTTTCTATCTTTATTAGCTCCTGTTTTCTCGCCTCTCTATGTTTTCCTTTCTTTCTCTCTCCCTTCTCAGCTTCCTTCTTTCCGTCTTCTTTTATTTATTTACCCCTTCCTGCGTTCTTTCTTTCTTTTTCTCTTCTCTTTAGTTTTCTCTCTTCGTTCTTCTTTCTTTCTCTTTCCTCACTACTTATTTCTGTCTTTCTTTCTTTGTCCTTTCCTCTTCCTTTTCCCATCTTTCTATTCTTTTAGTTTTTTCTCTTCTACTTTCTTTCTACAATGTAAAAAGACAACACCAACCAACGACAATATTCTGAATAAAGCTACTTCCCAATTTAAAGCCGTTTGGCAACATATTAATGGCGATGAGAATCGATTTGTCAATTTGTTTGCCTTGAATGCTTCCATTTTTATTTGTAAGTGTCCCACTTTTCTCTGGCAGTATCAACACTCGACAAAACACATGAGTGAACTATTTATTAAAACCAGTTTTCAACCTAAAAACCCCAACATTCCCTTCTAAAAATCTCCCTTGTTATACCCATGATTACAGATCAACATTCGCACATTTTTCCATTTCATTTTTATTATTCAGACATCAGCAAATTAAATCAATCAGGATTTGAGTACAAATTTGTAGAAATTTGCTTTAAGAGGTAAATCAATCCTTTTTTTTTTACTTTCTAAGCAATATTTATATAAATAACGTTCCTTGTCCCAGCAAGTTGAACACTCTTTGACTGCTTGCTGTACGTGTCCGCCGATTTTACATTATAGGCGTTAAATTCCCTTCTTTCTGTGTTGATCAATGGTGGCCTGAGGTTAAAAACTCAGCCTGCAAAGTCGAAGGTGACTTTGTGAATGGGTTCGAATCCTTAGACCAGCAGTAATTAACAATTCCTACACTGATGATTGCATAGTAAGTAAAAATAATTAACATTTATAAAATATATATATATATATATATATATATATAGAGAGAGAGATAGAGAGAGAGAGAGAGAGAGAGAGAGAAGAAAAAAGAGTGATAAATATACGACGATTTTCCAAATTTATTTCAAATTTCAATTGTTCAATGCAAGGTGTATTCAGTAATAAACTAGTGTTTATTATTCTTTCCTTAAGCCAAGGCTTTTCAAAGATCGAGATCTTATCATTTATCACTCTTTTTTCTTCTATCTCTACAATTGCTCTATCTCGTATATTGAGCTAATCCTCTTCACAATAGGTTCTATCTACTAAAAGTTTTACTTTGGTTAATATTTGATCCTATATATATATATATATATATATATATATATATATATATATATATATATATATATATATATATATATATTGAGCCTTGTTCGGGGAAGTTAAAAATAGACTGACACGTAGCTATAAGGCATATTCCGACAACGTTTGTAGAATCTTTAGTCAGTCTTTCTATATATTCTGCTCTTCGCATAAATAAAACTTAAATTCCCTTCTTGAATGTGATAATGTCCGGTGGCCTAATGGTTACAGAGCTTGCTTGGGGAGTCTAGGTTGATTCTGTGGAAGGGGTTCGAACCGTGCGACCGTCCGAGATTATCATTCCTGCATCGATGAGAGCAAAAGCTCGAAATGCTAGCGTTTGCAGGTAAAAATAATTTAATACTATTTATTTAAAATTAATATTGGTATCTGTAACTATTCAGTTTTTTGGTACAGATTGTGGTTTTGATTGTATTAACTGACGAAACATACTTTTTTAATAGTAAACAAGAAAAATGTATGCTTTAATATGGTTGAAACGATCGTATGGTAAAAAATAAAATAAATAAAAAGTACTTTAAACAAAAAATCGGACCTTATTCCATTATTATTATTATATTTCCAGCTCTAGTATTCTAAGTACTATTGAGCTTTTAACCCACTCTCTGTATGATCTTAAATAATTAAAAAAGTTTATATATATATATATATATATATATATACACACACCATTTCCTTAGCTGGGAGTTTGACTTATCTGTTTAATCTTTAAAAAATTCTCGTATGGTTTGCTTTTTAATTATTGTTTTTTGTTTAGTGCTATTTTTATTTTTAATTGATTGGTTAATCCGCATGTTCTGTTGTCATATTTTTCGGCTTTTTTGTTGGGTTACTTCCCTTTCCTTAGTTATCTTTTTAATTTTTGGTGAGTGAGTAAGAATCACTTTTATTGTATTACTTTTTCTTTTAAATTAATTGCTAAATATGCAGTTGATTTCAGTTGTTTTTTTATATACAAAATTGTTAGTAATTTGAGCAATTGTTTCTGTTCTATAATTATTTTTATTTATTTATTTAAACTTCTTTATCTATTTTTTAAATCTGGGTTTTACTAGCAAAGCCATTATTTTGTGTTGGCGATTCTATGTGCTCCTATGCCTGTTCATGTGGTTTTGGCTTGTAGTTCTTTAGTTTAATCGGAGCTCATATGGCAGAGGAAGTATTTAAATGCCTACATTTGGCTATGAATTAATGTTTTAATGTTTTAACTTTAATTTTGAGCTTGGTATTTTCCTCCAGACACAACCTACAATTCCTGTTTTTATACTATAAAGATGTGAGGCTACCAACATTTGTAAATTTGAAAAATACTTTTTTTTTTAATTGTATATTATTTTATAACACGTTTCAAGCATCTAGGCTCTCTTCAGAAATTCTTTCCATTTAAAAAAATGTTTTATCTTTAACAGTTTGGCGTTTCTGCACATGCGCGCACGTGTGGGTGCATGTGTATATATGTTTTCATATCTTTTACTTCTCTGGGTCAAAGTTATGTTTTTTAAGCATGTGTGTTTCTGACTTTTATCTTTGTGGTCATCTTCGTGTGTGGTGATTGGGTACATTTTGGTCAGTTTCTCCGGTCATAGGATTACCCTTGAGATTTTATGATTCTGTCGTCACTGTGTCTGCACGTGTGTGTGCAGTTAGTTTTGGTTTGTGTACGTAGGCGCGTCCTCGTGCATACATATTTTTTTGTTTATACATGCATACACATACATATATACACACACACACACATATATATGTACATACATATACATACACACACATATATATAGAGAGAGGAGGGGTAGAAATAAAGGTAAGGAAAACGATTATTGGGGTACAAATAGATAGAGAAATAGATAGAATAGAATAGATAGGTATATGGGTAGATAGATAGACAGATAGAAGAGTGGATAGATAGATCAATAAGTAGATAGACTTACACAAACACACACACGCGCGCACCCACATCCATTTTTATATTCATGTATGTACGCACACACACACGACGATGCAAAGCTGTTGATATTAATAAAAAGGGATCAAACACGCAGAGATTATCATGGATACCATCAAGATTTCAACAAGATAATGCGTTGCAGCTAGTGCTGCAGTGTTCTGCCGTCACATATAGTGTAGAAAAGGAATCTGCAAGATATTTGGATCACAAGTGGACCAATGCATGTTAAGTGTAACACATCAAAGTCAGAATTGTTTGATGAAGATATCTTATCATCTGGTTCAACTGATCCCTTGTCTGGAGATGAACATGATGTTATCATCGGCAAAAACCTTGCCAACCTTGTGTCTGATGGGATTGTTGAGATGGCTGAAAGCAACATCTTTCCCAGTTTCCCAACATCATTCACATTCGGCAACCATTTGATGCAGGAATGTCCCCTGCCAATTGATCCTGCTATCTCAACTGCTCTACCTCCACCAACCCAAGAACTCTCAATCATTCTTTCAACATGACCAAACCAACAAAGTCTCCTGCTCTCCACACATCTCGCTAGACTGCCCAGATTTAATCTTCCTCTCAGGTCATGAGAACTAAGCCTGTCTTTAAAACTCCCATACACACCCATCGTATCATTCTCATTTCATTTATCTCCATGCAACGCATGTCCTCAACTGTCACTGGCCAGGTTTCATTTCCATATATCACAGCATAGCATATGCTTGATAGCCTCTTCCCTTGGTCAACAGTGGTGATGCTCTGCTGGTTAGTAATGGCAGAAGATCCCTGAACTTACTTCATCCATTCCTAACTCTTGCAATCATACTAGCATCAGCTCCAATGGTATCACCAAGGTAACAAAACTTCACCAATTTGTGTGCAAGACAATAGAGATGGATGAGAACCTAGATGTGAAGAAAGTATATCTGTTTAGCGAAGCTATTGAGGTTATCGAAAAGTTCTTGGGTTAGTAGATGTAGAACAGTTGAGGTAGCAGGTTTAGTTGCCATGGGAAGGCCAAGGAAAACATGGGAGGAAGTGATAAAAATGAACTTGAGGGAAAAAGAGATGAATAAAACCTGGCCCAAAATAGGTTAATTTGAAAGTTAATTTCTAAAAGTTGTCCAACACATGCCAGCATGTAAAACAGACGTTAAACCGATGCTGATAATGATGATTCGTCATCCAAATATACTTTGTCCACATCTGAGTTCTCATCCATCTCGATTGTCTTACACTTCTTTCACCCAAACTGATTATCATCTCGCAACCTACCTTTAATTCAACTGTATTTCCATTGATTCATCAAAACGAACGCCATTTTGAGAACACAAGGCGGCAATACAATAAGGTGATGTTTGGAAGTTATAAAACATTTTGAAAATTTTGAAAATTAAATTAATTTTTAACAAACATCTATTTTACAACAATTCAAAGTGTGTCTGCATCTTTGAGACACAATTGATTTGTCAATCTTTGGCAGTCCAATTTCTTTGGTTTTGCCTACAACAGAATCTGGCAGAGAAACAAGAGAAAAAAAAAGAAAAAAAAGGAGATTGAAAAAAAACAAAAACTAACAACCAGTTTTTATTCAACATGATTTAATAGTTTTGAAATTTAACATGTGTTAGATCACAACACACAAATGTATATTTTATACAGCGCTGGATTAATATGTTGCAGTCATCGTCAGAGACATGACGCCTTCAGGTGCAAAAAAGGAAACGTTTCATTTTATGCCGATTGAGAAAAACGTCTTGGCCAACATTTGACCCGCTTCTCGGCATTACTCAAAGTTTACATTACATCTCTAATAGAGCCAACAATAAACGCCTCGTAATTGCAATCAATTTGTTTGTTAACAGACAAACATCAGAGTTTGGAGTCAAAAAATACAAATCTCTCTCTACATCTATGACTTATGGTGGCCAATGCGAGAGGCAGCAAGAAAGATCTTTTACAAAGTTGAAGAAAATCCAGAATGAACAGAAGCACCGTGGGACAAGACACACCAAAGAATTTAACATTAATGAACGTTTTTGCATCGGGTTGAAATCCCTGACATCATAAACGAGTTCTTAGACGTTTTATAGATCGTTTCTTTTTATTGCTTCTTGTATTAAAATGTTCTAATAATGCAAAAAAACAAATAGATGTACCATTTTAATAAACATGTTCAGTTTTTGAACTTCTTTTTCCTGTTTTTAAGACTAAAGTTGTTTTTGTAAGGGCCTTGCTCTGAAATGTGTGACACACCCCAATGATGCTCTAATCTAGTACTGATCTAATATATATATATATATATTCATGTGTTTTTTTACAAAGAATATATATTTAAAAAAAATCATAGTCCTTATAATATCTGAAATGTTTCCAATTGTAAGCTCAATGAAGCTGTATTAGACGATTCAGAGCATATATATCTTATATTTGCATTCCATAGACCATGGTGAATTAATCCAAAATCATAATTTTCATTGGTTTTAACAAATTCTTTATTTCTGTATTTCGATGTTTTTTTTACATCTTGTATTTTACACACAAAAGTAATTTATTCAAATTTAATATTCATTTCTATCCCTTAGAAGAATTTCATGGCAAAAATCGGAAAAGTCGACAAAATTGGACTAATTAATAAAAAATACATTTATCTGATTTTTGCCATGAAACGTGCGTATGGGATAGGAATGAATATTAAATTTGAATAAATTATTTTTGTGTGTAAAATGAGAGATGTAAAAAAAAAACTCATCAAAGTACAGAAAAAAAGAAGTTGTTTAAACCAATGAAAATTATGGTTTTTAATTAATTCTCCATGGTCTATGGAATGCAAATATACAATATATATATATATGTATATATATACAAGGTCTGATATAAGTAACTATGTATAGAGTCTACAACAGCAGCTTTTATCATTATTAAAACAACAGGATAGTGGAGAGGGTCTTTACATGCTGCGCCTGTGCAAAACTGGCTGAATAACGACCTGCCTGGTCGATGGATTGTCAAGCGTGGATTGCTTGAGTGGCCGTCTCGTTCGCCAGATTCAGCCCCTCCTAACTTTTTCCTGTGGGGTGTTCTCAGAAACAAAGTCAACTCAGCAAAGTCCTGTAACATCGTTGAACTTAAGGAATAAATCAGAGCTGCTATTGCTCAAGTGCCATTGGAACTGTGTGCCAAAGTTTGCATTGAGGTCCATGGAAGGACCACAAAGAGAATCATCTTTTATGTTGCAAAAAACTTAAATGGACACGTTTCTTAGTTTCTATATTGCAGTTGCAGATTTCTTTCATCTTATAGCTATTATGTTGAAATAAAATTATATACATACTCATGGCGGACCCAATATATATATATATATATATATATATATATATATTTATATATATTTATTTATTTACAGAAAATCAGTACAACATGAGTAATGTCGGTTTTGAATTCGAAAGGGGTCCGACCTTCCAAACTTTCATCATTTTGAAAAAGCTAATGAAAGTTTGGAAGGTCGGACCCCTTCCAAACTTGAAATTGCCGGTACTCATGTTGTACTGATTTTCTGTAAATAAATAAATATTTACGCTCTTAATTTTGAATTTTGAATCTCTCACTTAATCGAGCACTCTGCTGGTTTTTTTTCCACTATCTTAAAAAGAAATATATATATATATATATATACATATATATATATATATGTAAATGAAAACTTTCAAAAGAAGCAGTGCCAATAAAATTAATTCAGACTGAGTAAAAAAAAAGGGATGTGTCGAGAATGACCAAATCTCATCATAGTTTCTGTATCCTTCCATAAATCACTAGCCACAAAAGCTTCTTTGCATTGACTGGAACTTGACGTCTGGTCAAGAAGTAAAAATAAAAAAGTATATAAAAAAAGGCGGCATTTCCGGGGCTGGTGAAAGGATAGGAAAAAAAAAGGCGGCATGTCCGGGGCTGGTGAAAGGATAGGAAAAAAAAAGGCGTAGTGCAGAAGCGTTGTGTTCTGAGGTCTAGTTGGAAAGGAACATAGAAGAGAGTTGAAAGGTTGGAAGGAGACAGCAGGAATGGCAATTTCTCGTGGTACTTGTGACGGCTGACTGTCATCTCTGAATGGTTTTCAACTGATCTTGTATATCATCTAAGGTTACGGTGCTGAAACATAAAACAAAAATGATTTGAAGAATGCGACACCATTTCAAAAAGACAAACATCAAAATGAAAACAACGAAAAGAGTATTTTGGTGATTTACAAGATTTTTATGCTTTTGTGGCTTCCTGTTTAATCTTGAAACAAATACAGCGTCACGTGACGTACGGATGACCAGAAATGAAAAAAATATGTTTTTGTTAGAATTTCTGATTTATTTAAAGTTTTTTGTTCTTTTTTTTTGGGGGGGGGGGGTATTGTATTAATGAACAAATAAAAAACAAATACAGCGTCACGTGACGTACGGATGACCAGAAATGAAAAAAATATGTTTTTGTTAGAATTTCCGATTTATTCAAAGTTTTTTGTTCTTTCTTTGGGGGGGGGGGGGGTATTGTATTAATGAACAAATAAAAATAAAGTTAATAATTACATTTTCAAATTTATAAAAAATTCAGGTAGCTGGAGTCTATGTAAAACGAAATTTAGGGCCATGCGAGGGACTAGCCGGGGAAACTTTACTAGTCAGCTGCAAGACTTTCTTTGGTGGCGGCAAACAAAAGACAATTTTTGGGGAAACATTATATACGGGATTAGAAAATGTTATGAAGTGTAATAAAAAAGTAACTTTATTAAGAAAAAAAAAAGAAATTTCGGTTGATAATTTGTTTGTTAAAATTAATTCAATAAAATGTCTTATTATTATAGCATATGGTTTTATTGATTTCAAACACTTCATTACATTAATAATAAAATGTATTTTTTTTTCAATGGAAATATTATTTGTTTATTGCTACATTAAACAATAATAATTAAACTAATGTATTATTATTATTGTTAAACTATAATTCAAAAGAACAATAATAATAAAAAAAAAATCCGCATAAACCAGAAATGATAACAAAAACGTTTTATTTATCGTGTATGCAAATGAGCATTGTTTTACGTGAGCAAATTCTCATTGTCATAAAAAGAGTAGAGACTTTGCTCCGGCGAGGAGAAAAGAAAAGTTGACATTGAGACCACGTCGAGTGCTGGGAGAGAGAGAGAGAGAGAGAGAGAGAGAGAGAAAAAGAATTAAATTTTAACGACTACAATATACATGTGACTGGGGACTGCTTGTGAATTAATTATTCTCTAGAAATTTCCTTCTTTGGAGAAAGTTGGTTCACAACCCGCCCAGGGTGAATAGCACACCTGACAAGCAAACAAGCGGTACTTGATAGAAGAGAGATTTGTTTTAATAATGATAATTATTTACATATAAAAGAAAGATGAAATGGAAACCATCCTTACCTTCTTTCGATCGCAGCAAATCTAGACAAATATAACAAAAAATAAAAATGGTCAAATGAAATAAATTCATGACAATGTAATAATATATTATTTTAAACAAATATAACAAAAAATAAAAATGGTCAAATGAAATAAATTCATGACAATGTAATAATATATTATTTTAAATCATTGCACACACATTTATTACCAATGGAGATTTCGTATCTGCCTGTCTGAACCCGAAACTATATTATTACTTCTATTAATTGTACTATTGTACTCTCTTTTAATGCTCAATTCAGTTTACTATACTCTGACTAATGTACAATGCTCAATTCAGAGGGGGGGGGGGGGTAGTGTAGTATCTGTTCTTTTGTCATGAGACCATTCTCC
The DNA here is from genome assembly GCA_963556195.1 of Sepiola atlantica. Taxonomy (NCBI): domain Eukaryota; kingdom Metazoa; phylum Mollusca; class Cephalopoda; order Sepiida; family Sepiolidae; genus Sepiola; species Sepiola atlantica. The sequence continues at coordinate 98,861,735 of OY744533.1, read as the reverse complement.
CAGGCATTACCTCCTCCTTTGGGGGTGCAGAGTACTGTAGTATCTGTCCTTTGGTCATGCAAATGCTTGACACACTTTATAAAGTCACTATCACAGAAAGTACATGTGACACATTAGTACTACTTAAATCATTGGAAAGGTTAGATACTAAACGGTTTTACTAAAACCATCAAATATCAGACTTTTAAAAAGAGACGTTTGCAAGTTGTCTTGGAGTATGTCAAATCAAAATCCTTAATCTCTGTAGATTCTCAATAGAATTCTATAAGAAACTGTAGTAGTAACATACTATTTTTTGCATGCGGAGAATTGGAGGTTGAGCTGAAATTGGCCCAGTGTGGAGCAATCAGTTGTGTAGTGATCCACTGGTTGACTTTTTACAGAACATCGTTGGCAAAAAAACAAGCTTTTTTTAAAAAACTGGACACCGACGAGAGAAGATTCTTTTTCCTTCCACTTCATCAGCACGTGAAATCGGAACTACTTTCGCCCATTTGATATGTGCCCATCAGCAACACTCTCGCTCGACATTCTTCTTTCTCACGATTTCTACGAACCTTTGTCTATTCTAATATCATCGATACTTATGAGAGTAGCCAAGGCTCTCGTTCTTATTGCTTTCTTTTATTCATCATACGACAAGTCTTGTACACCAAGTTTCTTTGTATAAAACTGCCCACAAAAAAGATAGTTTGGACTTGGAGGAAGCAATTCAAAGAAACTGGATCCTTCTTTAAGGCCAGTTGGACATCAGTTGCGGTTATTGCTTGGTGTACGATTTGAAAGAGTCCTTTGATGAAACCTCAAGATTTACTTTGAAAAAACAGGTTTTGTTTCTCAATGTGTGGACACGTTCAAACTTTTGAACTTGATCTGTCCAATGATGTTGATGAAACCTCAAGATTTACTTTGAAAAAACAGGTTTTGTTTCTCAACGTGTGGACACGTTCAAACTTTTGAACTTGATCTGTCCAATGATGTTGATGAAACCTCAAGATTTACTTTGAAAAAACAGGTTTTGTTTCTCAACGTGTGGACACGTTCAAACTTTTGAACTTGATCTGTCCAATGATGTTGATGAACCGAAGAGAGACTTAGCACCGTGGTGGCAAGCGTGACTGTTGATATGCTGGAGAGAGTTTGGCAAGAGATGGCTTACTGTCTACGTGTGTGCTGCATGCCAAACGGTATGCACCTTGTGTATTTTTAAGAAGTTAAATGAAAATTGTAAAGTTGTAAGAAATTTAAATTCAAATTTTCTATGGAAAAACTGATAATACTAATAAGGATTGCAGCTATACATGCACAGTTGTTGCAGCAATACATGCACAGTTGTTGCAGCATTGTTGCAGCATTGTTGCACTGTTGTTCTATGTTGACTTTTTGCCACTTTGACTTTCAAACTTGAAACAATTTGAAATCCTGTATTCAGAAAAAAAGTTTAATAAATAAAAAAATGCTTCATGTTTGGAACTTACTGGAATTCTAACTGCGATTTTATCATGTCCATCTTCTTTAATGTCTAAAAGAAAAAGAAAAAACAAAATGAAAGCCTAATAAATTTACACATTTCTGCAGGACTATTTCCCTGCAGACTACAACAGAGTTGTCTTCACATCCAATGTCAACAAATACTAGTCATAAACCGTCCTCATAAGTAGTCAAATTTTGTTCATTCATTCATCATTTTCAATCCTCTCATAATATTCTTTATCATTCAACTGTCCATCTCATTAATACTTATCCTCGAGTGATGACTCATTAGTAAAAAAGAAAAAAAGAAAAAGAAAAAAATAATAAAAGAAAAAAAAAAATTAAATAAAAAATAAAATAAAAAATAAAAATAAGTAAATTAAATAATAAAAAAAAATTAAATAAAAAAATAATAAATAAAAAAAAAAATAATTAAATAAAAAAAATAATAAAATAAAAATATGACCTTTTCCAGATGAATCATGTAAATTGATATTTCTCCAATTTTGTGTTGGCGTCATTTGTAAATGAACTTTAGATCAGGAATATCAAATAAAATATCATTTTTCTCTTTTTGATTTTATATAATTGATAAAACATTGGTGAACGACACTTTTGCACCCTCGTCAGTGATAGAATCAACAACAAACCCAGCAGCGTCAGCAGAGACCTGCAAGCGGTCAAAATATGCAAATCTTCGACAGATTTGTATTTCAACTGATCGTTTTAGAGACGAGTAGATGCGATTGGCTCTGCCACGCGCAACTTCTTCGGCAGCCTTGGTCTATTAAGGACGTGCAACACCTCAGACAATCGCGAATTGACTTCTCTTTACGAGCGCCTCTCTATCACCATTATTCGTGGAAACGCCTTGAGTCTGCTCTCGGCCTGCCAAGCCAGCCAGCCAGACATTCAAAGAAAACTATGGACTGTGATACGATCATATATAAGGAATCAGGATTTCTCGATATTGAACTAAACAATGTCCAAGTGACGAATAAGGGATTAATTAATTATTTATCAGTGCAATATATTTGTTTCTTATTTTTTATTTGTGATTGAATAAAACTCCCCTTTGTTTTAAACTTCTAATAAATTCATATTTACAAATATAAAAAATTTTTTTTTTTTTAAATTTGAACATCATTTTCGTTGAATTCGATTTTTCACTTGATTTAACGACATCAAGTTTTCTTTCCTCTACAGCCTCTGCTCTTTGAATAATCGCAATTGTATTGTTTGTCCCTAAATAATTGGACTGGTCAGCTGATTATAAAATTTGGATGGAAAAAAATCAAATTAGTAATTGTAATAATAATACACTAACCCTATCCGGTGCTGCCCAGGAACCTTGATTTTCATTTTTGTTTTTAAATTATGCCTTTTGTAATTTTCTTACAAAATTATTAAATTTTATTTTAAATAGAATTTTGAAATTTTAAATTAATTTTTTATGGCATCGTTTGGTCATTAAATTATTAATTGAATCAACTTGTTATAAAACTATGCCAAATTTTGTCAAAGTAATGTTGTTTTAATCTTTATTTATAAAATTTAAATTATCCGATGTAAATAGCTTCCAAAACTTCCAAAAATACATGAGGATTTGCTAAGAATTTTAAAGCCAATTTAAATGACTTTTGAATTTCGAAGAGTTACAAAGTAATCTATTTTTATTTTTCAACTATTAACAAAATTGCTAACTTGTTTAGGAAAAAAACAAAATTCATTCTGGTGGATTTAATTTTGTAATTATCTTCTTAATAGAATTTTAAATATTTTGTTCATTTTATGCAATTGCATTTTTGATTTCTGTAAATAATCAATTAATATTAAATAAAAAAAAAATTATTTAATGTGTAATTATCAAAGTTATGTTGATACAAAGAACACACACACACACACACACACCCACACACACACACACACCCACACACACACACACACGTGAAGTTGTCTCATTATTTTATTAATATAGCTGATGGCTATTGTTGGAAAATAAAGTGAAATTGTTCACTTGAACATTCCTGGAAAAGCTATAAGCGTACATTTCTTACCTAACTACATTTCTTACCTAACTACATTTCTTACCTAACTACAAACTACATTTCTTATCAAACTACATTTCTTACCTAACTACATTTCTTATCAAACTACATTTCTTATCAAACTACATTTCTTACCTAACTACATTTCTTACCAAACCACAAACTACATTTCTTACCTAACTACATTTCTTATCAAACTACAAACTACATTTCTTACCTAACTACATTTCTTACCAAACCACAAACTACATTTCTTACCTAACTACATTTCTTATCAAACTACATTTCTTACCAAACTACAAACTACATTTCTTACCTAACTACATTTCTTACCAAACCACAAACTACATTTCTTACCTAACTACATTTCTTATCAAACTACATTTCTTATCAAACTACATTTCTTACCTAACTACATTTCTTACCAAACCACAAACTACATTTCTTACCTAACTACATTTCTTACCAAACTACAAACTACATTTCTTACCTAACTACATTTCTTACCAAACCACAAACTACATTTCTTACCTAACTACATTTCTTACCAAACTACAATTCTTACCTAACTACTAGCAAACAATTTGACTTACAATAACAACATCCTTTTGATGAACAAAATACATTTCATGTGGTGTCATTATGTGTTAAGGAAAATGACTGACAAAATTCTGGCCCTTTTGATTTCTAATAAAACCAACGAAGGGTATTGGGGTTTGTGTGTGAAAAACTACGCAAATACTTATCATGTCTCTTGTTTCTTGTTCGATGTTGAATTAAAATCTTACTTGTGATTCAGCTTTATTTACAACTGAATTGTTTTATCTTTAAAGAAATTGTTGAAAATACAACAATTTTTTTTAAATTGTGAGAAAAGGACATTGAATCATGAGATCTTAAGACGTTAGTAAAAATGGTAAAACACATGAGGAATACATTAGTAACAAATTAATGTAGTATTTATGCACTTTGCATAAATGGCTATTTGCAAGTTGATTTTATGTAGTATTTGCGCACTTTGCATAAATGGCTATTTGCAAGTTGATTTTATGTAGTATTTGCGCACTTTGCATAAATGGCTATTTGCAAGTTGATTTTATGTAGTATTTGCGCACTTTGCATAAATGGCTATTTGCAAGTTGATTTTATGTAGTATTTGCGCACTTTGCATAAATGGCTATTTGCAAGTTGATTTTATGTAGTATTTGCGCACTTTGCATAAATGACTATTTGCAAGTTGATTTTATGTAGTATTTGCGCACTTTGCATAAATGGCTATTTGCAAGTTGATTTTATGTAGTATTTGCACACTTTGCATAAATGGCTATTTGCAAGTTGATTTTATGTAGTATTTGCGCACTTTGCATAAATGACTATTTGCAAGTTGATTTTATGTAGTATTTGCACACTTTGCATAAATGACTATTTGCAAGTTGATTTTATGTAGTATTTGCGCACTTTGCATAAATGACTATTTGCAAGTTGATTTTATGTAGTATTTGCACACTTTGCATAAATGGCTATTTGCAAGTTGATTTTATGTAGTATTTGCACACTTTGCATAAATGGCTATTTGCAAGTTGATTTTATGTAGTATTTGTGCACTTTGCATAAATGACTATTTGCAAGTTGATTTTATGTAGTATTTGCACACTTTGCATAAATGACTATTTGCAAGTTGATTTTATGTAGTATTTGCGCACTTTGCATAAATGGCTATTTGCAAGTTGATTTTATGTAGTATTTGCGCACTTTGCATAAATGGCTATTTGCAAGTTGATTTTATGTAGTATTTGCGCACTTTGCATAAATGGCTATTTGCAAGTTGATTTTATGTAGTATTTGCACACTTTGCATAAATGACTATTTGCAAGTTGATTTTACTGTTATGTTCAAGCAGCAGAATAGTTGATATGTTACTTTCAGATCAGACATTGAAACTGAGGCATGATTTCTTTGTTAGGGAAATTGGAAGCAACATTTAAGTTTTCGTAAACGGAGGAGGAATGAAAACTCTATAGCTAGTCACTCCAAGTTAAGGTTTGCTCAATCTTGGACATGAAAGTCCAAAAAGTCACTTCATAACATGTCATTTAGTTGTGCAGTGCGTCACTTTCAAGGGAGAGACTTGCAAGAACGGGTTGCTGGTTGATCAGGTATTATGTTGAACAACTGGAAAAAAGCGATGAAATTATGGAAAACTATATAAGAATGACGAGAATAATTCGCGTCTCGTTTTAGAAAATTAAAGGGTCATTTCCAAAATATGAAAGATAAGATTTGTTGTTTTACTTACATCAAGGGAATTGTTGATGGTATTTTCTTGGAAGGCAAAATTCTTAGCAGCCTGAGCCAAAAGCTGAAACAGAAAAAACAATTTGCACATCACATTTAATTGATAATTTTCGTTTTGGAATTTGGAATGTTTATTCTATTTTATTCTTTTGTCGTATATTGTTGTATAACATCTTAAAAAATGCTTTGTATATACCTTCTTTTAATAATAATATCTTTTCAGTACAAGCGGTGACAGAAAAGGGTGCTTACGTTAAATTTAAACCTAACTCTGCAACATTAAATACTAATGGAACCAAATTTAATATATATAAGAAAGGTAAACTATATTACTTAAATAATGTAACTTCTCCGAAGAAAATAAAACATTCACTAGAAAAGTGGCATAGTGCTACAACTGAAAATATTCAAACAGTTGAACCCTAAACAGAAGTAGTAACTGAAAATATTGGGAGAACGAAAACCCGCCCAAAATATCTTAACGACTACTATGTGGAAGACGAAAATAATGATGCAATAAAATACACAATAGATTATTGTTACCACATAAGAAATGTACCAAGTACCAAGTACATACGAAGAAGCGATAAATTCAGATAGTTCCGAAAACTGGCAGAAGGCCATGAAAATGGAGATGGACATTTTAAAAGAAAATAAAACATTTGAATTAACTGAATTACCACAGAATAAAACCCTAATCCCAGCACGATGGGTGTATACTATTAAAACTGATGAAAATCAGGGAGAAATATTTAAGGCAAGACTAGTGGCAAAAGGTTATGCCCAAAAGCCAAACGTAGATTACAAAGAAACATTCTCACCAACAGCAAAATTAACTTCAATAAGAATGTTGATGCAAATCGCGGTAGACGTTTGTGTTTATACACAATATAATGACAAATATAGAATTATTATTGTATGGGTAGATGACATACTAATAGCGACAAAATGTAACGAAAATATGATAAATACGAAAACTATTCTAAAAGAAAAATTTTAAATGACAGATCAAGGCAAAATCAAATATTTTTTAGGCATAGAATTTACACATGAAAACAAAACAATATACATGCATCAAAAACGATATTTTCAAAAATTATTAGAAAGATTTGGAATGAAAGATTGTAAACCTAAATACACACCTAGCGAAAATAATATTAACAAGTTATGTAACGAAACTAGGAAATTAGCAGACGAAAAGCTATATAGAGAAATTGTCGGAAGCTTAATATATGCAATGACAGCCACCAGGCCAGATGTTTCATAGTAACAAAACTATCACAATATATGAATAAACCATACGAAAATTACATGCTGTTAGCTAAACATGCCCTAAGGTATATAAAAGCCACAATCAATCAACAATTAACATTCAAACCCACTAAAAGTACTTTAAACATCATAGGTTTTTGCGATGCAGATTGGGCAACTCACAGGATAGACGAAGCATAACTGGATATGGATTTAAAATCTCAGACCACGGGCCGTTAATTTTGTGGAAAACACGAAAACAGTCCACAGTCGCGTTATCTACTTGCGAGGCTGAATATATGTCAATCAGTGCAGCCACACAGGAAGGAAAATACCTAAAAACACTAATGACAGATTCATCAAATGAGAAAATCGATACATTCTCATTATATTGCGATAATCAGAGCGCGATAACCTTAGCCAAAAACCCCGTAAATCACCAAAGATCAAAACACATAGATATTAGATTGCATTTCATTAGAGACGAATTACAAAATAATACGCTTGAGTTAATTCACGTTGCAAGTGAAGAAAACATAGCCGATATATTTACCAAACCAGCAAATAGATTTAGAAATTAAAAATTCAGACACTTACTAATGGGACTCTGAAAACAAACAAAAAAACAAAAACAAGCTTTCTTTAATAGTTAAAACAAACAAAAAAAAGTGTTTTTAAGGCCTATAAATGTGAAAGAGTATTACAAAATAAAAAAAAAACTTTTGAAAACTGTTGATGACACAACAAATGTACAAACAAACTTTTATATTATGAAAAAAAAAAATTGTTTTAAAACCTATGAATGTGAAAAGTGTTAAAACAAAAAAAACAAAAACATTACGAATATATATCAATTGAAGGGGGTATGTTGAATTGTCAACTGAATATAGTTCGACTCAACCAAGTGGTGATAAGGCCATCGACCTGATCACCGCACTACGTGATAATTACTGCGCTGCAGAGGTATCACGTGACATAAAAATTAGGCGCCAAATTTGTTCTTTCAAAATTGTATCTTCAGTCCGAGAATAAAAGTTGTGCAATACGCACGTATTATTGTTACCCCATTCTATTCTTGTCTTTTCTTCTATGTCTTCGTGACTCATAGTCTACCACGATGTTACGCTCTACCCCTCAAAGCTTAACAGTTTCAGAAACCATTTTTAACATGGACAGGGGAGGGCTTCGATAACATTCGATACGGCGTATCTTCTTTCGTATTTTTCCGTTCGTTTTCATAGCATTCAGTGTACATACGTCACGCCCGAAAATTTTTGGTTGTATTTTCCGAAACAGTGCCCCAAAAAACAAGCAAACAACAACAAAAAAAACTATTTTTTGCAATAAAATTATGAAAATAAAAATAAATAAAATAAAGTACGGGGAATCTTTTACGACGCCCAGCACAGTCGCGAACGGGGTCCAAAAAAAGAACGAGAAAGGGTTTAAAAACATAAATTTGCAACAAGTGAAGTTGACCTGCGACGAGAATAGATATTTTTCTATTTACCTATGTAATTTGTTTTTATTTTTACGTATTATAAATGGGTTTTTATTAGATGTAAAAAAAAAAATGTATTGTTTTTTTTCCCAAAGGCTTGCACAAAATTCAAGATGGCGATTCACGTACTTTCTTACCAAATGCCCCCCCCCCCCCCCAAAAAAAAGCGGCCATGTTTTTCCCAAGTTGCTATTGATTTCTAATAAATAGCGGTTGTAACGGTCTAAAAATACAAACAAATGCCACAGGCAAGTTTGAAACTAACTTTTACAGCCTACAGTTACTTTTATTTGTTGTATATTTGTTTGTTTTTTAGCGTTTTTACTCTGCTGAGCGTCGTAACATATACCCAAAGTACGAATAAGCGGAAAACATTTTTTTCGTTATGACATTTAATTATTTTTGTAGTTTTTGTTTTATAGCTTAACATGTCTCATTTGAAAATACTAGAATGTTGCCATTACACTTTTGTTCAAAATACTTTTTTAAAATTCATTTTATTTTAATCTAAAAGAAATATTAACGAAGTAAACAAAACAAAAAGAGGCAAAAATAACGTCGTATTCGAGTACACGAAAAACAACTAATTTATTTCATTATTATTGAATATTGTAATTTAAACATTTTAAAATAAATGCTTTCTATTATTTTCGCTTTCTCCAATTATCTTAGTCAGAGCTTTATAATTTATAGTTTTTAATAAATGAAAAATAAATGGCAAAATAAAGGTTAATCGTGTTTTGTGTTTAAATGGAGAAATCGGGGCATTTACAACGACAGCTAACAGAACGAAAAAGGGGACAAAAAAACAAATAGGCAACAAATAAATGTTACCAAAGGCAAGATAAGTTACTCTTCTACTAACCTGGATAAGTTTATTTGTGTTTTAACTTATTTTAAAGAGTTTTTTTTTGTTCAAAACAAACCTGGTATCCACCGGTTCAGTTAGAACGAAAAAAAAATGGTTGAAATTAGAGTTTCGATAATCGCTCAAAAAACGAAAATTAAGCAAAATACTGGTAGAAAATTACATTTTCCCACGATTGGTGACATTTATTGGATGTGTTTCTAACACTATTTTGTTTATTTTTCGATTTTTCACTAATTATCAAGCACCCCCATGGGCTCATGAACAACCATTTTTTCCCCGTTTCTAACTGAACAGGTGGACACCAGGTTTGTTTTGAACAAAAAAACTCTTTAAAATAAGTTAAAACAAATAAACTTATCCAGGTTAGTAGAAGAGTAACTTATCTTGCCTTTGGTAACATTTATTTGTTGCCTATTTGTTTTTTGACTCCTTTTTCGTTCTGTTAGCTGTCGTTATAAATGCCCAGAAATCGTGTTTTGTCTGAAAGAAGAAATCGGTGTCGTATATCTTTTGAAAGCATTTATCTCCACTCTGAATAATTATTTTAAAAGACAGAATACTTTTCTAACCTCGGTCGAGTGTGATCCACGTACGATTTGCCGGGACAAGGAACCCAGATCGTTCATATTTCCCGAAATTTTCTCGTTTAATCTGGACTTTGTCTCCTGGTTCCAGTTAGCAGACGCCATAACTACCAACCGTCGTCCCCCAACGCACAACGACACTTTGATTTCATTAAAAAAAAAATGTTACAAACACATTAAAAAAATATTTTACATTCTTATCTTAAATTTTTGTCTTAAATATTTAAATAAAGTGAAGTAGATATTTATAAATAATACGTAAAGCGTAACATTTTTATATATGTGGTCTATTTACGACACCTTTAGGTTTCGTTGACGTTAAAAATGGAGTCATGTAAACTTCCGCTTTATAGAAAATGTCAAATTATTGTGAAATTTGCTTCGTTTTTTTTTCATATTAAAAGAAGGGAAGCGATGAGGTGTCTTGTTTGATTTAAACAAGTTGGCCATTATAAGAATTGTTATTCTCACTGTAAGTGTTTATTTTTTATTTGTAATTAAACTGTGCTTTTTTCTTATGTATTTTTAAAAAAATATATAAACAAACAGAAACACTTAATTGAACAACATTTAACAATAATATATAAATTATTGTTAAATATATATATATATATATATATATATATATATATATGGTAAGAGAATATATATATATATATATATTATTTAAAATAAATAGGACAGTAACTGCATAAAATATAAAAGTACCAAGAACTTTGTTTGGAAAGGAATTTACAAATAAATACACTAAAAAGAATTTATTTATATTAAAATCGTGGTGAATATTAGGGTCCCTGGTGAACGTACGACACAACGAAAAAAAAAATGTTTGTCATTAAATTTTAAAAAAAACCGATTATCGATTAAGCATCAAAATTTTACATGATATAAAAATATTTTGGCGATCTAAAAGAATAGGCGGTACTTTGTTAGATTAGGACCCACGCTAAAAGTCCCTCGGCGTCGGTGCTCTCCGGCGTTTTACGTAAAACGCCGGAAAGCATCGAAGCGGTTAGCCAATGAAACTGCGAGAAAATGAGCAGACGATTTCAAACTGATTGAAATGAATAAAGCAGACGACATCTAAACTGTTAAACTTATTGAAATGCGATTCCAACTGATTGAAACGCGCAAATACTGCAATGAATTGAAACGAGGTTTCAATGGCTGTTGCGTCTACCGAAGGAATGATAAAATTTTGTCAGGATGAAAAACTGATCGCAAAGGAAAAAAATGCTTAAAGTGTGGAGAAAAAAACCCTAACCCTAAAGTGGTACTTTCACAGATTAGGACCCACGCTAATCCTAAACCCTAACCACCAATTTGACCCTAACTTAGTCAAAGTTAGTGTGGGTCCTAATCTGTGAAAGCACCCCTAACCCTAAACCCTTACGAAAGCAACAATAATAACCTAAAAAAACCTAAACCAATAATAAAAATGTAAAAAAAAATCCCTAACCCTAACGACGCCATTACAAAAAAAAAAAAATAATTTTCAGAATAAAAACAACAAAAAAACATTTGATTCACTTTTTAATTTAAATACTTTTTATTTGAATCACTGTTATTTCTTCATTAAAAAATAAATATTCATTTCATACAATTTGACAAAATGTATTTTTTTTTGCATTAATTTTTTGCTTGTTTTTTTCCCCGCTTGTAAATCCAGCCTCATTTGTTATTTTTTGGACGCAGGTAAATCAACGGACTTTTCATTCGGCACTATTCGGCGTTTTATGTAAACATCCAGACAGTATCGATGCCGAGGTACTTTTAGCATGGGTCCTAATCTAAATAAGCACCGAATAGGCGACTCAGTTTAGAAGTAAGTCAGCAGTAAACGGTGCTGGACCAGATGTAGTCCCCATTATTAAACTTTTTGATACTTTCTTAGATTAGGACCCACACTAAAATCGACTTGGCGTCGGTACTTTCCGGATATTTACGTAAACCGCTGGTAAGTACCGAAGCGGTTAGCCATTCAAATCACGAGAAAATAAGCAGACGACATGTCAACATTTCAACTGATTGAAGCGAATAAGACGACATGTCAACATTTCAACTGATTGAAGCGAATAAGAAGACGACATGTCAACATTTCAACTGATTGAAGCGAATAAGCAGACGGCATGTTAGGGTTAGGGTGCCATCACTTTTTGGGGGGCAGTCAGTTTCTGAAGTTTCTTGCAGTTTCTGTTCCTTGGGTTCATGTAGTGGTTTTTCTGTGGTTTTGTTTTCTTCCTGTTGTAACATCCATGTGACTGGGTACCATTTGTAGCTTATGCGAGTTGGTTGCCGCATTCAGGGATTTTCCGTAAGATTGCAACTATTTTTATCATAGCCGTCTTTTGTATGGTCTCAGTGATCTCTTCAATTCCAATTTTTCCCAGTCTTTTATCTAGGTTGTTTTTGACAGTTTCTAGTGCTCCTATGATTATTGTTATTATATTTACTTTCTTCATGCTCCATACCAATTTCAATTCTTTGGCAAGTTCCGAGTATTTGCTTCGTTTTTTTCAACCTCCTTGATCTTCACTCTGTGGTCTGCTGCAACGGCAAAATCAACGACTTGGCCAAAATTTTTCCTTCTTGTTGACTATTATGACATCCGGTCTCCTTGCTTGTATGAGTTTATCTGTTTGCACCTCCAATGTCCCAGAGGATTTTGTGATTTTCGTTTTCCAGTACTCTCTCTGGTTTATGTTTGCACCATTTGTCCGCATGTTCGAAATGAAGTTGTTTGCACAGTTCCCAGTGTACTGCTTTCCCCACACAGTTGTGTCTGTTCTTGTATTCTTTAAATTATTATTATTATTATTAATATTATTATTATTCAGATGTTGATTGTTTTTTGTTTCAGGTTGTGACTAGCTTGAATATTGCCAAGATGGAATCGAATGTTACCGATTTGAATATGGAATTGTGTGAAGAGATGTCCAACCATGTGGAAAAACTAACGACGTCAGGAAAAGAAACACTTGATGAGGACATTATGAAAAAGTTTAAAAAGATTTGCAAGTAAGCAGATATTAAAAAGATCTTTTTTTATACAGTTTATTTATCTATTGTCATTAGAAGTGAGGAATCGACTGAAAAAAAAAGAGGAATATAACTTCACATACAAGAAAAATAAATATTAATTTGAAATTTTTGTCCAATTTTACCCCAAATAAATTACAATTTAATAATTTTGGGAGGTTGTTAACATTTTTAATTTCTAGTTTCTCGTTTAAATATAATATACACGGGTCATCTAAATATCTACATGTCCTGGCCCATCGTAATATTTTCCACACAACTATAAGCAAACGTCCGCCTTCTTTGAGCTACCAGTAATGGTTTGATAATGATTTTTTAAATCTGTATTTTCTGTTATTGGATGTGCTTTTGTGATTATTATACCTACTTTTAAATTATAGGACGGTTACTCCTATGTAGTATTTTTTCTTATTTTCATATGCAAATATTGTGGCTTGCTAAATGATTCCTTTATTAAGCAGTTATTTTGTAATGGACAATGTGTGCAAATTCTGCAGTTACAGTCTTTCTCCACATTATAAACTTTCTTATTTCTATTTTGGTAATAACTATTACTGTCTGAGTTATTACTATTTCTTGAGATTATATTATTTTTATTGTTATTTTATTATGTTTATCACTTTTTCTACGCATTTTCTTTTTCTTTTTTCTTTACTTTCTCATTTAATATTTTGTTATTGTGAGCTTTGATTATCATTTCAAAGGTTTCACAGGAATTGTAGGACAGTTTTAAGTTATTTTTATTGAATATTTTATGTAAGGATTAATTACGAGAATTTTTTTTTCAATAAGATTAAAGAATTCTTTTGAGAAGTTTAGTTTTTAGCATCTGGTTATATAATGCGGTGAACCAAACAATGTTTCCCTTTCTATTATTATCATTGGTATCTTATTGCTTACATTTAATATCGATATCATTATACCCACTATTTTTTAGAGCTGTGATGTATATATTACTTGAATTCTTAAATACTTTTTCGTTCCTAGAACTATTGCTAAGCCTATGTTCGATAGAACTAGGAATGGTTTTATAATTGATAGTGGCTGGTTAGACTTTGAGTTCATGTATATTAGGCTACTATCAATGAGGACCACCTTCTCCACAAGCTCACCACAGAGACCCCTCCATGAGCTCGCCTGAAGTCACAATGCCCATTCTCGATGCATGTCCACCAGCTCCTGCTTTTAACACTCGGTGACGTCACAAAACGAATCTGGCTGAAACGTTGCTGGACGGAGGAATGGCAGGCAGCAGATAAATCAAGGTTGCAGATTTGTGGAGGACCTGGATAACCTACCAGGCATGGACCTCCCTCGCCGGCAGTGGACAATACTCAACCGCCTCAGGACAGGTGTCGGCCATTTCGCCGCGACCATGAAAGGATGGGGACTCAGGGACTCGGCTGTCTGCGACTGTGTTCACTCTAAACAGACAGTAGACCACATCATCGAGTCATGCCTTAAATATCGACCACCCAACAGCGAAGCCGGCATAGCTGCGCTAGACAACAAGACATTAATATGGCTTTTCTCAACCGAGCTGGTGATCTAACAGTGAGATGCTGTGAAGCAAATGAAAGAAGAAGAAGGTTAGTATTATCCTTTAAATACAGCTTGTATGTATTTTTATCTAAGTTGAGAGTTAGCTAATATGTCAACTCTTAGACCTAATTTTTTTATTTCCATATATATAATTTTTTTATTTCCATATATATAATTTTTTTTAAAAGTTGACCTCGTTAGAGTCCCTTATTATCCAATCCATCATATGTCTATAAGCCAATATCAGTATTATCAAATATATTTGTGAGGGTCTACAGAATATATAGACCTATATGATCTGATCCATCTGCAGAGTTCAGGGCACCCATAACCAAATCAAAGGAGTTTGTCATTCTAGTTTTTATCCATTGATCATGATTATTGATTAAAATCAATATGTAAAGATAATGAAAAGAATATGAAAACTATAAATCACTGAAAAATGATCTTTTCTTTTCAGACAAGCGGACAGTTATGTCCTCCATGCATATCACCTTCTTCTGATCCAGTTGTGCAAAGACCACGCAGAAATACGCCGATCAGCTTTCCAAATAATTGACCAACTTTTTCAACGATCTCACTGCTTCCGTAACAAATTAGTGTCTGAATTTCAAACATTCTTAGAGTTAACAGTTGGTAAGTTGGAACTTCTTTCCTTTTTGATAAACAAAGAAAACAAACTACGGTCTTTCTGCATGTTGAATTTTACAATTAAAGTTTGGTTTGGTTTATTCCGTCTTTCGTTTTTATGGAAATTAATTTTTTGCTCGAATAAGAAACCAATCTGACTTTCTTTTTTTTTATTCACCCAAAACAAGGGGGCATATTGCCACTGAGACATAAGGGGCTACTGTTACTGTGATTAGGGGCCAGATTTATAATGGGACATCCTAAGTGGGGAGTTGTGCAGCAAGATGTTTGTTCACATTACATTTAAGATTTCTGCATGCTGTTACATATAGGGAAAACAGGGAGTAAGGAAGGACTTCCAAAGGAAAGCGGTCCGAGGAAAGCAGCTATTAGAGTAGACAGTTTTCCGGCATCTGGGGAACCTCTATGGTGAAGGGGTGGGATTTTGCTGCTCGTCGGGTTGGTCGACCGTATTTACGTTCAGGGGGTTACAAGTGCAGAAGGTTCGTCCGAGCACATCATAATGGACTCTGTGCATGGAACACTCCAGCTCCATGCATAAACAAAAGTGATAAACAAAAATAGAACTAAAATCCTTACTTATAAACATCTAACAGATTTTATTTACGTTTTTTCCGCCATCTGGGTACCTCTACAGTGAAAGGTTGCGATTTTACTGTTGGGCAGAGGTATTTACATTGAGAGGATACAAGTTCCGTGGAAGCACTTGTAACACAAGTACAAAAATACAACATTGCGGTGATGAGACAGAGGCTGGAGCTTTGGTAGATGGTGCGGGCCCTATTAAGTTAGAGACTCTTTTTTTGTACCCTGTCCAAGAGGTACAGACTAATGGTTGGTGCACCAGCCCAGCTGTGGCAACAATACTCCATGCATGGGTGGATAGATATATAGGGTAGTTGCAGGTGTGAGAAGGGAGTTCACCCTCTTTGCAGCAGATTTGGCAGTATCTTCTATGTATTTATTCCAATTCATGTTGTTTGTGAATGTCACGCCGAGGAGTTTGAACGTTGGACTCCCAGGGAAGGGTACTATTAGCCATAGCGATCGGTGGTTCTTACTCACACTACCCATCCAATGTATTATTCTCATATAATTTTTCTCCATGCAACACGTATCCTCAACCCTCCCTGGCCACGTTCCACACAATCTACCCTCTGGTTTTCTTCAGGGTTTGATATTCAGATGGATCTTTATTACTTTTCATATCTATAAATGATTTAATGCAAGAAGAATATTGAAATTATTTGGACCATTATCGCAAGATTTACGACAAACAGATCTTGGTAGTTTATCAAATTGAAGTTTTATATAGAAAACTGTAAAGTTTAATGTATTAAAACAAAAATATGATTTGAGAGTAAATTTTGATAATAAATTTTGATTTAATAATTGTATTTTGTCAGTTGTGGCAAATAAAATGATTGTTTGGATGAATAGAAATATTATTTCAAGGGATGCAAATGTTATTTCAAAGGATGCAAATGTTATTGTAAAAATAATAATCAATCCAAAATACATTTTCTAGTTGCATCAAGGAGTTTCGTCAGTGATGCACTTTCCTCATCGCTGATTTTGGGTACTTTTGTATCATATCGACTCAGGCAGCTTCCTCGTCTTATTAAAACTAATTATTATTCTGTCTAACAGTTAAAAATAATTATTAGTCTGCTTAACAGTTTTAACTAAGTATTATTGTGTTTAACAGTTAAAATGAATTATTATTGTGCTCAACAGTTTTAACTAAGTATTATTGTGTTTAACAGTTTTAACTAAGTATTATTGTGTTTAACAGTTAAAACTAAGTATTATTGTGCTTAACAGTTAAAATGAATTATTATTGTGCTCAACAGTTTTAACTAAGTATTATTGTGTTTAACAGTTAAAACTAAGTATTATTGTGCTTAACAGTTAAAATGAATTATTATTGTGCTCAACAGTTTTAACTAAGTATTATTGTGTTTAACAGTTTTAACTAAGTATTATTGTGTTTAACAGTTAAAACTAATTATTATTGTGTTTAACAGTTAAAATGAATTATTGTTGTGCTTAACAGTTAAAACTAATTATTATTGTGTTTAACAGTTAAAACTAATTATTATTGTGTTTAACAGTTAAAACTAAGTATTATTGTGTTTAACAGTTAAAATAAATTATTATTGTGCTTAACAGTTTTAACTAATTATTATTGTGCTTCACAGTAATACCAATCCTACAAATTCTAATTGTAGAAATTGATCCTGAACAGCCATTACCTCCTCCAAAAGCTGTGGCTCGCAAACTCAAAGCGGATGTTTTGAAGGCCATTCAACAGTGGAATCAAAAATTTGGTGCTGGTTATAAGAAACTAACGCTTGGTTACACCTTTTTAAAGAACTGTAAAATGGTAACATTTCCTTTCTCCATCCTTTCAATCCTAAGTTCTTTTTTTTTTAGTTCATTAGCGATACTCATATTGCCGGATTTAAACTTGAACCAACGTTGACCTGTTCATATTGTAGTAAAGTTTTCTCTAAATACATTGTTGATGTTATAGGAAGCTTGAGTTGCATTAGGTTTAAATTCATATTTGAAAATAGCTCTTTTTTTTTTTTGGTTATCGGTTATTTTTAATTAATGTTTATAATTTACTACTACTTTTTTTATAACAAGGCATGAAGCCACTTGGTGTAAGGAGCTAAAAAAATACTACTTCAAGCTCAAAAACTAGCCAAAGATTAGTGTCAGATGGATAGATTCCGACCCAGAAAACAGCAATTTTCCCCCTTTTGTCAGAAACATCGCTCATGGAATGTGAGGACTAAAGGACAAAATAAGGGAAGTGAGAGTTTTGAGGCTGCCGAAACTTGTACTTATGGGTGAACAGGCTCCTCTGATCCAGACGGCATCACAAATGAATGCTGCCTATGCTACACGTTTTTAGATCTCCAACCATTCACAATTCCACCGTCAAAAACCATAGATCTGAGAATAAATGATTGATCTAAGGACAGCTTTTATTTTAGTCAGCCATGTTTTTATCTGTCCCTTCTTGCGTTTTAGCCAGTCTTGAGGTGGATCTGATGCCATAGATTGGATTGACCATTCACAAGCCGACGCAGATGTCTTGGCAGCAGATTGTCACTAATAAGTGTATTTGGCAGTTTGATAACCATTGATTTATCAATACATTATCAATACATCATCAATACATTATCATCATGTGCAAATAAATGTAAAGACAGGAGTAAAACTCTCATTTTCAGTTTTGCTTGACGTTCTCGCAATACCTAATTTCATATGTAACCATGTGATTATATCTTTACCAATAACTAATTTCATATATAACCATGTGATTATATCTTTACCAGCTGTTTTACCAGTGTAAATGACACAGCATTATTAATGCCTGTTATATAGTTCAGAGCTTTGTCAATCATATGAAGAACAAATGAAGGGATCATAGAACCCTTATCTATTACATAAACAAAAGTTGTCTTTTTTCTCTCTCTCTCTGTCCAGCTAAAACTCAGAAACTAACAAAAATACACTTAGAAATCTTACATATTCTGATTTAGTATAACTTTGAGAAGGTTATGGTAAAAAAAAATTACTGTAATATTCATTTTATTTGGAGTCTCTCAGGACCAAATTAGTAATTATCAAAGTTTTTGAAACGTTGGGCAACTGCAAGCTTGTTCACTTTCTGGAAAGTCTGGGCCTCTTTAGTGATGTTCAGTATGGCTTTCTTGGTTTTTGTTCAACTGCTGATCTTTTAACTGTTGTAACTGAGTGGATCTGTCAGTTTATGGATAATTCAGAAGAGAGTAGAGCCATTGCGCTTGACATTTCGAAGGCATTTGACAGAGTGTGGCATTCTGGTCTTCTACACAAACTTAAGGGTTATGGTTTTGGTGGTGAGGTTCTTGACATTTATAGGTCTTTTCTTTCTGATCGAAGCTTGCGAGTAACTTTGGACGGTGTCTCTTCTTTCTCTTTTCCTATCAATGCTGGTGTTCCTCAGGGCTCTATTCTAGGCCCAACGTTGTTTCTTCTCTATATAAATGATCTTCCAGAGAATATTGTTCAGAAAATTAACATCTATGCTGATGATACCACTCTCTATTCTGGTGTTGCTTCTCGCCCATCTTCCTCGGATCAGTCGAAATAGCTGATCTAGAAGTTGACTGGATTCAGTTGTGGATGTGGGTACGAAATTACTTGTTTCATTTAATCCAGTTAAGATTCAGCTCGTGTCTTTCAATCGTAATCGTGCCCCTTTTCTTCCTGAGAATCTCATGGATGGTTCTGCTCTTGAGGAGAAATCGACTCTGAAACTTCTTGGTCTTTCTCTCTCATCAAATCTTTCTTGGAGTTCATACATTAGATCCATTGCTCTTTCTGCTTCTCGTAAAGTCGGTTCTCTCTGTCGCTCCAAACACTTTGTCACATCTGAGGCTATTCTCTATCTCTACAAATCTATGTATGGAGTACTGTTGTCATATTTGGGCTGGTGAATCTCTGTCCCATTTGAGGGTTCTTGATAAGGTGCAGAAACATATCTGTAATTTGATTGGCCCTACCCTTTCTTTTTCTCTACACCCCCTCTCTCACAGACGTGATGTTGCTAGTCTCAGTCTTTTCTATAAATACTATTATGACATATGTTCTTAAGAATTATATGATCTATTCCCCGCTTCTTTTGTTCCAGCTCGTTTGACTCGTTGCTCTAGTGGTCTCCATCAATTCGTTGTTTTAATACCTCATTGTAATACAACTTCCTATTCCAGTAGCTTCTTTCCAAGAACCGCAGGCTTGTGGAACTCTCTTCCTGCTGACTGTTTTCCTCCTACCTATAATCTTGATCTTTTCAAGACTAAGGTCAATAGGCATCTCCTGTCTTTGCGATAATCATATTTGTTATTCTTGTTAGCTTCTTACATCAAGTGGCTTCATGCCTTGTCTGGAGCGATTTCCATAAAAGAAAAAAAAAAAAATTGAAGTCAGAAAAAATATCCTCTTTCATTCTAGAAATCAAGGGAAACAACTCTGTAAACAGTAAATCGTCATAGTCATCATCATCATCATCATCATCACAATATTCGGTTTAACATCCATTTCACATGCTGGCATGTGTTGGACGGCTTTTAGAAATTCACTTCCATACTAAGATATCTCTGGCCAGGTTTTTATTTATCCCGCTTTCTCCCAAATCCTTCTTTATCCCATGTTTTCTTTGGCTACCTCTACCAACTGGCCCTGCTACCTCAACTGTCTTACATCTACTAACTCAAAAACTCTCATCCGTTCTTTTGATTTGGCCAAACCAACAAAGTCTCCTGTTCTGCACACATCTTCCTATACTGTCCAGATTTAATCTTCCTCTGAACTCATCAGATCTAAGCCTGTCTTTAAAACTCCCATTGTATATTCATTGTATCATTCTCATATGATTTCTCTCCATGCAACACATATCCTTAACCCTGATAAATTTAACAAAAAAATAATAACCATTAACAAATGAATATTAACTTTGTTACTTGTTCTAAACAAAAGGAAGTAAGTCTGTAATGGACAAATGTTTTTTTAACTTGTAGCTATACGAATATATTTTCGTCATGGTTAAATTATTTTCTGAAAGAAATTAACTTGAATTATATTTTATTTTTCTTAACAACATAGACCATGCTCAAATGGCTAGTTTTTAAATATTGATTTGTTGGAATGAGAGCTATCACTGACAAACGTTTACGAACTGATCGGATTTATTTTATTATATAGATATATATATTTGTTGTAGGTTGATTTCAATGATATTCATGCACGCAGTGTTGTGGAACGCATGAGGGAGAAAGAAAAGGAACGGAAAAAAGAACTCCACCTTCAACGGAAACGGGAAAAGATTGTTAAAGAAATTGAAGGTAATTTATTTATTGAAACCATCTTTTTAAAACCCACTATGCAACTTAAACATCCCATTTACTCTGTCAAGAGGGGATGGGGGTGCGTAATAGGCCGAATGGATACGGTCATGGTCTGTGGAATCGGCTATGTTAAATTCAAGTCTAAATGAATCTATTGTGCTCATTTAAGCACTAAGACCGTTGGAAAAGTTATGAATCCGCTATTACCCCTCCCCCCTCCCCTCCTCAGCTATGCATAACACAACAACTTGTATTCAATTGTATACAATGAAATTGTTACGCTATGTATTTATGTCAACATTAAATAATCCAGTAAGGGTTGATTTTCAATAACACAAACAAATAAACGAAATCACCATTTCCTTTGTATATGTAATCGAAGGTGGATCCAAATGTCTGTCTGCCAGGGAAGACGTGGGGGGGGGGGTGCACAGATTAGGATGTTGCTTGTAGAGTGATTGTCTCCATGAAAATTTATCTCCCAACTTCTCTTGAAAGATTTTCGCACTGATTGAAATAAAAGTATCTGGTGAATTAAATTTAGATTTTACTTGGAGACAATTTAGAGAACTGCTACCAATTCTGACAAACAGACACCAGCCAGCAGCTACGAGAGGTCGTATATACTCCTCATGTGTCAGAAGTGTGCTGGTGTATGGCTCCGAAACCTGGGCTGTCTCTGCCGGCACACTAAAGAAACTGCACCGTAATTACAAGGCAATGGTCAGATAGATCTGTATGATGAGGCCTGAACAGAGCATACCTTTTGGGTCTCTGCTCGTACAGGTCAACTTGGAAAGCCTCGCGGACATCATGCAAAAGAACAGACTGCGTTGGTTGGGACACATTGAGCGCACTAATGGCTGGATTGCTAAAGCCCGACAGTTGAACGTGCCAGCAGAGAAGACCATTTCTGGCAGACCCAAGTTGTCTTGGGAGGACGTGATCAAACGTGACAGGACAGCCTTTGATATAGATTCCGTCCAGCCTCACCAAAGACAAGAATGGAGGGGAAGACTTAGATCGAGACTGGACAATCAGGCTCCACCCTCATCAGAGGACTAATTGTGGCCTGATTCAACAAATAAACCGGTTGATGTTGTTGTTGTTGATGATGATCATCATATTTTTAAAATATTGAAATAAGAAATATATTGTTAAATTAAAATTGTTTTACTAATTGAAGTTAATACCTTTGTTGAGATACTATCGGGTAATTTACACAGGACCAGCTAGTAAATATAATTTCACATCAACTGGACAATCAGGCTCCACCTTCATCAGAGGATTTATTGTGGCCTGATTCAACAAATAAACCGGTTGTTGTTGTTGTTGATGATGATGATTGTGATGATGATCAAATTTTTAAAATACCAAAACCGGATAATAAAATTTCCACATAAAATAAGGTGAGAAAGAATCTCACCTTATTTGATATGAAAATTGTATTGCTTAGATTACTTATCATAATTTTTAGACTACTTATCATAATTTTTATTGCTTAGATTACTTATCATAATTTTTAGATTATTTATCATAATTTTTAGATTATTTATCATAATTTTTAGATTACTTATCATGATTTTTAGACTACTTATCATAATTTTTATTGCTTAGATTACTTATCATAATTTTTAGACTACTTATCATAATTTTTATTGCTTAGATTAATTATCATAATTTTTAGATTACTTATCATAATTTTTAGATTACTTATAATTTTTATTGCTTAGATTACTTATCATGATTTTTAGACTACTTATCATAATTTTTATTGCTTAGATTACTTATCATAATTTTTAGACTACTTATCATAATTTTTATTGCTTAGATTAATTATCATAATTTTTAGATTACTTATCATAATTTTTAGATTACTTATAATTTTTATTGCTTAGATTACTTATCATGATTTTTAGACTACTTATCATAATTTTTATTGCTTAGATTACTTATCATAATTTTTAGACTACTTATCATAATTTTTATTGCTTAGATTACTTATCATAATTTTTAGATTACTTATAATTTTTATTGCTTAGATTACTTATCATAATTTTTAGATTATTTATCATAATTTTTAGATTACTTATCATGATTTTTAGACTACTTATCATAATTTTTATTCCTGTAACAATAATTCAAACTGATAGAATTAAGTGTTATTATTTGTCATCGTCCGGTTTTGGTATTTAAGGTTCTGCGAGTTTCCCGGACTGACTCTGGGGTGGACAACAGCCCTGAGTCCAGGACACTGTCAATGTTATAATTTTAAAAATAATTTCTCAGTCGGGTTATGGTTTACGCTGTTATTTTCAAAATGAGTTTCTTATTGTTGTATAGGATTACCTCCCCTACAGACCATAAATGAATGGTTGTGTTTTTCGTATGAATTAGCTGTAACACAATTGTGAAGAACACATGTTATAGTATTTATAGAAAAGACTGAGATTAGCAACATCACGTCTGTGAGAGAGAGGGTGCAGAGAAGAAGAAAGGGTAGGGCTAACCAAATTACGGATACGTTTCGTCACCTTATCAAGAACTCTCAAATGTGACAGAGATTCACCAGCCGAAATATGACAACAGTACTCTTGATCTCTAATGTGTTACGAATCATATTAAGAATATCTGATGTGTTAACTGTTGAAATGAATCTTATATGAACAGCCAAACTTGCCCTTTCATGTAATTTTTGCATGTTTCTTTCAAGTGGTAATGGGATTGTTGAGGTAAGACATTATTTTACCCCACAGCTCTGTATTTAGTAGAGACCGCAAGCATAACTCCCATAAGAATGGATAATAAAAGAGATACAAATGCACATTTATTTACGGTTGACAACAAAGTAAAAAAAAACGCAAACATAACATTATATACAACATTAATGACATTAGTTTTTACTCACCGGTCTATTTGACATTATGGTTAGAGTGCTTGCTAATGAGCTAGGGATTGGGTTTCAATCCTTGGTCGAATCATACCAAAGACTCAAGAAATGGTACTTGATATCCCCCCCCCCTTGCTAAACACTCGGTGTTTGCTGCTCTGGTGCCCCCACAACACAAATTCACTAGACCAACCCGACAATCACCAAATCCCATCCATTAACTGTGGAGGTCCCCAGATGCCGAAGAGCTTTCTACTCCAAAAGCTTCTTTCCTCGTGCTGCTGGACTCTGGAACTCCCTCCCTGCTCCCTGTTTTCCTGCCGGTACTGACAGGCAGAAATTTAAAACTAATGTAAGCAGACATCTCGCTGCACAGCTCCCAATTTAGGTTGACTCCCCCCCCCCCCTTTCTCTCAGTAGCCCCTTACGTCTACAGTGGCGGCCTGCCTTGTTTGGAGTGAACTATGTTAAAAAAAATAAAAAATTATAAGGTGAGGATCAAGGGTAAGTGGAGTAATCCTGAGAAAGGAGTGGCACACTCCCCTGCACTTTAAAAAGGGAACCTTTTAAGATAGGATATCAATATCTGACCCAGCCAGATATTCTCCATTTTGCTGGATGTTAAGTATGAAATGTGTGGCATTGCTAAATTCTCTTTACTGCCTCACCCTTTGCGGGTCAACAAAGGGAAAGCTAACATGAATTGGAACAAATACATAGAAAAAATTGCCAAGGCTGCTGCAAGGAAGGTGGGCTCTCTCTACCATGCTAGAAAACTTCTCACACTTACCAATATCTTATATCTCTACTAAGCCACTATTCGCCCATTCATGAAGTATTGTTGACACATCTGGGCTGGTGCACCAACCACTAACCTCTTCCTCTTAGAAAGGGTCCAAAAAATGCCTCTAATCTAATAGGTCCCATACGATCTAACAAGCTCCATCCTCTGTCCGATTGCCGCAATGTTGCATCCTCTTGCTTGTTTTACAAGTACTTTAATGGAATGTGCTCCGATGAACTTGCTGCACTGGTGCCCCTTCGACGTAAATACACTCAACCAACCCGACAACCAGAAAATCCCATTCCTTCACTGTAGAGGTTCCCAGATGCTGGATGGATTTCTATTGTAATGGCTTCTTTCTTCGAACTGCCTTTGGAAATCCCTTCCTTCTCTCTGTTTCTAGGACTGTACCCACATGCAGAAATCTAAATGTAATGTGAACAAACATTTTGCTGCACAACTCCCCACTTAGGATGCCCCTGTAGGTATGGTCCATAATCCACAGTAGCTCCTTATGTCTCAGTGGCAATGTGACCCCTTGTTTGGGGTTGAATAAAAATTAAAAAGAAAAAAGAAAAAGAAATAATAAAGAAAAATAACTTGCTGGTGTGTTGGCACCAATGATTTGTTTCCCTGCATGATTTTGCCCGATAATTAGACGAGTTTGATCTAATAATTATTGCTTCCATTGTGATTAATTTTTTTCATTTACCACAAGATGATATTACATTTATAGGGATGTTTCACTTGTTCAAAGCCTGCATTTTTAGTTATACACTATTGACCAATAGCACACAAGACGACGAATTTTCTAATTTCCAATAAATTTTGAACAGAAATAATTTGGTGGCTATTTTTTTTAATATTATTATTATTTTAATTTTTTTAATGTTATTATTTTTATTTTTTTAATGTTATTATTATTATTTTAATTTTTTTAATGTTATTATTATTATTTTTATTTTTTTAATGTTATTATAATTTTAATTTTTTTAATGTTATTATTTTATTTTTTTTAATGTTATTATTATTTTAATTTGTTAATGTTATTATTATTTTAATTTTCTTAATGTTATTATGATTTTTATTTTTTTAATGTTATTATTATTTTAATTTTTTTAATGTTATTATTATTATTTTAATTTTCTTAATGTTATTATGATTTTAATTTTTTTAATGTTATCATTATTATTTTAATTTTTTAAATGTTATTATTATAATTTTAATTTTTTTAATGTTATTATTTTTTTAATTTTTCATCTTCTTGTCTCATACTGAGGTTAGACATCTTGCGAATGACTTCCAACTTTTTTTGAATGACTTCCAACTTTTCCTGTCTATTGCCATTTAGCTTGTGCCACCCACCAGAATCAGGTCGTCATCAACTGATCTTCTTCATGTCTTAAACAACCTACCACGTGGCTTTGAGCTGCCAAAATAAATTTTTGTATCATTCTTTATGTTTTGCAAAGATTTATGTGTTCACATTAAAAGTTTTTAGATATAATAAAAATAAAATTTTGATTTGAGATAACCTAGTTGAAGCGTTCATCTCGTGTCGTTCATCGAGTTATTGTATTGTTTCTATCTTGAATCTTAAATGAATGGAATTTTTTGTAATTGTTTAGTTTCAGCTTTTCTTTCGTCAAATCTCAACTTTCTCGTTTTCAATTGCAGAATTGCAACCACAAATCGACAATTGTTTGTTGGAAGCAGAGAACTGTTTTCAGTTATTGCTTCCAACTCCTGATGCCTTCTTTATCCCGGACGTGAATAATGACGACGACGACGACACTGAACCTGAGAGGATGAATCAGGATGAAGACAACAATAACGGTGAGATAATGAAATAGAAGGGATGCTTTATTTCAATTGTTCAATTTTTAAAATATTTTTTTATTTTGCAAATTATTTTTCCATCGTATGAAAACAACCATAATGCATCGAAAAGGAAATTGATTATAGAATCTAAGTGACAAGTTCGAATGCTAAAAAGATTGAATAAATTGCAAACTATTTGTTAAAATTTTTTATTAATTTGTAGGTAGGTTTACTGCAGCTGATATTAACAATGAATTGCTTATTGCACCCAGTGAAGTGCCGCTGACTTGTATGCTGTGTCTGCGGTGGAAAGGGGACATTGTTTATCGCAAACAAACGGTTGTAGACAGACATCCGGGACAACGGAGTGAGCCACGTTCGGTTATGCAAATGATTCGTTTTTCTAACCAATTAACGACATTTCGAGCTCAATACAATCAGGCGTATTTTTCCTATCCGGTTAGTTTGGCGACGAGCATGCCTCTCAGTTTTAGTCAGTCTCCGTCGTAAACTCACTCCCCATTGCGATAATCAGTGTTGGTTGGAGACTTGTATCCGTTTGTCCGTTCATCCGTTCAAGTTGAAATCAGTTAAAGGCTGGTCAATCTTTAACTTTATTGAAAGTTTTGTTCGCTGGGACTCAGGGTACAATCAACAGCTCAATCCAGTTTATTTATTACAGTAGGCAACAGCTCAATCCAGTTTATTTATTACAGTAGGCAACACCTCAATCCAGTTTATTTATTACAGTAGGCAACAGCTCAATCCAGTTTATTTATTACAGTAGGCAACACCTCAATCCAGTTTTATTTATTACAGTAGGCACCCTGGAAGTGACTGTTAATGTCCACATTTCTGTTTTGTCGATAAGTAAAAGTCTTTATTTATGTCTTCCGTTAGAGGCAGACATCTTTTCAAAGAGAAAGTAACTCCTGCTGTCTTATTGTGAACTAGAGTTGTCGTCCCTTCATTCTTTTATACAGGGTGGGCCAAAATAAGGGTCCTATCTTTAAATTTGAATAACTTGAATTTGAATAACTTCCACAAAATAAAAGTTAAACTCACCAAACTTTATGTGTGTGTAGACTGACCCTTCCGAGATTTTTTGAAATAAACAAAACAAATTTTAGCCGAAAAACACTTCTTAAAACTTACAAAAACTAAAGTATTGTTTTTTACACTGTTTTGAGTTTTTTAAGCAAAAATAATGTTTTCTAAATGAGGGTACGTTCCTTAGGGCTAATACGGCTCATGCTTGCTTCGGAAGGGGTCCTTTACTTATTCTAAAAAAAAAAAAAAAAAAAATCAATAAATAAAAAAGTTATGAATTTTTAAAAATAGGACCCTTATTTTTGCCCACCCTGTACAAAATGAAATCCTATTAACAGTGAAACCTGTTTTAATCGATACAGGGTGTTTTGAAAATCGATGGCATAATTTTGGGATTATGTTCTACGTGTGTAAAGGAGCCCTTTGTGTTAGAGTTGCTTTTGTAATAACCCGCCATTACTCGTCTAATTTCCTTTGTGGTCCATTTCTTCGTCTGCATTATTTTTGATATGTGCTGATCATATTTAGTTACCTGTATTTGGTCTGAACCCGTAAATAAAAAAAGGCCGACATTCGCAGTATGCCGACTGAGTCCCCATGTTGGCTATCAAATGAGCCTCTGCTAATCATGACACTCGGATATTTCTTCTTAGCCCCATGGCTTTTATATTTGTTTGGTGTCATTTTTTCATGGTTTTATTCGTGTATGTGGCAACACCAGGCCCAGGCTTATTTTACCTGCAATCCTGTCACAGAGATAGTGTTTATCTATCCCACATGTAGAAATAACAATGCGCTATCACACACACGTTGTATGTATCAGATGTTTACAGTAAAGAATGCTGATCAGTATTCATTTCAATATCCTATAACTCGGAAACCAAACGTTTCCGGATCTATATACACGTATAGAACATAATCCGAAAGTTATGGCATCGATTTTCCAAACACTTTTGTTGAAACTATTGCATCTCTTTTGCTGATACATGTGGGAAAAGTATAAATCTGCTTATCCTTTCCACAATCAGTTTAGAAGAAGGAAAACTCTGTAAAAAAACATATGTGATCAGATAGGTCTCTGTCATATTGTGCCTCTGTAGTCATCACTTACCTGAAGAGAGTGGGTCATGTTCTCAACAATGCACAATCGATTTAAAACAAATTCCTGTGTGGCGTTTGTCTTATAATTTGGACTGTCATCCCACCCTATCTAATAATGATGATGATAATAATAATAATAATAATAATAATAATAATAATAATAATTAAAATAATAATAATGATAAAAATAATTCAAATAATAATAATAATAGAAATAATTAAAATAATAATAATAAAACTAATTAAAATAATAATTAAAATAATAATAATAAAAATTATATAATAGTAATAATAATAATTTAAAAAATAATTAAAATAATAATAATAATGATGATAAAAATAATTCAAATAATAATAATGATAAAAATAATTCAAATAATAATAATAATAGAAATAATTAAAATAATAATAATAAAACTAATTAAAATAATAATTAAAATAATAATAATAAAAATTATATAATAGTAATAATAATAATTTAAAAAATAATTAAAATAATAATAATAATAAAAATTCACATAATAATAATAATAATGATAAAAATAATTCAAATAATAATAATAATAGAAATAATAAAAATAATAATAATAAAAATAAGTAAAATAATAAGTAAAATAATAATAAAAATAATTAAAATAATAAAAATTAAAATAATAATAAAAATAATTTAAATAATAAAATAATTAAAATAATAATAATAATAATAATTAAAATAATAAAAATAATTTTAAAAATTATAATAAAAATAATTAAAACAATAAAAATAATTAAAATGATTAAAATAATAATTTTAATAATAATGAAAATGATTAAAGTAATAATACTACTAATAAAATAATTAAAATAATAATAATTAAAATAATAATAAAATTATTATCATAATAATAATAAAAATGATAATAATAATAAAAATAATAAAAATAAATAAAATAATAATAATAAAATAATAACTAGTTTGACACGTATAAATTAGATTTGAAATGATTTTATATTAGTGCACTAAAATCTGTTTTGTACTTAATTTTAAAAAAAGAAAAAACTCAGTCGAAACAAATTGACAATCGAAATAGCCAGAATTTGCCGAAGTTATCGTAACTTCATAATTTAATGTTAATCTCTTTTCCGTAAAATAAGTGTGAGCTTTAAATGATTAAAACAAACAAGAATGAAAATATCTTTAATAAAATTATGAGACAAATTGTTGCTGCCGGTCTGCTGTTTTGTTCAGTCCTAGGTAGTCCACCTTCCCAGGCTTTACCTTTTCTCTGAGACGGAGTTAGTTTATTTCTGAGGTGCCCCTACTGGGGGAATGTCAACAAGGCTGCTCAGGTATTTTTTGTAGGCCAGAGTGCGCTTATTCGAGTGTGCTGGCTTCTCAAAACCACACCTGACCTTGTGTCTAACCTCCTGGCAAGGAGGTAAATAATATCTTTACTATAAATTAGAAAACTGGTGATAAGATGACGTTGCATGTTTTAAAGATTAAAACAAAGGGAAATGTTTGTTTGATTTTAAATTGTTAATAATATGAGTTTGTATTTTATTTGTGGCAAGTCCCCTCCTCCCCTACTAACTCTCCAACCGGAAGTGTGCTCTTCCCACTTCCTCTTTTTCACATCAATTTCTGTATTCCTTCGACCAGTAAAAACATAGCACAAAAGGAATGTACCAGCGTGTTAATATTAGAATAGTATTATCGATATTCTATATTATAATTCTGCTAAAATCCCTTGTTAATAAGACAATTATTAACTTGATACTATTTTAAATTAATGAACTAATCCATCTGCAAAGAAAGAGAATCCCCTTTTTAAATAATGAACTGTTCTGAACGCAATTACGGACAATGCAAATTATTATTTTCATTTTCATTTTTCGTCTTCTCGTCTCGTGTTGAGATTAAACGTTTCATGAATGACTTCCAACAAATAATAATAATAATAATTAAAATAATAAAAATATTAAAAATAATAATAATTAAAATAATAAAAATATTAAAAATAATAATAATTAAAATAATAAAATATTAAAAATAATAATAATTAAAATAATAATAATTAAAATAATTAAAATAATAATAATAATAATAATAAAAACAATAATTATTCTCTTTTAATTTTATGCTTATTTTCTTAGTCAAACCTAGTTACCCCCCCTACATTTGCAACGACGTGAGCATCAGCGCCCAATTTTAGTGCGAAAATAAAAAAAAATAAAAAATAATATTTTTAATTTTTTATGATGCTGCCAATATTTTTTCTTCTTTCTACAGAATCAGATAAAACAAAAGATTCCAAAGACTCTGATTCTGAAGACACCGATTTTGAAGATGTGACTGAAGGTTCTTCTTCATCGGCGAATTTAATGAAGGAACATGGTCTCGGTTCTGCCACTTACAACCTGACCATAGAAGTGAACGATGAAGTGAACATTACGGAAACTGAGGATAATCGTGACTTGCTAACTAATCTGAAAGATAATTATTGCCTGATATGCCGGAACTATTTACCCGCAGTCACTCGATGGTTACAGGTAAGCAATCGATCTTCCTTTCAATTAATGGACATACTGTTTATTTATTTATTTATTTTTTAAAAACTTTTATGACCCCAGTTATAGCATATTGCTGCATGTTTGTGTGTTACTATGGAATTACCCCCCCCCCCCCCCCCCACTAGGACCACCGGGAGAGATCAACTAGGAATCTATGAATGACAAAAAAGACATTAAAAAGGATGGGTCCTTTGAATTACTCGGACAAGCGACGGCAGTGCACTTCACCATTAACAGCCTGAGGGTCAAGATGAGAAATTTTTTCTTTTTTTTTTAACATATTTCACCCCAAACAAGGCAGGCCGCCACTGTAGACGTAAGGGGTTACTGAGAATTAGAGTGTAGGTTTTGGGTGTCACCCGAAGTTGGGAGCAGTGTAGCGAGATGTCTGTTTACATTAGTTTTAAACCTCTGCATGTCGGTACAGTCGAGGAAACAGGGAGGGAGTTCCGGAGGTCGGCAGCACAAAGAAAGAAGCTATTGGAGTAGAAGGCTCTCCGGCATCTGGGGACCTCCACAGTGAATGGATGGGATTTAGCTGATTGTCGAGTTGGTCTAGTGTATTTACGTCGAGGCGGCACCAGAGTAGCCAGTTCATCGGAGCATAATCCATTGACGTATTTGTAAAACATGGGAAAGATGTTGAAAAAAAAACGGATGTCTCTAATTTTTTATTTTATTATTTTATTTTTTTTAACTTAGTTTACCCCAAACAAGGCAATTTGCCATTGTAGACGTAAGGGGCTACTGAGAAATTTCTAGTGACAGTAAGCTGAGGAAAAAAACCGGAAGACTTTCAATTCCTGTGAAGGGAGTAGATAAAAGACAAAGTGAAAACAAAGCAAGCAAAGGAAAAACTGAAAAAGGGAAGCAGAAGAGGGGGTTAGGGTTAGGGGTTAGGGGTTAGGAACTGAAAAGGGAAGTAGAAGAGGGGGTTAGGTAGGGACTGGGAAAAGTAAAGAAAAAGGACACAGTTGTACTGAAGCAAGGGAGAACAGTGACAGAGATCAACTGAGAAGGGTTGTAAATGACAGAGTTAGTCTTAGCTGAGATTTTGAAAGCAAGAAATATAGAGACACTAGAAACAAAACCTTAACAACACACACATACACCCGTGTCCAACAAGTCGCTGGTATACAATGTCTGTGTCTGTAAACTTTCGCTGTGGACTTCGCGCTCTGACGATCGATGACACAAGAATCTCAGCACGGCTCATAAGAAGAAAAACAACAGCACATGCATATGAGGTAAGAAGGTCAGGCGGGGGTGAGGGCGCAGGCATAGTTTCACATTGGTAGTGTTGAGAACCAGGGAGCAGGAAGGGAATTCCAAAATCAAGTGATCCGAGGAAAGAAGCTATTAGGGTAGAAAATCTTATGGCATCTATGGACCTCTACAGTGAAGAGGTATGATTTTGCTGCTAGTTGGAAGGGTCGGAGGTCTTTATGTTGATAAGGTACAAGTGCAGTATGTTTAGTGGAGCCTTGATGGGGTACAAGTGCAGTATGTTTACTTATAAAACAACACAAGGATACAACTCTGCAGCGATGCAACAGGGGCTGCAGCTTGGCAGATAGTGCAGGACCTATTAGGATAGAAATTCTTTTTTGCACCCTATCCAAGAAGGAGAGGCCCGTGGTTGGTGCACCAGCTCACATGTGGCAATAGTCCTCCATGCATGGGCGAATGGTGGCTTTATATTATTTATAGGTTTCGGATTGTTGTCCATCATCTTTATTGGGTTGTGTGATTGGCCGATTTCAGCAGGGGTGAAAGGGGGGTCAACCTTTCTTAGTGTGTGTCCCAAATACGGCCTGGTGATACCAGATCAGGCTGCCCTGTGGCTCCCTGAGACGAAATTCACCTACATTGACGTTTTTTTTTTTTTTTTTTTTTTTTTTGTAAAACTTAATTATGTTCTACAAAACCAAAAACAACAGCCCCTCTCCCTTTCTCCCTCCCCTTTTTTATTTTATTTTTAGAACTTGAAGCATAAATCTTTTACTATAATGACCAGATTCGGCATTAAATAACCCAAAAAGGGTTGATATGCCGTAAAACAAAACTACCAAACCAAAAACGATGATTAAACATTTGAAGATATAAAGAACTTGAAGCATAAAAACTTTTACTATAATGACCAGATTCGGCATTAAATAACCCAAAAAGGGTTGATATGCCGTAAAACAAAACTACCAAACCAAAAACGATGATTAAACATTTGAAGATATAAAGAACTTGAAGCATAAAAACTTTTACTATAATGACCAGATTCGGCATTAAATAACCCAAAAAGGGTTGATATGCCGTAAAACAAAACTACCAAACCAAAAACGATGATTAAACATTTGAAGATATAAAGAACTTGAAGCATAAAAACTTTTACTATAATGACCAGATTCGGCATTAAATAACCCAAAAAGGGTTGATATGCCGTAAAACAAAACTACCAAACCAAAAACGATGATTAAACATTTGAAGATATAAAGAACTTGAAGCATAAAAACTTTTACTATAATGACCAGATTCGGCATTAAATAACCCAAAAAGGGTTGATATGCCGTAAAACAAAACTACCAAACCAAAAACGATGATTAAACATTTGAAGATATAAAGAACTTGAAGCATAAAAACTTTTACTATAATGACCAGATTCGGCATTAAATAACCCAAAAAGGGTTGATATGCCGTAAAACAAAACTACCAAACCAAAAACGATGATTAAACATTTGAAGATATAAAGAACTTGAAGCATAAAAACTTTTACTATAATGACCAGATTCGGCATTAAATAACCCAAAAAGGGTTGATATGCCGTAAAACAAAACTACCAAACCACCACCAAATACGGCTAAACTTTTAATAAAAGTCCTTCTCACGTGCCAACCGGAATTTTTGAGGAACATATTATTTGGTATTATGTTTTGGGATTTTTGAGATGAGGATTGATAATTTGGATTATTTGGACTACTATTCTCATCTCATCTTGGTTGTTATAGTCACTCCGTTTCGGCCGATGTAACCTCCGACCTTCTTCGGGTGCATCTTTTCAAACTTGGTAATCTTTATTTGGAACTCAGAAACCTGTATGACATTTGGTCTGAACTCTTTTATTTAATCCATGGGGATAGATTGTTCTCATTCCATCAACCATGACCGGGTAGAAGTATTAATTTTATGTTATTCTTAGTTATTATCGCATTGGAGCAGAAATTCTTCAAATGGAAGTTACACAAGAACTTCCTATCTGTGGAACACGTTGCCATAAGATTGCTTCTTTGAGGGCTACAACACGGTCATCTTCAAATCTGATGTCAATAAACACTTATGATAAACCATATTTCATCAAACTTGATTCATTCAATTAATCGTTTTCAATCCTAGTCGACCCACTTATGCGTGACTGCCTTTGAAATTTACTGTGAACCTTGCATTTTCTGAGTTAGTTTATGTTATTTTTCGTTGTATATGTGATGATTAGTATATGCAAATAGTGGATAAGCATGGAAACAAACTAATTAAAATTATGACACAGACAGTCACCAATATTTCGTTCAAAAAATCCGACCATAATCCTTTTCTACCAAGATTAAGGTCGGATTTAACAACTGAAATGTCGGTGGCTTTAAATATGTGTCTGTGTTATAATTTTAACTAGTTTGTTTTTGTCCTTATCAAGTAATTCCATATACTAACCATTCCATTTTGTGTGAAATTCTATTTCATGTTTTAAACTTTCTCAAGCTTTACACTGTTCATTATGTTTTGATATCAAATGACCCCAAAAAGAAGCGATATGCCGTAAAACAGAAGAATTAAACTGAATAGATTTCGGTTTTGATATTGAATGTTCCTATTTACTTGCCTCCCCCGAAGAGTAGAGTCAGTTTTCAATGTAGGGAAATTTAGCTCCCCCAAAGGGGCACTCTCGATTGGAACGAATGTTGAATGTTGTCTCATATTGTGGCTCTCTTTTGAAATCCTTATTTATTTTGTTCAGGGTCTGTCGCAGTCTGGCGCCGATGATCTACTTGTAAAACGGATAATAGATCTTAAGGCCAAGTTGACAGAGACGAAAACCAAATTTGGTAAAATGAAGTTCCTGCGAGATGCTGTTAAAAATGATCCTGGTTCGGGTAAGCTTCATAGTGTTCCTCATATTATTCAAAGAGATGTTTCACACTGTAACTGACTGACGGGCCAATTGGTCTTCTGGGTATGATATTAAACTACATCCGGTGGTGAGTTCCCAATTTGGGATTTTTTGAGAGTGTGGATTCAACCTTTAGTTGCCGTTACTCCCAGGTCCACTCCAACCCAGAGTGATAGTACATTTCAAGTTTCAGTCAATGGAAATAACATGAAACTGCATTTACATCATGAATAACTATTAAACCCTTGAAGTAATGACTGGGTTCAGCATTAAATAACCCAAAAGGGTTGATATGCCATAAAGCAAAACAACCATCTGTCTCGAGAGATAGTGGATACCCTCTTAAAAAAATTGCTAGCCATACTTTTCTTGGCGTGTCATTGCTTGATTCTAGTAGCAAAGTGAAATAAAAAATAGCCCAAAGCAATGCTGGGATAAGCAGAGAAGGACTGGTGGTATTTCAGAATTTTCTTTTTTTTTTTCTACTTCAAGTTAGGTTATTATTTTTTTTTTTTTACATGAAAAATTGTTGGTGTTATTTCAGAATTTTCTTTCTTTTTTTCTACTTCAAGTTAGGTTATTATTTTTTTTTTTTTACATGAAAAATTGTTGGTGTTATTTCAGAATTTTCTTTCTTTTTTTCTACTTCAAGTTAGGTTATTATTTTTTTTTTTTTACATGAAAAATTGTTGGTGTTATTTCAGAATTTTCTTTCTTTTTTTCTACTTCAAGTTAGGTTATTATTTTTTTTTTACATGAAAAATGTTGGTGTTTTTCAAATTTGGTGTGCACGATATTGTGTGTCTCTATGCATATAAAGAGAGTTCCATCTTAAAGAAAAGAGCCAATCATCCAGATTTGGGGCTTAATATAAAGGGTGGAAGTTCATAACTGCCAACATTAAAAAAAAAAAAATTAAGAAAAAGCTTTATGATGTATGTACCCACAACGGAAAGCATATATCGTACACCAAAATCATGTAAATTGATCAAGTAGTTTATTTTGTTTTACAAAAGATAATCAAATTTTATGAATAAACAACGATCGTCGATCTATCAACGCCATGTTGGAAATTGTGGTTACCGCCGGACAAGGAAGATAACTCCAAAACCACAATGTCCAACATGGTGTCGATAGATCGACGATTGTCGCTTACCAATAAAATTTTATTTTATATTTTAAAAAGAAATACTTGATCAATTTAAGTGATTTTTGGTGTACGATATATGCTTTCCTTCATGGCTACATACATCATGAAGCTTTTTCTTAATTTTTTTTTTATGTCGGCAGAGTTATGGACTTGCACCATATAGGGTTTTAAGTTGTCTTTCACAAAAAAATCAAAGATGAAAACTTTAGTGAATGAAATACTAAAAAATGTTTGGCCTTACTATCAAATTGTGTTTCCATCTGTTTTTACATGGTTCAAATCTAAGTTTTATTCTTTGATTTACTATTAAAAGCAAGATATAACTTTATCTCTAATATGTTATGAATCATATTAAGAAGATTCCATGTATTAGCTGTTTAATGTAATCTTATATGAACGGTTAAAGTTGCATTTCTGTGTCATTTTTGCATATTTTTTTGAGGGGTAATGGTATTTTGGCCAATGTTTAGGTTGATTTGATCTAATAATTATTGCTTCCATTGTGATTAATTTTCATTTAACACAAGATGACATTACATTTGTAAGGGTTTTTCAATTGTTTAAATCCTGCATTCTTAGTTATACACTTTGAAAATTGGCTTATGGACCAATAGCACACAAGACGCCAAATTTTTTTAATTTCCAACAAACTTTGAACGGTTGTAATTCGGTGGCTCATTGTGCTACTAAAATAAATTTTGTACCGTTGTTTATGTTTTGCAAAGATGTGTTAAAAGGTTTTCGATATAATGAAAATAAGGTTTGCGTTTAGGAAACCTACTCTTAGCGATTGTCAATTATTTTTAGTGGCATTTTTATTCATGTTATTTCTCAGATGATGATGATGACGACGACTTTGAAGATGTTGAGGAAAAGGAAGGCTACGAACCTGAAATCGCTGAACATTTGAGAAAAGAATATGGTGAGTTTAATTTCTTTTATATAATCATACTAGATGAAGTATTTGGTTTACACCGAGGTTCTCTAATCTTCCTCTTCTGCACTTAAACTCAACTGGAAGAAATATTTCTTTAAATTTTATCAAAAACAATTAAAAATTATTCTTTAGAATTTTATTAGAATAAAACTAATTATAAATAATAATTATAAATAATTAATTGTAAATAATAATAAATTATAAATTATAAATGATAATTTATAAATAATAATTATAAATAATAATTGTTAATATTGCAATTTAAAAATAACATTTATTGATAATTAAAGTTTTAAGCAGCAAAAAATAGATTATTATTATCGGTAACCGACATGGTGAATATTTGTTAAATTTAAAAAATTTTTTACTCAGACTCTGTTGAATAAAATTAGTTATAGTTTTATACCAATTTGGTTCACTTAATAATTTAATTATCAAACAATACCATTACATCTACTCATTTTATGAATAGAAATGAATAAAAAAACTACCTTAATAAAATAAGTTATAGTTTTATATCAATTTGGTTCACTTAATAATTTAATTATCAAACAATACCGTTACATCTACTCATTTTATGAATAGAAATGAATAAAAAAACTACCTTAATAAAATTAGTTATAGTTTTATATCAATTTGGTTCACTTAATAATCAAACAATACCGTTATAATTAAATTTAATTTTCAAAATCCTATTTTCGAGAATAATAAAATAAAACTTTGGTCAAAACGAAAAACAAAAAAAGCAAAAAAAACAGCAAAAGAAATTGTAAAAGCAAAATAAAAGTACAAAAACTCCCGGGCAACGCCCAGTAGGTACAGCTAGTAATATATAATATGAATATACAGATCAAATTCTCTTGAATATTGCATCAGATAGACTCCAAAAGTGTCCCTGTAAAGTCTTTTTTACTTACCATTATTTCTGAATTCATCTAATTTATTCTTAAAATCATTTATATTAGACCAATTTTTAACCTGATTAGACCATTTGTTCCAAATGTATATTACTCTATTAGAAAAAAAAAACTGATTGTGTGATAGATTTAGTTTTTGAAATTTTTTTCATTGCCAATAAATTACTCGTGTGATGATAGATATTATTTAGAAATCACATTTGTTAATTTGAATGTATAAATTAAGCCTTAAATGCTTTATTTTTTAAATTGGTTTGAAAAAAAAATGTTATCATCGAAGATACTGATGACGCATTTAGTGGGTGTGCTGATGCAACATCATATTAATACCTACTCACACTTGCCAAGAGAATAATATCCAAGATGAGAATAGTAGTCCGAATAATCTAAACTTCATTCTTTTCTTTTCGTCAGTTTTCCCGCCTTTTCTGCTCTGTCGCTTCTGTTTATGCTTTTTCTTTTCGTTAAGCATTTCATTCTGTTTCGTTCTTTTTATTACAATTGTTTCTTTAGTTTCTCTTCCTTTATTTTCCGTTTCCCTTCAATTCTACTTTATTCTCTATTTTCCTCTGCTTTTTTGTTGTGATGGGATACCTGACTCCCCCCAGTCACTAAATAAGTGAACTAGTCTGGACAAAAAATACGACTACAAACAGTAGGATAGGGGATCCGATTTCATTCTGTTAAATCTATTCGATTACCTGTAGTTACTATTGTTTGTACAAGATATATACGTTAGAATTAACCTTTACACTCCAGGTTATTTTGTTATTTATAACTTACCAAGTTATATCATAAATAAATACTAGTTTATACCCGCTCTTTGAGTGGTGTTGGTACAGTACCTGGGTATGTCAGTTTCCATAACCTGTTAACTCCTATTGGATTACCTGCAGTTACTATTGCTTGTACAATATATGTACGTTGGAATTAACCGTACTATTTTAAGACCTTTACACTCTGGGTTATTTTGTTATTTATAACTACTTACCAAGTTATATCAGAAACAAAAAGCATTTAAGGGTTAAGTCACACCTCATTATTTTCTCTAGTAAAGTAGTTAAACCTAAGGATTACAATCTGTTTTTATAATCATATTTATACATTTTTTTTCATTGAAAGTTTATATAGGATTATTGATTAACATAAAGAGTCCCCAAAAATGTATAATAAATGAATACAAAGTTACGCCTGTTTAAAATTTGATCTTAGAATTGAACGGTGATAAAATCCTATCTCTGAACAGAGTCTGTCAGGATTAAAACTTAAAATTAATGACTCAAAATTAAACTGAAAATCTTTACATATACTTGAAAATAAAAACGTTTTTAAAGATTGTTTTTTTCTGTTGAGCAGGTCTTGATCCGATAGTCGGCAAAGCCGAGTCGTCTTCTAGTGTGAGAAGTAATAAACCCCTTCAAGGAGCAGCGTCCAAGCCTCTGGTGAAAAAGTACATTACTAGCGATTTGCTAAGGAAGCCAGTAAAAATAACGCCTCAGCAATGGAGCATAAATGCTGATATTCGTCCAGAAGATGTGGCCGACCCAACGTCTGTGGCAGCGACAATGGCCAAGTGGAAAAAAGAACTGGAAGATCTGAAAAAAATGAAAGAGAAACCATCATCTTCATACAGCCAACAAGATTGTGAACCCAGGTCAGTTGACATTTACAGGTAGACCATCAAATTTTAGGCAACCCTGGTTAAAGACTTGCTAAGCTGACCATTTTGTTCAACCAAGGGTGGTCATATATATATATAAAGGTCACTAATTATTTCGATACAACAAAGAAACAGGGATAGGCTAACCTATAGAAAACAGAACAATAGAATAGGAAATAGGAAGTAAAATCAACCAAACATTTGTTTGTGAGAAGCCCAACGATTGGCTAAGAGAACAACAAAGAAACAGAGATGAGCTACCCTATAGAAAACAGAACAATAGAATAGGAAATAGGAAGTAAAATCAACTGAACCTTTGTTTGTGAGAAGCCCAACGATTGGCTAAGAGAACAACAAAGAATCTGATTGGTTAACTAGCTAGATGTGTATATAAAAACACCCGGCAAAACTAACTCCATGCATTTTAGCCTGACGATTCCCTCTGGGGATGAAATGCGGAAGCCTCTGTGTAGCTTAATTTCCATAAATATATTTTCATAACTTACTACCTAGCTCTGCTCACATAGCGAGCACTGTTGAAGTAAATACTGAAAATTGATACATAAAAAATTATATCTCCTTATAACATTTTATGTGGATACACGAAATTATATATATATATATTATTATTATTATTATACTAAATGATAGTTGATCAACGTTTGCTTTCTTAAAGCTTTTTTCCTAAATATTTTAATAACACAAAATACATGCAAAAATATACTTTAGTTCTGGGATTGAGTTATGTTTGAAAAAAAATGTTTTTATTATTCAAATCCACCGTAATTTATAATTAACAGAACAAATTATCTCTCTCTTAACTATCCATGTATTTCTCTCACCCTTTCTCACTGTATGTATATTCAACCACACTCTAATATTTCTTAATGTCTTTGTGAGCATTTAGAAAAAGGGTAACTCTTTTTTTTCCCACCATAGTCATCTAATAGAGATATGTATGTCTGTACACACCATAAACACGTATGTAAATTAGATGGCAGAATAATAATACGTATGTTTCTGAATTTTTGAGATGAGGATTGATAAGTTGTATAATTTCGATTATTCGGACTACTGTTCTCATCTTGAGTGTTCTAATCACAACGTTTCGGCTGCTGTAACCTCTGGCTTTCTTTAGGTGTGTCTTTTTGAACTCGGGAATATTTCTGTCGAACTCCGGAATCTGGACGAAATTTCAGAACGGAACCTTTTATTTAATCCACGGGGGTAGCATGCTCTTGTTCCGTCAGCCATGACTTCAGTAATTTGCAATTCGTATCGCCCGCACCGAGGATTGAACCTTCAACCTTCAGATGACTATTACTTAGAACTGAATTTTACTTAGTACTATAGCCACCTGTGGCGCAGTGGATATAGTACTTAGTAAGTGCGGGCGATACGAAGAATTGCAAAGCTTAAATCTGGGCAGTATAGAGAGATGTGTGCAGAACAGGAGACTTTGTTGAAAGTATGGATGAGAGTTCTTTGATTAGTAGATGTAGAGCAGCTAAGGTAGAAGGGTCAGCTGACAACGGAAGGCCAAGGAGAACATGGGAGGAAGTGATAAGAATGGATTTGAAAGAAAGAGAGATAAATAAAAACCTGGTCAGAGATAAGTTAGTTTAGAAATCAATTTCTAAAAGCTGTCCAACCCATGCCAGCATATAAAACACAGGTTAAACCGGTGGTGGTGATGATGATGATGATGATGACATCGATATCTGTCAAGACTTTAAGAATTCTCGGTCAAAAAACAATTGGATTTTTGCATGGCATTGGTTATAGGGCTGCAATTTGTAGAGGGAAGGTAGGGAGCGTGAATGGTCACTCCTGAGCATCATCCGGGGAAACTAGTATTGTCCATGTTGCGGAATAACGGAATTATACAGATTAAGAAAAAAGTAGAAACAATTGATGAAAAGAAAATTGATAGTTTTCTCCAAAGATTGGATTTTATAGAATTCTTAAAATAAATTAATTCGCAAATTTGGCATAATGGTTACAGTGTTTACTGATGGGCCAGTAGAATGGGGTTCAATCCTTGGTTGAGTCGTATCAAAAACCTAATGAAAAAGGATACTTTATGACCCCTTGCTAAACACTCGATATTATAAGGTGAGGATCAAGGGTAAGTGGAAAAATCTAGGGAAAGGAGTGGCACCCTTTTGGTCCTATTCTGGTGCGGCATTCACCTTGGGCAGATTGAAGCCGGTTTCTAGGGAATATTAAATTCACAAGCAGTCCCCAATTGCAGATATATCCCGGTAAGAGGAGATAATTTTAAAAACGTTAGGGACGTGTCAGCGTTCTCCCACATAGAACACCTGGTATTCCGAAATGGTCACCCATCTGGTACTAACCAGGCTCAATGTCACTTAACTTCAGTGATCTATCAAAAACTAGTATATCAATGTGATTATGCCATATGTAGTGGCCCCCTCCCCTACATCTCGATGTAGTAGCCAATAAAAAGGAAGCCTATGGTCGATCAATTTATTTTCTAATTTATAATTCTCAAATTGAAACAATTTATTGAACACAAGTTGCTAGTTTACGCATAGCTAGGAAAATGTTGTGGTTCCTGCCTTTACCAATAGTATTAGTGCACATTTGATCTCGGCATAAATGATTCCATAGTCTGCAGCAACATCCATTAGGCCAATCACGCACCGCCAACACACATAGACACCACCACCCTAAATATATTTGAATTAACAAAAAAATGTCTAAAAAATATTTGAGTTTTGAATAAAGGTTGATCGAATTAATAAAGTATGATTGAACCTTGGTGGATGTATACACTCTCCTAAGCGCCATTGTAATTCAATTAACTTTTCTTTTTGTTCTCTCTTTGTTTCCATTGTCTAATCCAAATTATTCGATCTGATTGTATCTATCTACGTATCACTTGTGATTATGCTTCTGTCGTTTCTGCAGTACATCGTCTGGCATTGCCCACCCCAGCACATCTCAGCTACGCAACCAGTCGAGTGGATCCGTGAAAAGAGATATCATCGTGGGGGACAAGAAGAAAGAAGAATTGCTCAAGAAGGCGCCGTTTGTACCGTTCGGACCCGATTTGGCTTCATGGGAGGATCCAACCAAACTAGAAGCTCCAATGATTATTAAGTAAGAAAAACGTTATATATATATATATATATATATATATATATATATATACTATTTCATGTATATACATATATAATATTATGAGATGATATAATATATTGTGTGTATATATTTTCAGTATTTACTTCAACTGTGCTCAATCTGTGTGTAGAGCTTAGTAGTAGTATGAAAATATATCTATGGCAAGTAAGCTACACAGAGGCGTCCATGTTTCATTCCTGGAGGAAATCATCAGACTAAATGCCTGCGGGGATGAAACATGGACGCCTCTGTTTAGCTTATTTGCCACAGATATATTTTTATACTACTATATTTTACATACAGATACTTATTTCAACAATGTTTAAATTAATATTTGCTGCACTGTTATACAATGTATATATATTGTATAGTAGAAGAAACTAAACCTTATGTCTAGAATCCTTATTCCAATGTATATATATTGTATAGTAGAAGAAAACCGGTCCCGGGACAAGTCAAATTAATTCCCTAAACAGAACAGTTCTG
The DNA here is from genome assembly GCA_963556195.1 of Sepiola atlantica. Taxonomy (NCBI): domain Eukaryota; kingdom Metazoa; phylum Mollusca; class Cephalopoda; order Sepiida; family Sepiolidae; genus Sepiola; species Sepiola atlantica. The sequence goes on along the minus strand of OY744533.1, from coordinate 98,817,925 downwards.
CATCACTTTTATGTCCCCTTATAAAAATTAAAATCAACATATATTGATGCTAAACCTTATGTCTAGAATCCTTATTCCAATTTTGATCAAAATCCTTTACATGATTTTGATAATAGAAAATGTCTAAAATTTCAAGCTTAAGTTTAAGGGGTCTTAAGAAGGAACTGAAATTCAGGAAATCTTGCTTCATTGGTGGCTCATGACTATGAGTCAAATTCAATGCAAATCTGAAATATTTTAATTTCCAAATGGGAGGTTGTGCCCATATTATGCCCCCCCCCCCTCCCCCAACCCTTTTAAATATGCCAAAGAAACTGAAATTTGGGGAATATTTATTAATTGGTCTAGTAGGTATTGTTAAAATTTCATAAACATCAGAGGTTTTATCTGAATTTTCACAAAGGGTTTCTACCTCCATTTACCCCTTTGCATAAAACTAAATATAGCCCACATTTGGACCCCTTACGCCGAGCAGATGTGTTCCAAAATTCAAAATGATCGGTTAATTAGTTCAGAAGTGAATCCTGTACATACAAACATGTAAACATCCCTAACATATATATATATATATATATATATATATATATATATATATGAGAAAGGAAGGATGAGAGTAATCCGACGTAATGGGAAATGAAAAAGGAAAAAACCAAGAGGTATTTTTTATATATTCATCAACGTTTCGTCTTTATTGTAAGACTTCCTCAGGATGATAATTTGAAGAAAAATGTCATGCAAGTACAGCGCTCACAGTAGCCACGGCTACTACTTTTCCTTATCACCCCATCATGTCAACCCATAATTTCGATGTACCTGCATGACATTTTTCTTCAAATTATCATCCTGAGGAAGTCTTACAATAAAGACGAAACGTTGATGAATATATAAAAAATATCTCTTGGTTTTTTCCTTTTTCATTTCCCATATATATATATATATATATATATATATATATATATATATATATGGTCCGGTAGTAAAAGTCATTTGCTAGAGCCTGATACAAATATATTTTCAAAGTAAAGAGGTGGATGAAAGGTGTTTCAACAAATGTTACAAGTTTATTTCAACCTTGCAACATTTACGGCTACCGGAAATGAAATGACCATCATATGTACACACACACATTACATGCATTTAATTTTAATCAGCAATACTTAAGTAGACTGATCCACTCAAAATCGAAAAAAAACTACTTTTACAGGATGTTCAGGATAAATTTAATAATTTTTTTATATTCTTTCATTTCAGAACGATTTGAAATATTTAATAGCGGTAAAGCGCAACGGATAGCGGTTTCTGTGTCCTACTAGTGGGTTTTAGAGCTGGACACCATGGACGACTGGAAAGCGTCAGAATATTTGAAGAGAGTGACCTGCATGATGATGATGATGATTTGCACTGGATTAAAAAATTTGGAAATTTTAGATGCAGCTCAGTTCTTCGTTAAGGCCGTGAGATGTCAGCTGGAGAATTACGACGGAGATGTGGAAGCAGTGGGTAGTAAGAAAGATCACAGCAGACATTTTGACTGTGTCTGCACAAGGAAATTCATTGAGAAGCTGCACAAAAAAGGTGCGACAAGATCCAGGCAAGGAAATGCGGACCTTGGCGAAAGAGATGGGCGTCAGAGTGACGACTTTGAAGAAACGGTTGAATGAGGATCTTCGCTAGTCCTTACACAAGAGTCGCAAGAAAGGAAAATAAACCGTGAATACACAATTTATGCGGGAATGTGAATGACACCTTATTGAAGTATGCGTGCGACTGATGGCTGACTGTATGTGGTGTAGGAATATTAAGCCCAGGGGAAAAAAGATAAAGAAGATTTATTTGTTCCAGGCAAAGAAGGAATTCCGTAGAAAAGAAATGAAGAAAAAAAAGAAAAAAACGATTTATTTGTTCGAGGCAAAGAAGGAATTCTGTAGAAAAAAAAAGATAAAGAAATGAAGAAAAAGAAGAAAAAAAAGATTTATTTGTTCCAAGCAAAGAAGGAATTCTGTAGAAAAGAAAAGAAGAAGAAAAAGAAGAAAAGAAATGAAAAAAAAAAAAAAGTGAGAAACGAAAATAGATTTGCTAAATCACGCGGTGTCCCCCGTGAGCCCAACTCGACGGCAGATTATGTTTGAATGTCTTGTACAAGCGGGAAGACTAATGCTTAAAAGAAGGAATCTGATTGGTTGCAAATTATTACAACAATAGATTCTAATCTTGTCGGCTTTGCACAAATTGGTCACCCGTATTTTGGTTTGAAAAAACAATATATTTTTTTTATATAACAATTAATTAATTTTTTTTTTTTTTAGATATGATTCTTTGCATCGATTTTGGGCCCCAAGTGAAGCCCAATGCACTGTTAGTGAGGTAAGATTTTTTAAATTCATCTTTATGATACAAATATAATGGAAAACGATATTGTCAACTTGATTAGAAATTTGGGCAAATTTATACAATGCATGGGAGGCCCACTTGGCATAGTGGTTCTTGGCACGGATAATAAAGTTACTGAGCAGAGTTTATGATCCAACCATTATATTAATTTTGGGGCTAATATTTTTAGGAAAGTCGAGGTATGGTAAAAAAAATTATTTTCTTTGTATTACGTCCACATGAGGTACTTTATTTTTATCACTTAATAAGCTAACATTTCGTTTATTTACAGGTTATACTAGAATAGTGGACGGGTTTTTTTAAGTTGACAACAGTTCATTGACTAATTTCGGTGCTTCTGTATTATTGAAGACAGATGAAATTGGGTGACGGAATTAAGTTTATCTCGGAATTAAGTTCATATTTCATCGAGAAACTAGAAACTAGAAACCTTATAAGCAAAATCTCGTCTGATTTCTCGGCCACGTCTAAGACTAGAACTTGCGAAATGCCAGATTTGACGAAAATCTCAATTCTATATTTTGTATTAACTCTTCATGAAAACTATCAAACCCTCTTAACTCTTCACTGTTCAATGGCTTGAAATTCTTCATTTTTTCATCCTATTTTAACTTAAACTTATATTTTTAATTTTTAACTTAAAATGTAATTTGTTTGTGCAAAAGAAATTTGTATATTTATCATATTTTTTAATGAAATTTGTAAAGTAGTGTATTTATCATATATTAAAAAAAAATTGAATCCAATTAAAATATGAAAAATAATATTACAATTTATTTCTCTTTATTTTCATTCGTATTTTTCTGAAAACAAGATTATCTTAAAAGAAAAATCTTGAAATTTCTGCACAAAAATAATAATCGCAATATGAGTGAAGGTAAAAAAATAAAGTAAATGTCAATAATGAAGAAAAAATAAGATAAAATCTTTTTTTTAATTTGTACAATATAATTTTGTAATTAAACGAAAAAAAAATTAGATTTATTAGTTGAATAACAAATAAAATTGATAAATCTATTATTTCCGAGATGAACTTAATTCCGAACCCCATGAAATTTTCATTTTCATTTTAGAAGAGTCAGTTGAAAGGGGAGATTATTCAAACTGTTTTTTTTGTTGTAACCATAAGTCATAAGGAAAATCCAGAGAATTAGTAAGAAAATAAATTTTAATAAAGGGTACTTATGCAGTTTACGGACCGAGCTGAAATAATAATGTTATAATTCTGAATGCCATTCTTAACATGGGGAGGTGGGGGATTGATTAACTATTCTGTTTATTGAATTGTTAGCTGAAAGTACAGAATAGTTAATCACCCCCTCCCCTCCACCTCCCCATGTTAAGAATGGCTTTCTAAATTATAACGTTTTCCCAACTGTATCAACATGCAGAAATTTAAAACTAATGTAAACAGATATCTCGCTGCACAGCTCCCAACTTAGGATGACCCCCTAAACTTACACCCTAATTTTTAGTAGCCCTCTTACGTCTACGGTGGCGACTTGCCTTGTTTGGGGGTGAACTATGTTTTAAAAAAAAAAAAAATGACAAAGAAAATAATCTCCATTTTTATCATCTTTGTTTCTTGTAGCAAGATATGGCACTTCTCAAGAACCGGTCGTTCACATTTGCTGGTGAATTCCAACCAGTCAAGTGGAAATGTCGAGCTCCAATGCCAAATGGAACGCTTTGCCCACGAATGGATCGAATAAAGGTCAGACACCCTTATTTTCTTTTCATAAACCAGAAATAAACCTGCCGCATAACAAAATGGAAGATTTAATTTTTATGCTTTGAAACATTTTTATAAAGTTTTGGAAGTATTTATAAAGTTTTGGAAGTATTTTTGGAAGTATTTATAAAGTTTTGGAAGTATTTTTGGAAGTATTTATAAAGTTTTGGAAGTATTTTTGGAAGTATTTATAAAGTTTGGGAAGTATTTTGGGAAGTATTTATAAAGTTTTGGAAGTATTTTGGGAAGTATTTATAAAGTTTTGGAAGTATTTTTGGAAGTATTTATAAAGTTTTGGAAGTATTTTTGGAAGTATTTATAAAGTTTTGGAAGTATTTTTGGAAGTATTTATAAAGTTTTGGAAGTATTTTTGGAAGTATTTATAAAGTTTTGGAAATATTTATAAAGTTTTGGAAGTATTTATAAAGTTTTGGAAGTATTTTTGGAAGTATTTATAAAGTTTGGGAAGTATTTTTGGAAGTATTTATAAAGTTTTGGAAGTATTTTTGGAAGTATTTATAAAGTTTTGGAAGTATTTTGGGAAGTATTTATAATGTTTTGGAAGTATTTTGGGAAGTATTTATAAAGTTTTGGAAGTATTTTGGGAAGTATTTATAAAGTTTTGGAAGTATTTATAAAGTTTTGGAAGTATTTATAAAGTTTTGGAAGTATTTATAAAGTTTTGGAAGTATTTTTGGAAGTATTTATAAAGTTTTGGAAGTATTTTTGGAAGTATTTATAAAGTTTTGGAAGTATTTTTGGAAGTATTTATAAAGTTTTGGAAGTATTTTGGGAAGTATTTATAAAGTTTTGGAAGTATTTTGGGAAGTATTTATAAAGTTTTGGAAGTATTTTGGGAAGTATTTATAAAGTTTTGGAAGTATTTATAAAGTTTTGGAAGTATTTATAAAGTTTTGGAAGTATTTATAAAGTTTTGGAAGTATTTTGGGAAGTATTTATAAAGTTTTGGAAGTATTTTGGGAAGTATTTATATAGTTTTGGAAGTATTTTTGGAAGTATTTATAAAGTTTTGGAAGTATTTTTGGAAGTATTTATAAAGTTTGGGAAGTATTTTGGGAAGTATTTATAAAGTTTTGGAAGTATTTATAAAGTTTTGGAAGTATTTATAAAGTTTTGGAAGTATTTTGGGAAGTTTTAGAAGTATTTTTGGAAGTATTTATAAAGTTTTAGAAGTATTTATAAAGTTTTGGAAGTATTTTTAGAAGTTTTGGAAGTATTTTAAAAGTTTTGGAAGTATTTTAAAAGTTTTGGAAGTATTTTTGGAAGTATTTTATAAAGTTTTGGAAGTATTTATAAAGTTTTGGAAGTATTTTGGGAAGTTTTAGAAGTATTTTTGGAAGTATTTATAAAGTTTTGGAAGTATTTATAAAGTTTTGGAAGTATTTTTAGAAGTTTTGGAAGTATTTTAAAAGTTTTGGAAGTATTTTAAAAGTTTTGGAAGTATTTTTGGAAGTATTTTATGAAGTTTTGGAAGTATTTGTTATCACTCAGACTCCAGGGAACACTACTAGTTATTATTAGTGAGTAATCACTGATAATGACTTGTGTGAAAACTCCTAGTTAGTAAATAATAATAATAATAATAATAATAATAATTATTATTATTATTATTATTATTATTATTATTATCTATATATTAATACGATAGCGTGTGTGTTCATGTGTCATGCTTCCGACAAAAGCTCTGGCATGCGTGCCGCACCTAGATTTTGAAAAACATTCAACTCGCCTAATTTTCGAACCATTTTCAAGTATTCCCTTTGGCCCAACGGTTAGCGACGTAGTATTTTTGACTTCGGCCCGACTGGTTTATAGTTCGATCCCAACCAACCTCTAAGATTTTTTTTCTACATTTCGAGGGGAAGGCGAAGAGAGGTAGGGAGGGGACGACCAGGAAGACATATTAATACAATAGCGTGTGTGATTTTGTGTGTCATGCTTACATCAAAAGCAACGACCTTCCGAATCTTTGTATGCTACTCATGAATTGGCTTGGCCTTTTGGCTAAGATCAAAGTGTAGTATCTGTTCCGATGGATACTGCACCCCATAGACTGGTATTGTCTTGGCCTTCGGGGCTTGATTTACGCCGGTCTATGGGTCTGTCCTGTGCAGTTCTAGGAGGTCCACCCACCCAGGCTTCGCCTCCCCTCTTTGGGGAGGAGTAAGTTTATTGCTTACTGCCTGGGGCGCCCCTACTGGGGAATGCCAACGGGGCTGCCCAGGCAATCTTTAATGGCCAGAGTGCTCACTTTCTCGAGTGCTGACTTTTCAAACCCCACTTTCCCGACCCCGACCTTGGGTCACATCTTACTTGTGGGAGTAAGATAAAACTGGCCTTGTGCCTAACTCCTGGAGAGGAGTAAATAAATATTCATGAATTGAAGCCAAATTTAATTTAATCGAAAATATTTACAAAGTAAGGTTTAGTCGTCGAAATATTACCTTCACTAGAAATATTGTATATAAAGAAGTTTTGTAAATTGATTCATGTATTGTTCATTTTTAAAAAATAAATATACAAGTCCAAATCTTATCATATTTTATTCAAACATGTATAGGTTAGGAACAAGATAATTAGTATTAAAACATCATTTTGTGTAATTTACACGGGTCCCGCTAGTGATAATAATAATAACAAGCCGCGCGTGCGTGATCCCCCTCTGTATGTGACTCGATGTGGCGAGCGTAAAATGAAATAAATTTGGGCAATTTGGGGCATTTTTGACCCCCCTTTCACCCCCTGGGGGCACGAACCAGAATTTTTCTGAGGTCAAGGATACTCATTTCACATCCAGAACAATTGCCTCTACATTTTGGCCAAGTTTCAGAAAAATTGAATGAATGGATCAAACGTTATGGGAGAAAAGGGTTATTTTATGCAATTTTGGGGGCTTTTGACCACCTGGGGGTGCGAACTAGATTTTTTCCAAGGTCAGCGATACTTATTTTCTATTAGGAACAATTGCCTCCACATTTTGGCAAAGTTTCAGAGAAATTGAATGGATGGATGAAAAGTTATGGGGCAAAAAATGTCATTTTTGCCATTTCGGGACCTTTTGAGCCACTGGGGGGCTAACCAGATTTTTTTTCAAAAATCAGAGAATGTCACTTTCTAACCTGACCAAAGTTACAACTTCATGCAAAATTTCAGAGAAATTCAATGGATGGTTGCGGAGAAAAATCCGGACGGACGGACGGAAATGCCTCAAAGCATAGGTCCCCTGATTTTATAAATCGGGGGACCAACAATAATAATAATAATTTCCATCTCATGTAATTAGTAAGAATATGGGATTGGCTTCAGAAGTATGTGTGCAGACTTTGGTAAGATTTCCTTTTAATTCCTTGGTTGTATCAAAAGTGTTTTAATCTTACTGAGCACGACATCGTAGAAGCAACTAAAAGCCTTTGTTGTATGAAAGGTGATGGTGCAATTGATCACCGTAGAGCAGGGGTGGCCAACCTTTCGGACGCCATGCACAAATTTATTTATTATTTGGAGGGCATATACATTACATGAGTAGATCTTTCTATTTTTTTTTCCAATCTTTTCCTCGTAATCGATGGATAAACTCATTTTGAGATTTTCATCTATATTTTTCACTTGTGCCATTTTTCATATCTATCCAATCGTGCCATCTTACCTGTGCCATTTTTACCAAATTCGTTATTATGATCTATAGATTTTAGTTTTACTGCCATGAATAAACATCATTTTATAATTCGTACAAGCAATGGAAAATTAAGTTTTAAACAAAAAGAGAAGACAAAAAAATTAAAAGAATCGTTTTTGAAATCGAAAATTAGTCTTAAATTTTTCCAATTCCGATGCCCGAAAATGTTCTGATTTTTCCGATTCTGATTTTGATTAATCATTCCAACACTAATATATATATGATAATGTGAACAGAATAGCAAAGTAGAGGACAGGATTTCAGAAAAGATACACAAAGAACTTTACTTTAATCACAATTTTGAATTTGCATTTGGCAGCCACGGATAGATCTTATATAATTCAAGGCACCGTAGTAACCACGAGTGGGGCCACACTATCATATGTCGTTTGGTAATTTATCCATGCCAAGGTTTCTATGCTTCTTCCTACAGCCTGCAAAGATGATCTTTTTAATCAACAATTGGTCCTTGGTGCCAAAACACTTCCTCCTGAATCCTGTTTGTTCTTTTTCAATCTATGCTCCAGACGAGGAGTATTCATAGATGCTGTCTGCAACCATGCCAGCTTGAGGTCATCCATGAAGAGCAGATGATTGTGATTGACTCTTTTGTTTGGGTCTTGTTGGCGGCCTTGGCTTAGGTTTTAAGCACTCCAGAATTTGTTCAGTAGCTTACTTAGTGGATCTATCCCCAGACAAAAGAGTAAAGGAGAGAAGCTATCTTCTTGGAAGATTCCTCTTCGGATCTTGTTCTTCAGGGATTGTTATTGTTCCATTGGTGTTGCTTAATGACATGATTGTTTGCTACATCTTGATATGGATTGCCATGGTTTTCTGGATTACCGGATGGATCTTATATAATTCAAAGCACCGTAGTAACCACGAGGGGTGTTCATAGATGCTGTCTGCAACCATGCCAGTGAAGAGCTTGTAGGTCGTAGTGAGACAGCAGATTGGTCTATATTTATTAGGGCGTTGTGTCTCACTCGTTTTGGGTTAGTTCAGTGTGCCATTTGTAATCATGCAGTGAACCACTGTTGGTGCATGTGCCATAGGTTGGCCATCCCTGCAGTAATCGGGTGACTACACAACTTTTGCTCAGGTGGCCAAAACCTCAATGATCAGGCAAATTGGATAGGCTTAAAACCATGGATTCTGAAGCCATCATCGAATCCATAGAGGAAAATGTTGCTCGTAGCATTCAAAAAGTATCGGTTGAGTTCACCATTTCAGTCTTGTGTGGTATGTGACCTTACAACCTTAGCAAATGCATCCGTATGTGTGGAATTGTTCAAAATATTGCAAAACTTCTGACCTCCCTTAGAATGTAGAAAATATTTTTAAATGGTTTTGTTTTAAATTAATTTTTAATTTCTTGTTTTGTTGTTTTCAGTGTCCGTTTCATGGCAAAATTATTGGGCGTAATAATATGGGTCAGCCGACAGACAAGGAAGATGCAGAAAGACTTGAAAAGGAGGAGGCAGCCAAAAATGGTGAATGTTTTAATTTCGTAAACATTTTTATGTGAAATTCATGTTCATCTCATTTTTAATACAGAAACTTAGGTGCTTCTTTGTGATCACGGCGTCATGAAACAATCACCTTATTTTTTTGAAGTTGGCCAATTATGTAGGCAGATACTTCAATAACAATAAATTGGTACATTTCAATAACAAACAAGCAAGTATTATGTGTTAAGTTATCCCCCTTTGTATTAGAATAAAAGAGTTCTGTTCCTTTGTATTAAGTTCTTAGAGTGATCTCCCTTGTTGTTGTTGTTGGTGGTGGTTATTGACTGGGAAAACAAAGATAACAGTTTGGACAAACAGACAGGATTCTATAATTGGATTTATATGATAAGTAAACTAACATTATGGACCCGTAGCACAACGGATAAAGGTGTTGATTAACAATCAGTTCTAAATGACAGTCTTTTGAAGGTTGCAGGTTCAATCTTTACTACAGGCAATAATAACTAAGAATAACATAATTAATATTTCTAACTGATCATGGCTGAAGGAATAAGAACAATCTACCCCTTTGGATTAATTGAAGGGTTCAGTTTTAAATTCCATATAGGTTCTCGAGTTCGATATAAAAATTCTAAAGTTCAAAACGATGCACCACAAGAAGGTCGAAGGTTACATCGGCCGAAACGTTATGTGCGAAAAGTAGTCCGAATAATCCAAATTATCAATCCTCATCTCAAAAGTTCTGAAAACATAGCAAACAAGTAGTTTTTCTTTCTTTTTTTCTTCTTTTTTAAAGTTTTACTTATTACATAAGATATCAGGTGTCGCCATTTTTGTCTGGGTCTGTATGAAACTATGGCAGCACAGAATGCTCACTATTTTGACATTTGGCTGCATGAAGCATTGGGAATAAAGTTGATAGAAGCAACAAAATGTCAAAATAATGAGTGGTTTGTGCTGCTGTAGTTTCAAACAGAGGCCGACAAAATGGCGACACTTGTAATCTTATGTAATAAGTAAAACTTTAAATCAATAAATAAAAAAAACAGCACAAACTTTATTTCATTATCAAAAAGCATTGAAAATTATTGTTATCAAAGTATAGGGAAATGTGTGTGTGTGCAGAACAGGAGACTTTATTGGTTTGGTCACATCCAAAAGAAATGGAGGAGAATGCTTGGTTTGTAGATGTAGAACAGTTGAGGTAGCAGGGTCAGTTGGTAGTGGAGGCAAGGAAAATATGGAATTAAGTGATAAGGATGAATTTGAGAGAAAGAGGGATAAGTAAAAAAAAGATAGGTTAATTTGGAAGTCAATTTCTAAAAGCCGTCCAATAGATGCCAGCATGTAAAACAGATGTTAAACTAACAACGACGACGACAACACTATCACCATCATCATCATCATCATCATCATCCACAACCCCAGCATCATCATCTACCACCCCACCATCAGTAGCATCATCATCATCCACCATACCACCACAATCAGCATCATCATCCACTATCCCACCATCATCATCATCCACCACCCTATCATCATCATCAACCATCCCACCATCATCATCCACCATTCCACCACCATCATCATCATCATCATCTCATCCAATCCCACCATCAGCAGCATCATCATCCACCATCATCAGCATCATTATCATCCACCACCCATCATCCTCGTCCACTACCCTATCATCCCACCATCATCATCCCCCATCCCACCATCATCATCATCATCATCATCATCTCCCATCCCACCATCATCATCATCCCCCATCCCACCATCATCATCATCATCATCATTAGCACCCCCCCTCCCAATTGTTTTTTCATGGTGGTGTGACCGTAAAGTAATGTCAAACCGTGTCTTCGCATCACACACGCAAAAATAGTGCGAAAAAAAAAGATGTTTTCAACTTAACTAAACACTTTTATTTGAACACTTTAAATAGATCTCATAAATTGAAATACCATTCACATATAATCTTTCGGACGAAACGACTCTCTTCTCATAAGTGAGCTCATTCTCTACAAATCATGAATGTAATAAGACTGGATTTACTAGTCATTTTTTCTTGAAATTCAATTAACATTACTCGATTTTCTAAACATCGTTTCCCTTTTACGCGGCAAAGAAAACCCTAACGTGTCTTAACCCAATGTGTTTTTTTTTAAGAGCATGACGAGTAAATTGGTTCAAAACATAATTCCAAAAATATCCACAGATGAGTTTATACGTCAATCTTCTGCATTTCTTGGCCCTTCTCAGCAAGAAACGAGTATAGTCAGTGACTCGTATACGTCTGGTAGCTGTGTCTCTTCTGCTTCAAGCATTACAAGAAGCGTTGCTGAATCGCTTTTAGGCAAACAGTATCATTCGATTTTTTTCTGTTTTAAGTTCATCTGAATATGCAATGTTTTATCAAAAAAAAAAAACATTGGGCAAGGGTTTAAATAACAAAGCAGCTCTGTTCTCATTAGTCAATTTACTTAAAAAAAGATCTACTTATCATAAATGTATAAAATTAATGGAAATGTATGAATTCCATAAAATTAATGGAAATGTATGAATTCTATAAAACCTATTTCCATTTTTTTTTAATTTGATGATTTTTTTTTATATTTATTTTATTTTTTAAATATTTAATTTTTTTGTTTCCTACACTTAAATTTTATTTCTAAATTAGAGAGTTTCGAACATCAAATAAAATACAATAATATTGCTTCACATTTCCGAATGAAAAACTGACTGGAATACATTTGTTAATGTCTAAAAAGACTATATTAAAGAAAATTAGGATTTCACTTATTGTTTCTCCCTGTCTTAATTGCAGTTTCAGTCTGATACATTTTGAACATATATTTTGAACGCACTTTTTGAACATATTTTTTGAATGCACTTTTTGAACATATTTTTTGAACGCACTTTTTGAACATCTTTTTTGAACATATTTTTTAACATATTTTTTAACATATTTTTGAACACACTTTTTGAACATATTTTTTTAACACACTTTTTGAACATCTTTTTTGAACATATTTTTTAACATATTTTTTAACATACTTTTTGCGCATATTTTTTTAACATATTTTTTAACATATTTTTTCGAACGCACTTTTTCAACATATTTTTTAACATATTTTTTTAACACACTTTTTGAACATATTTTTTTAACATATTTTTTAACATATTTTTTAACATATTTTTTAACATTTTTTGAACGCACTTTTTGAACATACTTTTTTCGAACGCACTTTTTCAACATATTTTTCGAACGCACGTTTTCAACATATTTTTCAAACAAGGAGATACATATCAGTTTGTTTTTTTCTATTGTTTTTCTGGTGTTATTGACCTTGTTGTAAACCGCTTGTCACTTCAGGTTGGCAAGACAAGGAACTGCAGAGAGACATTGAAGCTGCCCTTGGTGTTGACCTTGGCTCAGACAGGGACCTGTGTGTTGAAAAGGGCAAAGGTAGGGGAAAAGGAAAGAGGAAAAAGAAAAAAGAAGTAACCCTGACTGATATAAAAGCTCCCAAAAACTCAGTTCATGACCGGCTGCAAAAAAAATTGTTCAAGGCGTAAGTAGATAAACGAAACTTGTTCATTACATACAATCTTGTGCATCATTTATATCGATTTGTTTGTGCATCTATGTATATATCTGGGGTGGATATATATATATATATGTTATGGTGTGAGGTTTATCTACCCTATTTTGGGAATAGATGGACTCTTCCAGACACTATATATAGAGTTACGACTAAGTGTTGTGGCAGTCTTAGCCACAATATCGGACACAGACTTTCTTTAACATGCTATTCTGTACTTTTGTAAATACACTCTTGTAAACACTATCCCTGAGTGTCATCGGTCTCTCTGTACAAGGGTTTGTCAGGACAACCTGACATGAGGATACTTCCCCCTACAAATAAACCCTGACCAAAAATAACATAGTATTCAAAGCCCAATTAAGATCCCCTCAACACGGCTATACACTGGCTCATACAAAGAATGGTGCACCTTCTCCAAGTAATATTACCTCAAGTAACAGCACTTAGCTGGATATTCTACCAGACTAGATGAATTCTTGTCCTGGAATCCGGTAAGACCAAGAGATCACAATAAAGATATACTATAACATAGTTATATGGGTAAATTGGAGAGAGGAAAATTAATAGTCTTAACTTTTTTTTACTAATTCAACGTTTGAAAAATAAAGGAGAACTTTTATGGAATATTAGAATATCTATGTATCTCATATAGAGATTAAATGTTAGCCCCAGGAAGGGACCCCTTGATTTCTGAGGACTTCGACTGAAGTAAAATAAAACAAACAAATCAGAGATGCGAGTTCTCCACTTTTTTGTCATTCGGAAAAGGCTGAATTCCACGTTTTTATTATCTTTTATTATTTTTTTCAGAAATGACCAAATTGTTAGAGCTTTACGTCCTTTTGACTCGATTTTATTTCCGTTTCTCTTTCTTCGTCTCTCGCTTTATCTTTCTTTCTCTTTTCTCGTTTTCTGTCTCTCTTCCTCGTCCTGTCTTGTATTGTATTTCCCCTCTCGCTGAAAATGTTAAACGAGTCATGGGTACTGAAAGCAGAAAACTTTTGTCTCAGCAATGGATGACTTCCTGTCTCCTATAAAACATATCAGTCGATACTTTCAGTATGAAAACAAAAAGGGATTGTAGATGAACAGCGTTCGCTAAATTACCCCCGCTCTCCCCTAAAAAAAATGAGATTCTACTTTTTTAGGCAATTATGAGGCACTTATGAGTGAACACCCTGAAAAATTTTGTAAAAAAAAGAAATTTTTTTTTAGAATTTAAGAGTCGGAGATCAGTCTTACATATGAATATAATGTAAAATGATCTCCCATTTCTGGACCATTCTAGCATTTTTGGACCAATTTTATTTTTGCTATGAGAGATAAATCTGTTGAATTTTCTTGAATGGGGGGATTCTACTTTTTTAAGAGATTACATGTAGTTTTACGAGATCTTTTGTTTGTGTGTGTGTGTGTGTGTGTGTGTGTGTGTGTGTGTGAGGGGGCTTTCAACTCAGACTTAGGGTTAGTAATGGGGTTAAGGGAATTTTTTTAGGGGGGGGGGAGCTTGCTACTTAGGGTTAGTGGTAAGGTTAATGAAAGTTTTTTTTTACGGGGGCTTACCACTCTGACTCAGGATTAATGTTTGTGTAATAGTGTAAGTAAATTTTTTTTTATTAACTTTTCAGTAGGAAAGGACCCTCCCCCCCCCCCAAAAAAAACAAAATAAAAACGCACAGAATTTATCTCTCATAACATAAAATTGGTGCTTGTCCATAAAAATGTACAGGTGAAATACGTCAATTTCAAATAAATTAACAGGAAAATTCTTTGATATACTTACGTATCAGGCAAAAATAGGTATCCACACCAAAAATTAGGGAAAATTATCCGGTAGAATTTTAATTAAAGATATAAATCAGTTTTATTGTATTTTTCCGGACAAGCACCCAAAAAATCTTTTGGGTTAAGTGCCCTAAAAAAGTTACAATGGCCCAGAAATAGGGGGATCATTTTATGTAAAATTTTATACATTGGGCGTGGCTCCCCAGGTGGAGAAATTCATCTAGATTTCAGATTTTTTTGCCATTGGCTGCTGACATATATATTATATATTAGATATATATATATGTATTATAGTAAGCATGTCATATTCAAAGTTGCTTGAATGATTTCATTTTTCTTTTCTTTTCCAGATCGACAATGAAAAGAGTCAATTCTGTTTTAGATGCAATGGATGCCAAGAAAAGCAAAGACAAGTTTGGCAATCAATTTAACTACGCTCATTTAAGTTAAGAATCAAATTGTATTCGGACCAAAACAGAAACAAAAATTACTTTGAAATATGGATCCAAATATGCGGCATCATCAGCAAAAATAATGGAAGAAAATGTTCTATCATCATTTTATCAACTATGAAATGCAGAAATATTTGATCCTCTTGTACGAACAACAACGATGATGCACGGCAATGTTATTGTAATAGGGAAGTGATTCGGTGGCAATGATTTCGTTGATGGTTGCCCAACGTTGAAAAACTGCTAACATGAAGTGTAGAGATGAAAGCACACAAATAAATGAAAAGATACGGATTAAGCAAAAAGCAAACATTAACAGTAAACAAAAAGTGTTCAATGAATACATCATACCTGTTATGACATATGGTAGCGAAACATGGCAACTTAATAATGCAGCGATGGAAAAGCTAAGAGTGGCACAGTACAAAATGGAACGCATTATGTTCGGCATCAGTTTACATGATAGAAAAAGAAACACCTGGATCAGACAGCAAACTGGAATAAATGACATCATCACTATTATAGGAATGACAAAACATAGATGGGCAGGTCAGCTTTCGAGATGTACAGACAACAGGTTGACATATAGAGCGATAGAATGGACCCCGAGTGTTATTAGCCATGGCAATCGGTGGTTGAGAAGGTTTCTTGCAATTGTTAATAGAACGGAGCTTTGTCTTAGTCGCATTAAAGGTCAGTACTCATTAAAATTGTTTATTAATTGGGTATTAATTGGGTATTAATTGTTTATAATTGTTTATTAATTGTTTATAATTGTTTATAATTGTTTATTAATTGTTTATAATTGGGGATTAATTGTTTATAATTGGGTATTAATTGTTTATAATTGTTTATTAGGTATCCAGATACATTTTAATCAAAGTCTTGATTGTGATCGACGATCCATCTGACTGCACGTCCGAAATAGTTAGATAAAGTGTTCATGCGATTCATACATGAAAAAGTAGATGATGACATTCGAGGTTAACCGAAAATAGCTTTTATTTTGGCAGTGCTAAAAAGTAATTAAATAGAGCTAATGGCCAAACTTTACAAAAAAGAAGGGTGGGGGCGTCACACATGTTTGTAGATTTCATCCAATGCTGGTGAGTTGGAAGGACCAGCCACAGAAAGCCTGATTCTCTCGATTTAATTACCAAGCGTGACGCAACTAGCGTGACGCAACTAGCGTGGACGCTTAGAAGAACTAGGCCAAGTTATTTACCTCGAGGAGGTTAGACACAAGGTCAAAGTATTTTTTATTTACCTGCTCTCGAGGAGACTAGACACTAGGTCAGGTGTGGTTAGCCAGTGCACTAGGATTAGTGAGCTATGGCCTACAAAAAATGCCTGAACCAACAAAGTGCAATTCATACGCCGAGACATCTGATTGGTCAATTGGCCAATTACTCGCTCGGTAGTATCTGTCTATTTACATAAAGAGAAAAAATGTTACTGCCAGGTAATTGCAAGTTCTCAAAAATGTTGACCAAAGTTTTATGCATTCGTTTCAGTTTTTTTATTGTGTCAGGATTCTAGGGGGAATCCCGGTTACATGTTCATAATACAAGCAATCTCACATACAAGGCAAAATAATAATTCACAGGTAATAGGTTGTTTAAATATAGCGTTTATTGAACATGTGTAACGACAATGAAACAGAGTCCATTAATACGTATACAGTGTGTATGTGGAATGATGAATACTGTGTGTATATATGTATGTATGTATAATGTGTGTGGAGTTGAAATAATTCATATGATTGAAACGCACATGGGAAAATATGTTCAATAAAGAAATTGTGTACGTGAAAATAAAATTTTTTGAAGAAGAAATTTTCTCTGTAGGAATATGAATGCGTGTGTGAAGAAAAATCTCTTACCGAGAATAACGTGTTTATGAATTTGAACACGTGTGATTTTGTGGGTCAGACAAGGAGACGAGCAGCGTCTCAGATGACTACCGTCTGCCGTGACCGGAACTGAAAAGAGAGGCCTGTCTGGCATTGTGCACGGGTTTATATAATCAAGAAGAGCAGATAACTCTGTGGTCGTCCTCCAGCACAACCTGACGGTGAAAAGCGACGCCTACTGGCAAACCGGTGCGATTATGTTTAAGAGGGGGAGATAACTGCTACAATTGTTTTTTTCTTTCATCAAAAACATTTGTGCTCTGTAAAAATGTCATTATAACTAAAATGTAAACTTTTTAACACAAAAATAAACTTTCTTTGTCCACAGAAAACAAACTTCAATGGAATTTAAAGGATTTCAAACCCAATCAAATTTATTGACAAAAAAACAGCAACAAAGTGCAACAAGCCATGTAAAATGAAAGTTAGAAGATATTGCCATCTACATGCAGTCTGAATGTTTGTCCAAGGTCATTTTAAACCTGGATGTGGTAGTTATCGTCACAACCTCTTCGAGCAGGTTGTTTCATGGAACAGAAATACCGACAAAGAATGCTACCTTTTTTTCTATTGAGATGAAAGTGACAATGGTACCATCTTTTGCGGATGCCTGCGGAGACCGCGACTTTTCGTTGGGCTGAAAAACTCTTTGGTAGATTTAAATTCCTGTTGATGATGTTGTACGTAATCATGCCCCCTTGCATCCTTCCTCTGCTCAAGTGAGAACAGATTTATACGCGGAGAAAGTCCCAACCATTGAACACGGTCAAGGTGTCCAATATTTTTTGAAGATAAGGACTTAAAAGCAAAAAGTTTAAAACATAACTAGTCGATAATTTAATAAGACGAATTGTCAACAAAAATAAACTGTCATTGAGAAAATGTTTTAATGAAAGTTCAAATTTAGAGATGTTAAAAAGCAAAGTGCAATTTTATTCCAGTACAAGAGGTGACGGTGGTTAAGTGGATAACGACGCAGACTGACGACCTGGGGTGCCAAGTTCGAATCCAGTCGATTCCATAATACCACTTTCACTTAGAGATGCTAGCAACCATTACGTGGTCCCTCCTGCAAGAAATGCCGACAACAGAATCAAACAGGTCAACAAAGTTGTACCCTTCTGATTCAGACGAATGTCACGATTTTTAGATCTCATTCTGTTTGGTGACCACCGTCCAACTATGCCTTATTTTTGTGGTTCCTGACTGCTTAAAAGTTGAATTAGGTTCACTGAGATCTGTTCTCTAGTCGCCATGGTCGCACCAGAATTGGATCACATACTCATGCACATCATCACAAAGTTGTGTGCCGATTACTCATGTGCCGTGCTCGCTATGGCGAAAATAAGATTTAAAAGAAACAGTTTTCTAGAGCCAAGGCCCATTTTTTGTCCCTATAGTTTGGGAGCCGGATGTCTACAACTCCGTCCCGACAGCAGGCAGCAGTGGGGCCCGACAGCAGGCAGCAGTCTCACAAGGAAACCCGACACTGAACTGTTGTGTCGCTGTTGTCCGTTCACTCAACTAACCCACCCCACTCGAACCGCCATCGCCATCCTGACCACATCGTACCTTGAACAACAACAACAACAACAACAGCAGCAACGAATCTACCACGACAGAACAACAACAACAACAACAACGACGACTCTACCACGGAGAACAACAACAATAACAACAATCTAATGTATTTTGAAACAATACAATTTGTTTAAATTCCATTCTGTTTCGTCTCTTTTTTCCTTGCTACCAAACACTTATTATAACACAAATATACTTTACTTTATATACGGCACAATCACGTTGACACACCGGTTCCCGTTAGATCACCGAAGTTAAGCGGCGTCGAGCCTGGCCAGTACTAAATGGGTGACTATTTAGGAATACCAGGTGCTGTATGTGCTATCTGCTTATCTCTGCATTGTTTCCAGTCGTCTTGTATTACTACTTGCCATTGGAGTCAAGCAGTGCCGACTCAGGGGAGCTGTGATTGCGCAACCCTTGCAATTACAAATTGACGCGCGGGCCGCCCATGGCAGGGCACTCATACGTTGAAAATCGACGGGAGAGAGTCCATCGATACTTTACTTTAGTACAAGAAATAGAATTTAAGACTAACAACTAATTTTATGGAATATTTGGGCGAAAACCAACCAAAAATTGATAAGATGTGGTCGATTGCTATTTTTTTTTTTTAAGCCGGAAACCAGTTGTTTAAATAAAAAAAAGATTATAATTAAAAATAGTTCAAGTGAGACTGAGTGGTTTTTCTCACCCCCCCCCCCCCCCCCACTAAAATCTTATTTCTTTGTCGAACTCATTTATTTATTCATTCATTTATTTATACATTTATTGATTATCAATTTTGACCTATTTTCTTCCCGACACTTCACGATTATAGGTTCCGTCTTTTAAAAGTAAATTTGTATTCTAACGTTACTCTACGTTGGTCCGAGATTCGTCAGCAGACAAATATGACACGTCACATGCTCGAAATTCCGAAAAGGTGATTGTAAACATGATTATTTTGGATAAATTAAAACAAGTCAGGAGGGGGGGGGAGTGTAGTAAATTTATATAGAAAGCTACTCCCCCCCCCCCCAATTTCTGCTAAATTGAACAATTCAGCTTTTGAAAAGTTTTTTTTATAATCTTAAAATGTTGTGCTTAAACAATAGTGTTGTGGGGTACAAATCACCCCTATTGAAGAACTAATGGAAGCAACCATCTATAATAAATACCATGGTTGCAAAGACTCAAACAGAGGACATTCCTATTATGTGAGAGTCCTCGTACCACGTGTGGTATCTGTTCCGATGGATACTACACCCTATAGACCGGTGTTGTCTTGGCCTTCGGGGCATGATTCCGCCGGTCTATGGGTCTGTCCTGTGCAGTTCTAGGAGGTCCACCCTCCCAGGCTTTGCCTTTCCTCTTTGGGGAGGAGTAAGTTTATAGCTTACTGCCTGAGGCGCCCCTACCGGGGAATGCCGACGGGGCGGTCCAGGCAATTTTTAATGGCTAAAGCGCTCACCTTCTCGGGCGCTGGCTTTTCAAATCCCACTTTCCGACCTTGTGTCACATACTCCTATAGTGGGTAGGTGTTAAATATAGAGGACATTCCTATTATGTGAGAGTCCTCGTACCACGTGTGGTATCTGTTCCGATGGATACTACACCCTATGGGCCGGTGTTGTCTTGGCCTTCGGGGCATGATTCCGCCGGTCTATGGGTCTGTCCTGTGCAGTTCTAGGAGGTCCACCCTCCCAGGCTTTGCCTCTCCTCTTTGGGGAGGAGTAAGTTTATTACTTACTGCCTGAGGCGCCCTTACCGGGGAATGCCGACGGGGCTGCCCAGGCAATTTTTAGTGGCTAAAGCGCTCAACTCTCGGGCGCTGGCTTTTCAAATCCCACTTTCCGACCTTGTGTCACATACTCCTATAGTGGGTAGGTGTTAAATATAGAGGACATTCCTATTCATGTTTTACCGCATGGTAGGAATCCGGTCATCTCCTACCACATTTAGTGGTGTTACTGTATTGCTATGAATAAATACATTGTATATTTTAACCTGTCACAATTTGTGGTTGTTATCTTTGTGACCCCTAGCATGGGTCTACAACAAATAGTAATTTAAGAATTTAAAAAATAAATTGATTAACAACATTTTTAGAAGGGGTAAGGACATTTCCTATACGTCCCTTGCTTCGTTAATATTATAAAACAGAGGTCAGCAACCATGTTTTTTTTGTTGTTTTTTTTTTTTTTTTTTTACTAATGAATCACCGTTTATCAAGGCCAAAAGCCACTTCAGGATAAGGATTAATGTGATAGATGGATTGCCAGTTTAATGATGAAGAACATTATGAGAGGATTGAAAATGATTAATGGAATGAAAGACGTTTTACTTCTGCGTGTCAGCTCACGACTTAATGAGTTCTGGGCAGGCCAAATAAAAATGTTGTTATCCTTACTATTTATGCTAAAAATGTGTATTCCGATACAACATAAAGTAGAACAAAATTAGGTGCTTTTTCATAATCATCCACCACCCGTTTTTCGCAGTTTTTTTACCGCCCAAATTTTAACATTTTTTTCGGTGTACAATTACCTACCATGTTGCTAGAGAATTCCGTGCTTTTTGGAATTTTTTTTCAAATATTTTTGATTTTAGGAGGGGGATCAGTTTCGTATATAAATTTAACGTAAACTGATCCCCCACTTTTTGACCATCACAAATGTTTGCGAAAATTTGCCAGATAACCTGGAATTCTTTAGCGATTTGATAGATAATTGTACACCGTAAAAAGAAAAAAATTTCGTCTGTAAAAAGGTGAAAACAAAATGAATAAACAAGCAACAACATGCAACATGGTCAAAAAGTGGGTGATCAGTTTACGTTAAATTTATATAGGAAACTGATCCCCACTCCTAAAATCAAAAATATTTGAAAAGATTTTCCAAAAAAGCACGGAATTCTCTAATGACATGATAGGTACACCAAAAACATTTTTTAAAATTGGTCAGTAAAAAAGTTGAGAAAAACGGGTGGTGGAACATTTTGAAAAAGCGCCCAAAATTCTTTAATTCACTTCAAAAAAATATCTTTACAAAATCTTACAGGCCGGGGGAGGGGTAGAGGGGATGTAAGGTAAATGTTTGGTCGATTTGTTTCATCTGAATTAGTGACAATTCACACATTAGTTTTGGGAAATTTTATTTTTTCGTTATGAGAGGTGTCGGGTAGGTCGACATTTTTACCACTGTCTCAGTTCAAGTTAACCGTCGTCGTCGTCGTCGTCGTCAAGTAGAAAGAAACAAAATGTGTATGAATATTGTACAGACTGAGAAGAATGTCTGTTTTGGTATTAAACTTTGTTCAGTGTGGCTAGACTAGCACTGCTCCCAAGCCAGAGATCGAACCTTCAACCATCTAGTTGACAGTCGGCAGCTCTTACCATTAGACTAACGGGAGAAGCACTCGTAAATGAGATCTACAATTTCTATTCATATAAACGGCAGTTAATACTGCCGTTTTGTTTATTTACAAATAGCTTTGCATTACGACAAGGACAGTGCTTGACTTTAGAGGGGTTAGGCTTATGTAGTCATCCACAGACAGACTGTTTTGCTGTATCACAGCTCTTTAGTGCGGCTAGGCTAGCACCGCTCCAAAGCCAGGATTCGAATTTTCAGCTGGTACTGGTACAGCTTGTGAACCAGACAAAACCAACTTTTTTTTTTGGAAACTTCCGGCCGTTTCAGTAAACAGCCAGAAGATGCCGAAGCGCTTAGCCAATGAGAAGGCCCGAGAAGCAGACAACTTTACTTATACTAAAATAAAGAAGCTTTTGTACCGGACAAGAACCAAACTATTTTCTTTTAACTCTAAACTAACCCTAACCTAACCCTAAACTAACCCTAAACCTAGTCGGTTTTTATTTGGTTCAAAAGCTGTACCTACCAGTACGAAAAAAAAAATTGTATAAATCGTTGTTTCAGTTATAAAATTCTTTACAAAATTTTAGTTCAGAAAAAAAACAGAATTTATGGCAAAAAATAGATTTAACTTTCCCGTGGAAAAAAAAAAAATCTCATTGATTTTTTTTCATCAAAAAATAAATACATTGTCATAAAAATAAACATACGGTAAGTGTTTTTCATTTTTTTTTTTTTTTTTTTTTTTTTTTTTCATTAAAAAATAAATACATTGTCATAAAAATAAACATACGGTGAGTGTTTTTCATTTTTTTTTTTTTTTTTTTTTTCATCAAAAAATAAATACATTGTCATAAAAATAAACATACGGTGAGTGTTTTTCATTTTTTTTTTTTTTTTTTTTTTTCATCAAAAAATAAATACATTGTCATAAAAATAAACATACGGTGAGTGTTTTTCATTTTTTTTTTTTTTTTTTTTTTCATTAAAAAATAAATACATTGTCATAAAAATAAACATACGGTGAGTGTTTTTCATTTTTTTTTTTTTTTTTTTTTTTCATTAAAAAATAAATACATTGTCATAAAAATAAACATACGGTGAGTGTTTTTCATTTTTTTTTTTTTTTCATTAAAAAATAAATACATTGTCATAAAAATAAACATACGGTGAGTGTTTTTCATTTTTTTTTTTTTTTTTTTTTTTCATTAAAAAATAAATACATTGTCATAAAAATAAACATACGGTGAGTGTTTTTCATTTTTTTTTTTTTTTTTTCATCAAAAAATAAATACATTGTCATAAAAATAAACATACGGTGAGTGTTTTTAATTTTTTTTTTTTTTTTTTTTTTTCATTAAAAAATAAATACATTGTCATAAAAATAAACATACGGTGAGTGTTTTTCATTTTTTTTTTTTTTTTTTTTTCATTAAAAAATAAATACATTGTCATAAAAATAAACATACGGTGAGTGTTTTTCATTTTTTTTTTTTTTTTTTTTTTTTTTTTTTCATTAAAAAATAAATACATTGTCATAAAAATAAACATACGGTGAGTGTTTTTCATTTTTTTTTTTTTTTTTTTTCATTAAAAAATAAATACATTGTCATAAAAATAAACATACGGTGAGTGTTTTTCATTTTTTTTTTTTTTTTTTTTTTCATTAAAAAATAAATACATTGTCATAAAAATAAACATACGGTGAGTGTTTTTCATTTTTTTTTTTTTTTTTTTTTCATTAAAAAATAAATACATTGTCATAAAAATAAACATACGGTGAGTGTTTTTCATTTTTTTTATTTTTGTTAATGGCCACCTCGCTTTGATTTTGACGTCGGTTCGTTTTGATTTGGCTTTTCTGGCTGTTTTCTTATTTCTGCCTCAACAAAAGTCGTTTTTATCTGGTTCAAAAGCTCGACCAGGACCATTTAGCTAAAATCATACGTCAAGAAAATAGCATATATTTAGACACCGGTTGGCAATTCTCTACCAACAGTTCTTGTGCACGGCTGTTTTTCGAAAATTCAATTTCTTTCCTTTCGATGCTTCCATAGTTTTTCCTTACCTTTTTGGTGAATCGCTCATCCCAATCATTTCATTGGTGGGATGTGATGAAGATACTATTCTTTGCTTTTGACGTTACTGTCATCTGTTCATTTCCGGTTTTCTCTTCAAATAATAAAACATTTATGTGTTTAGACCCCCCCCCCCCTCATCTTTCCGCATCCCGGCTCGACTATCGACGTTTGTGTCGCCTTTCACCAACTAATGAGATTTAAAAAAAATCTTTTTTCGTCTTTTTTCTCTTTGTTTTTTTCTCTCCTTTTTCTTCTATTTCTCCTTCATTTTTTCCTTTGAATGTCTGTCATTTTTGTAAATTTAAGAATAAACATTTTTTCTGATGAAGTCTTTTGATAAGAACAAAATGTAAAATCATACTATATGAAGTGATTTGATTGTTTGGTCTATCCGCTTTTTCCACTTATTTTTTCACATACATTGCTCTTCATAAAAAGAATCGAGCTCTCTAGGTAGTCAGTAGTGTGAATGTAAAAAAAACATAAGCATTATAAATTCTCTTCATAGCATAATAGTAAGATCTTCTGACTTCTGACTAAAGAGTTTAGCCACACTGAAGACACATTGTATGGCGAAACATCTGTCTATAGTTAAATACATTGGCTACCCACTCGTGGGTTGAACTCTCTAGTAAGAGAATTAATATTTATTACTTAGCATAAAACATTGCTCTCCATAGAAAGAATTGAGCTCTCTAGGTAATCGGTAGTGCTGATATAAAAAAAACATAAGCGTTCTAAATACCCTCACCTCGTAAGTATAAGATGTCCCAACTGCTAGCCAAACAGTTAGGTTTCGAATCTCAGCTGTGACACGACAAAACAGCTCTCTGTGGATGCCTATATATGTATATCTATATGTAATTTTATGAATAAATATTTATTATCCACGAACATAAATGTTTGATGTTCACTAACAATCATCAGTGTGGCTATATTTATCTGTATTGCCGGTCAAAGAATTCGAACACTTGACCTGAGTCACTATTGATCCAATCCAATATCCTTACTCATTTGTCCACTATGAAAGCCATATTACGTATAAGAGAAATGGATCCTATATTTATTTATGAATAAAGTATTAAATCTTCCATAAAGGGAGAGAACTTTCGCAATATTGTTTGATTAGAAACTTTGCCTATTTCTCCGAGAGTGCTCGACTTGAAGGGAACTTTATAACAATAAAAAAAATCATTAATTTGAATTATTCCAACATTTTATTGCAGTTTGTCATCGAGGGTTTTGAATTCGACATCTATATTTGATTCTGACTAGCCAAATTTTATTTTATCCTTGCACCATGTTCTTTACAAAATGTATTTCTATTCAGTTTCCTCCAAACACTATTTAATCCGGCTATGAAGATTGTTAATAAGGAGACATTTTTCAATAATAACTTGAACAGCAACATCAGCTATGCTATAATCAAAACAAATTTATACATTGCCCCATCTATTCAGCGTTCATATAAACAATTATATATGTTTAAAATTACTTGCATATCATAATCGGTAAAATGATTTTATTTCGAACAACTAATTAACACGTTATTTGCAGGAAATTATACAAGCGGCTGATTAATTATTAATCATGACAAATAGATTTGAAATGATATGCTGCTTATTAACTATTAATGGTTTATTATTATCTATTTAATTAATTTATTAAAAAAAACGCGTAATCTGACTTCCTTTAAAACAAATAAACCAAAAAAATAAGTTCTCTTAAAAACAAAAAAATATTGTACTTCAACGCAATATCGATCGAAACTATGCTTAGAGTTGTCGATGAAAACACAGTTCAATACACAGTTATTTGTAGCTTGAAAATTAGAAAAAATAAAAATAAAAGCAACAACAAAAAAAAAACATCAACATTTTTAAAATTAAGAAGGGATTTTACAAACATTATAGAAGATTATTGTTTCAATTTAAGGACAACTTTTGAAACATAATACAACCAAAGAATGTTAAAAAAAAAACACAAAATTCTGGAGTTAAGTTTTGATTATGACGATATTTACAAAGAAATTGAGGCAATCGCAAAATACCCGTTTTTGCCTAATCTGAGGGTGCTGAATTCAAATTTGAAATCCGTTTTTACTCAACACCTCTAGTTTTTTTAGATATGCATATTGTGCATTTTGTGCATATACGGAACATAAAGGCATATATCCATTCAGGGCTAATTCTAATATTGTGAGACTTATGGCTTTTTTTTAGTTAGTATGCACTAAATGTAAGTGATAGCATTACACACACACACCCATATATATATAATAAAATATAGTAACACGAAATTACATAATCATCAATGCAATAATTTATTTCAACCTTGTGGTATTGTCAAGCATACAAGTGAGATGATTACATTTTTGAAAAATAATTTATTTCAACCTTGTGGTATTGTCAAGCATCCAAGTGAGATGATTACATTTTAAAAAATATTTTCAAAAATGTAATCATCTCACTTGGATGCTTGACAATACCACAAAGTTGAAATCAATTATTGCATCGATGATTATGTAATTTCGTGTTACTATATTTTATTTTATTCTTGCTCTGTTTATTACATTGAGCTCTCATACCCGGATTTCCTCTTATGAATATATAAAACACTATATATATATATATATATATATATATCAAGACGGATTTTGGTAGTTAAGGAGTTGCCAAAGTCTTACAAGGATATGGGGTACCGAATGTCGCTCAAGATTCATTTTCTCCATTCCCACCTAAACTTCTTCCCGCCAAACCTTGGAGCAGTGAGTGATGAGCATGGAGAAAGATTCCACCAAGACATTACGAAGATGGAGAGCAACTATCAAGGCAAATGGAACCCCGGCATGACGGGAGACTTCTGCTGGATGCTCTTACGTGACATCCCGGAGGCAAAATACACCAGATCTTCTAAGAAAACTTTTGACTGTCTGTGGTACTATGAATTGTGTAATTGTCTCATCCAAGTATATTTATTCAATCAGTGTTCTTTATCTATCCTGTTTTATCTGTTATAAGCTGCGGCAACTCTTGAAATATGCACATTTATTCTCCGTTTATGCTAAAACGAGACTATTTAAAAGCCATAAAACTAGAGGTGATAAAGCAAAAGTATTTATAAATTTGAATTCAGCGCACCCAAATTAGCAAAAAACATCTATTCTCATTTTTGCCTCAGACCAATTTTTTTTATTTGTAAACCAGTGTTATTGTTTCAATTTAAGGACAACTTTTGAAACAATACAACCAAAGAATGTTTAAAAAAAAGCACGAAATTCTGGAGTTAAGTTTTGATTATGACGATGTATACAACATTAGATTTTCCCTTAAGTTATTACTTACTTAGATTTTCCCTTAAGTTATTACTTACTTATTATTCCCTTAAGTTATTACTTACTTAGATTTTCCCTTAAGTTATTACTTACTTATTATTCCCTTAAGTTATTACTTACTTAGATTTTCCCTTAAGTTATTACTTACTTATTATTCCCTTAAGTTATTACTTACTTAGATTTTCCCTTAAGTTATTACTTACTTATTATTCCCTTAAGTTATTACTTACTTATTATTCCCTTAAGTTATTACTTACTTAGATTTTCCCTTAAGTTATTACTTACTTATTATTCCCTTAAGTTATTACTTACTTAGATTTTCCCTTAAGTTATTACTTACTTATTATTCCCTTAAGTTATTACTTACTTATTATTCCTTTAAGTTATTACTTACTTAGATTTTCCCTTAAGTTATTACTTACTTAGATTTTCCTTTAAGTTATTACTTACTTATTATTCCCTTAAGTTATTACTTACTTATTATTCCCTTAAGTTATTACTTACTTAGATTTTCCCTTAAGTTATTACTTACTTATTATTCCTTTAAGTTATTACTTACTTAGATTTTCCCTTAAGTTATTACTTACTTATTATTCCCTTAAGTTATTACTTACTTATTATTTATAAAATGGCTCGGTAAAAAAACAAAAAACAAAACAAAAACACAAATCAATGTTTCCAACGTTTAACAAGTGATTTTACTAAACATATAGAAATACTTCCATTTACAAAAAGTCACGCGGTCAAACCACATAAAATCAAACAACAAATACTTTCTGGAATTAAACATGAAATTCTGAACATAAGTTTTATCAGTTAGCGAGTAATTTACGGAAATTAGGATTCCGGGTGACGCCGGATAGCTTTGCTAGTTTATATATATTTCGTTTGACACCGGATTTGAATCATAACCGCCTATAACAACACTGCAGACACATCGTACCAAAGACGTTTATCAAGTAACAAAGAAATAAGTTTGTTTATTCTTGTTTTTTGATGAAAAAAAAAATGACTCAATACTGGTCACCCCTGAAGAAGGAATTTTATTCCGAAATCGATAGGATTAATGTAAAAAAAAAAAAATTAATCTTGTATTGCTATATTTCAAATTTATTAACTAACCCTGCAATACTTTGAAATTGAACGACCAACGCACATATATATATATATATATATATATATATATATATATATATATATATCGCAACATGCGGGCGTGTATTTTTCTTTTCTTTATGAATATGCAAGATGCTTAATAGGAGAATCTCGTGCTAGCTGAATGCAGATCTCTTCGCCAACATGCTGGGATTTTAATCTGGACAGGCGAGCAGACCGTCTAGGGGGAGGAGGTGGAGAAGAAGAAGAAGAAGAAGGAGAAGAAAGATAATTTAATATTGTAGACAACAATTAGCAGCGGGGAATGTTTTATTGAGCAAACAACCGTAAGTGGTGAGATGTGAATGTGTCCCCGCCGTCACGTGACGCCTATTATAAAAATCTGCTGGGGCGAAAAAAGAAAAGAAGAGAAGAAATGCACAGATTAATTAAAGAAGAGCCACTTGGCGTTCCCTGGTAATAATGAGAACCATGGTTACTTATGCAACCCGTAGTACCATTCTTTTTTTATTTTTCTTTTTTTCTTTTTTTTATATATTTTTTTTAAAATTTTTTTTTAAATTTTTATTTTTTATTTTTATTTTTTTATTTTTTTTATTTTTATTATTATTATTATTTTTTTTTTTTTTAATTTATTTTTATTATTTTTATTATTATTTTTATTATTATTATTATTATTATTATTATTATTTTTATTATTATTATTATTATTATTATTTTTAATTTCTTAAAATAAAGTAGGACATCGTCTTTGCTATTCATTGATGTCCGGCATGAACGAAGACCCCATGATGCTATTGTAAAAAAACAAAAATTAATATCACCATTGGATTCCTTATAACATTTTACTCGAGAAAAGTTGTTTGATCTCCAGACAAGGCATGAAGCCACTTGATGTAAGGAACTAAAAAAGAAAATACTACTACGTCAAGGTCGAAAACGATAAGTGTTAGATGGATATATTCCGATCCAGAAAAGGATTTCCGGTCAAAAGTACATATATTCTAGCCAATGAAGGAGGAAGGTCAGTTAGAGCCGACCCTCCGGGCGTGAGACAGTCATTTGGTTTCTCTGAGGTCTGTCAGTCAGTTGGATGTGTGTACCTCTTCAAACAAAATGAGCCAGCAGAGCGAAAAAAATAAGTAATCTTCTCTCCCCAGCGATTCAACCAGACATGACAAATCCCTAACGAACAGAAGGCGATATTAAATTGTCTACATCTCAGAATGACTTTAATAGATCTGAAATTATGTCTGTGTTACTTCCTGTTTAAACAACATGCGACCGGGATTCGGTCTTATTTTGCTCAATTCGGATTTAACGGGTTTTCTAATTAAACAACAAACTTTGATTTGACTTGGGTTGCACATGTCGGGATTTTGGAACTTTGATTGGACTTTTTGTATTATTTGATTTATTTATCATTAACATTGAATATTGACACATTTCGCGACTGGATAACTTTGCCGGCCCCTTCAATTTCACGTATATGGACTGCTGTTTATAACTTGGAGTAATGTCTTTCCTGATTATGCTTCTCAATTTGTATGACCTGGATGGACTGTATGGATTCAACAAAAAGTATGTTTTTGGGTTGATATGTTTGATGTTATGTATTTTTATGTATTTGTGTATATAATTTTATATATTTTAAAAAGCGTAATTTTATTACCTGTAGTAGTATAACTGCGGTAATGGTCCTCTGAAGAGAAGAATTATCTTTGAAAACTCATGAGCTAAGGACTTAAGGATACTTTGCTTGAACTTTGAATTCTAATAAAATTTGATTGACACCTTATTCTATTACTTCATTTTATATTATAATATTAATGCTCTATCCAGTATATTGAGCTTCAGTTTTTATCCGGATGTTTCACTAATTATAAGATATTAGTTGACGCTTATATCTTTTGTTGGATTGCTTCATATATATATATATATATATATATATATATATATATATATATATATATTGAACTAAATGCAATCTCAGAATATATAATAGGGTTTAATAAAGCAAATGACTGCTTGTGAAGTGTCGGTAGTCAGGCTGAAAGAGAAATTCGCTCGTAATCGAGTGTTATTAGCCGGTTGTGGCAAATTGTCGCTGCTTTCATTACGATCGGCAAAGTCACCGACACCATTACCGCCGTCCTTGTTAGCACCAAACCTGTTGGGACAAGTTCGCTAGCCATCTGGCTCCTTCAAAAGAAACGTTTGGCTACCCCCCCTCCCTTAGTCCCGTGCCTAGTGTCATAGAAACGGTTAAGAAGTTTATTGAAGAAGCCAATATTCTTACAGGGTAGGGGGCGCAAACCAAGAGGAGGTTCAGTGTTGAGGGAGTTCCAAAAATAAAGAGGAAACTTAAAGAAAATGTGGTGAGAGAGAGAGAGAGAGAGAGAGAGAGGGAGGGAGAGAGAGGGAGGGAGAGAGAGAGAGATGCGAAAATAATATTATACATGCTCTAGTTAAAAAGTGTTAGTACGTGTAATGTGTTACTGTTTAAATCACTAACTAGTATTAACCATTTGACATCTGTATTGGATATAAAAGAACACAAAACTAGAATGGCAATTAGTAGAACACTTACTAAAAACCTACTTGACGGAATTGTATCAAGTGTGACATTAAGCACCCTCAAGAAGCCAAATATGTCATAAGGGGGTGTAAAAAGGATACTACTACCACTACCACTACTACTACTGCTACTACTGTTAATTCTAAAAAAAGTAAACACTTATAGGCTCCCAAACTATCTGACAGAATTTAATCGAATTTACTATTAATCACTTGTAGAATGGATCCTCACCATATTTAAAAGTAAAATAGAGCATAAATATTTATAGCCAGCTTTTTTTTTAAACTAGTCCAACACACTGGCAGCATGTAAAACATAAATTTAAACCAACGATGATGATGATGATGATGATTATGACGACGACAATGATGATAAGGATGGTGATGATGACGATGATGATGATGATAATTATGATGACGACAATGATGATAAGGATGGTTATGATGATGATGGTGATGATGATGATGATGCTGACGATGATGCTGACGATGATGATGGCGAAGCTGATACTGACGATGATGGCGATGATGATGACGATGATCATGATGATGATGCTGACGATGACGACGAGTACGATGACGATGATGACGATAACAACTACCATGACAATGATGACGACGATGATGATGATGATGATGACGATGATGCTGACGATGATGATGATGCTGACAATGATGATGACGATGACGACGAGTACGATGACGATGATGATGATGACGATGATGTTGATGAAGATGATGTATTTACCCGACGTTACCCGGTAGTACTTGTAATTTGTTTTTTTGTTTTTTCAATCTATGCCGTTTCTTTTTTCGATTTTTATTGTTCAAACCAATACACGAACACAAAATTACGATTCTTTTTAAAAGATGGGTCTCCCATTCGAAAATAATTCCGACCCGGACAAAGTATGTTCTGAGATAACAGATCTATCGCTCCTTTAACAATCGTGGACTACTTCCCGAGGAACAAAAAAAAAATGTCGGAAATGGAAAAAAAACGGGTGAGATTAAATTAGGTAAAACAAACGATTCAATGGAAAATGTTTTGAAATTTAACCGGAAAAGGTTAAGTTAGGATAAACAAACGATTCAATGGAAAATGTTTTGAAATTTAGCTGGGAAAGGTTAAGTAAAGATAAACAAACGATTCAGTAGAAAATGTTTTGAAATTTAACCGGGAGAGGTTAAGTTAGGATAAACAAACGATTCAGTGGAAAATGTTTTGAAATTTAACCGGGAAAGTTTAAGTTAGGATAAACAAATGATTCAGTGGAAAATGTTTTGAAATTTAACCGGGAAAGGTTAAGTAAAGATAAACAAACGATTCAGTAGAAAATGTTTTGAAATTTAACCGGGAGAGGTTAAGTTAGGATAAACAAACGATTCAGTGGAAAATGTTTTGAAATTTAACCGGGAAAGTTTAAGTTAGGATAAACAAATGATTCAGTGGAAAATGTCTTGAAATTTAACCGGGAAAGGTTAAGTTAGGATAAAAAACGATTCAGTGGAAAATGTTTTAAAATTTAACCGGGAGAGTTTAAGTAAGGATAAACAAACGATTCAGTGGAAAATGTTTTGAAATTTAACCGGGAGAGTTTAAGTAAGGATAAACAAACGATTCAGTGGAACATTTTTTGAATTTAACCGGGAGAGGTTAAGTTAGGATAAACAAACGATTCAGTGGAAAATGTTTTAAAATTTAACCGGGAGAGGTTAAGTTAGGATAAACAAACGATTCAGTGGAAAATGTTTTGAAATTTAACCGGGAAAGGTTAAGTTAGGATAAACAAACGATTCAGTGGAAAATGTTTTGAATTTAACCGGGAGAGGTTAAGTTAGGATAAACAAACGATTCAGTGGAAAATGTTTTGAAATTTAACCGGAAAAGGTTAAGTTAAGATAAACAAACGATTCAGTGGAAAATGTTTTGAAATTTAACCGGGAAAGGTTAAGTTAGGATAAAAAAACGATTAAATGGAAAATGTTTTGAAATTTAACCGGGAAAGGTTAAGTTAGGATAAAAAAACGATTCAGTGGAAAATGTTTTAAAATTTAATGATAAAATAAATATATAATTAACGGAATATTTATTTAACTCATTCTAATTTTATTTTCAATGAGAAAAAAATATTCTATGCAAAAGAAGTTACAAGAAATCTCAGAATATTTGAATTGATTTTTTGTAATGTACAGCCAATCGTATTCCTTATTTTAAGAAACGATTTATTTACTTCAATATTAGTCTTCCCTCTACAAATATTGAAGGCTCAAATATTTAATAATCTTTTCCCTTTAAAATTACTTACATACAAACAGGTCATATTATAACCAACGAGAATCTCGGATTTAATAATTTAAGCAATCCTATTTTTTGAGCCTATAAAAAAAGGAAGAACTTTAAACGCTGTTTTGCTACTCAACTATAAAACAAATCTGATATTTTAAGACGGGTCAGATTTCCCCTATTTCATTGACCGGTATAGCTTTCGAAACAAAACTTGGCTACAGAAATCTGTTTCGTCAGATTTAGATGCCAAATAGTGGCCAGGTTATTCAAAACAAAAATTAAACTTTGACGTGATTTGATCGATTTTCATTTTTAATTCTGATCCATATTTTTTATTAGTCAGTAAGCCGTCTTGCCCAGACATTAAAAGGACACATTTTCGTAATAGTTAGTCTTTTAATAAAACCGCAAACACACTTAGTTTTGCAACAGGCATTCGTTGTATAATCATTTAATACACATATTTTCATTTATTACTGTCTTGTGAGCCTTCGTCTCTATGCTTTATTTCAGCAGTTTCCCAACGTTTGGCTAATAATAACGAAATAATTCCTTCAGGATTGATAAGTCAAACACGGAGCTGTGATGAAAGGATGTTTATTGATAGGAAATAGTTACAGGAAGTGACAAAAGTCAGGGGTGGAAAAGTAGGCAAACATTGGGGTTTAGGAGATCATCTGAACGACTTTATTAATACATATCTCTTCTTAACTTTCTATTTTTATTCAGGGTAAAATTAAAACAGTCTTCATGAGAGGAGTGGCTTTCAGTTTGTGGCGTTCATAGTTTGTGTGGGCTGCGGTATTATATCTATTTGTGGAAAAACAATTATATAATATCTCACATTCAATTTAATATATATATATGTATATATCTATATATGTATATATCTATATATGTATATATCTATATTTATAATGTATATGTATATATATACACATATACATTATATATATACATATACATTATATATATAATATATATGTATATACATATATACATATAAGTACATGTATATATATACATTATATACATAGATTTTATATATATACAATTTATTTATTTATATATATATATATATATATATATATATATATATATATATATATATATATATATATATATATATATATATTGGTACTGTTATAGATGACGCGCCTGATTTCCGTGCCTCTGCGTGGACAACGATCGGGCAGGTTGCGGAAGCGCCCGAGCGCTGACCGAAGAATTTTTTCTTTCATCTAGTAAAAGCATTGACAAAATTTTACCCCCCCCCCCCAAACAAAAACTGATTTTTATCTATGTATTTTTTCTTTGAATTTATTCGTCTTGTATTAGCGTCTGCCAGTATTCCAGTTAGAGCTTGGCAGTTAGAATGAATGGCTTGGCTATCGCTAAGAACGGGAGCTCTAACCCTAATGTGTGTGTATATATATATATATATATATATATATATATATATATATATATATATATATATACAGAACTGGATGGCTCCTGTTTTCAGCCTGGATGTCGGCTAGTAATATTTGATGCCTCGTTTGTCCATTGTATTTTCGAGTACTTTCATCATATTCTGAAAGAGAAATTATAGAAAAATATTAAACTTTTGTAATGTTCATATATATATATATATATATATATATATATAAATTTATAACATTTTCATAATCATTGTTAGATGGTAAATGATTAACCCAGCTTCACTATAATTTTAGACTAGCCACTCCGACTCTAGACAGTTTGTTTAGTATATATATATATAGATAGATAGATAGAGAGAGAGAAAAAAAATTCACATACACATTGCAACTGTCAGCATTTATAATTTATTTCGACTTCCTAGTCTCTTCAGAATGCTAATGGGGCACTTACATATTGGAAATTTCCAATATGTAACCTCTCGTTAGCATATATATAAATGCTGACAGTTGCAATGTGTATGTGAATTTTTTTCTATATTCTCTCTCTCTCTCTCTCTCGTATATATATATATATATATATATATATATATATATATATATATATATAGTGTTCAAATTCTAGTATATATTAACTAGTTTTTAATGCCAATACGTAGTTAAAACAAAATAAATTATTTTGGACTATTAAAAGAATTTCGAATGCTATTGATAATGTTTAACTTATCATTTATTTATTTTTATGATCGCTTATGTTTCTAATTCATGTTTTGAAACATGACGCAAATCATAAATCTATGACGTCACATCTATAATTATTTTGTTAATGTAATGTTTAAATATCTATTCATAAGAAAATCTAAATAGCATCAGACTGAAGATCTAAAAGTTTCGGTTTCGGTTTCAATTTCCGGTCATGGCATCCGCGTTATTTGTTGGGAATTTAATATTTAGTATGAATGCAATATTTTCCATTGCTAAAAGAAGTTAACATATTTCGATATTGATGTTTATTTCTTACGTTTAAAAAATTGTGACAGACAGAAAATGCCCCCTTATATTTTGAGTGGATTCCAATTTCCCTGTTTAGGTACTCATGCTCAGCAGAGAGATATAAAAAACGAAGTCGGTTGTGTGTTAAGAAATCCCTTCAATTATTTTGAAGCTCTCAATTAAATCAGTTGATTTTCGTTGTTTGTTGTCCCCTCCCTGTTCTGTGGTTTACGGTTGCAATGAGACAAAGATCAATACTTTCTACTTCTAGAAATGACAACTTACTCTTTTCTCCATTGATACCGCCATACCGTATGCTGTTCGGCCAATCTGAAAAATAAAAATGGTGATTTCTCATTTGTTGAATGCACGGACACATGTACAAACACGTAACAAAGAGAACATATAGAAATGAGGTAAAACACAAATCCTTTTAAAATATTTGTGTTTGTCCAGCCAGAGTTATAGACTCATATGAATTGTCCAATGCCATTTTCTAATTCAACTATAGTTCCTTTATTTTTACTTCAGAGCAATGAAAACTCAAGGAAAGTGTTGTGTTTTTTATCGGGGGGAGGGGCGCAAGTTCTATTGAAAATGTGATGCATAATGGTTACAAAATAAAGATAATTCGGTTATTGAGTAGTGAAATGAATGCAGACACAGATACACAGGATTAACACAAAACTCCTGGTTTTAAAGTAGTTATAATATGAAGAGTTTGAATGAAAAGTTGGATAAACATATATATAAGACCATAACTTTCGCCCATCCACCAAAATCACAGCCCCCCTCCTTCTCTACCCATCCTCCTTTTACCTGCATGCACCCCCCACACACACAAACATTCCAACTTACTTTTTCCCCTTCAATCTTGACCGCAGCCATCTGGTCAAACACCTCCCTCCTCCCTCTCCTCCACTCCCTCTCTGCCATCCACTTTATCCCTGCTCATCCCCCCACCTCTTTATCTTACTACCAGCCACAGTAGTCCTTGCTCACCCCCATCTTTCCACTTCTTCCCCACTCATTTTCTTCAACATTCATTTTTATTCTCCAACAAGAACGGACGTCCACCCAGTAGTGGCCATTATTTCATTTTATTTTTCCTCCCAATATGTCTACCCTACATGTATTTGTACTTGCATGACATTTTTTCTCTACATGATCATCCTGATGAAGTCTTATAAATAAAGACGAAACGTTGATGTACACATAAAAAACATCCATTTTTTGGTTTTCCTTTTTCGTTTTCCCATATATATATATATGTATGTATATGAAAATTTTTTTACCTGTGGGGGCTCTGAAATACCTGACTAATAAATGGGCGCAGGATTACCCCTCTCAGTGTGATGGACCCGTAGACCTTGTCAGGTCATCCATTTGGGAGAAAGAAAATGAATGCAGGCATACATAAACAGATAAACAGTATTAGCACAACACTCCTGGTTTTCAAGTAGTTATAATATGAAGAGTTTAAATGAAAAATTAGATAAATCCAATTTGCCAAGAGTGAGAAATTAGACGAACATTTCAAATCTAGAATTTGACTGTAAAAAATTATTTTAATTGTAAAAAAATAGGCAGATATCAGATTATGTAAAAAAATGATTTGGTAGAATGATGAAATACACATCTTTTAGTCCTGGTAGTTTGAAAAATGACGTTTATGATATGACTTTCAGACTAGCCTTTTACAGACATACAAACATGCACACATACAAACATACACACAAACATACAGACAAACATACACACATACAAACATACAGACAAACATGCACACATACAAACATACACACATACAAACACACAAACATGCACACATACAAACACACAAACATACACACATACAAACACACACACACAAACATACACACCTGCACACAAACAGACAACTTCCCTTTATACAATAGATAAACAAGTCGACTATTTTAATCGATTCTTAATCGATAAAATATCGTGGCAGGTGACCATTTAAAAATAGAAAATTATTTTGAAACCTTTACACTGTGTTATGACATATGGAAGTGTAATCTAGCCAGTGAGGGTTGAGGACATGCGTTGCATGGAAAGAAATGATATAAGAATAATACAATGAATGTGTAATGTGAGTCTTAAAACCAGTCTTAAATCTGATGACCTCAGAGGAAGATTAAATCTGGACAGTATAGGGAGATTTGTGCAGAACAAGAGACTTCAATGGTATGGTCATGCTGAAAGAATGGATGAGAGTTTTTGGGTTAGTAGATGTAGAACAGTTGAGGTAGCAGGTTCAGTTCACAGGGAAAACATGGGAAGAAATAATGAAGATGGATTTGAGAGAGAGAGAGAGAGAGAGAGAGAGAGAGAGAGAGAGGGAGAGAGAGGGAGGGATAAATAAAGATCTGTCCAGAGATAGGTTAGTTTGGAAGTCAATTTCTAAAAGCCATCCAATGAATACATGCCAGAATGTAAAACGGACGTTAAACCGAATATGATGATGATGAAATGGGTGTTTAAAAAGTAATCCATGGCTTGAATTAAAGTTTAAAAGTTCACAGTCAAGTATTACGGTACATTTGTGTTTCTAAAGGGAAACATGAATTCTCGAATGCAACCCTGTCATATCAAAGAACCAATTTAAGTTAACTGTATTTTTAATAGCTAAGTAAAGAAGCCAGCCCCCCCCCCCTATTTAGCATCCGTATTAGCTTACCTTATTGACGGCACAGACATCAGCCCTGTGTTCCAGAAGCAAGTCTAACAAGGGTTGATGATTATTAATGACAGAAATCATCAAACTCGTTTTTCCGTCATTGTCTTTTGCGTTGATATTGGCCCCGCACCGAAGTAAGGTGAAACCCACTTGTCGGTTACCCTGGATAGAAGCTGAAACAAGTCAAAAGTCACATGAAAAAAATCTGATTATTTGAAGTGGATTGTAATTATCAGATCCCAACCCTCCCCCATCCTTTCGAGTTGCTGTATAACTGAGAGTGAATTATACGCTACTCTTGAAGATATGTGTTAACTTTGAACTTGGTGTATTATACCCTGTGCTGATGAAAAGACTTGATATCAATAAAAATCCATATCGTCTCAGAAACGATCGTACACAAAACTGTAGTTTATTTTGAATTCTTGGAACGCACGTGAAGGAATATGTCTAAAATTTATTTACTTTGTATCTATAATATATATATAAATTCCCGAAACAGTTTTTCATGGTAAACGACTGATGATCCCTTAAATAATGTTAGAAGCAAACTAATATAATAACTGTAAAAATTAAATTGACTTACATGAGTGATTTTCCACTGAACGACTTGGGACTAAAAGTTTTTTTAAAATTTTTTTTATATAGTTTTAATGGTTGAGAAACTTCCAAGACTATATATATATATATATATATATATATATATATAATTGTTTTTTTTTATCTACATATGTATACGTTTCTTCCTTACGGGAATCATCAGTGTAGAGATGATTATTCATACCGGTCACAGGACTCAAACTCCGGAACACGAGTCATGTTTATAACTCAAATTCCGATGCTTTAGCCCACGCGATCACTAGCAACAACCCGATAAATCAGCGAGAGATTAAACCTATTAAAGGCAGCCGTCAAGAGAGTGTTCAACTGCTGAAGGAACATGCATTTTAACGTCCCATATATATATATATATATATATATATATATATATATATATATATATATATATATATATATATATAAAGATGCCTGTGTATCCACTCATCAGTTGTCAAAGACTGATCTCTAAACAAAACCAATGGCATATCTGGAATCAGCAGTTTCTGGCCGATATGTTTTACTCTGTGTTGTGACCCTGTTTAGGGGCCGAAATGATGACACGGAACACAGGGTTATGTGAACAACATATATTGAAGAAAATATATGTACAGAGAACAAGAGAAGTGGTATATCAGTCCTGACTGCCAGGGTAGACTAGAGTTGATTCCAATTACTACGAGAAGCCTAAATGCTTCCAGTCTTTTATTAGGAATGGACGAGTCCACTGTTCGTCATATCGGTACAGCACCATAACAGTCTGGTTTTAAATAATTATAAGTGTTTTTTTTTCTATTATAATAATAATAATATATAATAATGGGTTGAGTAATTTTGCATAACATTTCCGAAACAGATGACAACAGAAGCTGGGTAAATTTATAGAAGTGCACCGTTCGTATTTCGACCCCTAAAAAAATAAGTTTCTACTTTTTGGGGCAAATTACATATAAACAGCCTCAACAAATATCCGCTATGAAAAAAATTTATGAAAATTTTTATTATTTTAGATTTTAGGAGGGGGGGGGTCACTTTCCTATATAAGTTATACGTAAAGTGAGCACCCATTTCTTGGCCACCGAATCTCACCTCTCGTATTTCGGCCCCTAAAAAAAAAAGTTTCTACTTTTTGGGGCAAATTACATGTAAACAGCCTCAACAAATATCCGCGCGCGAATATTTGTTGAGGCTGTTTACATGTAATTTGCCCCAAAAAGTAGAACATTTGTTTTTTTAGGGGTCGAAATACGAAAGGTGCACTTCTATAAATTTACCAGAAGCTGAAGAGAGCCGGATGGCTAAGTCCTTCTGTGCTTGAAACCGACGGTACGAATGTTGTACTAATTTTTCTGTACCAAAATAAATAATTATATATATATATATATATATATATATATATATATACCTTCTTTTGTAATATAGTAGGAAAAATCCCAGCAGAGTGCTCGATTAATTGAGAATCAAAATTAAGAGCGTAATATTTTTTTTTTTTTTGGTACAGAAAAATTAGTACAACATCAGTACCGTCGGTTTCAAGCTCAGAAGGACTTAACCATCCGGCTCTCTTCAACTTATGTTGTCCTGGGAGACAGCATGAACTGAAGACAGCCGGATAGTTAAGCTTGACAACAGTGATAGCAATGGTGACAAACCATCTTCAAGTTCTGAGCTTGAAACCGACGGTACTAATGTTGTACTAATTTGTTAAACTGTTAATCATATTGAGTATGATGGCGTTGTCAACAAGAATTTAGTTTATTGAAATTTCAAATTGTATCTGCTTATTCTAATGCTTCCTATTTGTTAAACCGAAGTATATTGTCCACTGATCACCCGTTAATGTTTTCCGATGACAGTCTTAACAAAAGAAGCATCGATTCAGATTACCAATCACTCACCACATCTGAGTAACGGTGTCCACCCAGCAACTTGATCCGTTATGTTGATATCGGCACCATTTTTTACCATCCATTCAATCATTTCACAGTTGCCGCTGTCTACTGCATAATGAAGTGGACTGAACCCCGCTCGGTCAAACTCGTGGAAGTCGGCTTGGTGTTCGCGTAAAAG
The DNA here is from genome assembly GCA_963556195.1 of Sepiola atlantica. NCBI lineage: Eukaryota > Metazoa > Mollusca > Cephalopoda > Sepiida > Sepiolidae > Sepiola > Sepiola atlantica. Next base: position 98,776,756 of record OY744533.1, on the reverse strand, counting down.
TTTGACAGCCTTGAGTTGTCCATGAATACAAGCTTGTATGAGACTAGACACACAAAAGAAGGATTTAAGATTAATTCTTGGCAGGTGATAGATTTGATTAGAATAAAACAAAGACTAAAAAGAGTCACTAACCTAATAGGCCACGCGCTGTCTATCAAGCTCCAGCCCCTGTCCCATCGCTGTAATGTTACATCCTTGACCTTGTTTTACAAGTATTTCCATGGAATGTGCTCCGACAAACATACTGCACGTGTACCTTCTCAACGTAAATATTCCCGACAAAACCCGAATAGCAGCAAAATCCCACCCCTTCACCTTAGAGGTGCCCAAATGCTAGAAAACTTTCTACTCTAATAGCTTCTTTCCTCGAACTGCTTGTCTTTGGAATTCCCACCCTGTTCCCTGTTTCCCCGACTGCACCAACATGCAGAAATCTTAAATGTAATGTGAACAAACATCTTGCTGCACAACTCCCCACTTAGGATGCCTCCTATAAATCTGGTCCCTAATCACAGTAGCTCCTTACGTCTTAGAAATAAGAGTTTGAATTACCTACAGGAGAGTTTGAATTACCTACAGGAGAGTTTGAATTACCTACAGGAGAGTTTGAATTACCTATAGGAGAGTTTGAATTACCTATAGGAGAGTTTGAATTACCTACAGGAGAGTTTGAATTACCTATAGGAGAGTTTGAATTACCTACAGGAGAGTTTGAATTACCTACAGGAGAGTTTGAATTACCTATAGGAGAGTTTGAATTACCTACAGGAGAGTTTGAATTACCTATAGGAGAGTTTGAATTACCTATAGGAGAGTTTAAATTACCTACAGGAGAGTTTGAATTACCTATAGGAGAGTTTGAATTACCTACAGGAGAGTTTGAATTACCTACAGGAGAGTTTGAATTACCTATAGGAGAGTTTGAATTACCTATAGGAGAGTTTAAATTACCTATAGGAGAGTTTAAATTACCTACCGAAAAGTTTTAATTACCTACTAGACACCATCCTTGAGTGTCTTCGGTCTCTCTGCACAATGGTTTGTCAGGACAACTTGACATAAGGATACTTCCCCCAACAAGTAAACCCTGACCAAATATTCAAAATAACATAGTATTCGAAGCTCAAATAAGGTTGCCCCGACACGGCTATACACTCGCTCATACGAGAAATGGTGCACCTTCTCCTACTGATGTTACCTCAAGTAACATCACTTAGCTGGATACTCTACCAGACTAGATGAATTCTTGTCCTGAAATCCGGTAGGACAAAGAGACCAAAAGAAAGATCTACTATAACATCATTAACTGGTCAATTGGGGAGCGGAAAATGAATGTTCTGAACTTCTTTACTAACTCAACGTTTGAGAGATAAAGGAGAACTTTAATAGAATATTCGGGTATCTATGTATCTCATATAGAGATCAAGTGTTAGCCCCAGAAAGAGGCTCCTTGATTTCTGATAACTTCGACTGAAGTAAAATGAAAAGAAAAGTCAAGTTCAAAGTGAAAGAAAATTGCAGCAACCCTGTTGTGAAGTGCAACGTTTAAGAACATTGTTAGTTTTGAGAAGATGGTTTGTCACCATTGCTGTCACTGTTGTCAAGCTTTTCGTGTCAACGGAGGTACACATTTGCATAGGAATGGTGGTGCTTGGTTCTTAGCCAATCATAATTGATCTCTGTTGAAGACAATAACAATACAAGATTGCAAAGCAGATTGTGCCTGTCTTGCAGGCGGTGTCGTAGTGCGGCCGGAGACAATTATAGAAGTAGTAGTAGAAAAGACTGGAGAATTCAATTTTAGTGATTTTGAGGAATGTAGAAGATCCATTTATCGTTTTTTTTTTTTTTTAAACTTAGTTCACCCCAAACAAGGCAAGCTGCCACTGTAGACGTAATGGGCTACTGAGAATTAGAGTGAAAGTTTTGGGGGGGTCATCCTAAATTGGGAGCTGTGTAGCGATGCTTGTTCACATCAGTTTTAAATTTCTGCATGTCGATAGAGTCGGGGAAACAGGGAGCAGAGAGGGAGTTTCAAAGGTCAGCAGCTCGAGGATAGAAGCTACTGGAGTAGAAGGCTCTCCGGCATCTGGGGACCTCAACAGTGAACGGATGGGATTTAGCTGATTGTCGGGTTGGTCGAGTGTATTTACGTCGAGGGGGCACCAGAGCAGCAAGTTTATCTAAGCGCATTCCATTGAAGTACTTGTAAAACAAGCACAAAGATGCTACATTGTGGCGATAGGACAGGGGCTGGAGCTTGGTTGGTAGTGAGCGACCAATTACCCTGTTCCTGAGAGCTGAAAGAAGTACTGATTCGTTTTTGCATAAATATACAAACGAGCATCAAATACAACTGTTATTTGCTGAAAGTAAAAATGCATAGTTAAAAAAAGATTTAATTTTGAATTTTTTTTTAACGGAAAAAAGAGAATTTTATTTATTTATGTTTTAAAAACATGCGCGTTTATCTAATATATAAAATGTTAATAAATAAAAAAGTAATAATTTATTAATTTAAAAAATAATTGATTTAAAAATTACTATTTTTTGTAAAAAACAAACACATTTTACTGACCAATTAAATAACAATTAAATAACAATTAAATAACAATTAAATGACAATTAAATAAGCAATGACAATTAAATAACAATTAAATAACCAATGACAATTAAATAACAATTAAATAACCTATGACAATTAAATAACAATTAAATAAGCAATGACCAATTCAATAACAATTAAACAACAATTAAATAACAATTAAATAACCAATGACCAATTAAATAACAATTAGATAACAATTAAATGACAATTAACTAACAATTAAATAACAATTAAATGACAATTAAATAACAATTAAATGATAATTAAATAAACAATGACCAATTAAATAACAATTAGATAACAATTAAATGACAATTAAATAACCAATGACCAATTAACTAACATTTAAATAACAATTAAATGACAATTAAATAACAATTAAATAACAATTAAATTACAATTAAATAACAATTAAATAACCAATGATCAATTAAATGACAATTAAATGACAATTAAATAACAATTAAATAACAATTAAATAACCAATGATCAATTAAATAACAATTAAATGACAATTAAATGACAATTAAATAACCAATGATCAATTAAATAACAATTAAATAACAATTAAATGACAATTAAATGACAAATTAAATAACAATTAAATAAGAATTTAATAACACTGAAATAAAGTGTTTCCATCAATTTAGCTATTTATGTTGATAAATCTAAATTTTCTGAACAAAGACAACATTAAGTAAATAAAATACGTAGCAGATTTATATGACATTCCTTGAAAAATTGTGTTATTAAAAAAAATCTTTCGTTTACTATAGATTAAGCATCAAATTTAGTTGAGGAGGAAGGGGGGGGGGGCATAGAAAAAACTGAACCCTAAAATGTAAGTAATTTTTCAAAACCATTTTTTTCATAATCTGGAATTTTCCTAAAAGATTGAATCATCAAAATGGAAGAGGTCGCATACGTCCTTTAAGAAGCTAAAATGTACTCACGGTGTTCTTCCTGAGTCATCTTTGAAATTAATATTCGCATTGTAGGAAATTAAAAGAGCTTGGATTCTGAAATATAAATGGATAAATAAGTTTGGAATTCACAGGAAATGCTGTACAAGAGTCCATCGCAAAAGCTCGGTACAGCGAAGCAGTCATCAGCTCCAAAAATATGTTTGTTAAATAAATCGAAAATATTTATGAAATATAAAGACGTTCGGCCTATTTGATTACGAAACCAATTATTTTTAACTAACATATATTTTATTAATGAGTCACCACTTATCAAGGCCAAAAGTACATTCGAGGATGATGGTTACCGAGATGGATGAATTGTCGGCCCAGAGTGACCTTAGAAATCCACAGAGGACGCATCCATATGCCAAAGTGAATTGCTTCTGCTGTGGGTGGAATTGTCTGATTCCAAAGGATTGCATGGACAGAAGACGGGGACGCATACGCTGCTTCTAGTGCGGCAGGATATGACACAGGGCTTCAAGTTGTCCGAGAAATGAGTCAGGGAACATTTAGTTAATGCTAAACTTCTTTCTGACCGCCAGTATGGATTTAGACAAGCACGATCTACTGCAGACATCCTAACAAACAGCTTCTTATACTTTTTTCAATCAATTAAAATTTTTCAATTACTTTTAAATTATATTTTTTTAATATAATCAAAAACTAATTGACAAAAAAATGTATTTTCACTTTTTGTGTGAAAAAGTGCATTTTCTAAGTATCATACAGATAAGATCCAGAAGTTTAGACAACTATTATTTCATTCAATTAAATATATTAGTTATCCCCTCTTGCTAATTTTTTTATTTTCAGGTGATTATTTAAAAATGTTTCATACTACCAGTCGCCTGGGTCGGACCAAATAATTTTAAAAAGAAATTGCAGTGAAGTACATTATTGCAGCACCAATAACATGATACAACAATAACAAATCAAAATTGGCTCGTCAGAAGCAAAGTTTGATTTGTCATTTTAAATGGTATTACAAGTTTCTTTTAATAACAATAAAAAATGACTTACTCTGTATTTCCATTTTTAGAAGCAGACATCAGGCCACTCATACCGTATTGATCAGGAACATCTACTTTGACCAACCTGAAAAATTGACCAATGTTCAGGAGAGAATTTCCAACACAACAAATAGAAACAATATATTTTCAGCACCCCAATTATACTGGCAGATGAAAGGAATAGGTTTAGCATGACACTGTATATGACGTCACTAAAATACCATGATTTTCCAAACAAAAACAAAACATACATTTTCAAATTGACTTGGTCTCACAATAAGATATTTCCAATTAAAAAAAAAAAATTAAAAAACATATTTATTTAAAAAAAATAAAAATAGTTGTGACTTCTCTCGCTTGAAAAATGAAAGACATAAAAAGTAATCATTTTTTCATGAAGCGTCAGTATGGTATGTACAAATTAATTCACCAACAATTTTTCATGTAACGTTCTGGCTTCTCATGTATTTTGCACATACGAAAGTCTGTAAAGTTCTTCAAATGGTTAGGAGTGACGTTGCTTCTCATGGTTATGTGTCTTATAATTATGCCACGTTACACAAGACTAAAAAGAAAGACTTTTTTTCTTCGGCCAGCGATTTCGTCTAGCATTTTACAGCAGGTTTTATCACAAGTGAAGACTCGAAACACAAAAAAGGATTTCACATTGCTTACTTTTATTATTGGTGTATGTCGACATTACTTTACTCTCACGCTCGTTTTTTTATGTACAGTAGGTACCCCGCCGGGTCCCACAAGGTTAGCGAACGCACCACGTCCTCATAACTCAGTGATAATCTTTGTTCCCTCTTTTTGATTGTTGATAATATTTTCAAAATTGTTTTTATTTTTACGCATTCTTTTATTTGCCCAATAAATCACAACTGTTTATTTTCCAATTCAACTCATAACTCATAACATGTCAAAATAGATTCAGCTTTGAATTCCAAAAGAGCACTGAGAATTACATTACAATCTTAACCTATATTTTATCAATCCAATTTTGAAACAAAAATCATTCCCATCGTCGTGACTCACTACTAGTTATCATCCAAGTACCATTATTAGTCATATTATTATTATTATTATTATTATTATTATTACTTTCTCTGCCTTCACACGGGTAATCTTAGTAAAATTGTCTTCTTGGGGGATTAAATGTGTATCATACACATTTTTATATTTTTACACCAAAATGTCTCGGAATGTATGAAAAGAAAGAAATATTCAAATTAATTTACCAATCCAATAAATAAATAAAAACAAAAAAATGACAACTTCCATTTTCTTTTTGGGGCAATAAATTTATTTCTGGTGGTAAAAGTACTAATCAAGTTGTATCTTGTTTAAAATTAACTTTAAATTTAAATTAACAAATTAAAAATAAAATCTTAATGGAAAAGATTTCTTGCTTTTTCGAGACATTATCTGCATTTTTATTTTATTTTTTAATAATTTTGTGTACAAATTTTTATTTTTATTTTGATGGGAGGAAATTGATAAGGATGGATTTGAAAGAGAGATAAATAAAGCCCTGGCCAGAGATAAGTTGGTTTGGCAGTCAAGTTCAGCATGTAAAACAAACGTTCAACTGATGATGATGATGATGATGATGATGATGATGATGATGATGGAGAAATAACTTTGCTTTATAGGAAAGTATATATATATATATATATATATATATATATATATATAATTAATTGTGACAATCTATTTATTAGCATATACTATCAGTGCCTTTTAATTAGCAGTCTCTTTAAAAGATTCAGCTCGATGATTGTCAATCAGTAACAACAGAGCATATATAAGTCAGGTTCATTTTATATTTCAATAATATTGATGTAACTTTAGGAAAGTAAAAAATTATCCTCACGTGAATTCGAATTTTTATAAATAAATGATAGAATTTATTAACTATTTTAAGGAATATTACTGAATTATAATTTATAAATGTTCGCACAACTTTTAGGATGTGCTAGCTCTGAACATAAAAATTCAAAATGGCGTATTAGTAGGTTCCCCCACGTGTGAGTTTGCTCTTTTCTTTATGTTTTTTTTTTTCGCCAAAACTGACCAACTGTATAGTGTAGGTTTTTTTCAAGACATTTTAATCCAAGAACTTTTTATTCTTTGTGGATATTTCTGATGAATTTGTAGTGTTGCAGAGACGATATTGACATGAAAATGTTGTTTGGCTCACGGCAAAAGAAACGAACCGTAAAAAATACATCTCACAGAAATGTTATGTTTTTTGGAAAAGTGAAAAAATAAAAAAATAAAAATAAAAACATGGTTATTGGAATATAAAAAGGAACCTGACTTATCATATATATATATATATATATATATATATATATATATATATATATTGTAAGAAGTAAATATAAATTGTTTTTGATATTTTAATGGAAAAATGTTATCCTGAGTTAATTTTAAAATACTTGTCTTTCTATTTATGTTTGGTAAGGATGTGGTCTTCGTTCGATCGATGTTAGGTATGGTGTCATGCTAAAGCCGTCCCTTTCAATGCTAGTATAATTGTGGTGCCGCTGAAAGTACATGAAGTCAAAAATTTCGAACAGACAAAATAATAATTTATACCAAAATAAAGATGAAATTGAAGGATGTTGTAATTGCAAACAGCATAAAGCTTTTTAAAGAAGCATTTTTTAAAATTTTATTTAAAAAATTTATAAATTTTTATTTAAAGAATTTATAAATTTTATTTAAAGAAGCATTTTTTAAATTTTATTTAAAGAAGCATTTTTAAAATTTTATTTAAAGAATTTATAAATTTTATTTAAAGAATTTATAAATTTTATTTAAAGAATTTATAAATTTTTATTTAAAGAATTTATAAATTATATTTAAAGAATTTACTCATAAAAGCAACAATTTATCTGCTGATTTTAATTTGGTTAAAAACCCCCTAAACACAATTGCTTGAACTACTTACCCCGTCTTTAAAATTGCTTCTATTTCTGCCATTTTCTTATGTTGTATTGCTTTATGTAGATCCTCGCCATAGAACGGCTCCTCTAAAATACGGATAGAATTAAAAGTTGATTTCAGTCATTATAGAAAGCATTTCGGCAGACATTTTTTTTTCATTCAAATATTTTTTGTTAAAACTAACAGACCGAGTAGATTATTTGAATGTATTTTTATTGATAAAAAACACGAAATAACAAAGTTAGAATTGTGGGAAAGAAAGCAGCCAAGAGATTTTCATCAACTTGCATTTGCATAGCAGTGAATCATTTACGAAACGGTTCGGCTATTGACCAATCACAACGGGCATGTTACTGAGGCAACACGTCTAAAAGATTGACATTTACATACACTGTCTTATCTATAGAAGGAAGACTGAGAGATACGATTGGTTGAGCTGTATCACATACAGGAGAGAGGGCATGTTGGAAATAGTTAGACTTAAGTAGCAGTAGGTGTTAAATAATGGTGGTGTACAGAAGTACTTTTCTCTCATGGCAAACTTAGAAGGGAAATGTAAATACAAAGTTCCTCTAACTAATCACCGATCGGAGAAAATGGCTGATTGGATAGAAAAACTTTACGAAACCGAATTTTTTTTAAGTTCTAATGCGCCAAGTCCCAAACATACACATAATTTCACTGATAGAAAATCATTTCTGGCTTTGAAAGTCTTTGCAAATCTTCATGCATTAAAATATTGAAAGTATTGGAAGCTATTGACATCCAATAAATAGAGATTAAAACATTACCATAACAATTATTAGTTGTAGTTTTATGATAATCTTGTAAGAATATATAATGTTCTAATAAGACCTAATATAGAATATTTGCCAGATATGTATTCCCCTCGTTTGGGTGTATGAATACGCGAATGGTTTTCTACGAGAATAATTCTAGTAGGTTGGACTTGTTTTGAAATGTTCGTTTGTCTCGGCACCGTAAACTTTTTGTCTCGGCACCGTAAACTTCAGGGTTTAAAAATACTATTTGTTTAGCGACTTAAGATTGCAAAAATACATGACTTCAGGAATCCCTCGTGACCTCTCGCCTGTATGCTTATGACTCTAATAATAAAATAAAGACCATGCGATTAACGACAACAACAACAAAAAAACGTAGCGCAGTGGATATAGTACTAAGTTAAAATTCAATTCCAATTGATGATCATCTGAAGGTTGAAGGTTCAATCCTCGGTGCAGGTGATACGAAGAATTGCGAATTACTGAAGACTTCTCTCAGTCATAGCTGACGGAACAAGAGCATGCTATCCCCATGGATTAAATAAAGGGTTCCGTTCGAAATTCCGTCCAGATTCCTGAGTTCGACAGACATATTCCGGAGTTCAAAGAGATACACCTGAAGAAGGCCAAAGGTTACATCGGCCGAAACGTTGTGATGATAACACTCAAGATGAGAAATGTAGTCCGAATAACCAAAATTATGCATACTACTCTCATTTTGGTTAATTATATTCACAACATTTCCGGTAAAACAGCCCATAGTGTAAATGTCGTATTGTACTGACTAATAAGTTTAGTAAACTATATGATAGATAGAGGATTACGAACGACCAACACCATTCGGTGGCGCAGTGGCTATAATACTAAGTAAAATTCAGTTCTAAGTGATAGTCATCTAAAGGTTGAAGGTTCAATCCTCGGTGTGGGCGATACGAAGAATTGCGAATTACTGAAGACTTCTCTCAGTCATAGCTGACGGAACAAGAGCATTCAACCCCCGTGGATTTAATAAATGGTTCCGTTCGAAATTCCATCTAGATTCCCGAGTTCGACAGAAATATTCCCGAGTTCGAAGAGATACACCTGAACAAGGCCGTATGTTACAGCGGTCGAAACGTTGTGATGATAACACTCAAGATGAGAAATGTAGTTCGAATAACCGAAATTATGCAAATTATCAATCCTCATCTCAAAAATATAAAAAACAAAAGATTTGAAACTTTATGTAGAAATGAACTAATAATAATAGTTGAAAAGACACAAATTTTGAAACTTCAAAGGAAGAGTCCCCCCCCCCCTCCCCTCTTCGTTAGTGACTACGTTACTCATGTGCACATATTGTTTTTTCGACTGGTAAAATAAAATCTGCTCTTCTGCCACGATTAGAATTTTTTTTCATACTAACTCATTCTTATTTAGTTTGTTGTACATATTTATTTCCCTGGGAGCCTTCAGAACATCGCCTGTTGAGAGTCTATGTAGAAGCAGACGAGGCACCTGCAGATATCAGAGGTGAGAAGTTGGCTCTGCAGTACTATGTTAAATTGAAATCGTGTTCATCAAGTCCTGCATATGAAAGCACATTCCATCCAAAATACAGAGTAATTCCAAAGAAATGAAAGAGCTATAAG